>OU824201.1:22803784-23403784 GCA_917499995.1 Ichneumon xanthorius
ATATTTAGTTGGTCGAACAAAATATTTTTATGACTCAAAAATATTTTTATGACTTGAAAATATTTTTGACTCACAAATATTTTTATGACCAAAAATATTTTGGTGAAGTCACCGAACAAATTGTTGAACTAACCAATTTTTTAGGTGTACCAACAAAATATTTAGTTGAACGTCTCTGCCCGAATCTTAGTTGATTCAACCCTGTTTTTTTATCAGTGCACTATCGCTTCGTTCTCGTAGAAGCGCACACTCGCGCTCCGGTGATAAACGGACCTTACTTTCACCTTGGTGAATGCATACGGAGTTTTTTCGGGACTTCGAGACTGGTGACGCAAAGCCGTATTCAGCGTCCGGTTGAGTTTGTTGTCTCTCCCTTGTCCCCCTTCCGAACTTCACCGTCCCGGATAGCCAGGTATCAATTTATTCCGTCGTTTGTTCTGGGACTGTATAGTTTTGCGTAACAAAAGGCAGACGAGCACGGGGCGGGCAAGACGGGGTGCCCGAAACGTGACTGCTCGGGTGTATAGCGAGTTTAGGGACATTGAGTGAAGAGGCGCGTGGACCGCTGAGGAAGGTAAGGGCGGATCCATGACGTTTTGTTCATTGAATGGTGCGGGGGGAGGCCCTTCTGGCTCTTGAGAGTTCGTGTGTATTTTAACGGATATGGAAACTATAGCGCATAGGAATTACTGATATTCCTCGGGGCTTGACCTCGGGGGCAGACTAACGATGACAATACAAGATCTGAATGACGATTGAGATAGTTAACTGGGACTGCCCGGACGGAAGAAAAAGTATATTCAAATTATATTCAAAGTAACACATTTTTTCGCGCGAAAATATATTCTCTATATGAATTATATATAATTTTCCTATAAGGGAAGATATCTATTTTTTAAATATTCGTTCAGATGTATCCGTCGCATATAGCATCGACCGCTAAAAGACAAAAGGGCGTATTCCCCGTGTTAAAGTATACGGTTTACGCCTTTTTGTTTCTCACCAGTCGGTATATGAATTGTATACAATTTTTCGTGGAACTTATATTTAATATATAAGAAATATATTTAATATTTAAAAAATTCTTTTAGCAGCTACTTTCTTTCTGTAGGGGTGTTATTGATGTTATACATTCTAAAACGAAACACGCGTCTTCTCATCTAACTCGGTCGGTACATTGGTGGCCTTTGATATTGTGTTATTTCCGTCGTAAAGATATACATATATGTATGTATTTTCCCTCTGTGTACCTTCCGCCCCCATCCGTTCGGTGCATTCGAAGGGCCAACGACGGAATTCCACTGTACAAGTACAGCAGTCTGGTGCATCCGCCCCAAATTTCTATCGCACTCGGTCGTGTATTCGGGCGTTAAAATATACGCGATACGCCCTTTTCTTTCTCAGCAGTTGGTATATGAATTATATACAAGTAGTAGTAAAAGAGATTTATTTCCAAAATTAATATTAATACAATTATCTTATATTAATTTCATACCTAATGATAATTTTACACCTTGACAAAGGGCCATCGACCTGGGTTCTTCAGCCCTGTATACCATTTTTCGTGAAATATATATCTAACATATAAAAAATATATTTTAAGAGATACTTTTGTTTCGATAGGGGTGTTATCGACGTTATCCGCCCAAAACGAAACCCGCCTTTTCTCATCTAACTCGGTCAGTACATTGTGTCAGAAGTGGCTTTGATCCCGTGTTATTTCCGTCGCAACGATATATGCGTGTTACATACATATATGCATTTCCCTATGTGTACCTTTTGCCCCCGCCCGTTCGGTGAATTCGAGGGGCCAACGACGGAATCCCGCTGTACAAGTACAGCAGTCTGGTGCACCCGCCTCAAAGTTCCCTCGCACTCGGTCGTGTATTCGGGCGCGCAGTCTGGAGAGGAACAGTTGCGACGGCTATGCCTGGCACGGTATTCCCCGCCTATCTCTCGACTCGCGTTCGCTGCATGATCTCGAAATACTTTGCCGAACACGATTCATCCGACGAACCACCCTCCCGGCCTCGAAGTTCGCGGCGCGCCGCGAACGTACTATAGAATTCGACCGTGCGCGCGCGCGCATGCGCGTGTCAGTGCATTCGCGCGATCGACACGCATTCCGCGGAACGATCGCATCGTCATACTTGACTCACGCGCGAGGGGGGAACTCGGGCATGTGCGAGCTGACGAAGCGATCCCCGGGGTACGAGCCACACACGAGTGCACGCTCATATTTCAGTGCAGGTTCTGATAGGTTCATCGCTGCATCCGTATATATTTATCTCCCCCAAAGTCGTCGATCGAGCATACAGAGACCGAGGCGCGCACGCTCCGTGCCGGTAATTCAACATTCTATCTCTCGCCCTCGCGCCTATCAACCCGGCTCCTCGCTCATCTCCCCCTCTAGACTTTCATTCAAGCGAGCCAGAAGCAGCAGCGTCGTACCGAATGCATGCGCGTGCACGACCGTGCGTCAATATAAACCCGACCAGCAACTCTCTTTCCCCGGAGATCGAGCGCCCGAAATTGCAGATGGGTGAATTTTTTTTTTTTTTGCTTTTTTTATTATTTTT
Organism: Ichneumon xanthorius; assembly: GCA_917499995.1. Lineage (NCBI taxonomy): Eukaryota > Metazoa > Arthropoda > Insecta > Hymenoptera > Ichneumonidae > Ichneumon > Ichneumon xanthorius. The sequence goes on from OU824201.1 coordinate 22,806,364, forward strand.
AATTCTGAACATTCGAACCCGCAACAGCGGTCCGCGAAGGGCGAATTATACCGTCGGGCCCCTAGTTTATTGTTCGCGCAACCCCTGCGCGAAACAGGGGCAACTCTCTCTTGGCTTTCGAGGGGGTGTCGGGTTTATTACGCGTGACCCATTCCCCACCCTCCGAAAGTTCACCCAACGTTGGAAACACGTTTTAACTCCGGGGATGGGGTTCGAACCGTACGTGCATGTTTCGAACTGTGATGATTCATCCTCCCTTTCGGGACTGGTAAACAACGAAACCTATACGTGTCCCAATCGTACACGCTGCATCCCGAAACACGGACCGTACAAATTTCACGCACGCCCGACGTCTCTGCGAGATGCGGAGCCGGAATAACTGGTTTTACTCCGAGAACAAAAGATGTACCGTGGACATTGTAGCTTTTCCCTTTGTTTCCTTGTAATTTTTCGAAAAAACTCGTAACACTATGAACATCTGGGGAAAAAATTATTTTTCCACAAAAAAAAAACTTTCACAGTGAAAAATGTTTGTACTTTTAATAAACTTTTTTTGTCTCCAAAATTCTAAAACGGCAATATTACAAAAAACATCATTTTTTTGTTGCAAAATTAACAACGTAAGAATTATGGACATTCGTGAACGCTTTACTGTGTTCTCCGCGCAGAATAAAAAAATGTCCGTGCAACGTATTCGAAGCTGAAACTCTTACTCTCGGCCGGAGATCCGAAATGGCATTAAAATTGCCTATTTTTTCCCCTTCTTCCACATCGTGCGAACATTTCTGAACTACCTTTTTCCATGCTCATTTCTGCCTTCCGGCAATAAAAAAAAAAAAAAACTACCAGTATTATTATTACTATTATTGAAGTTGAAGAAACGTCGAGAACATTGTTGTGCGCCGGTAGTGGAAAGGTTGGATATTCATTATTGTCGGTGACAGAGGCCGTTGTTGAGCCCGTAACTAATAACGAGTAGTGGTACCGGCTATGGTATATTGTACGTATTCGTTTGCTGGTTCATTCGCGGGACGAATAGCGCACAGTGGCGGAGAGGCAACAGCCAGGAGCAGCGGCAGAAACCAGAAACGACGAGTCGTCGCTGCCGCTGGTGCTGTTGCCGCTGTTGCCGCTGGTGTACGGTTTCCGCTTTATATACTTTGCGGTTGGTGAACCGGCCTCACCGAGCTAGGGAGAGCGAGCGAGAGAGCGCGAGCCCGGCTCCCTTGTACGGCTTTGTCGTGCCGAATGACAAAAGCGTTTTGTTCATTGAACGCCGTAGCGCACGCCCGCTCATTCTCGCTCGCGGGTACCGCCCGTTTCGCGCCAACTTATTATAATGTTTTCCCGCGCTGAGCACGCCTACCTACATCGCTCCATGCGTGTGTGTGTGAGTTAACGCTCGATGGAATTTCTGAGCTTCGGTTTTGTTTTTAACCAGTCAAAGCGGAGTTCTCTGATGTACGGAAAATATTTTAAGTTATTTAAAATAACGAATAATAACAATAATAATAATAATCGTAAAAAACTGAGAAAGGTCAAAGCGGCTCTTCTCGATATCCAGGCAGTTTATTGTGTCCAGAAGTATTCTCGAGCCCCGCGAATCGCCTCGCCGACATTGCATTAAATCGAAACCCGGCTCGTCAAACGAGCTCGAGGGAGGCGCCTCAGAGAGAGGCTTGTCTCGCGCTCTCGCCGCGAGTATCTTATCGTTCGGCCGCGCTATCGCCTTTATAGCGGCGTACATGAGCTTCGAGTCGGAGCCTCGCTTGATGGCACTCTCGGATTACACAATGATTACAGACATGCGAGGGGAAATGATAAAAAAATATATATAAAAAGAAATCGTCTTAGTCACTCGGTGCATATATCCATATCTCTTCCCGGAGAGAAAGTTAATCCGATAGGTTTAATATCACGGGTAATACCGGTAGTGTTATTTTTTTTTTTTTTTCGGGTGATGAATCTCCATACTTTGAGAGCGAGAAAAATGCAAACGAAGAGATGGCGTGAAAGCTTTGGAACCCGGACGAAAGTGGAGTTGCAGGAAGTCGGGGGGCGGAGGAGGAGCAGGGGGGGGGGGGGTAGAAAAGCCGCGGTGATGGTGGGTATGGACCACCTCACTTCCGTGGTCCTCACTAATCCCGACTCCGTGTAAACGTGGGATTACGCGACGCGCTCTCAGAGTCCTCCAATTTCGCGGAGCCGAGAGTGGAATCAGCAGTGTTGGCAACACGGCTGCCTTCGTCCCTATGCAGAAGGAGGAACGACGGCGGATGAGAGCAACAAGCTCCGGGGCGAACCTTCGACCCGGGGGCACCTGCCGCCGTTTTCGTATACTCACCTACTTATATCGCCCCCAACTTTCTCGTATCATCTCTGTTTATACACCCTTCGGTGAGAGCCTTCCGCGTTCGCCACTCGCGTTATAACGAGCCGGTAACATCGTCCAGAAAATCTACCTCGGCGAAGCTTGTTAGCTCGATTACGGGGGCGAACGACTTTTGCCCCAGGGGGTGGCAGAAAATTTCCAAAGTTCTATAATAAACACCAATAAGTACATATATATAAGCTTCCTCGTTATGCTCTAATAGAGTCGCGCTTAAGAACTTGCAGATTTTCGTCCTGGACTGAAGATGAGCAAAAACCGTCGAGAGTCTGTATTAGACATCTTGGAATGGTTTTGCGAATAATGATTCGACACACGTGCGAACATCTTCGGGGGAATGATCCGATTTTTCGCCAAGTCGAGATTGGTGTAGTTGATGAACTCGAGATAGCGCAGAAAAACACACCCAGAAAAGAAAATTATTTGACGGCCACCGTTTATTGGGTTTTTAAATAAATATTTATTTAAGTTAAGTAAATAGTTACTTAATTTAGATCAATATTTATTTAAATGAAATAGATATTTATTTTAATTAAGTAAATATTTTACTTAAACCAAACAAATGGTGGTCGTCAAATTTTTTTTTTCTGGGCGCAGTGCGCGGAGTTCAGCGAAGTCTCGTAGAATCGCGGAGTGACTCTTCGACGAGGAAGAACGACGAGAGATGACGAGAGAAAGAAAAGGAATGTATCTCGGTGCAATGGATGCGCCTGCATGCATAAAATATGCGGCGTAGCCCAAGACGGGCGTGCACCAGGAGCAGCGAGCAACAGTCGAACGATATCGTGTGGGGTGAAACGAGGAGGCCGGTCACGCATACCGCATGCATACATACATATATATGTATACACACATATGTGTATATGTGTATACACACATATGTGTGTATGTGTATACACACATATGTAGGCAGAGTGGGGCAAAACGGACCCGCGTTCACCATTGGAAATACCACTTTTTTATGTTCCGCGAAAAATTGGTAAAAATTGTCCATTTTGCCCCGCTCTCTACAGCATAGACATGTGCGAGCATAATCCACCAACGGAGCGCGTACAGGCTGCCAGGTTGCCCGTTGGGGTGGATTTTATTCATGAGACGATGGTGGCGAACTACCGGCACGCCCGGTCTCATACGTGTTCGTTTGCCGATAATAGTGTCATCTATTATTTATGTCGGATTCGACTATGTTGTTACGAAGAACCATCCCGGGGACCCTCGAGACTCGGTAATACAGGGGTCGAGAGAGAATCCTCGAGGCGAGGTAGAGGAGCTTGAGAGACTCTCCTCGTTTAGGAAAATCGCTCTCTAACGACGTTTCGCCAATTCGCTAAATATTAAATCACCCACTTTCCCGTGGGTTAAATTCTCGGCATCAGCGAAATTTCGTCCACGTATTATTCCGGCCTCGTCGATCGGTTCGGCACGCTTTTACGCGGATTTCAAGCCTACCCTATTTGTCGGCTATATAAAGCGGTATTTACGTCGCGGAAGTGCGAGCAGCCCCGGACAGCCATTAATATTCACCAGATTACCGGTAGTCCGGAGGTCCGGACACACGCACGCTCACACGGATAGGGAAGAGAGAACACACTGACGGAGTGCCGGCTAGTCCCAGTCCGTGAGTTCAACTCCGCGAACACCCCCCTTGTGCGCACCCTATAACGGAGTCTCTGTGGGTAAACCACGCGGCGTTTAACGAGTGCGTGATTAGTGTGATTACGCTCAGTGACGTACCGTTCGGCAAGTCGTATATTAGAACAGTTCTACGTTTATTGCGTACGATAATTTTCATCGCTACTGACCGATCGCACTCGGTCGAAATCGATCAGAGGTCTTTCAACGTTGGACAAGAAATTGTATACCAGATTTTTAACGACACTAACCCATCGTGCACTGAGGCGAACGGCTCAATTACTGACCACCTAAGCTCCGCATGGCATTGAAAATTAATCAACGAAAGAAGATTGTTAAAAATAGTGGAGGTATTGAAATAACTGGTATTACAGGAAAATGTAGTTTTAATTAACTACAACCAGTATTATTTTATTATTTTTGACAAGTTTTTAATCATAAAAAACTTGTCAAGACATGTAAAAAAACTTGTAAAAGAAGAAATTTATCAAAACTTGTATAAAAGAAAAGGAACGTTTTTTAGAAACGTAACCACTCAACGAAACTGACGAGAAAATGGTCTGCGCGAGCTTGTTTCTGGCGGGTTCAGAGATTAAACTCTGAAAGTCGACGAGTTTATAACATTTTGTTCCGATGCTTATTCAATCACATGATGCATAACATAAAGGATGAACAAAAAAAAAGTTGAGTTTGCCGGACATGAATAGAATTCTCTAACGTAGATAATATGATTATCGGAAAGTAATTGGGCCGCGGTCAATAATTGGCCCGTTCACCTTATTATAGACAGAGTCGTCGGGAGAACTATTGCATCTACAATCTTTCGTGCAAAATTCCTCGGATGAGTGCTTACCTCGACATGTCGTGTATAACGCCGTTGAATCTTCAAGTGAAGCGTTATCTTCGATTATTTGCATTGCAATTATTGTAAGCGGCGGGGTGATGAGTATTTGCGGTTAAGGAGGTGGTGTCGACGATGACGCGACATCCTGTAATTAATTTTCAATTTTCAATTAAAAAACTGCAATTAACTTTTTTAACGCTGCAGACCATTCATGATGAAATGCAAATTCTCAAGCGAAGCCAAAATCAATTTAGCTTCGCGCAAAAATTTGCTTGTGATCGTGAACGGTCAGCACACGGTAAAAAATAATTTCGTAAAATCGGAATACGAAGTGTCCTAAAAATAATTTTCATAAATAAGTAACAAACTCATTTGTTCAGGTTTAAACATACAAACCTGTCCTCTTATTTCCCGTCTCATTGACAACATTAGTTTCTCACTTTGTTTGTAAAATTGGAACCGGATGGCTTCTACCCGAAAATTAACAAATAAAAAATGGAGGACTTTTGTGGACAATAAGTTGTAAAAACTACAAACTTGTCTTACTGTGCACCGTGAAATAAATTACATTACAGTTATAATTACCGCGGTATTTCACATGCCGTTAACGAGACGATGTGCGGCAACGGCGATCGGGAGAATCAACCGCGCGATCTGTCGGATGGGTTTGTCGATGGAAGGTGTTGGTTTCCGACTGGTCTCTCGGCTCCGCGGTACCATTCTCGCGTGATGCGTTTCCTTCTGCCGCTGCAATCATCGTCGCCGCTGCTGCTGCTGCTGCTCCGGCGGCGGCGGCAGCGGAGTTTCGTTTTTTGCCGGTAAATAATTGCTGAGCTCCGAACGCGAGTCACAAAAGGGCCCCGCAACAGCTGCCACCCTCAGCCTGGAGAGAAGTCCGGACGGAAAACGCGCGGCGAGAAGCCGAGAGACCCCTTGCTCGCGTAGGTTACGGCTCAACGTATGTTAATGCCTCTTATGGTCTCGAATGCAAATCGTGCACGGGACTCCGGTTCGTAGTTCTCGGGCAGCAGAGAGAGAATGGCGAACCACTCTGCGCCGCAGCTCACGTAGAAAACCATCCCGCCGCTGGGTAACGAGTATACCATTTCCATTCGCCGAGTTCTGGCTGACGACTCTTCTCCCTCCTAAATGTTGATATATACGTTTATCTGGGATATATACGTACGTATTACGGTGGGTACGGTGCACGGGTAAGTACGCGGCCGAGAAATGAGTTTTAGTTGACAAACGTTTTCCTCGATGATCGAAGCAGATCGAGCTGGTGGACAAACGAGACGGGTTGTGAAAGAACATCGAAAGACTCGTGATCAGTTCGTTTATCTTTTTCAGTTTTTTTCCTTTCTATTCAATCAGCCTGCCAAAAAAAGGTTCGTTCTTTTAACAATCATTTCTTGCCCACAAAAAGGCAATTTGATTTTTGTCAATGCACCTTATTTAAACCTAAACTGATTGTAAGATTGACAAGACAAATTTCATGAACGTTTGTCGACAAAATTGTTTTATAAAATGTATATTTTTTACCGTATAAAGGCAGTCGAGATAAAAATACAAAATACGACAATCGTCATTCGTCCGGGGATGTCCGGAGCTGGATGTTTCGCGATGGTTGGGTAACGACGGAATGACGTCGGACAACTCGACGTGACATTACCCGGTCGCGTAGTTGCACCTGGTAGAATCCACCTGCTCGAGCTCCCGGTAATATTTCTATCCTCGCCGTCTCCCGGCGAGTCGGGCGTGTTACCGGGCCCGGCGAACAATCGCGATGCGGTATAACATTGTGTGTAGGCGAGAGAAACGGTTATAAACCCGAGAGCTCGTTCACGCAACCGAGAGCGCACATACGCGGAGGGATAAATTCGCGGGCGAATGCCGCGGCCTCGTTGTCTGGCCATTTGTTCTGAATTATATCTCGTTGCGAGGGTGGCCGAGTTCCTCGGGTGCAGGGCTTATGAGAATGGAGGAAAGTGCGGCGGCGCGGGTAACGCTTATTGCGTATTAAAGTGGCCGAGTTACGTTTCGCCAAGTTGGAAGAGAAATTTAGAGCGGTACGTTACAGAACGTTACCTCGCGGAACGTCCCCTTAGTTCTGATAGAACGGAAGGTGCAGAAGTCCCGAGGGACTCGCCAGCGACACGCGTTTAACTGCAATCGCCGTCAGATGCGTCCCACATGCACTCCTATTCAGACTCCCCGAGTGCACTTGCATTCCCGTTATAAACCTTTTAACGTTTGATTATTACTTAATAAAGATACTTTTCAGTATCGGGCTCGAGGCGATTTATTTCTCGAGTAAAAGCCAATGAAAATAAAAGGGGGTAATCGTACTCGAGCTACTTCTCACGCCGCTCGAACCGTATCGCGGAATACGTAGGATAGATACACGGATAACAAGGCAGTAAAATAAACGGCGGGTTTTATGGATCGGAGGTTTTTCATTTATCGTGATAAATCGAACAATCACGGTCGATGGTACATTCTACGTTTCGCGAAAAACTTTATATAATTTATATGTTATACGTTATTTGTGCCGGATGTCGAAGCACGTTTCAAAAAATACATTTTCGCGTATATTAACAGTATGTAATTTCTTATTGCTCAGTGTTGGATATTGGAACGTAGTGGTTTGTTAGTTGTACGACTTAATTACCCAGCGACTTCACTGTTCTTTCGTTTGCAAAATATTTCTCAAAATATCATTCGGTTGGTCTTCTGTTTCGCTCATCTTCGTCATGTTTTTCTAATACCTTCGACTTGTATTTTATCTTTTTGGTTATATGAGTCCGTTTGTATCAACTATCGACAATAAAAAGTGTAATGAATTTAAAAAATTCTGTAACTCTTAAAACCTTTCATTCCGTATCTTTTATTCTGTGCTTCTCACGTTGCTCGAACCGTATCACGGAATACGTAGGATAGATACACGGATAACAAGGCAGTAAAATAAACCGCGGATTTTATGGATCCGAGGATTTTCATTTCTAGTGATAAATCGAATTACGCTCGATGGTGCATTCTATGCCGTACACTTCAGCACTTCGGATATGCAGTTACTGAAACATTGAATCTCGTACTTTATTCGAATTGATTCTGTTATCTTGAAAGGGTTAAAAAAACGAATGTAGAATTTAAATCATAACGTTGGTAGATTTTATTTTTTTTAGGAGGATGCAGAAGGTAGTCTATTTTAAAACTCCTTCGTTAACGTCGAAACAATGGCATAACAATTTCGATTGGCATACCTCGGGTTGTAGAATGTATTGAATAGTTTAAGGCGGAGCGCAAGTTTATGAGGGAATAGTTTATCGTGGTTCACCCGATCGACAGGAATGTGCGGTGAGTCTATCGGACAGAGAAACCCGAGAACTGGGCCAGCTCTTAACCCGATATTTAATTGATGGAATAAGCTCGCGGATTTTGCAAGATCTAGGCAGGGCGTAGAGCCATCCGGGAGAGCGGGACAAACTAAAACTTGGGGCAAAATGGTTCTCCCATGGAAAAAAATTACATGTCAGCTAAATATATTTTTCATATATTAAATATACTTTTCGCGAAAAACTTTATATAATTCATATATTATGCGCTGTTTGTGCTGGATGTCGAAGCACATAAAAAAAAAAATGTTCTCGTATGTTAAAAGTAATATAATTTCTTATGCTTAGTGTTCGATATTGGAACTCCGTGGTTTGTTAGTTGCGCGACTTAATTAACCAGCAATTTCACTGTGTTTTCGTTCGCAAAATATCTCTCAAAATATAATTCGGTTAGTCATACGATTCGTCGCGTTTTTCTAGTACCTTCGTCTCGTACTTTATCTTTTTGGTTATATGAGTCACTTTGTGTCAATCAAGTGGAATATTTAAAAAATGTGTTCGAAATGTTTTTTTGTATATATCGTCCTGCAATTGGGCTCAGCCCTTGAGCATCAAAATCAATAAATAATGTATATACAGAATATATTGTCGCGCGGAAAGTAAGATATTCCCAATATATTTTTCGCACATACTTGTTTTCCGTGCGGTTTGCTTTTACCATTTTTTCCGGAACATGAAAAACAAAAGTTTTATCCCAAATACAGGATACGATGCAGGTACTGTGTGAATCGCGTTAGTTCATATAGCCGAAAGCTCGAAGCACGCAGAGGACTTTCATCGCTGCCGATTCGATTTCTATGACATTCCACACGGGATTTGGGTATTTTTCGACGAATATCGTCCGATGGTACGAATGCGCGTTAGTTACACGCTTGTATAGTTGTTTTGTCTGTATCGGGAGGGATGAGGGGGGGGGGGGAGTGCATGTTCAGTCTGCATCCGAACCCGGGGCTTTAATTGACACCGCACTTCCTCCTCGTATGCCGTTGTATTTAACAATTCCATCACGGTCCTCGATCCACGGTCCGCCACGGTAAAGCAAACTATTGTTTTTTTTTTCACGCCCGAATGCGCTTCCAGCGTATAAAAATCACACAAATACAAAAAAGAAAGTATAAAACTGACAAATCAAAGATACTCAACGACGTTCGAGCCGTACGCAAAGTTCCGTCGAACGAAATCCGATTGCCCGGATTGCTCTACAGTGAGCGAGCGCGCCGACCAGTAAGTACGGTAGGTTAAGGTGAGAGACGGCGACGTAAATCGTCCGACCCTAGAGTCGTCGACGCCGTCGCGCAGGCTGGTAAAGCTCGGGTGTTTTCTCCGTGCACCGAGCGCGAGTTCTCGAGGCCGGGCGATACTTACATACGAAGCGGCTTACACCGCATGTACGTACACCAAACACCCCGGCCGGCAATGGTTAAAGTACATGCGTCGTCGACGTCGTCGCAGTTCCACGCCGCGAGTCCACTTTGCCCTCGCTGCGCGTTCCACACTGCGGTGCCGTAGTGCGCCCGAAGTTTATGTGCGAGCGCAAAGTTTCAACGGCTCTCCCTTTACGCACACACCCGTGCAAACGTGGTCTCATAGGTGCGCACTTTGCGTACACACGTCAATGCGCGTACATGTGTGGACCAAAAGTGTGCGCACACGCCCGTACAAACATGGACTCATAGGTGCGCACTTTGCATACATGCGTCCATGCGCGTACCCGTGTGGTGGAAAACGTGTGCGCGGTGAACTTGTGCCAAGGGCCGGAGGAGGCAAAGTGTGCAGCTCTATGTACATACCGTACAGAGCTATACGCGTCGGTTGCATCGCCTCGCTCCGGGCCTTCTCTCGGTGCACATGCAGCCGCGCGCGAGTCCTTGGCTCTCGCCATTCGCGGGCTTTCTCCTCTTCGTCTTCCTCCTCCTCCTTCCATCTCTTCCTTCTCCGGTTCTCCACTCTTCATCTCTCGGTGCACGGCGTGACCCGCGCGTCTATTACGTGTGTGGTGTCAGCGGCGTGCAATTCTCCTCTCCTCCGGTACCTTCCTTCCTTCCTTCCTCCATCGTGGCAAACGTTCCGTGTAACGCCGACCAGCAGGCTCGCGTATCCCGCTGCCGCTCCCGCTGTTTCCACTGTTCCTTCAACCCCCGCCGGCAACACACAACTCGCTCGCGTCTAAGCAGCTCCTCCACCGGCTCCGGTATAATGCTCGCCAGGGATATCTCCGGGGGTTCTCTGACCTTCCCCTTCGCCGGGTCGCGCGCTCCGCGGTTTCTGTCCATTCCCTTCGAGACCCCGGACTCTTATCCTCTTTTATTCCCTCCGTTCGGCGCGCAACACCGAGAACGCTGCCACCGCGCGGCGTTCCTTCGTGCAAAACCCCAACGATGCAACGAGCCACGGCAGTGGATTTAACCAGTGGCGTAACCGGCCTCTTGGGAGAATCGAATGCAGTCGGGAAAATACTTCACCCCGCGCCCCCTCGCCCCGGGTGAGAAACTCGACGCTAAATTGGAAGATACGGAAAGGAAGTCCAATTAAAGGTCGGTCGACCGTGATGATCATCCGGACTGCTCGATTATCCTTTTTCTTTCGTTCATTTATATCGACCCTTGTGGGAATCAGACATAGGATCGGTTATACCGACCCTAGTGAGAGAACCAGACATAGGATCGGTTGTACCGACTCTGGTGGGAATCAGACATAGGATGGGTTGTATTTACCCTAGTGGGAACCAGACATAGGATCGGTTGTACCGACCCTAGTGAGAGAACCAGACATAGGATCGGTTGTACCGACTCTAGTGGGAACCAGACATAGGATCGGTTCTACTGACTCTAGTGGGAACCAGACATGGGATCGGTTCTACCGACCCTAGTAGGAACCAGACATAGGACACACAGCATCGGGGTCGGCCGACGTTGGGCCAACGCTGGGCTAGTGCTGGTCCTGTGTGGCGCTCAAACTGGGGAAGTCTCCGATACGGGATTCTCCGCTCAGGCTCACGTTCGTTCGATTCACCTCTCCGAGATCAATTGGTATTTTGGTATCCCAACATCAGGTGTTTTTCGGTGTACAATTTCGCTCGGGAAGCACTCGGGCTCTCGGAAGATACGAGGGAGGAGAGTTTCGTGGTGGTCGAGCGATCGGTTACGCTCTTGGATTTCATCGTCGTACCGGGTTTATATTATAGCCGCCAGCCTGATGGCGGTGGTTCTCTCGTGGTGCGCCGAGAATCTACCTCTCTCGCTCTCTGGCTTTACCTCCGTCCGAGATTGGCAGAGGGAAGGTATAAGAAACCGGGAACACCGGAGGCTTGGCGAATCGAGACTCTCCTCTCATCCTCTCCGGTATTATGCATATTGCGGGAGAAACTTTGCGGGTAGTCGTCTTAAATTGTACAAGATACGAGAAGAGGGTAATATGCCCGGCGGCGGTGCCGGCCCGGAGTCACCGGTATTATTAGCGGGTGATTATCGCGATGATTAGCCGCGGCGGTTTCTTCTAATTTCGTCGGTATATTATACTTTGTCGCGAAGGCGCATATCGCTAATCGGTTTTTTTTATTATTATTATTTTTTTAAAGAGCGTTGACGCGGTATATTTAATTCCACTCGGGAGCGGGGACCGCACGGAGTCCGGAGGGATCGGTAAATATCGTTCTGCAATCTCTACGAGCTGGTATTCACCGTCCCTCGCACTTTGAATTTAAGCTGGACGATACGAACTCGGGTAATAATTAACGGTATTAATTTCGCACTCTCGGGCTCACGGATATCGCCGGTGCAAACTGCAGCGGATGCTGCGACGCCGAGAGCACAACCGGTGGATCTCGCGGATCGTCGACCTCTCGCAGGCATCGTCATCCAGCCTCAATCGCCCGATAATCACGCGCGCACCCGTGTCATAATTATCCTCTCCGCGTACGGTGCCGTATATCTGCCTCTGCGCTCAATAATAGACGATAATGCATGTACCATTGTCCGGGCTATCGCGCCTTTCGTACCGTTATATCTCGGGACCGCAACGCCGAGAGCCGACCGAGCAACAACGATTTTTCAATGTTTTGTCTTGTATCCTTCGACGCTCGGCAACATACGTATATCCGTAGACTCGTTAATCACGCTAATGGTTTTATCTTGCCGAGGTGAAAGAATCGTGAATTCCTATCGCTTGTCGGACTGTGCATCGGATCGGGGATTAACTGGCTTCGAGTCTGTTGGGATCGATAGAGCTAGAGTTGATTATCGTCGGCTACGTCCAGACATCGAAGAACTTCGGGCGCTTCACACTGGTCGACCAAGGCCTATTTTTTTTTTAATATCATTTATAGAAAGTTGTAATGCATTAATGTTACAGCATGTGTCCTCAACCTAGAAAGGCTTCAATAGCGATGAATTTGCAAAATATTAACTGGTTTGTGGCGATTTTCTAGAAGGTATATATTTAATCGGTTTGTTTGTTCAAGTATAATTCATAATTATTTGCTGTTTTTTTTGTTTTTGCGTGGTATTATTCGAGTTTTTCCGAATTCACTATCGATATATTTGCTATTATCTTCCATTGAAAAATTGCAGCCGTTTATAAGAGTTTCATGGTTGGGTAATCAAAAGTCTGTCCATTTTTTAACATAGAATTCCATAAAGCGTCTTAAAACGTAGTTCGCAGAGCATCTTTTCAGGAAATGAGTCGCCTAGTGAGGAGCGCTCCAATCTCCTTAAAATTGATTATCAGCCTTTGCGCATCCAGCAAAATAATGATTTAAATAAATATTTTACTTAAACCAAATAAACGATGGCCGTCAAATAATTTTTTTTTGGGTGCGACACGGATAATCGCGACTTCGTTTAGTCAATAATAATAAAATAAAAATAAGACAAATTTTTGAAAAGAAGTTAGCGATGAACAATCACTTATTTTGATTGCGCGAGTATATCCCCGAGGGTAACAGCTTTGCATTCAGTGCTGAAAGCGAGAAATGGTGGAGAGTCGTTCAGGCAGACCAGACGCTCGGTTGCGAGTCGGCTGAATTCCTCGAGCGTCTGTGCACAACACGCCGAAGGTGGCTTGCCCATAAAACCGAGGCATGAATCCTTGGCGCATACATACCCTTGAGCGGTAATTCTATCTCGTCACGGATCAACCGCTCCACATATCACCTTGGCCCTCCGTTCGTTCGTTACCTTCGTTACTATTGCGAAAGTCATTCGCCAACCGGCTATCTCCGTACGTTTGCTCACTGCCAGTTACACGCATTACCTTCTCTGCACTGCTCGCAATATTTCTTTCTCCTCTGCACGTTTTCGCTCAGATTTTATTTTCTTATTTATTTATTTTTTTTTACCCCCGACCGAGATATGTTTTTTTTCTTCTGAAAACAATGCAAGCGCAGGGGAGGTGAGAGCGAACCAGCAAACTCGCTTTCGTTATTTCACGCTGCGCGCTGGTTTACGGTTCACCCCGTGCTCTTAGCGCGATCCTCCGTACATTGTTCGAGTACGCGGGCAATTTCCCTCCCTGCTAAGTGCGTGTGGTAAAACAAGCAAGCCAACTCGCCCTTACCCTCGTTCTCCGCCCGTCCCCTTGTTTTCCTACCCCGGAGCCGACCCGACCGGACCCTTTCAGACCTGACTCGTGTCTGTAACACGTGAGACTTCGGTTGCATTTGGATATGTGAGCCGTAAACGTGACTGGTAATTGTACCAAAAAAAGAGTAGCAAATACTAAAATTACAGATATTTTTTTACTTGAAAAGAAAGTAAACTATTACAGGAGAGCGGGGAAAATTGAGTTTTGCCCTCACGGTCCTGTTTTACCCCGCTGTGCCATTTTTCCCCTAAAATCACCAAATTGGTCACAAAATCATAAGGTCGGCCTTCGGTGCTTCACACTCCGCGGTCACCGTGCGTGTACCGTAAAAATCGATCGACTATCTTTTGTGACACAACACGAGACATCACGCAAGAAATTACGTCGATAGACGGTAAAAATATGGTAATTTTATTGGATTCAATTTATACGGTATTACGAGATCTGCAGCATTTGCATCCGCAGTTGGGCGGATTCGCCGAATGGTCTACGGTGGCTCGACGGTAGCAGCTGCCAAGCCCGTCAACATCGCGGCTCGGTCGTTGAAAGGATTACGCCAAGACCGTCGTCAGATCGGGGTAAACCGGCGTGAGTACGGAGCGCAGTCGTGAACCTTCCGAAAGCTCTTCAAACTTCGACGCGGAAGTTGACGCGTTAGCATGCGAGGCTGGTTTGTACCGGCGAATGTCGTCGGCGTTGCGTTACACTTACACAACCGCGGAACAATAATGGCGAAGTCGTGTCCCACTTATTAACAGTTGTATCGTAAACCTCGGAACTTCGGCGAAAGTCTTTTTGAACGGGGATGGAGATAAAGGCCCGCAGGGATGTTCCGGAGGCGGCGAAAGCGGGACGGAAAATCGAATGGTATAATAAGCTTCGGAGTGGACTCGAACAGAGAGCAAAGCGACCCTCACTCGAACCCCTCCGTTCTCGCTTCAACCCTTAATTCCACACTGGCGCGCATGCCGTTCTCTCTCCGCGCCGTTATAAACGCAGGAACAAAGGCGAGCGTTAGGTGTACGTTACCACCCGGCCGTGCCGGCGCTCCTCACGCTCGGCCGGTACACGCTCTGTGTTATAACTAGCTAGTGTGCATAACGGCTTGTTGCGCGTATAACTACGTACTATATGAAACGGTTGTAATTGCGGGCGGTCGGGCGTTGGGTCCGGCTCGCTGTACATCCACCGACCTCGCTCGCTCCTCGGCAAAGTAAAACACAACGATGTTGTACGCCGCCGAGGGAGACCGGGGGAGGGCGAGTTGAAAAGCCTTGCACGAATTAACCCTCCATCATCCGGAGGCAAACTCAAACAAGATACGAGAGGAGTTTCTCCGTTAACCTCTTGATTGCTTCATAATTAAATTTTCCAGGATTAACGATATCCTCGCCGTGCTCCGACGAATCGGAATCTTCGGGTCTTTCGACGTCTCGTTAAACGGCCCGTTCAACGAGTTGGCCGGAAGATTGTCTCGGGATATTGAAAAATTAACGGGATGCACTCCGACAACTTTTCGTAATCCGTGGACTATTTTAAAAAATGGTTCGAGTATTTATTTTTATTGAAATTTTCAGCAGTAGTAAGAGACAATATAATATATAATATATAATATATAATATATAATATATAATATATAATATATAATATATAATATATAATATATAATATATAATATATAATATATAATATATAATATATAATATATAATATATAATATATAATATATAATATATAATATATAATATATAATATACAATATATAATATATAATATATAATGAGAAAAATGTTGTTACCATAACTCATTTACCTGCTTAACACAGAGACAACAAAATATTTTTGCTGCCACAACAATAAATTATTAACGATCTACATTTTGTTAGAGAAAAATAACAATTTTTCGCCGTGGATAATAAAATGAATCTCTTTTTTCGTGTAATGAACGAAAAGATTTATTTAAGGAAAGTCAGCCGTTATAGGTGACTCGGACCATCTGACGAAGAGAATCAATAAAACGTATGATGTACGTTTCGATGCGACGGAGAATGGCCTTGTAAAAACAGAAACGGACCATAAACCTAAATAACTACAGATCCGCTTCGCTCATCTGGACACTTTATTTTAATACTCCTCTACGGTTGAAAATTTAACGAATAACTTTTGGAGAGGGCGGTGTGACACGCGCCGGCGACGAGCCCCGCATCGGCACGACGTCATGCTCGCCGGAGCGCGGAAGCGCGATGGGCCGGCGGGCCCGAGACGATGGCCGACTTTCATTGATTTATTTAACGGCGCGCGTCCAAACGGAAGAGCTTCGTTCGCTGAATTTTAATGACGCCGCGCTCGGCATAAGCGTCACGGCGCGTAGTACAACTTTTGCCGGTGACGCAACGCGCGTGACGCCCAATCGCGTACTCGCTGTACGACTTACCGACGGTCGGTAACGACGCGGTCGCGCCCACCGGTGCATCGCTCGGGATGTGCGCGTCCCAGGTTAAACATGGGCGTCGTCGTCGTTACGAATCCTCCGTACGTCAAACGTGCACAACCGACTCCGTACGTTCGGCTCGTAAAGCATCGTCACGATAAATCGTGAGCGAGCACGCGCGAAACCCATTCCAGTCCCCGGGACACGTGAAGAGCCGGCATCGATGATATTGATATTCGTCTCTCGCTCGAACGAGGCACCGCCCAATCGAAAACATTTCCGGTACATAATTTTTCAAACGCGTTGCGTAAGTTCTTCGATAACGATTGCTTCGTCATCGACGCCGTCTCGAGCGGCGAAGGGATCGCTCGAAACGCGTGCGAGAAGAATGCGCACAATGCCGCTCACGCACCGCCGCCGAGCGAGGAGCGCCGCGTTATCGCTCGAATCGCGACGTCTCGTTAGCTCTGCGTGAGAGAACAAAAAAAACCTAACCGGGCTTTACATCCATTAAACATTGACGCGATTTCTCCCGGCGCGGGAATATTGAAAATAATTGATCGTGTCAATTAAGTCGTTTAATTATGTATACACGCACGCACACCTTCAATTATGCGTCACAGTCCGTTGCCGATTATGATTTTGCATAAATTCCGCCGCGATGAATGGCGCTCATGATAGCTGCATTATTCCCTCGTGGGCGAGGCGGGACGAGGGGGGCGGGGGGGGGGGGGGTGTTTCGGAGAATTGCCAGTAGGTTAAATCGAACCGTGAATTATTTTCCGAGGGCGTGGGATTGATCCATCCAGATCGGATGAAAGATCAATTGGCATGCAAAATGTCTTTTGAGACGCTGGCAATGTGGCGTTCCAGAGGTTCATCATCAGTCCTGCACTCTGACCGTGTTGTAATGATGAAAATTGACGGGTCTACGTCATCTCCATCTTTCCGATGCATGCAATGTGTCGCGCGGCTAGCTCGGAGGCTGCGGCAACGTGACAGTAGGAAAGATCAGCACGGTCGGGAATAACACACGATCCTCCCCCCCCCCCCCCTCTGTTACACCGCCGGCAGGGAGATAGAGAGTTTAGCTAGCGTGGCTTCTGCACTTGGCTCGCTCTCGAGACGAGCGAACACGGAGAGCTCGCTACTGCTACTCTCTTACGTAACGGAAGCCAAGAGTTCAAGCACCTCGTCGACGAGTAATTTCGTTTCGTCGTGAGCCTCCGCTCGTCTCATCGATAACCGGAGGAGCGTCAATGACATGTATAGATGGATGTTGCAACAGCCGAGGGAAGTTACCAAATTGATGTTCAACAATTGGACATCAGTGTCCTCCCGCTATGTCCACAAAAAAATTATTTATTTTGATCAAACAAATAACTTTGATGGTTTAATGATTTTTGGTAACTTTTTTCCACATCTTTTATCACTTATAAAAAAAATCGTTTTTTTTAAGTACTTGGCGTCGAGGCGCTGTCCCGTAATTTGATCTTCGCATTCGCTGCAGTGTCATTGCGACCCGCTGCCTTTTTTGTACCACGCGAAATCCCACGTCCGTCACTTCCGATCGAATCATTAGCGGTGCTTGTTACCCGTTATTGCCATCGACACTGCCATAATTCTTATTTGTATTTTTTTCTTACCCTTTACATTTGTACCTGCAGCTCCCAGTTTCGGGTTGCGCAACTTTCCTTCGCACACCCGGGTGTTGCACGCTGCACTCGCGGTATCGACCGGTAGTATGCTTAACTCCGGAGAGAACTAGTGTTCCACGGTGGAAGGAGAAGGAAAAGGTGGGAGCTTTTGCGAAATCGATTTAGCACGCGAGCGCGAGTACCGGCGTAGGCATACGCCTCAATCGCGATCTCGCGAAGACGGAGAGCAAGGGAGGGCGAGAGTCGTACTCCGATACACGATTGTACAAGGCGGTATTAACTGTTTGCTACCGGTTCGCTGTTCTGCCCCTGCAGCGAATATTCCGGGTGATCATGTAAATTGGAGCAAAGGCAAATTGAACATGAAAATTCGTTTAACTCTATCGTTTAAAAGGTTTGAAGTTCCATGTTTTACAAAATTATTGAAACTTCAAGCTGTCGCATTCGGTATATGTACATAACCGGACGGCGAGACGTTCAACCAGAAAAGAAATTTATTTGACGACCACCGTTTATTTTACTTAAACCAAATAAACGGTGGCCGTCAAATAAATTATATTTCTGGGTGTTTTGACTTCGAGCGGGACTTCAATCGCAATCTCGCGATTGATGGAGAGCAAGAGAGAGTGAGAGACGTATTTCGTTTCGATACATGGTTGAACAAGGTGGTATGAACTATTTGTTATCATCTAAATTGGAGCAAAGGCAAATTGAACGTGAAAATTCGTTTGACTCTATCGTTTGAAACGCTCGAAGCTTCGTGTTTAACAAAACTGTCGAAAGTTCAAGCTGTCGCATTCGGTATACGCACATAACCGGCCTGCGATTCGTTTTCACGTCGAGCGGGACTTCAGTCGCAATCTCGCGAAGGTGGAAAGCAAGAGAGGGCGAGACATGTGTTTCGATACACGGTTTTACAAGGCAATGTAAATTGGAGCACAGGCAAATTGAACCCGAAAATTCGTTTAACTCTGTCGTTTAAAACGTTCGAAGCTCCATGTTTAACAAAATTGTCGGAACGTCCCGCCGGCCAATTCGATATACGTACATAAAACGGACGACGAATCGTCGGCTCTCACATCGAGCTGCGTTTGCCTCTCTATGTAAAGCAACTAAACCGTCGAGAACCCTTTTTCTTGTATATAAAAGTTCCCTTCGGTACATATAAAATTCGTACTCACCGGAAACGTGGCACGAATCGAATTCCACTTTCGGCCGACGTCTTTCGGTTAAACGGACCGTGGAGTGCAATGAGGCGGGCGGGGCTCTCTCGAGACGGGTTTTCGTTAAATCCCGGCACTATCTCGGCTCGTTGACTGCCGCGCGCTCGACCGCCCGCGTTGCACAATGTCGTCGACTATTTAATAAATATATCTCTATATATATTTTTTTATCGATTACTTATATTTCTATTATTTGTCTGTTTCAGGTAAGAATTCAACGATTTTTCGTACAATGGTGGATTTTGGATTCTGAGGCTTATGGAGGTCTATTGGTAAGGTCGAAACAGTCAGGGTAGAGTCGCCTTTATTTCGGGCATTTTTAGATCTATTATCAGGAATTTTGTTTCATGAAAATTTTTCTATTTATTGCGATGAAACGGAATGCATATTTTTATTTATATTATTACAAAGGCTGCGATGTAGGACAGCCTTTTTGCAACTTAGGATCGCAATATCTCAACAACCATTGAACATATTAACTTCAACTTTACAGGGCCTATTAAGAGCACATCTCGCTGTCGTCCGGACTATGGACAACTTTCAAATATAAAAATTATAGGAAAATAATAAGTTTTACAAAAAAAAAAAAGTTTTCGAAATCGTGCCACCCTTTTGTCAAATTAAGAAAAAAATATTTATTCAATTTCATTGCAACAAACACAAAAAATATTCTTCCAACAAAATTCTGACAACAAACCCGAAAATGCCCGAAAAAAGGGAGACTCTACCCTTAAATCAGGTATATCGATAATGTATCTGAATTTCATCCGGACCAATTCGAGGATTTGATTGAGCGACTTAGCCAAAAAAAAAGTTTGACGTCCCGAGTCGCCCCGCGCACATCGATCATACGCTAAACTCTCCGACAGTTTCACCCGCAAATCTCCCTATTACTTATTTCGTCCAACCGCGCCGAAGAGTCCGAAATTGAGAGCGAAAAAACGTGCACTTCGGGTCTGGCCTCTCGATAGAAACGTCGACCTCAGCGATTTCGTTGGATCGTCAGGCTCGGCTGGGCTCAACGTCAGGTGCGATAGGGACGCGATCCTTGCGATAACGTCGTTTGATGAATCGTCGATAAATCAAGATGAATTGATTACTGGGATAACGGTGCAGTAGCCGTCGCCGTGGTCGGAGAGCCCCGACGGTCGAGCACACATAGCCGGCTCACAGGAGCGTGACAGCCGGACGCCGAAACTCCTCCACTGGTGCACGTCGCTCGACGTCTTCCTCGGTCTTCTATCGTCACTCTCATCGGAGACAATGCACAGCTTCCGGCCCCGAGCCCGTGCACAGCCCCCCTCCCCCGCGCGTCTATTGCCGCTGGTTTACGACCTCGGCAAATTTACATGACAACGCCGAAGGCGTTTGATCCTGTCGTGCGTCGGTGAGGCGCGATACCTTTGGCACTAATTAATCGTTCGGTAACGAGCCCGACGCCGCGAAATCTCAGGCGTTTCGGTTTAAACTCGTCAAAGACGCAGCCGTGAGCTCCCTCAATAGAATTTAACTCTCGGCAATCTGCCCGACAAATGGAACGATATTTCGTTAGTCGCGGAGACGACTCGCAGTCGCGCGAGACGCTGTTAATCCGTCGTCGGAGGTTAACGATTTCCCCGTCGAGCGTGTGTAGGTGCGCGTACGTAAATGCGCGCTTTTGTACACACGAGGAATGGGAATTTGCCGTAGTTGTAGCGAGCTACTTGAATTTCACCGCGCGTACTCACCTCGCTTTCGAGACATCGTCGGCTGTCGTCGTCTCGCGGGAGGCGCGGTGACTCAGACTTCCCGGTAACGAAACAAAAAAAGGTGAGCGCTCGACGCTGCGTCGCGCGGAATCGCGTCGAGGTCGCTCGAATGCTCGGTGGAAGAATCTCGCGACGGCCGAACAGTGGCCGACACACAGGCGAGGCTGCAAATGCCGCGGAAACTCTTCCGTCGAGGTCTCACGCATAAATGCGCGGAATACGAGCGGAATCTACGGAAGACTGCTCGTAATTAAAGAAAAAAAATATTTTAGGTGCGCATTTTTTCGCGACAGCGGGACGCATTTTTTTGGTTTTTTATTTTCTTTTTTTTATGTTTCTCTGTGGTGCGCAACCTCGAAAGAAATTCTTGGTCGGCGTCACACAGAGTGGCAAAGCGAAAGAAACACGGAGGAAAAAGGGCGGTTTGCGGCCTGGCACAAGAAAGCAATTAATAGTCGACATACCATCTGATAGGATGGGCGGGGGTGGAAGGGGTGGGGTGGGGGGGATCGGACGGGAGAGCCGGTTGTGAAAATTAAATTTTCCATCGCTGTATAATGAAAAGACCGCGGTGACCCACGACTCCGCCCCAGTTCGTGCGGTCCCGTCGCTTTACGGCCGCGGGACGAAAATTGGAGCGATGAAAAACCCTCTCGGAGCTTTTCGTTTAGTCTAGCTTAAACTCTTACGTAATATCCTCGGGCTCAAATTTATTTCGTCAAGGCGGTTTAAACAAATGAAAAATTCTTTTCTTCCGGTACACGCGTGGCTCGCGGGCCTCGGAACGAGACGCGGAGATATTAGCGACGTTTTATCTGCCGCACCGGGGACTTATTAAAATTAAAGACAAGATAAACTGAAAAAAAATATGAGAAGAAAAAAAAAATGAGCGAATCTCACTTTAGGAAATTCACGGGTCGTTCGAGCTGACCGGGCCTCGACGGCCCGTTTTTCTCGAGCCACAGGTAGCCGGCCACCTTTATCCATTATTATATTATTATTATTACGTTTTTTTTTCTCAACGCCCAACATCATCCTTTCCCTCGCCCGCATATTTACATTAACCCTGACAGTGTGTAGGCAGAGCGGGGCGTCAAGGATCATACACAAGAAGCTCAGCGGAGGCGGCTACGGTCTCTCTCGTCTTCTTAATTGCTACCGTCTTCTTGCCATCCTCCCCCCCCCTCTCCCCTCCGTCATTAATAATTATTATAAGGAAAGTAGGTGATTCGAGGGTGAGGCCGGAGCTCTCGGCGACGCGGTCTCGCTGTCGGCTTTCCGCGCGTTAATTGCTGTCTCCATTGTTGGTCGATCCGCGAGAAAACGAAGTGGCAAGACCCAGGTGAACTGGGAAACGGCGGTAAATGCACCTTTTCACCTCCTCACCACTTGCCCGCTGTCGTTCCTTCCTTCCTTTTCAACCCGACAATTTTCCACCTCTCCGTCTCCCTCCGTTTCTTGCTCTCGAGCTTTATCAGCGACCCGCGGCTGGGACGCGTTTTCGTCGCAACATCACCCGCAGCGTCTCACCTCCCCTTGCGTCGTTGTCGTTTCTGTCGCTAAAAGTTTCGGGCTTTCGCCGTTAGGAAACTTCGAGACCGAGCCGGTGCAAGCCCACTTCCCTCTGCTTAGTATCCCATACACCGTTCTCTAACTCACCGCTTCACTTTTCTCCCGAGACTCGTGCCACGAATCTCGTAAACTTCTTCCATGTTGGAGCCTCGAGCCGCCACTCGCGAGCCGCGTAAACGAGCCGTTACCGACGGAGATAACGAAATTTTCGCGCGCATCTCTCACCTAATTGCCAACCAGGAAATGACACAGACATGCGGGAAATATACTGTGCGTGTGTGTGTGTGTGTGTGCACACATGTGTACACGTATGCAGATTGCTCGATTCACCTTAGCGTTCCTGTGACTCATCGGGAGAGATATATTAATGATCCGCGATTGCTTCGCGTTGATAACCGCGATACGACACGCGTCTCCTGACATACGTACGGACTTGTGTATATATAAATAAACACGCCTACCGTAAACTTCTTTATCTCGGGAGATTTAACTTTATTATTTTTTACCGTCTGGAAGAGAGTTATGCAGCTCTCGATCGGTTATTCGCGGGACTCCACTTCGTATATATATTATTACCGGTAGCGAGTCTCAAGTGTTCATTAGCGCAGTGCCTATGTAGAAACGCGTATCCATGTGAGCTCTTCGCATCCCTCTTTATCGCTCTTTCGCTCAGTTTTCTCTCGTCCCACACACGGGAATTAATATAGTTCCTTATTCCCTTGGCTTGTAGATCACCGAGTGCTTTCACTCGACGATAGATGAAAAAAAAAATTATTAACATATATATATACATTTTTTTTCGATCTGTATTCAGGAGAACCAAGACCGAATTATTTTTCATTCTGCCCGCGCCGATACAGTTGCCAGACTGTCTCCCGAGCCTCGCGCTCCTTACAACCGGGGAACGCAATTAAAATTCGTAGCTTCGCGAGCTCGAGGCCGGGTACGACATAATTATCTCGATCTGGGTGAAGAATTATCGAGACCCGCGAGCCATTAACGAGAGAGGCATGGGTTCCTGGTGGTGCATTGCGGACCGCTTCGAACGTGTCGAAGCCACGGCGATTATCGCTCGTCGTGCGTAATAGTGTAAGTACCGACTGCTCTCGCTGTGCCGGTTCTCCTGCACACTCTCTCCCTCTCCTTGCATCAACGCCAGGGCTGCTGCGTCGCTGCAGGAATATCATGCCGACGTTAAATCCGAACGCTCTCGCGTACGTGTCGTACACGTACCGCGCGCGCACACACACACAAACGGCCGCCTTGTCTAAATGTCGAGACCCGCTTGTACATTCATCATCATTAACGCGTATCCGGCCCACCTATGCGACAACTCCGCCGGGCTCGCCAGCTATGCCACGCAACTGGGCCGAGTCGGGAGGCTCTCCCTGCGTACCCCCAACTCGCGCGGGCTCCGACTACCGCGGTGCTGCCTTTTGTTTCCTGAATGCGATAGCGAACTCGGAGGCCAACATAATTATATCAGCGGTTGTCATCGGTGGTCAACGGTCTTTCGATTTAATTACATTTTTCGTTCTTTTTTCACTTTTTTTTTTTGTTACCCTCCAAATCAAGCGTGAAGGTAGATGGGGCTGACACGCAAAGGAAATTAGCTCGATTAGCAGTCCGTGTACTAATTAGTTTCACTCCGGTGAAACTGAATAGCGGCGGTCTGGGAACGGTTGGGTATTTGAGGAAAAGTATGGGAGATATATGTTCCTTGGTAGGTGTAATATGGTATTTCTGGAGCACATATGGAATATATTATGTAAAGGAGTGTAGCGCCGTGAGATTTACATTGCCAGAGGTTGAAGCCATTTCATATTATCTCAGAACTTCTCGACGCGTATAGAATGGTGAATTGTGGAGGCAACGTTGTCTCGTAAAAGATTCATCATCAGCGTATCTTTCGAAGAGAGAGAAAAAAAAAGATATAAAAAATCTTTCTCTCTAGTTTCCTCGTTTCACGTATTCAATTTCGTGAGCGTTTGACCGTTGCCCTTGCGGAGTGCGAACTCAGCCGATTACGCTTGTGTGCTCTTTGGTTCAGCGGGAGAGTCTTCGTTTGTCCGGAACGTCGAGATCCCCGGACAGAGGACCGAAGAGATAACGAAAGCAGTGTCCCGTGGGCTTTTCTCTCACTCACGTCACCACCTCGTTCTCACGAGTGAAAAATGATCGTCCAAAGGGAAAAAAAATGCCTCGGCTAAGCGAATTCTGCACAGTATCTTTTCTCATTGATTCATGTATTATTCTCCGTGTGTTTCATTTTTTTTCCGTTTTTTCATATTCCATGTAGGTTTTGTCGATGGAACGGACGCGACCGATGGTTGCGCCAGTGTTGACGTGGCGATTGTCGAATCCCCAACGTTCGGTCAATATTCGGCCAAGTAGTGGTTCGACAATTTGCAGCCAACGCTCGGCTGCGTTTGACTCGCGAATTGTTGGTTTGTCAATTTGAGACCAATGTTAGGCTGAATATCGATTCGCCGACCGTTGGTCCGTTGATGCATGAACTCACGAACCCGATTTGCTGCCGATTTTAGGGCAATGTTCGGCCCAACATCGACTCTCCTATCGCCGGTTCGCCGATGTGACGGCCAACATTGTCCCATCAAATAGCGGTTTTCGCCGCTAGATGGCGCTGGTCCAAGGTATTTCTCGCAAGCAACGTACTCGGGCGACAGTATAAGAGCATGCGAAATGACACGTTCTTTAACTGACGCAAAACATGAGCATTATTTTTGGATTCTGTACTCTGTAGTCAATAAACGCTTAGGCAATACATCGACTGACTACGACCGCATTGAGAGTTCCCGTAAGAGAAAATATATAAAAATATAATCTGTTACAGACATTACGAAGCATAACAAAGGGATATTTCAACTTTTACAATATTAAAAAGTGTACGTTAAAACCACTCTTGCCCTGTATAAGTATACCTATAACTATACGTATAAATATACCTATAAAGGGCCTACATAGAATACCAATTATCGGCCGATCCTCTTCATTGACCTTGGGCCAATGTTGGCTGCGAGTATTTGCAAGTACTTATCATCTAATTCTCCCTCCATGATTAGGCCAAGCTCGCATGCCAATGTTGACAACATCGGTGCGTAGCTTCGCCCAACCATCGACCACATCCGATTACCCTACATCGCATCCTCCGTTGATCTTATCTTACGTTATTACTGCGGTTGGATTTTATCTTGTTAATTTTTCCGCGGTTGTATGAGCTTGAGCAGCCTAAGTAAACTATCTTTTGACCCTCCCTCTCATCTCTCATCGTACGAGTGTGTCACAAATATCAGAGAAACGATGTTCGCCTAAAAAGTTGGGTCGCACGTGCCTCGGAGTCCTCCATTTCGTGATGTCTCTCGCTTCGCGAAAAGTTACCCCGCTTTTTCTTCGCAAAAGGGTCGCCCTGGGAGATAACGCTCGAGAAAACCTTTCGGAAAATAAATCTCGACCCGCTCTCGTCAGAACTATATACTTTTTATTATACAGAAACGGCGAACTCTACCCTTTTTGCCCGCGTATACATTTTTCACTCACGAAGAGTCACGAAATAGCTTGCGGAAAGGGCACGTACGTTTTACTCCCTACATAGCCACGCGCATGCGCGAACTTTGGAAAATGTCGCGATATAATGGAGCGGTTATAATTTTCCAAATACCTTCGTGGCACTCGGAAGCTGGGGGTTCTTATGGATATAAGGCGCTTTGAAATTTAAATCGCCCTCGGTTCTCGGCTCCTTGGCTCACATTCCCTCCGCCTTCTCGTCGTCGTTTCTCGGCACCAGAGAATATCGATAGCCTGTCGTTTATTTCCCATTCCCCGTCCCTCTTCATCCGTGGAATGGGACCATAAGTGGCGACAAGTTGTCTCGTCGATATTCCTGTCTAAGTGGATGACCCGTAATGATCCTCCGCTTCGCTACCGCCTCTCGAAATTTTCCCGTCCTAAGAACCTTCGGAGTCACTTCGCGCACGCGCCTTAGTGTTTCAAGTCAGCCAGTTATAAAAGTTGTCATAAAATTTTTACAGACGTCGCGAGATTTGATCGGAATTTCATTCGTATCGGAAAAAAAATTCCGAGAATACTTTACTCTCGGGTCACAGGCATGCAGGGAGCTCGGGCGTGCGCTCTACTCTCCCGCTTTTTTTTCATTTATCTTCTCGACGGGGCACAGTGGCTTCTTTGATGCTCTGTCCCCCGACCAGACGGTCATGCCGAAGGCTTCGATAAGGCCGAGCTTTCAACTAAGTCGGCGGGTCTCGAAAAATTGTTTCGTGTCAAAATAACACAAAATACTTTACAGCAACGCGGTACCAAAATACCACGCCTTGATAGATGCATGGACGAACGAGTCGATGATACTGGATATGGTAAAAGTGGTAATTATGACCCAGTCCATATATCATTGATTCACGTGTTAATCGGCATGACCGACATTCACCACCTTTGCCCTACATGAAAGAAAATAGAAACGCCATTTAAATGGATGTTATTACTGAATACCGCTGTTCGGACGTTTTACACTCAAAAGGAACCAATCCGACTCGTCGACAACTCGTCGATCGGTAATCGAGTGCGTTTCGATATTTTCTACTCAACCGCATCGAGCCATTATCGCGAAGGATTCGTCGATAATTCGATATTTAATAACAATGGAATTCTCGTCGTGTCCGATCTCTACTCGACCGCAGGCCCACAAGCAAAATGGTATCGACTCTCCTGGGTGGTTCGATGCGCGGACGTTATACCAGTCGCTCGTTCGCGGTTGGAACAGTTTACTTTGGCCGATTACGAGATGACGGGGAGGTCCCTCCCGTGCCATGCCGTTATGGCCGATAGAGCCATTATCGAACGACGCCGGTTTCCCGAGCCCGAGTGAGAACGAAAACCCTATTAGCACTGGCCAACCGTCCTGCCGTATAGATAAGAGCTAACTAGCATTGCAAAACAGCGGCCCGAGACAGGCCTTCGACGGTTCGATCGTAGCGTTTCGCTTTTACCCTACCAACAACAATCCCTCTACGTTCGCAGCTCCGTTAAATTACCTCGTGCCGGCCATTGTCAAACGGATTGGTTACCGTTTTCGTACTACGGAGAAGCTTACAGTATCCTGAATACTCCGCTTGACATGTATATGCGAAACGCAGGAAGGCCACGAATCGGTTCTTTAGTTCGGCGAAGTGGAACCTCGGGGAAAAATTAAAGATTTTTACTGATTTTGCGCGAGACTAAAAATGTCTTGTCCCAACAAGAAGCGAAGGATCTTGCAAAAATGATGATATTGTGGTGAATACGGTGAAAGTGGTGAATGCGCCCCATCCCGAGTAGCCCACAAATCGATGATATAGGAACCAGACCACATAGGTCACTTTTACCCCATGTTTAGGGTAAAAGTGGTGAATATGGCCCACCTCGATTAACACGTAAATCAATTATATATGGACCGGTCCGTATTCCAGACTTTTACCCTACATATGGTACCCCACGACTATATTGTCATCTATAAAAAGAGACAATTTTTAATTTGCAAGGATTTTTACCATACACCTATACGGCAATTTTTAAATTAGCGTTCTTTAGCGTTTTTAAGATTAGCGCAGAAAAAATGACCGTAAGTATAAAAATCATTGTGCGATATTGTAAATATCACACTGGTTGATGGATGGAAATACAGTCGTGAACTACCACACGTGCCATCGTAATTTTTCTCAAGCGGTATGGTAATTTTTACGCGGTCGTTCTTTCCTCTGTTCCCCAATACGCAAAACCCCAAGTTCGCGTACGCTAACCGATATGAAAGTCAAGTATGCTCGTACATCATACAGTATATCCGTTGTCCCATTGTAACACACTCACGTGGCTCCCGGTGATGACCGTCGACCGGCCAGCATTGAATTAGCATCGGATTAGCCGAGTTAGCCGTTTGTTTCTCACTGACGTCCAAGGAACTCCGGTCCCCAATGGTACCGAGCGCTTTGACTGCCTCCCGGAGCATCCCCCTTCCTGATTGCAAATTTATTCGCAACGCGTGCCTGCACCTTCTCGTCCATATGGATTTGGCGCACAAACAGCAACAACAAAAATGCGGGGATTCCCCCCGCGATCCCTTTAGGTAACTACTTCCATGATAAATAATCCGATTATTCAATCCTTTTTCATTACAATGCCCCTCAGTTATTTGTATGAGAAATTCCCGACTCTCCCTTGCCGACTCGCTGATCTCCGTCTGGCACGTTAATTTAATCGCCGTTCTGCAATCTATGAACGAGAGCAGGAGCATATATATATATGTATATATATATGTGTGTGTGTGTATATCGCCGAGCAAGAGCGATGAGACTTCGTCCAAGTTCTCCGCTCAATGTGCTGTAGGTAAACTGTACATTGAAATGAGATTAGTCCGGTTTTCCTGCGAAGCGAATTGCCCGTCGCATTCCATCGCGTGTGTATCGCCGACGATCAGCACAGCACACACGAACCAGTAACAGTATTAAGCGGAGTTGAACAACTATAGTCGTTGTGTGTTCCCCTCTTTGAGTGTGTCGATACATATGGCCCGAACGGGAACGATCCCGGTAACATTGTAGAGCATCAAGTGAACTTTGTATTATGGGTACATCCCAGAAGATATGTGGCATTCGGTGCGCAAGTATAGGAGGTTACTGTCGGTTTCTCAGTCGAGACTCTCCCGGTGCATTCATGCCATCGAAAGCTCTCGTGTTGCACCGAGCCGACATACAGCGATCATCGACAGCCAGTTTGTGCTACTCGTAAGCCCTACGTGCCGTTGGATAACGTGGCCAATTGGCCAATCTCCCTTCGATACACACACACATGGACACATGCATACACTGATATCGATACATACTGCTGCGATGTCCTGCATAGCTCTCGGCCCGATGGAGTTTGTTTGCTCGTTTTGTACGCTTGAAAAAAAAAGCTGAAAAAAACTTCAACTGCTGTTGAAAAAAAGGGGAAACATAAAAGAACCAAACGTATCTGGTAGGAACGACAGACCATAGTGGACATTGGTAAACGAAAATAGCTCTCGAATTGACCGAAAAACGCGAATGTCTAGTCCGCGGGGTCCAATTGCCGAACAATTACGCGGAGCATCGGTAGGAAACATTCGGAATAGCGAAAGAGCATTACCAGCTCGAATCCACTTCCAATATCTCTCTGTGTGCATCTCTGCTTTATACACACAGGTGTATACGTATATGTATATGTGGACCAGAAAACGATGTAATACACGTTCTCCAACCTTCCGTCGAGCTTTTATTGGCACATGTAACGCATTGAACTCTCGATTTAAACTATTTCTCGTTTAATACTTTTGCCAGAAACGGCGGAGACCACGAGCTCCGTGTGGGTGTCGGAAACAGTGTGGGTGTCGTCCAGAGGCGAGACTGACGCTGAGTAGGTGCGCTTGCACGTGGGAGAGTGGTTTATCTATGATACGTCACGCGGTCGCGAGACTCGCGAGCCTATGTTCGGGGAAATTAGTATTGAGGTATTGAACGAGAAAAACGTGATTTACGTGAAAACGTGAAAGCATGATCCAAGGTACTCTGGCAATTTGTAGCGAAAAAATGCAACGGTCCAAAAAAATATCTCACCCACATAATTTGATGCATTTTTTACTCCCGACCGCCCGCTAGGGCAAAAAGACGGGAGTTATGCGTTTCACTGCGATCCGCCGGCTCGGCGACTTTTCGCAGGTGTCGATAAACGTCGGAACGGCGAAAAATTACTTAACAAATTTTTGTATATTAAAATTTTATATTCTGATCTATGTTTGTGACAATATATTTGTAAGCGGAGGTATGAATTTAAGGTAATAAACCACAATTGCAGAAATCCGGTCAAAAGATCGCGGTGAAAATCACGTCAGCGATCCCCACTTCAACGTACAATCGCAAATTATGCCGCATACTTCACGCTGCTGCCGAGACAGTGCCGAGTTTTTAATGCCCAATGAGAAGCCCGGAATTGTTATTTATTTATAATTGTAGCGTTTTTTATTCGCATTTTTTTTTCCTCCCTTTTTTCGTTCTGGACACAAGCGGAGCATTGTTCAGTCGAAGAATTTTTTAAGACCCTTTAAATTTGCACCGACCCTTCTTATTTTTTGTTGTCGACTCTCTTTCCGGTTTTTACGTCGAGCGAGAGGATTCCCGTCGGGAATAAGATATTACCTCGGGAAGTTGCGATGATAGAGTGAAATATAACGGTGAATTACCATCGTCATCGGTGCATGCTACGCGAAGATACCGGATAATCCTTGCAATGAGAAAGAGGGATCTCTATAAGACTGTGTAGAAGATATATACAAGTATAACGATAACGCGCTTAATCCCGCGAGAACCAAAGAATCCAGACTCTCGGGTTATACCGTGCGCTCCGGTTCTCTCTCGACGTCTGGGCCCGGGACGATTTTCCGTCTGCTCTGACCCGCTGGCCCTTGCCGACCGAGAACGCAGCCAGCGGCAACACAGCATTCCTGAACTATCCACTTTAAGTCTCAATTGGTTCGTTGCTTATCCTGCTGCTGCTGCTGCTGCTGCTGCTGCTGCTGCTGCTGCTGCTGCTGCTGCCGCCGTTGCTGCTGCTGCTACTCTGCCAGCAGTTCCCAGGGCTTTAGACAACCCGACTGCCCGAGGCTCGTTGACTCCGCAGGCGTGCTTATAACTCCAAGTGCCTTTTCATCCTTCTCGTTATAAAAACGTTGTTTCCGGAATTCAAAAAATAAAATGAAAAATAAATCTGGCTTTCCGCTTCTTTCGCGTTTTAATACTCCGAAAAAAGAAAATATATTCTGCAGATTAAAACTTGGAATCTTCACGATTTATCCTTCGCCAATGATGAGGCTCATATATATATATTTTTTCTTATAAACGTGGCTGCAATTTCTTCTCCATTAAAAAATAATAACCATTAAATACACGAAAATAAACTACGTGTAAAATACATGTAATCTATTTTTGTGAGAAAGTTACCCGCAATGTATAAATATATATCTGCGATATACGCCAAATATTTATATTAAGTACATGAAAGTCGCACAAACGCCAAAAAGTTTGGTATGTCGGATGCGTTTAGTGTAAATTTTTCGTCTCGATCGCAGTCCGCCGAATGTAGGAACCCGAGCGATAAACCAGCTTGATCCTTGAAAAAGTTCATCCACCTTCGCGGTGCGTGCTTCGCAGTTCAAAATACCAATTTACCGATTTGCCCCACCGGGTCCCCCGAAAATAGTAATTGCCGTATTTGCAGTTCGGGTTCGCCGATCCGTCTTCCGGTTTCGCGGCGAACTCGCCTCGATCCTCGTCGACGTTACGTGTAACCCACGCGAATTTCCACCTCCGTACGGTTCTTCCAATATCGCATGTATCATTCGCGTACGCAGAGTCTGCGGTGTGCAGCAACGTCTACCGGGCCAGGCTCGGCCCGTCGGCCGGGGGTAGAAACGAGAGACGACCCGGAGGAAAACGTACCGCACAGGTTGAGGCATTGCCCTGGCAAACTCGACTCTCACTCGAGGAGGCCCCACGACGTGCCGCCGTTCCGCGTACGTTTCAGCCCCCCAGCCCTCGCTCCTTTTGCCGTACCGAATCTGTTCGTGGATCTGGGCACGGTTACGTCGGGGACTCGCTCGTTGCAGACTCCAACGAGCGGTCCAGTCTCGTACGGAGAGTCACCGCTCGCGATTCAGTAGTCCGCGACCGGAGCACGGTTGCAAATCTCTCGACGTTTCCTGGTGGGAACGAGTCTCGGGGTTTCCCGAGTCGAGAACACACAAACGCAAACACCCAGACACGAGGACACACAGCGAATGTTGCTCTCCGTCGCTAGCATCGCCGGAGAGCCTAGAGCCAACGTTGAGTTACACACATAAACCAAGAGGAGCGCGCACGGAGACTTAACGGTCAGAATGATCCAGTTTCAAAAGCCCGCTCGTACCTCTCCGGTATTCATATCTCGCGCTCCCGGTCATCTTTATTGCAACCTCCTCACATATATTATATTTCCTATCCTCTCTTCATTGGTTACTCTCGAGGAGGAATTAAACGACAAAGCTCGCCTAGGCATATCCCGAGGCAAGTAGCAGTTCGCTGGCTATTATTCTTTGTTACAAAAGAGCGGCGGCCCGCACAGAATTCTCGAGCGTATCCGGTCGTGATTTCCGGGTTTATTAGTCTTCGTCAAATCGAGCCGCTGCGGGGGTGGCTGGGAGGGTGTTTCGTTGATTCTCTCGGCCGCTTGGGAGGCGAGATAGAGATTCCATGGAGCGTTGCACGCGATACTCGTTATCGGGCATGGCTCTTTCTCCCTTTTAACCTTCCGAACGCGCCCGCCGGTGATCTCGCTGCCGCTGCTGTTTAATGGAAATCGCGTTGTTCCATTCGTCTTCGGTGGCGACGGGGCATGCGCTCACCAGGCCTGACTTCTCTCCTTCCACGCCACGGACCGGCACACGAGTGCGTGATACTCGAGCGTTTTCGCGTGAATAAATGCTGGCGCGGTGCACCGGTCGAGGACTCGAGTTGTACGTTTCTACACATGCATTCTTTTTATTTATTTTTTCTTTTTTACAATAGATGGACGTAGTGGAGAGCGGGGCAAAATGGCACAGCGGGGCAAAACGGGATAATGAGACAAGACGCAATTTTCCAATAAGTTTTGGATGGTGGCGATGGTGGTACGTGGGGCAAAACGGGTTTGAAAATCCAGATGTATCGTTAGGACAAAATGGGGCATCCAAAAATTATTGGACAATTGAGTTTTGCCTTCACTGTCCCGTTTTGCCCCGCTGTGCCATTTTGCGTCGGTCTCCCCCATCGTTTTGACAAAATAGGGCATTCAAAAATTGTTGGGAAATTGAGTTTTGCCTTCAGTGTCCCGTTTTGCCCCGCTGTGCCATTTTCCCCCGGTCTCCGGTATTGTACGAGAGCTCCTACGAGCTTCGTCCCACTGGAGAGTCGCTGTTGAGACTACAATTTTGCTATTTGTTTGTTTTTTTTAATCTTACATCCGGGATACCGAGAGCTTGATTGCGAGACGGATTTTCGCTAGGCGGAATATATTCATTCTCGATGTGTAAATTTCCATCCGTCGGAGGGATTTTCACGGTTATGCAGATTCGGTTGATTCGTAGGTAGGTAACGGTAGGAAACACGTACGGAAGAGGTATACGGAAATCGTGTGTATAGGAATATAGCAGCAGTCAGGTGGAATCGGAGAGGCGGCAGCGCGGGGCGTGCATCGTTGGCTTCATTCCAAAATCGATGAACTCGCGGCTGGCCTGGCATGAATGAATAAACGAAAAAAAAAAAAAATCACATAAAATTGCTAGGACGGAGATGGAAAGGGAGAAAAAAAGTCGGGTCGCCTGCGAGGAACGGGCAGAGGCGAGGAAGGTTTCCGGCATTTCATTGCGCACAGTAGATCGAAGCTCTCCCGTTCTTGGTTTCTCGCGGTTTACGTCCACCTCGACGCCGCTTCTCTCGCTTAGTTGAAACCGCAATCGGCTTGGCGCCATGGCAAATTAAAGTCCGTTGTTCTTCACCGTTCGGACGTGAAACTGCGTACACAGTAGCCGACAAGCTGCGCCGCGATATTCCGTAAAATAAATAAAAAAGGAACGCATTTTAATATCAAGAACGAAGTGGAAAAACAGGCTCCTGAATCATTCATCCCGTGACTCACCAACGCGGAAGTTCCTACACTCACGAAGCATACATTATATTTCGGTCCCAGCAATATTGTACCTGCTTGTAAGATCGTCAAGTAGATTCCTACATCTATTTAAATGAAAGTCTTTGATTTTGTCTCGATTAAATGAAAGTCTTCAATTTTGTCTCGATTAAATGAAAGTCTTCGATTTTGTCTCGATTAAACGAACGTCTTCGATTTTGTCTCAATTAACTGACAGTCTTCGAAGTCTCTCCGTCCCGCTTGTCCTTTCAAAGACACTCACAGACGGAATATGGAAAGTCTACACCGCAAAAAGGATTTATACATTTAACGAACCTTTTTTGTCCACAAATTTCCACAAATATTTTGTTAATTACACAAAAAATATTCGCAAAATTTACAGACATTTTTGTCAAATGGACAAGTTTTTTTTGTTGGTGAAATAAAAATGAAAATAATTGTGGACGTTTGTGGACAAAAAACGTCGGTGTCTATATTACTGTGTAGAGGTCCGGGTTACGATGGACCGCGGCTTTTTCCGTAAAGAAAAAAAAAAAAAAAAAAATGTGACCGCGCGAACCGTACCAGCCTGCGCGTCATCAATATATCATGAAATCTCCGACTCGGCATCGGAGCGTAACATCTGAAATAATTTGTATCGCAGTGCGTTGGAGGCGTATTACGGTACCTCATGCACACCCAGCCAGTTTCATTACGTATTCAAGAGATCGTTACGCAAGCCGGTAAGCTCTCCACTGTATTAGGTGTACGATCCCCTCCCCCCTTGCATCGGTACTCGCAGCGGAGTGAATTACTCTTGCGATACGCAATACCAATAGCGGGTTCCTACTATGATACGCGCTTATGTATTATGCGGAGCGTACAAGAGAGGCGTGCGCGAAACGCTGCGGTGCAAGACACACGATACCGCACAATTAATAATCAATTCGCGAGACGATTAATATGCCGTCGAGTCGAGTATACCGATGCGGGTGCGCGCGGTCCTCGGTACTGAAATTATACGCGTACGCGTTTGTGTCTTTCGCGCGCTCCGAGCTTCTCTCGCACCTGAAACTTTTGACAGGTGATATCGCACCGTGCCCGCGGAGACTCGCGGATTGCGCGGTAATTTCATTACGTTCGATGCACCGACCGGCAGGGAGCAACCGGTAAATCGTAATACCTCCGGGGCTCTTTGCTCTTGCACACGTGAATGTCGTAGCGACTCCTCCGTATCCATAAGCTCTGCCCGCTCTCTCGCTTTCTCTTATCGCATCTCGCCCAACGTCTCGCGGCCGCTCTTCGGTCATTATCCCGTATAGTGCACGTATTACGCGAAGCAATCAGACGCCACTCTCCCGGGCTCGAGAGCACTCGCTCGTGCTTTGTCTGAAAAGCGTTTCGAGGACCTCGAGGTCGAGGCGCCGCTCGCTATTCACTCTCCTCGCGTGCCTTACCTATACACATTTATTATTTATTTATTATTTATTTATTATTTATTTATTATTTATTTATTATTTATTTATTATTTATTTATTATTTATTTATTATTTATTTATTATTTATTTATTATTTATTTATTATTTATTTATTATTTATTTATTATTTATTTATTATTTATTTATTATTTATTTATTATTTATTTATTATTTATTTATTATTTATTTATTATTTATTTATTATTTATTTATTATTTATGGACTGTCGAGAATCAGAAAGGCATATCTCACATAATAGTACATGTAAGATGGTGCGAGATACGCCGTTCTGATTCTTCGCAGTCGGTGTCTATGTAAATGTGCACACATACTCCTGCTGCAGTGCAGAGAATCCTGCGCGTGAAGCTTAAGAATTTCGTCACGCCGGATTATGCGTACTTACTAGCAGGATCCTCGTGTATACACGTGTAACTATCGCATATGTTAATGGAGTTGCCGAGAGAGCAAGCCGCGATACAGCCACTGAGCCGCCCTGTCGCGTTGCGGTACATTGTGCACGGTGTACCTACACCCGCGTCGTCCCGAACGAGGCAGACGCGGGCGTGGTCCCGATTATTCGATCTCTCGATCGTCCGCGACTCCCCGGGGCGAATTTGGTCGACGAGCTCGGAGCTAACGGTTTTCTTTCTCTTCGTCGATCGTGCGTCACTTCGATAACCGTCTCTCCGTTTTGTCCGAAGATTTTTTTAATAGCAACAATTTCGCCGATCTGTTTCGATCGCACGATCGAAGCAACTGTATGACCGTAAGGTAAACGTGCCAATAACTGGACACGTCCCAGTTACCGGGCAAGTAGCCTGCAGACTTGGGTTTATTACAAATATAATGGTTGAAAATAGGAGTTACTGTTAAAATGGATTCTACAATCAATAATTGATATACGTACAAAAGGTCGCCATAGATCATACGTAAATAATTATTGAATTATGGCAATTTCTTAAACAATAGTGGATTTTTGAATCCGTACACTGGTTACGCTGAATCGTGAATCAACAGATCCAGTATTTTGGGAGGTTATTCTCGAGTCATTCGTCTGCAAAACGTATACGTTCTGTTGCTGTATTCATTCATACGTTTACAGTCATACAACGATAGCACGTATAGGTTTTGCAAACGAATGACTCGCGAATAACCCTGGGGGGTTATTCTCGAGTCACTCGTTTGCAAAACGTATACGTTCGCTGAATGTCGCTGAATTCATTCAGTTGTCTATACGCGTAGAGTGACAGAGCGTATACGTTTTGCAAACGATTGAGTCGAGAATAACCACCGAGGACACCGGGTATATTAGCTGGGCTTGCAACATATCTCATGTGTGAATATGAATATACATGTCTTATTGGATGAATCAATAAAATACCCCCTTTTGTGTACATTTGTATCTTCCAGTGTTTCTGTGATTTTTTTTTCATATCGCGAAAGTATGTAATGGATGGGTTTCAAAAAGTAGCAACTTTAACCTTGAGATTACTTACCTTCATTTTGTCAAAACGATCAATCTATGATAGCGAAAATTCGATTCGGAGACAAATGTCGTCTTCAATGTCCAGTCATTGGCACGTTTACCTTTCAGCTGCACGAAGAGGTCGATTCTTTGCCTTCGTTACCTTATTCCGCATTTTCTGAAATAGAAGTATGTTTTCCGATAGGCAAAGCTCCCGCGCGATGCCTCGGAAGCGCGGAAGTGTCACGGGATTCGGTCGTTATTATTATAAATTAATTTAAAAAATAGATCGAATAATGAAAATAGTCGTCAATCATTTTATAGCATTCCTGGTAGGAATTTTAGAGCATTAAAGCAGGACCTAAAAAATCCAAATCAGGCCCCGATTCAACGCTCCAAAAATATCTACTACTTGTAAAACACCAGTACTCGTATTCTCACGTTCTAAAGTTTCCACCTATTTTCGATCGAATTTTCACTTTGCATCTGAGGTAGTAAGATTCTCCCTCGGGTGGCCGCCATTGGCCGACTACCCTCTGCATCCAGTTCTCAGACGTATATCGCGTATTTCAATATATTCCAAAGTCCACACTGTACACCCCCCGACGATTCGTCTCCCGGAAGATGCGTTCGGCGAAATCCTCGAGGGCTTGCGCATCTCTGCCGTATCGTGACTTGTCCTCGAGCAATATTCTCTCCTCGGGGTTTACATTGAACCGCTTCCCTTTCTTCTCGTCCCTCGTCTTCCCTTCTTGCTCGGAGCACCGCGAGCATGCCAACTTCTCGCTGCGGGGTTGCAGCTGGTTCCGGGCTCCGGAGAGTACCATCCCGACGATACGGAAGTTATGAGAGGTAGTCGTCGCGGAGAGACGGGGAGGATGGTTAGAGCCGAAGTAGCAACTGTGCTCCAAAGATAGTTCGAGGACACACCGTCATCCTTGTACCTATACCTTGCTGTTGGTACGCCGCGCTCCGAGGGATATTAGTGACTGTATTACGCCGTTTGTAGGGTCTCCCGTTTGCCCCTGGTGTTACCCAGAGAACCGAGCTAACTACTGTAAGTTATGCTTTAAACTCACCACCGAAATATCCAGAATCCAATGACGCGCGCTGAATCCCGAGTTTCCGTGTATCGAAACTATTCGCGAACCAAATTGTTTGCATAGGTTGAGCTACAAAGTGAGCCGACCCGGTGAATCCTCACCGGAGTTTTGGCGGTGATTTGACTGTGAATTACACCATGCAATCGCAGCAAAACAAATAGTAAAAGGAGCGGTTTTTCTTCCAACATGACGATGTCTCCAGTAAGGATGAGGGACCGAACTTGGGTTCGTGAAACGTACGAAGGCCGTACTGGTGTGTGGTCTCGATAAAGGGAGTTCATAGTACTCCGGTAGGTCCGGATAACGTACCTATTCCATCGTCAAAGTATATAACTACTTTTTTCCAGTGCGGGAGCCACGGATGGTGAATGCAGAGGACGCAAGAATGCACCAGCCGTTGCATCGGCAGTGGACATGGAGCGCGATGGCCTCGGGGGTTGCGAGGTGGGACGAAAGAAAGCAAGCAAATAAGAACGAGAGGCGGTCGTCGTAGACCCAGCCGTAGGGGCTGGGACGATATATGCTTTGTGCGGGATTCGGCATAGGAACTGGAAGCACAGCTAGTGGGTTTCACTACCACCGGAGAGCTGCGGAGCGCAAACTTGAACAATATCTCTCAAGACGCTGCTGCTGCCGTTCGTTCGCCGGCTCGCCCGCGGGCACTACTAGGCTCGCGAAACTTCCAGCATTGCTCGTGGGCCGTCGCTGTACGAGCTACATATCTGTACCTCGCTGCTCGAGAGACCACCCGAAGCGGAGGAAAACGAGTGAGGACCGTCCGAGTTTTCCGCGTTACGGGGGAAACTTTCACATATTCCACACTTCACTCGGCTGCTGTGCCTCGTACTCCGTCTCTCTGCGTTTGCACATTTATATTCTCGCGCAGGAAAAAAAAAGAGGAGAAGAGAAGCTTGGCGCTGGCGGAGTTCGTTGCCTAACTTGCCGCGCTAGTTTTAGCCGGACTCGACCCACACGATGCCGCAACGCACGGTGCGCAAGCACTTTGATGTTTTTGCGTATTGGTCTTCACCCGGCATATGACCGGAAACGGTCTATCGTTTCAACAGACCTTTTTTTTGTCCGTGCAATTTTTTAAACTTTGATTACATGCCTCCGAGAGTTCGTTAAGGAGGACCGTGGAGAACCATTGGCTTCTTCGAGAAGACAGAAAAGTTGCTTCGTTATTATTACAGTCGGCAATTTCGCTCCGCCTTGTTATAGCGTGGATCTTGTTGGGTGCCCTTCGCAGCGCACCCATTAAATTGGGGCTGCAGATCCGGCGAGAACATCCGGCCAGAAATAAGCAGGAATAATCGAACGCTATAGCGAACTCGCCGGTGAACTTTGACTTATCGATAGTTTCCCGGTTCTGCAATAGCGTTTGATAAGTTTCGTGAAATTTTCCAAGTATCATCGAACAATAGTAATCCTATTACTCGTTCGTTAGGCGATATTTAAAAACTTTGTTTTAGTGGAAAGTTGCGGCGAAATTTGTTGTTTAAATAGTACAGTGATTGCGGGACCGCGCGGTTTTTCCCTCAAATTAGATCGTCCGGAGGTCACAGGGAAGTGTGTTGAAAGTTGGCTGAAGAACGCGATGATTAGAGGGAGTCGCGGGAGAAAGGGGAAGCAGGACCGTGGAGAACGACAACGGGCCAAAAGTCACGGCCTCGTTTACTTGGCGTTGTCCAATGCACGTATAGCTCTTATACACACGAGGAACTTGCGGGATTGTGTAAACTCGTGTGCCCTCGCTAGGCGAGCACAGCACGTGCTTCCCGTTAAATTTATGAACGATCGATGCCGCTCGGGCGACCCAACAGCGAGCCACCGGCAAGAGCAGCAGCAGTCGACCACCACGTTTTTCCTAACGAGAGAGACCCGCGAAATGGTCTGCGCATGAGTGTGCGTGTGTGTGCTTATGCGACCAGAGTAAATTTGCCGCCGGGACGACGTACAAAAACAATGATGGTTAAATAAACGAATTTTTACTCGTTAAAATTCCAGCCTCGGCCCGAGCGAAGTGAGAGCCGGGGCTCGTCGCACTCGACAAAATTTCGTCGTTTATTCAACTCTCGGAATCACTGGAATTTGTAATTGTAACAATTTTTCTGCAAGTGCGCGCTCAAGAACCAATTAGGACGGGTAATGGGTAAATCTTGTTTTTTTCCCCGTTTAAAATGTTGAGTTTCCATTTCAAATGTTGAGCTAGGAGTAAAAAAAAGTGCCAGGTTCGTGACGTTCGGGGGAGAGCACGTCAAACATAGCC
This sequence comes from Ichneumon xanthorius, assembly GCA_917499995.1. NCBI lineage: Eukaryota > Metazoa > Arthropoda > Insecta > Hymenoptera > Ichneumonidae > Ichneumon > Ichneumon xanthorius. Next base: position 22,846,868 of record OU824201.1, read on the forward strand.
CCGAAACGGGGAATGAAAAGACTTAAATTTATGACGAATTTTTGTAGAAAATTTTGCGATTTTTTGTATTTTCAAAAAGACATGTCCCTGCTTCCCGTAGCTCGAAAAATCCGAAGTGCCCATCGGGTCTTATCGATGAAAATACACAGTCGAAAAAAAGTGTTCTCATTATTGTTTCCGGCGCGACTGTAGTTCTTCGAGGTACACAAATATTCGAACCCTTCGATATTCCCAAGTTTACTTTTTCTTAACACAGATTTTTAAAATATTTTTATTACTCCCGGAAAAAGTCTGGCTTTAATTATTATATTGATCCGTTCAGCGCCGTGGGCAGTGTCGAAAAGTGCCTTTCACGGCTCCATGAATTCCTGCCAATTAGACCGTGGAGAACCATCACGAATCCATGAAGGCTCCCTCGTCCTTAAAAAAAACTTTCGTTACCAAAAATTTAATTTATTCGCGCTTGTACCTAATTTTTTCTTCCTCCACATTTTCCCTCATTCGTATAGAGCCAAGACATTTAATTAACGAATACTATATTAAAGAAATACGAGAAATCGTGATTGCCTTCATTGTTATCGCTCGAAGAGTCTTTTTTAATTGCCGTAGAAGGGATTGCATAATTGACACGGCAGCATTACGCTCGTGCCGCCCGACTACCGATAGTTCTCGCTTCGCCGGCTCGGACTTCCGGTGTTCGCGCGTGCGACATCTTAAATTGGCTGCTCTCGGAGCGCCCGCCCGGCGACGCCAACTTTTCTGTCTTCGTGTAAGAAGGAGCGAGACCGACTGCGGAGCCAGCGTTCTTATTACCCACTTGCAATCCCTTTTCCCACGGCTGCTGGCTCACCAGCCACCCGCTCGAATCTCATCATCTCTCCTCAACACGGCGAATCTTCCAGTGTATACTTGCTGAAGTCACTGTGAAACTTCTCCGGCAACGAAGTCCCTCCCTTCGCTTATGCTTCTGCCGCTCGTCCTCTCCGGCTCTCTGCTCATCGGCCGTAATGTCTTCCTTCTCATAATCCGAAGAAAATTCTAGTGATTATAACAACTCGGTATGATTAAAGTTTTCCTTCATGAATTTCTTTCTCGAACATTAATTGTCTCTGGAAGCGCAAGCTACACAGTTTTCATCCCGCCATCCGGAGCTCCGGGAGTCTGGCGAGTCTTGCGCCAGTGCTGGGCTCTAACAACCAGCCGGATCGAACCCTACCTAGGCACGCTCGCAGTAAACCTGGTTCGACCGTGTTTTCGGATGATGTTCCCTCGCCTTTCTGACTCTTCGTGCCGTTTCCCTAAACGCCCGAGCGCAAGAGCGAACATGGCCGAGGCTCCGTGTTACGTGTTCGAATCGTCTCGGGTCGCCCTATTGAAATTTTATTCGCGTCTCCCGTTTTCCAAGCGTGTTTGCCGCGAGCAAGAAATCGACGATGCATGGAAGTACGGGTAGGATAGTAAAAGACGGATATAAACCGGAGGCTGTCGTCGAAGCTCGTAGCGTCTGACGGAAGGGGGGAAGGGGGGGGGGGGAAGCGGAATCGCGAGTTCCACGGTGCGCTCAGGAAATCCGAGTGTAAGTCGCGATCCCGAAGGAAAGCTCCCGTCGCACGCGTCCCGTTCTCGTTTTCTTATCCGCGGCACGAAATCACCGGTACAGCCACGGTTCGCTCTCACTCTCCGCGGAACACCCACGCTTTTCCACGCTCAACGACAGTTATGGGTGTAAACAGGCATGACGTTGGCTCCGCACGAGAGTCGTTAAGATTCGACCCCCCGGCGAGAGAGAGTGAGCTCTCCTCGCGAGTGCGAGCCCCGTGATACGGAACGGCGTCGAAGAACGAGTTTCGAGGAACGAGAACCACTACTGGACGTCTGGGGAGCAGGTCGTTAGCGTGCATCGGCGGGCTGCAGCGGAAGCATCGGAACAACCGCCTCTGCCAGCATCGTTCCATTGATCGCCCCTTTCCGAGCTGGTCCGTGTTGGGCCGGTTCGTCCACACGCCCTCTCGGAGGTCCTCGAACTCCTGTACTTCGTGGCTCTAATCGTTGAATCGGCGAGGTGATCAAAAAAATGATTGGGGCCCAGGCTGGGTTTGACGACTTGCGAAGCGTTGGGCCAAGTTTGGTTTCCAGACCCAAAACACCGCCGAAGCTCAATGAGACGCGGGACCAGCAGTGGTCGACGCTGTGCCACTACTGGAACCGTGTAGCATTCCTACTAGGATTGGCTCGATGTTAGAACTGCACCTGCGTAATGACTGTGGCCCCGTTCTGACTTCAACGATGGTTCGGTCTTGGTGAAATTCTCTGGCCAGCGTCGGCACGAAGTTACAAACCAACCGGGAGTCTTCGCGATCGTCCTCTATAGATTCCTCTTCGTGCACCACAGAGTTGATTCATCAAAGTTTCGACGGACCGAAGTTGAGAGACAAGTTTCATTGGGTCCAACTATATTTCCATTGATGTGCATTGAAGTAAATACGTGCATTGATCGTATTAAACCATGTTTCACGTTCGGACTGACACGGAGCTTGGTGTATCCGGCTCGTTTCATCATTGTCTCTTCCGCGAGCACTTTGACAATCTTTGAAACTATAGGGTTTCTCTTTCGGGACCATAATTCCGGTAGTCGAGGTAGCTCCGTCTCTCACTGTAACCGTTGTGGATTCCCCTCGTGAGGCGCTTATCCGTCCTTCAATGGTTTGACGACCAACTTCTTCCGACATTGTGTCCGAGCTTTGAGGGGAAGGAGAGGATTCACCGAACTCCAATGTACTATCTTGCTCCTGGGAAGATCCTTTGATGTACGGCAAAGTCGTGTATCTCGGCTCCGCCGGCTTCGTTCAATTATATTCTCCGGCCACCGGAGAACCAGGCCACGGGACGAGGAGGGGGCACGGGAAGCGGAGGGGGCAAAGAGAAGACCGGCCGTAACAGGGGCACATCATCGTTTTCCCGCAAACCTGGAAAGTCACATGCCGCAGCTGGGTGACGGTACCAAAGCTGCTTTCACAGAGCAACGCCATTTAGTTTCTTTCATACCGGTGTTGGAACTTATTCTGTATAACGAAATTCGGCTTTTTCGTCTTTCTTGTGTGACGTACGGTAGTCAACGTCGTTCCCAGATCCCACTGACTCTATCCTCTCGTCTCCGCTGTATTTATAAATACCACAAAGGATACCGAGGCGGCAGCTGAAGATACGGTGGAAACTTCGTAAGCATTTGAAGATGAAAGCAACACAAACGTCGGGATTTTACCGAAGTGCATTTCGGTCGAGACTGTGGATTTTCGTTCGCGAGTCGTCTTAGTTTTCTCACGAGTTACGTGCGCGTTAGCTCGTCTTCATCGTGAGAGATTATCAGTTAACGGCGAGGTAATCTGGTGAAACTTGGCGCGTTACTCGGTTATTTGCTAGTGGCGCCTCCTATCATCAAGCTACTAGATATAATGAGAATTTTTATAGTAACATATCGCATTTTACGGTAAAAATTCTCATTAGGTTTCGTAATTTGCGAGAGGTGGCGATGTGGTCTCTGACTAACCAGAAAATTATGGTAGTTTTTCACAGATATATGGTAAATTCTAACGGATCCTTCTCTCCGTGTTCGAATGCGCGGTACGATAAACGAGCTTCTTTTTTACTAGGTACGAAGCAAATTCGCGCGGGGCTTTCCGGACGGTACTCACGTTTCTCGCTTCTCGTCTCTTACTCATACTCTCCCCGTCGCTCCTGCTCTTCCCCTCGCAATAACGTAGCGCAAATGAATAATTTAGCGTCCGCGTCCGGTCGTTATCCGGTCCGGGGTTAGAATGTTGATAACCCCGGCCCGCCGGAGGAACGGAGTGCAAGCTTGCCTGTGTACGGGACTTATCTCGGATCTGTCCAACTTACTCTCGCACGCCGTGCCGCCTCGGCAGCAGCAGAAGCAGCAGCAGCTTGATGTCCCAGTTCAGGGGAGCCAGTGGCACGTTGCTCTCTGCCGCTTCGGACCGAAAGATTAGATACGCCGTTGCAGCTGAGAACGAGGGGAATGAGGATTCGGAGCGCGTCTCACGGTAGGATCGGGAGGATTAAAAAATAAACTCAGAAAAGATATTTGAAAAATTAATAAAAACATTAATATTAATTCATGGAACATAAATATAATATAATATAATATAATATAATATAATATAATAATAGATTCATAAAAAAAGTTGGTACGCAAAACAATCGTTCGGGCGGCCTGCGGGAAAGCTGTGCAATAAAAGCCTTCTCTAGTGTTGACAAAAGAACCATGAAATTTTAACGTTTCACTGCGACGCAATAACAAACGACGGAAGAGTAAACCCGGTCGAGGTAGTTGAAGATTTTCTTGGATGAAGCTTCTGCAAATCCTTGGCCCGCTTGCAACAAAATTTATTACGAGAAAAAGAAGTTCGCCGCTAGGTTTATTACTGAGAACATTTTATACCGGACGTGTTTACTTGCGACCCTTTCAATCTCAGACCGTTCGCTCCTCGGTGTTTTCCCCTGGGTTTTTATCGTTCCTAGAGTAGCTCCGAGGATTTGTCTCTCGCAATTTCTTCTGTCGCCTCGGAGGAACAGCTAGAAGGGATTAGCGATGTTACGGAAAAAGTGTAAGACTCCGCTGCGCGAGCTTCGGGAAACTGATGCACCGAATCGGCGTAAAAGGTGGCGTCTCGATCGTCGCAATGTTTTTTCCTCGCGGACCTTAATGCACCGAGGAGTGATGCTTTTTGTCGACGAACCGCGGATTGTAACCCTCGCGTGTCGTAAAAGCGTACATCTTGCTCTCCGGCTGTGCTCCAGAAAACAACCGCGAATTTAACGATCGTTAACGGCTCACGAGCGACCGAGAAATTTCTCATTACGAGATTGTAAAAAAAAAAAATAATCTTAACGACAGCTTCTTGGCAAATAATGCGATGCTTCGACCAAGGACCGCTCGGTCTATTTTCAATAATTCCCTCTCTTATTTCGTTGCGATGGTAAACAACACAAAAGCCGGATCGCAGGCTCTCTTTATCATCTATTGGAAAATAACAAATGCAATTCTTCATTTTTTATTATTTTATTTTTTATTATTTACCCTGTGGGATCGAGAAATCAGAATTTACGGTTGCGTGGGTTCTTCTCTTATAGGTCACGTTCGTCGATACCGAACAAAGCTTCCCGCCGGGGTTCGCGATTTCAAAGTTTAAAGAAAAACTACTAATCGAAACGAAGCCGGAGGGTTTTTACATAGCTCTATAATTAATACCAACTATAATGCACTGGCGTACGGCACGGGCTTACCTGAAACTTATATGTGCATGCGCGCGATCAACGAAGCTCGACGAGGCATGCGGAATTAATTTCGCGAACGCTCTGGAACGCACTCTCAATAATTTGACGCTCGATTTATTCCGGAATCGGTAGGGTGGCTGAAGCGAGGTCGCGAATTCTCACCCGCGGCCCGGAATTCAAACAATGAGATTTTTATTTTTATAAACGATGTGAATCTATTGATCGCGCTCCGACTCACTCGTTCGACCTGCACGACGGTCTCTTTCAACGTTCGCTAATCGCTTCGCACAAGGTATTGTGCCTTTAACTCAATAAGAAAAAAAAACTTTTTATCCGGGTCAATGCCGCGAAGAAAATATATAAATTCTTTGATTTCGAAACGATCGATGTCTATTATAAATTACGGGGATAAGTCGGGTCGGTTATGTTTTTCGCTAATAAATGATTGGGTCGAAAATCTTCCACGGTTGATTCTTCGTCACAGTCCTCCGATAGAATGAAAAAAAAATCCCAGGACCCAGAATAAAAGTTCTATGAATTCCATTTTTTTTACCAAAAAATATGAAAAAAAATATAATAAAAAAATGCCTACAATTTTTTATATTCCTCTCCGGGGTTTTTTCACAAACGCCGTCACGAACAGTCAAGCTCGGAGAATTTTCGATACAATTTTTTATGACAGCGAAAAAAAATACACGTTTCTCCCCTAGGATCCTTGAAGCCCCTTCCTAGAAAAAAATTAAATAAAAAAAGCCTATTTCAGCCTCTAATCTTTTACGTGCCCCTTACGCCGTGTGATATGTGAGCGAGTCACGCACGTATTTCCAACGAGTCGAGAATATTAGAATCCCGTACTCTCGTAGCTCTTTCGCGGTCCGTGTAAATCATAGGCATATATAGAGATAGCGAGCGTGTAACATACCGAGGCGAGAGAACTCGTGCTCGAACGAGGAGAGGATGTACGAGGTCCGAGGCGTCCAATAAATCGAATCCTCGTATACGAGCCCAGTTGCGCTCCCGCGATCTCGCGCGTATTCCCCGTGACTTTGAAACAGATAGCCAATGCACATATATGCCCGTATTCGCCATGCCAGTGTACACGATATGACGCTTCGCCCAATGTATATCCGACGCGGTGCAACCTGTGTCTGGCTCGTTCGAGCCGCCGACATTAATCTATCGGCATTAATGTCAAGGTGGCGTTGCCGAGGCACTCGCGGGAGCGTTACTCTCGCGCAATCAACGAGGCGCGAGATAGACGCGCCGCCCGTATGCTCTCGTGAGTGGACCATCAGGTTCAGGTGGAGGTTGTTCGGATTTTTCTGTAGTACCGAAAAAAAAAAAAAAATCCGAAAATCGATTCGATCGACTCCAGGGCTATTCGTTTCTGCTGCTTGCACTTTACAGCTCGCACCGGGCGGAGGTAAAAGTTTGCTCCTATCGCCCCCACTGCGAGGAACGATTCACTGTCTGCCCTGTGAGTAACGCTTCCGTTAGTTGCAAACCGACACGTCGTAATTAATTCGTTTTCTTCTTACCTCTCTTATTTGCTCTCCGCTCTTCCGGAGTTACGAAGATCTCTAACTAACTCGGGGTGTCTCTTTTCTTTCTGTTTTACAGGTGAGTCTCGGAACTAGTTGACTGCCTCGGTGCATTTCCCGCTGCTGGCTTTGTTCGAGAGATTCGACGGGTCGTCTTCACGGTAAACTGTTTTGCTTGACGAGATATAAGATTATAGATATAGCAGTAAAATTCATTAATCATAATCATTTAATAATCGTAATATATTATTATATGCATTATATTTTTTAAACTTAATAAACAATGAGGAAAAATCTGAAAAAAGTCTTAAAAATGCAACATTGCATATAAAAATGGTCAAATCGATTGATTTCTTCCTCCATTTTTTCACTTTTTTTGAAAAAAATTAGACAAAAATGGAAGATGACCACGATCCACTCCGGCTCAAATCTTATAATGTTTACATATGAGACAAGATTTTGCAGAATTTTTTTAGATTTTTAAAATGTGGCCATCACTAAGTTCATTTTTTGAATCATAAATAATTATAAAGAATTTTTAAACATCTAATAAAAGCATAAACATGAGAGTTAGTTCAGTCGTACAAAAATCGCGGGCTTAATCCAAGATGTGAAGGGCTAGACCCAGATTGAAAATAGTGGGAATGCCCCATATATAATGCATAATAATATAATATAGGTTATTATATTATATTATTATCAATGATAATAATATATACATGTTTGTTTATAATTCATAAAACACTTGTTCACTGAGAGCTGCGCAACAAATCCCGGGAGTAGTTATGTTAAATTTATCCGAAAGATATTCGTTAGATTCATATTAGAGCGTTGGTACAATCTCTATCTCTGTTTATTATCGCAATATTGTGTTGTATACATTGCACCTCGCAGTGGATACGATAGCGTGTAGCGCTAGATATTATCGTATAGTTACGGTGCAATTCGCGTTGAATCTACACCTATAGTCAATGCGTTATTGCCAGTGGAGCGGTGGAGAAGGAATGGGAGAAATTAATACTGGACTCGAGGTGGCATGGAGAGAGCATCCTCTGTACGTCTTATGGTTTATGATAACAGCACCGTAGTAAGATACGACTCTAACGGATCGTCGGTAATATATTATATCGTGTTTGCAAAGCCGGAGATAATGGCTCAAGTTCGCTCGTTCTCGCGCGTTCCTCCTTGGCTTTCACGATACAGCTGTCTAGCCCTAATGCATACAGTGGCAACGATCAAACTAGCGATAATCTGGCAATCTACTTTCTTTTTATCTCGTTTTTTTTCTCGCGCTTTGCCCATAGAAAAGTTATCAACATTTCTGGCGGATTAAAAACAAAAAAAAAGTTATAGGACTTGAAAAAATAAATTCCATCGACCGAATTCTACAGCACTCCTAGATTGCTTGAATTATATCGAAAGAATTTTCGTTTGTGGTGGTAGGAAAAATGAGTTAGGGTATTCTCAATTTTTTTTTCTATTTTTTGTTTATACCTTAGTCCTTCAGCCACTTTTATTTTATTTTATATTATTTTATTTCATTTTATTTTATTTTACTCAAACTTTAGTGTCCGATATTTTTCATAGGACAAACAAGCAGAGAGGTTTTCTCCGATATCGCACCGGCAACGAAGCGAACTTGAACCAACCCCGCCGCAAGTACCGCGAGACATTTCGAATTCTCGACGTTTCTCCGTTTCGTGATGAACAGCTTCGCGTGAGTCCATCCGGTAGTACTCTTCGTGGTCTTCGGCAATCCTCTCGCGTGCGTGCGCGCATGCGCAATGGTGCCTGATCGCGTAGAATCCACCACGAATTAAAAGTGGCAAAAGCGCGCAAAGTTGCACTCGGTTTATCCCAACCTCGCAGCCGACGGTCGTGCAACGGGGTCTTCGGCGAAATCCTGATTAATAGCGGGATAATATTGTGCAAACAGGGGGGCAATATCCCTGCAATGTGTCTTCGAGGAAGTGTACTATGAGCAGACTCTCGCGAAACGGAAGAAATTGCTTTTTGTTACCACGTCCCTAATACCCCTATAGTTTGCGCCGCTGATCGTTCAGTTCGCCGCGAAAATATTCTTACACCCGCGCGAATAACCGAGTGCAATGGACGCTCGCCGCGAAAGAAATTCTCGAATATTTATCGGCGTTAAACACGCTCTCTGCCTCGGCGCTCGGTACCCTCGTCCGGAGGATTCCCCCAGCGGACAAGAGGCTTCGTTTTTTTCGCTCGCTTTCTTCCCCGCGCACACGCGAGGTCCTCGAGAGTTCAAACGGCTCTCGTAAGGAGGCATTAAGTTTCGCGCATCGGCGTGGCTCTTGCGTCACCGCACTCGTCGTTTTTGTCATAATCTCGGACGCGCGGGCGGGACTATACGCAATGATGACAAATGCACGGGCGACCGAGGGAGAAACTTATTCCCCGGGGATTTTTGTGTCAGCGATTTTTTTGTGACCCGTTGATTGATGCAATTTTAGTTTGACGTTGATTACTCGGGAACGAGAGAAGGGGTAAAAAAACAACAACATTGCAACGAAGCAAAAGCTTCCCTTTTCAACTTCCCTTCAGCTTCCCTTCAAGGCAAAGCTTCCGCTTAATTTGTTACGATGACAACGATAAAAATTCTGAGGTGCAACGGAAGTATTGGCGACGCCGCGGGGGCGATCGGAGCGGTACGAAGTAATCTTGCGGTAATGTCTTGTACATTGCGCGATGAGCGCAGAGCCGGGCAATGGAAGGTAGGGCAAGCAAAGCCGGAAATTACTCCACCTTTGCCGATACGTCAAGTCGCGGCTTGGGCTTCCACGATCTGGCTCTCTGCCTCTCGAGAATCCCAACCCTCCGTTCTCCCCGTTATACGTGCGGGCTCGACGATGTTCTCTATATAGCAAGTGCGGACCACCGAACAGGGCTCGACGTCCCCGCGGATATTTTTATTCCATTAACGTCTCTCGACCCTCCCCGGTCGCGCTGCAGCCATAGACTCCTCTCCCGGGGCTTCCCCGAGTTCCGGAGCCATTAATCAACGAGAGAATAAGCTCCAACTCGGTAAACAAACCCACCCCGCGGTCGGAGCTATAGACATTATTTGCTCCCGGCATCGATCCTCATTGTCGCTCAATGCACTTTCCCATTCAATGTGTTGATATAATTATCCCGCAAAATTAATACATCTCGGCGACTGTTGAAAGCAAATGAACGAGTGCAATACGTTAAATTGCTTTCTATCTGTTTTTATCTGAAGGGGAAAAAAATACTCATCGTCATAAAAGTGAAGTACCATGGGATGTAGAATTCGTGAAAATTTATTGGCTATTTGACGCGCGCGCATGCGGAGTGGCTCGAAAAGTTTGGTAATAAACCCTTTTCGCACGATCTCTCCGCATTCGCGCATATATCCAACTTCAATGCACCGGGGACTCGTACACTCCGCACAGCATGTTTTCCGGTTTAATAACCTCCGGGTATCGTCACTGAATATATTTTTATCTCTACCTTCTTTTTATTTATCTTTTTTTATATTTTTTTTTCTCTCGGGCATAGCGGAATAAATTCTCACCGGGGAACTAATCCAGCTCAACTCCGTACTATAATACCCACGTGCTTTTATCCTCCTCGTAATACGAGCGCAGTCATTCGAACAAGGTAGTTGTGCGCCCATAGCGTGCTGTAAAGTACGGAGATGCGAGATCGGATTTTACAAATGTTCGGTGAAAAATTGTACACATTTCCGCGCGTATGACGCACCGGAACACAATTAAGTAGCATTTTAATACCCGATTTCCATATTTACCACGTGGCTTCAAGCAGCTATTTCAAAGAATTTCCTTTTGAGCTTTGATCGAAAAATTGTCGAAAAAATTTGATGCATTTTTTGCAGCGATGCGTCACAATTGAACATTTTCGAAATTAATTTAATAATAATATTTTTCATTATAGTGCAAATAATGGAATAGCGAATATTTGGCAAAAGTGACATTTGTCCAAAAATTTTATTCGAACGAGTGTCCAGCGGTTGAGAACAATTTTTTTTTATCGGACGAACCTTCGGCCTTAGATGCGGTTTATTTGTTAATTGTACCAAAAAATCAATTGTTTGGCAACCAAATTAATTACCCGAAGCCTAACCACTAGTTGGTTCGGTCAACTAATCATTTTTCCCCGCTCCACCGACACTGAGCAATCAACGGACAATTGTTACTGGTCCACAGTAAGAAAACTCTCCTCTCAAGTGTGCAGTAATCCTCGGTTACAAGAGCTGCCAGTACACGCGATAGTACGACGCGATCTTGTCGGTCGTGTTTCCAGGATTTAGCCGGCAAGCGATCGGTTGTTAGGATCGTGCAAGCCTCGCGATAAGGCCCAAGTATGTTCCATGCATCTGGTGTACGTGTGTGCATATCGGGCGCGCACACAGTGTAAACTTGTTCCGCAACGCTCCGGCATCTCCGCCGAGAGTCACCGTCAGTCCAGTCGGGCTGGTCGCGATCCGTCAGGAGGGTCGCAACAATGCATCCTTGTCGCTGATTAGATGCGGACGGAACGATAGCGGAAGACATTCTCGGGGACCGGATAGTACGGGCGAGCAGCGGCAGAAGCAACAGCAGCGACAGCACCAGAAGCCGAGGTTCCGCAGCTTCTGCCGTACAAGCGACGCAGGCACAAACCTCACCGCTCGCATCCGGAAACTCCGCCGTGCCCGCCAGCTCTACGTCATTCCAGCCATTTATGATTCACATGACGTTTGCGCATCTAAAAAAAATGTCCCGTACAAAATAGGGTGTTTCTCAACGACGACATTTTTATTTATATTCTCCTCCCATCCTTTTATTACGTATATATTTTGATCTCAAATTGAACCTCATGAAAAGCGGTCCCTAGCAAAAAATTCCAAGATGTGCCGTATTTGACGTTTGTACCGCAAAAATCCGACAACTTCTTTCTTTTTTTTTTAGAGTTTTCTATATACGAATTCAGAAATCAAAGTCTTTTGTGTTTAATATAAAAAATGGCAAAAAGTTAACTTTCTACCCCGTAGAACTATATGTTTTGATCGATAAAAAAAATCCACCCAAAGGCGGTCGCTGACAATTAAGTTTGAGAGGTGTCGCATTTTTCTTGATTAAAACGTCGAATGCGTCACCTCTTTGCATTTTTTGCTAGATACCGCCTTTCGCGAGGTTCAATTTGAGATCAAAATATGTACTTTAAAAAGGTGGAATGAAAAATAAAAAATGCCTTTTTTTGAAACACCCTAGTACAAAATTTACCGGTTACAAATGTCCCCGAGTCCTCGTTCCGTCATCTTACAATAAGAATATAAGAAATGTCATTATTTTTTTTTTCTCACGCAAAGAATAAACCTCCGAGAACGAAAACGACACAAAACGCTGCCGTTGGAGTGATTCACGGAGCGCCGAGACGTGCCGAGAACGATTAATCAACCTGCACAGAGGAATGCCGCATGTCTCCTCCGCGCAGTTATTCCGTCACGAGCAGATCGATTAATTCTCGACGGATATATGTAATTTTCTCTATCGACGCAACGAACGTGGGGACGTAAACGAATAAAGGCCGTCTCACTCTCTATCGTACGGGCTTAAGCGCAATTAACCGTAACAGGATAACAGTTCGATGTGCGAGATGTCGCCGGCCGAGGCGGAACGTATCAATCGACACTCGATACGCGTCAAAGCAAAAGTTCACGGTGTACGCGTCGCTTTTCGACGCTAATCTCCAGTCTAATGAACGCCATCGACTTTCCCTTCTCGCTGGCAAGCCTCACCACCGGGAGACCGGGCAATCAACGTTCTCTGGTTACTCATTTACCTGTCGGGAATAACGCGTGGAGGCGTGCCGCGTACGGGCAATATACGGAGGGGTGGAGAGAACGAGCGGGAATAGAGGGATTAAAGAGCAATAAAGCATCGGGAATATAAAAAAAAAAAAAATTAAAAAGCGAAAAAAGAAATACGAACGGCGGTGAGAATGATAAAATACCGAGAGAAAAGGAGGATTAAAAATAAATAAAGAGGAGGAAACACGTGGGCAAACGGCGAAGAGGGATCCCGGGCCGCTCTCTCATCCTCTTCTCTTCTTTTTTATTTTCTTTTCTTTTTTTCGCTTCCTTCCCCTCATACCGGGACAGCCTACGCACTTTAATCGAACCGGCGATGTCTGCTAATAATTAACCGCGCCGCTCTTTTTTTTCACCCTCCCCCTTCGCCGCGTGCCCCGAGCTCTCAGCCGCGCTATAACACACGTCCTTCTTAGCTTTCCCGGCGTGTCGGGACGAAGACAATCTCGATTGCCCCGTGATCGCGCGCGCGAGAGAGCTCCACCTTCGCCGCCACTGCCCGTGCACGTCGGACGTGCCCGGCGCAGATTGAATTTACGAAGCCTTGAAAATAGATAACCACGGACTTATTGCCGGTGGCGAAAGAGCGACGGAGACGGAAACGAATTATTCCCTCGCGCGCCGTCTGCAGTCCTTCGCCCTATCCGCTACCGGGGAGCCCGGTAATCGACTCTGTTCTCGATTCGAGGTCGATGGACGGTTCTTCTATGGCTCCAGTAACCCTAAAACGATCCACGATTTTGCCGACGGAACATTCTTCCTTTTTGTCCCTTCTCTTTGCGTCACGGTTGGTTCTTTCGCTCAGTTTAAAATTTTTTAAAACTAATTTCTTCGCATGAAATACCGAAGTTTTGTTTTTGTAGCATAAAAATGTATGGCTCAAAGGGTTAAACACATTCGCAAAGCAAAAAAAAGGTCCGCATTTTTCAAACAATATTTGGCATCCTTGACCTCTTCGAATAATTATTGTATGTTTTGGAATGGGGAAAATCCTTTTTGTATTCTTGGCCATGTAAAACATGTTTCCACGATCCGAGATTCAAATTTTTGTGGGATTACGCTACTTCCTCTCCTCGCGTACATCATCACAAAGTATGTGATGAGAAAGTAAAAAAAAATTAAAAAAAAAAAAAATATACAACTAGAAACATAAATTCCAATGAGGATCCACGATGCAAGGATGGGACTCGTGTATTTGGTCGTGATTTCGGAAGTACACGTGATCTCGTCCAGAAACCGGTGTCTCGATGATGGCCACGTATATATATAACATGCAGACTACCAGGTACTCCGTCTGGCTCCGGCGATATCACACACGGCCGGTCGGAGCCAACCTGGTGTGGAATACGAACTCGAGACAGCGGAGAAGCCGGAGTCTCTCCGAGCAGGCCTCGGCCTGGGACGCACTCGTCAAACCAGTTTTATCGACTACTTCCTTCGGGATGAACGCCGGTCCTGCGGCCGGAGCGAAGGAGAAACAGGTAGGCCGTGGCAATGTAGCGTACGCAGTCATGCTATATACTGGCCATTGCCGCAGCAATCTACCTGCTATAGTGTAATACTATATACAGGATCGCCGCATACTTACTGTACAGGGCATACGCGCCGCGGGGCAATTCGCCGGGCGAAGCACCTTGCACTTCGTTCGTGTGTTGTTCTCCTCGTGCCTTGCGGTGATAGATCGTAGCCCCCGGTACATTTCGTGGTCCCTCGGAGTGAATTAGCCATTCTTCGTGCCTTCGCCTCTCGAAACCCCGCTGCTTCGGTTTTCTTTCACTCTTGCCTCGGAGATGTCCGTGGTCGGTTGGAAGGGGAGAGAATGGGCCAAAACGGAATCCCGGGGCGAAACGGACCGGTTCTCTTTTTGTGATGAGGGTTTTTTCTTATGTCTCGATATAAATTGGTGAAAACAGTCCGTTTTAACCCCTCTCCTCTGTATTACTGATAGCAGTCCGTTTTTACCCTCTCCCCTATTTATACAGGAAACAGTTAGTCTTACCCCTCACCTCTGTATTACAGAAAACGGTCCATTTTACCCCCCTTTTCTATATTATTGAAGACTGTTCGTTTTTCCCTCTCCCCTAAATTACAGAAAATAGTTCATTTTACTCCTCTCCTCTATGTTACTGAAAACCGTCTACTTTGCCGCTCTTCCCTGTATTGCCGAAGACAGTTCGTTTTTCCCCTCCCCCCTATTGGACTGAAAAGAGCCCGTTCTACACCTCTACCTTAAATTACAGAAAACAGTCCATCTTACCCCTCTCCCTATATTGCTGAAAACCTTCCATTTTGCTCATCTTCCCTATATTACCAAAGACCGTTCGTTTTTACCTCTCCCCTATTGTACCGAAAGCAGTCCGTTTTACCCCTCCCCCTATATTACCATCCTCCCCGGAATCCGGACCATCCCCGAGGCCTCAAGAGGTCCACCGCTCCAATACAGCGCGGATACTCCCTTGGGTACAACCGGGCGCTGTTTGCCGACAGAGGCACGAGAACCGAGCCCGGCCAAAGGAGGAGGTCGGGGTGAAAGTGCAACGTGCGGAAATTTCAGAATTAAAAAAAAGTAAAAAAAAGACGTGAATAAGAAAGACGGAAGTAGGCTCTCTTCTTCTTCCACATCGCTCTCCCTCTCGAGTACCATCCACTTCGCCACTTTCATTCCTTCGCCCCGTCGCGGTACTCTCCCTCCGGTTCCCTCGCGAGCGTCTTTGCGGAAAGTATTCGCTATTGTCGCCGTGAGAGGTTGCGCGAGTCGGTGGGTCCTCTCTCGATGCCCCGAGGGCCTCGAGAGCGTCGACGGAGAGGCGAGGGAGGAGGGGATTAAAAATGAGGGTGAACGAAATAAAAGTACACTCGGCCGAGTCCATAAGTCAAATGATACCCGCTTTTACCGTACGGCAGACGTGAAACAAGCAAGAGCGAGCCTCGCGAACAATGCGACTCGCCCGCGCCTTCGACGCTTTTCCTTTATTTCTTTTTCCTCTTCTTTACGATTCAATGAGGCGATAGCGAGAACGTATAAATATTTCAATTGATTCGCATTATGGCGCGGACGGGGTTGTACGTGGTCGCTCGCGGGACCTTGCAGTCAGTGCGCTCGCGGCGCGTAATTAATGGGTCTATAGAGAGCGCTCTCGGGCGATCACATTTCTGAGAATCCCTCGAAATGCCCGCGTGTCATTTTCTCCCGAGCCTCCCGGGAACGCAATACCCGGAGCTCTTTCAGACTGCCACGGTATTGTCCGCGGTGTTATTCGCTTGTGCAAGATACCATGCCGGCTATAAACATTCGCGATCGCGGACCGGCGCTTTTTTTTTCTCGTGTCGAGAACGCCACAATCGATTGCGCAAGATCGGCGAGGCGTTCGATCACCGTACGGCGCACCGACTGCCAATCAACCGATCGGCGAGGGCCGACGCCACGCGTAACTACACGCGCTCCCGTCGCGCTCTTCGGCATTCGTCATCGGTTAGATATCGAAAAGTCGCACAATGGACCACTTTAACCCACTTTTCTCAGCACAAAAAGCAAAAAAGGCTTCACACTAAACGGAACTCCGGCTCAGTTCTGCGGTCTGCATACGCTTAAGAGTTTGCTAATTCGCTTTCTCTCGACCCTCGCTCGATCCACCTGACAAAGAACCTGCCCACTCGATTCCTGCCCGAGTCCCGCGTTAATGCGAAGAGGAGGATCCCCGTCCCGATAGTTATCGCGAGCCAATTCGATCGAGAAATTAAATTCAATGAAACTTAATAGTGGGATACAATTAAACATCGGCCGTTCGACCTTGGGCCCCCGAGAGATTCCTTTTAATTTGGTCCGTCGAGCTGAATCGCGTCTTTATCGTATTATCAATAACGCGTTCCGATGTGTTGCCCGTGCGAGACGCGCCATCCGAGCGTGCACAACCGGAGTGCATTATACACATGGTACGCACAGTGTATAAAACGCGCAGGTTCGGCCGCTCGCGTGTGTCGATGTACGCCCGGTCACGTACGACTGTCCGTCCAGCCAGCTCGTATGCCGATCGCACACGCTGGGGGACTTTGGTATATCTGCTTTTGTAAAGTCCCCGGACTGGTGCACGAGGACGACGATCGTGATGCGAGTCGATCGCGACGCGATCATCCAAGCAGATTAATAAGCTGCTGGCGCATGACGCCAGCTGAAACTCTCACTCTCTAGCGTTATAATATCTTATAGTGTACGCATGTGCTTATCGGCGGCTGAGAAACAGAACGGCGTATCTTGCACCGTTTAACATGCAAAACGCCGCCAAATACGCCCTTATCATTCTCAGCTGGCGATGTATATATGCATATTTATCTGTGGCTCTCTTCATGCGTTCTTTGCTCCTTCTCGTACATATGTGGACGCAGTGCCCGCAAAGCCCCTCGTGCAACCGGCAGCAACAGATACCCGCTGACGTACGTTCGACCAGCCGGTATATGCGCCGGTAAGCGGGGCTCATCCTCGCGCGACTTGTCCTCGCGTTGTGTTACAGCAGCTTCAACTTTCATCCCTGCCACACTCGAGAGACTCCGCGTATGTTTTCTTTTTACTATACCTCTGGGGCTTCGTCGCCCCCTCTCTCTTCGGCTGCTTGCCTCTGCTGTTTTGCCTTTGATTCTTCTGGATTCTTTTTTTTTTTTTAATACTACGGGTTCGCTGCGGAGCTCGCGAAGCGTGCGATCGGGAGACCGCGAGACGAGATCCACCGACGGCCCCGTCCTCGTCGCGTCGTCTGTTGCACGGTGACTCATTGTCAATGACCGAAACGATTCCAGAGACCGGTTTCGTGACTTTATAAATAGTGGAGGGATATATACACGCGCTCTTTATCGTATGTGTACACACGCGGTACGGGCGCGGACCAGACTCGCTGACTTTGGTATCACTTTGGATAACATGTTTGCCAAATAACCGAGCGAGTTTTACGATATTTCTAACCGTTTGGATGGTCCTTGTGACGATTTAAAACGAATGAAATAAATGTTGGGGAAGAGCGGGACGGAATGGTTCATTATAAACGTAAAATCATAAAATGTCATAAAAAGGACTTGTTTCTCCTTGAAATAATAAGAATAAAAAATGAAACAAAAAAGGAGTCGCCTTGACTTTTGCTCGCTACTCCTGACCATGGGATTCTGCGGCATTTTTAGAACGTGATTTAAAAACAAAAATGCCTTCTTAAACGACTTTATGGATCCGAGATATGAATCACGATACTTAAATCTGTAAAAGAGGAGATAATTATTCCTTTTACTAAAAAAAAAATATTGAAAATTAAAGTTAGTTATCGGTCGCAAAAGTCCGTTCATAGTAGTGAGGAACGAGACACTTTTTGATAGTACACCCAGAAAAAAAATGTATTTGACGGCCACCGTTTATTTAGTTTAAGTAAAATATTCATTTGATTTAAATAAATATTTATTCAAATTAAGTAAATATTTACTTAAATAAAATAAATATTTAAAACAAATAAACCGTGGCCGTCAAATAATTTTTTTCTGGGTGTAGCAAACTAACGTTGGAAAAAAGTACTTGACTCTGTTAAAGATAAACGATTTTTGCAGCAACGCTGATAATCGTCTTGACTCAAGCCCCGTGCACGTGAAGTGTTTCGTCTATTCAGCGTGGCGAATAGCCGCATAAACGATGCACTTTGAGTAATTCCGACAATATTTTTAGCGGCAACTGAAATGACTGCGAGCGTCGGTGTTGGGAGGGAAATCGAGAGAAAGAGATCTTGGCCACCTGGCGCCACCCTCACTTTCTTACGTCTTTCTCCTCCATTATTTTCTAACGCGCACCGTCGCCGCCACTAGCATCAGACTGTTCCAATTCCGAGACGACAGGAGCTTACTTAAACCGGGTGTGGATGCGATATAACGATTTCTTTTTCTTGGAAGCCGAGCGGAAAGCGTTGCTCGCGGGTATACGGCGAACACCGCATAACGCGCTTGGGAAAACGAAAGAAATGAAGGAAGAGAGTAAGAAGTAGAGGAAGTAGCGGGAAGACGGGCGCCGAGAACATCTCGACGCCGGTGAGTGCGCGGGCCTGGGGTACGCCCAGGGCGAGTACTTTTTTTTTCATCCACTTTTGCGATATACAGCGGCAGCGGTGGTCGCACGTCGGCGTTGATTTTTCTCGAGCCACACGGTCGCGTTATTGGAGTCTCTCTCGCACCTTCTGTCTGGGCTATTTATATTTTTCGCTCACGTTCATCTTCTACTTTTGCCGCCATCCCTCGCCGGATATTTTGTCTCCTCTTCCTGTTCCTAATAACGGGAAGCATTCGTTTCTTCCACTTTCATACAACGTCTTACCCTTTTTTTTTATTATTGCTTGTGCTGTGTGCTTTCAAAAGGAGGATGAAATATGTAGTGCAAACGAACAGAACAAGGGTACATATAGCAATGTAGCGCTGGGCCAGAGTGAGGTAAACTCAGTTGCGATTTGCTGCCAACTTCATGGGGGGGGGGGGGGGGGGGGGGGAATGAAAAAATTTCATCTCTGCTTTTTTATCTCGTGAAAGATTCATGTGGATATTGTGACTGCGTAGGCGGAGGTATGATGGTAATACAGGCCAAAGTCGGAATCGGCGGTATTAAAATAATAAATTCCGTGGAGCGCGTTGTTTAAAGTGTTTTTTGGGGTACTTTATGGATTATGATGTTTTATTATGGGAGTATTAAGATGTACTCTTGATGTGCGGCACTCTGTTCCCCACCGGTGGAGCACATAATGGTTATGCGAATACTACAAAACATACTACAGTCGGTAACAAAACCTGTAATGACCGTGTTTCAAAACCACGAAAGAACTGAGGAAAAAGGAAATTGTCTTGCCCCGGGGAATTGGCAGACACGGAGAAAGATAATTTTCTTTCCCTCAGCTGACGGCAATCTCAAAACGATATTCATTGCAGTTTTTGTTACCGGCCGAGCACTGGGCAGATGGAAGGTACTTCCATCGCCTTAAGGAGGTTTAGTGATGAAAGCAAATCGAAGATAAAAATCTGATATTTTTGTAGCCTAGCAAAATGTACGCAACATTTCCAAGGGATTTACCGCGAAGTTGTAATTTTTAACTAAATTTAAAATTTAGTTCAAAATTTGTTGAGACGTTTTCGACCATTCCGTCGCCGGCGACAAAGCTGAATCCTCCTTAACAGGAACATAACATTCCACTCGAGAAAAAAATTTGCGCAATGTGCGCCACTTGCCCCTACAGTACACCCGAGGATATCCCGAGAAACGAAGCTCCTCCGGCAAGACTGTATTAGTTTCGAGTCACGACTCCCAGAGAGACTTATCGCTCTCGCTACGCCTACGTAAGAGGGTCTACCACGTGTAGACCGTAAAACCGCACCGCGATATTGTGTACCATAATTTCATCGATAATTTCACGGGTTATGCCCGCGGGGTCATTACCGGTATTTGGTCGATGACTCGAGCTCTTTCGTTCGGTTTCTCTCCTCTCGTGCACCTCCCCCGTCGTGTACTTCGGCATCGGCGCGAGGAGGGAACCTTGAGATTCCAGTTGCCGCGAGCCTCACCGCGAGAGCTCACGGTGGATTGTACTTTCAGCGCTATACGTCGAATTCCTTCCTTCGCCTCTCCCATATGTTACCGATTCACTATACATATATATATATATATAGTCCATCGTCCCATGTATATAAACATATATATAACCGTGCAGTCTTCGCTGCTGTAATTGCTCTCGATATCGGATACTGGAGAGTCCGAGAATGAGAATGCACGATTTTTTCAAGTCGATTTCTTCCACCCTGTTAATTCCCCGAAGGTTCGACCGCATATGAACGAGGCTCTTCAGGTACACAGAGAAAAAAGAATGAAAATTCTTTCGACTACTAATATCGCGAGTTGGCGTTCTCTGTTATGCAAATAAGAATATTTACGGTTCAAGAGAGAGATAGTTGGAGAGGGTCTGAGTCAATAACACCGGTAGGAGAGATGCGGCAGGGAAGATGCTGTGTGGCAACTGATTAAATTCAATCGCGAGAGAGCTCTGGTCTTGTCGTAATAACTCGATATGTAAATCGGTGTCACAGCCCGCGGAGTAGTAACAGCTACGACGTCTGGTATACCGAAGTGTATATACACGAATATACTCGAGCGACAGCGGAGATATACCGGAGAGTGACTGTGTACTGGGAGTCCACGATGCTTCTGGCATTGTTCATCGGGGACGAGAGAGCCGAGGCCGGCGAGCTTTCCGCTTTCCCGGAGCTGCCCTAAAGAGCTTTAATTGGAGCCATGTCGCTTCAAATTACTGTCACCAGCGACGGTCCGGTTATTTTTTGCGTTGCGCGCCAGCTTTGCCAATGTCCGCGCACCCCTTTCATCTTGTGGTTTTTTTTTTTTTTTACTTTTTCTTTATGTTTTTTCTTCACGTACGTGCGATACCCTGTGAAACCGGAGTGCGGCCGGGTATCGTCTTAACGTGCGGTTATTTTAGAACGGCGAGTCACTTCCGTAAATCGAATAAAACATTTGCTCGCTAACAAAAAAATATATTGAGGTGCCTTCTGATTCTTACGATTCCATATGCGATCGAAGCAATGACAGCAGAGCGTTTGAGATTATATGCTCATACGTGGGGTAGGTCTGGTCGGCGGGTAAGGACATGTGATGCACACTCGGTCGATTCGATTTAATATATGCTCCTGGGTGCGAGCATATGTGATACAGACTCGGTCGGTAACAAATCGATTTAATATATGCTCTCAGGTGGGGTAGGTCTGATCGGTGGTTAAGGACATGTGATGCAGACTCGGTCGATTCGATTTAATATATGCACCCAGGTGAGAGCATATGTGATACAGTTTTCTTGCGGTACAGACTCGGTCGGTAACAAATCGGTTTTTCGATTCTCTTGGCGACTATTAATATGTCGGGCAAAAGGAAATTAGGTTTTCATGCATCTACATATAGTCTACGAAAACCTTGTTTGCTTTTGTCCGAAATATTAATAGCCACAGAGAAAATAGGGACACCGATTTATTACCGACTGAATCTGTATCGTTTCAACTTAACATCTCATGATAGGCACCAAACCGCGCCAAGCTCCGTAGTCTGGCCAGTCTCGTGCCGGTGCTGGGCCGCGACAATCAACCTGACCAAACCCTATCTGGATTGTTGTTTCAATCTCGCATCTTTCAATCTCGACTGTAAGAATTGGAAGTAGAGTCGACACAAACAGCGAGTCGTTCGTGAGTCATCGATACTCTTTTTCTTTTTCTTTGGTGCAGAAACTCGTCTCATCGCTGAGACGAAGGGGTTAAAAAAAATATTGTGTTTGCTGATATTTTTGTCCACCGAGGAAGATAATCGAGCCTCGTCTCGTGTATCACTCGAGTCTCCCGTTCCTCCGGGGTCTCGCGTTACCCTGGATACATCCCTGGTGTCCGGAGCTGTCGCGAAAGCTTTTGTGTTGGTCACTCCGGTCGAGTGTGTGCCGTGAGACTGGAGCCGAGGAGTGCATCAACACACATGCGAGTCATTGTGGTTCGCAAAAAGTCCATTAACTGAACGGACGCGCGCGAGAGAGAAGAGAGCGCACCGTTAAAATATCTATAACAAAATCTCTCTCGATAAATCTTCGTTAAGATGGGAGAAGGAAAAAGAAAAGTGCATCAGATTAGAGGCTTCGAACCGTCGACTTTAATCAATGATTTCTTTTGTTTCGTCTTACGCGCAAGAACGGAGGGGGGGGGGGGGAAGCAGGAGAACTATATACTCGGTAAGTATGCGCCGAGTACGTTGGGAATTCGTGCGATACATGTTTCGAGGCTTGAACGCGCCACTATCGTCTCGGATGTCATATTACGCGCTCGAATAATGTTGAACGTGCACGATAGAAAATCGAGACTTCGATCTAATCGCCCTCCCTCTTACGGCCTCGCCGTGGCCTCTTGCATTACAAACCACATCCGTTCGAGCGCGATTCTTAACTGTGTACAGGATGGTCTATATATATATGTATATAATACCTTTGGGAGTCCGGACAAGGCATAATTATTATTACCCGAAGCTTCGTTAGTGCTTCTGCTCTTTGCTCTACCCTTGTTGTCCGCGACGCCGGATAACTTTACGCAGAGTCCACTTGGACACCCGTACAATCTGCGCCAAGGTGCATCAACGTTTGAATAACGCAAACAACGCGCGCAACGGTAACGCGATACCTGCGACCGGTAGCTTGCTCGACCCACGGCACCGTACTCCTCGAGGTTCGAGTTACCTCGGGTAAACCAACACATATTCTGTATATCGTCGGAAAAATTAATCTACCCCCTTTAATTATTTTTGCTTTTGGATCACCTCGAAGATTTGTATCCACTACCACATCCGTCTGGAATGTGAAGTCATACCGGAAATATGTCCCTTCCGGTCTAAAAATCTCAATTTTCGACTGAAAGCGACGTCATACTGGAAATTCATCATTTCCGGTTTGAACATCGCATTATTTACGGGAAATGCGTGACTTCTTCTTTAAAACTCTCATTTTTATCGACCAAAGTTCCCAAAGAAGTGTAAAAAAAAAATAGTTCTATAATTTTGTTGTCTGCCACGAAAACGATAGAATCTTACGATTCGCGATAAAGCTTCCCAAATGAAGATGCAATACAGATTACAAGCCGGCGCATTTGTTCCGTCTCCGCAGGCAATTAGCTCGATACGAGACTTGGCATTTCGCCTGCTACTGTATACTCTCGTCGGCACTTTGCTCGTAATACTGCAATTTTATCGTATCCTTGAGCAGCCAGCCAATCGTAAACAATCCGTTTTCCGATAGACAGTGAGCAGCTTTGTCCGCGTGATTCGAGACGAGCGTAATTGCAGTTGCGCCGCTGCGGAGAGCCTCGCGGGAGCTGCTCGCGACTCAGCTCGTTTGCGTTTCTCCCGAGTATCTCGCGCTCGGACCAAGACATTTCCATGTGCGAATGAGCATGCCGCACGCAAGCTGAGTCTCGAGCTTGTATGCACGCGCACGCATACACCGCCGTTCAGCGGATAGTGCAGAACGAGGTAGCGCGTGGGTGTTCCCAGCAATGCGAAGAGAAAGTGTTCGATAGCGTCGTATTGCTATACGTCGCGCGTGCGGGCAAATCGCGTTAATTTATGTAATGCTGATTTACGCCCATCGGTGCTCATGTCTCGAAGTATGCTCGGAATAGATACTTTATTTTTTAATTTTTTTAATTTTTTTTTTTTTTTTTAAGTACCCGAAGTTCATACGACAATTATGCGTCTCTCGTTAACCCGCGGAAGCGACCCGACTCTTAAACCGCCGACGAATCGATCGGTAAATCCCGCAGGATTATCCTTTCAGCTCCGAGTCTCGAACCTCCAAGTTTCTGGCCGGCCGACCGTTTCTCGACCTATCGACGTTTCACCGGCTATCTCTTCCAGCACATTCGCCGTTTCTACCATAAACCGACTCCGCATAATAGCTATTTGAACTCTTACTGTAAGCATGTAGGTTGCAGCTATCTCCGCCAATCACGAAGCATATTGCCTCCTCTATGAGAGTGCGCGCTCTCATCCGTGTGTACAAATGTCTCGCACACACGCGCGCGCACAAATCGCTCGCGCCTCTCCGTCGGTGTAACGCGCACGAGGATCCTCTTGTAATTATGGGAGAATCCGCACGGCCGTACGTAACGTCGAGCCGTGCGTGGTGTATTGCGGCGAAACGGAGCTGCGGGCCGCGTTTCAGTTAAAGAAGGAGGAAAGAACGAGTCGATGCACCTGCCCGGCTGGAGTCTGTTGCGCCGAGTAGAGACAAGGTCTCGTCGCTCCGCGGTCGCTTCCAGCCGAGCCTGGAAGATCTTCTCTTCCAAGCCTCAGCCATTTTTTTCCTCCTCTCATTCTCATTCCTCCTCTTCTGCTTCCTCGCTATCCCTCCGCGCCCATTCACCGTCCCTCTTCGCGCGCAGTTCGTACAATAAACTTTGTCTCTCTTCGGCGTTTCGCCCTCTCCCGCCTTTGCTCTCGTCGATTAATCCTCTCGCTCTCCGTCTCTCCATTCCTCTCCATCTCCCCCCCCCCCCCGCGCATTCGCCGTCCGCGTTTATAGTTGCAGCGTGAATGCACGCGAGAGATCGTCCAACCCTCGCGTCCTCGAGGCAATGCACCTCGGAAGAGGGCATTGACCCCGATCGTTCTCCGTTCTCCGCTCTTCGCTGTCTCCTCCTTCGTCCCTTCTTTTCTCGAAGCTGCGGCTCTGCCCTCCCTTCCTCTGTTGGGTCTGCTCCCTCCCTTCTCACTGTTCTACGCCTCGTCTTCCTCCTCTTCCTTCCTCCTCCGTGCTTCTTCGCGGCGTTCTCGTGCCTCTTCTTGCATCGAACTTTCCGTCTCCTTTACACGCTCTTTATCCTCCAGGAATAAACCAACGGAGGAGTGCGCGAGCGCGCGCGAGCACGGTGGATCGTGTGTCTCGCTCCGGGCCACGCGGATCGTCCGGGGAATCTGCGATAACGCCGGAGCGCTGAGAAATTAATTGGCCGCGCAAGTACGGCCTCGCGCACGAGTGTCTCCTCTCCTCTCGCTCCCTCGCCGCTCTTCTCTCGCCCACGTGCGTCCCTGATGCACCAAAAGTTTTTTATTTATTTTTTTATTGCTCTTTTTATTTTTCATTATTTTCAATATAGGCAAGCTGTACTCTAGCTTAAAGCGCTGGAGCGTTTATCACGAGTTCGCTGATGCCGAACGAACAAACGCGCATTAATGTGGATACATCGGTGTTTTAATTCGCGGATCGATGATTCCGGTAATTATTGGAGGTGAGTCGCTCCGGCGCGAATTAGCGAGAAGTTGGTTCACCGGCGTGGAACAGTTTCAGGGCTGTGAGAGGAGCAATGTGCGTGAAAGATTTTTTTTTTTTCATTCTCGCGATGCTCAATGGATTCGGTAATTAAGGGAGTCGAGAATTGAATGCGATCGGTGGTTCGGTCTGAGCAACGGTGAATTCGGGTGAGTTCGGCCGATTTACGGGAACACTTGGAGCAGACTTGCCCCCCCCCCCCACCCCCTGGAGAAGAAAGGATGAGCAACCGGCCGAGTATGAGGCCGACGAGACCCGCTGGAATCGTCCATTGTTCTACCCGCGTGGTGAGCATTAAGCCGTGTGAATAAAATTGGGTCAAGTAGCGATTAACCTCGTCCGTCTCGGAGTCTGAACGAATCTCCGCGGGTGGAGACTGAGAGACAACGACGGCGACGAAGCCCCCGGTGAAAAGGCAAGCGGGAATACTACATCGCGCGAAGATGACGATCGGCGAAGGGCGCCGATGCTGACGTGTAGGCTAATGCGCGGTTGAACAATGGGAATTGAACGAGGCGAAATGAGAGCGAGCAATTTTTTTTTTTTTTTTTCATTCGTACGTGGGAGAGAAATCCAGCTTATATAGAGAGATTCGCTGGAGCGCGGGGGAATAATAAAATCATCGATAAAATCCCTCGACGGATATAAAAATCCAAGCGCTAAGGATGAAGGCACGCATTGGGGACCGCATCGGCGTCGTTGCGTACTCGTGACGAAACTCCCCCGCTGCCGGTATGCACATGCGACCGGTAGGCGAGTGCAATAGGAACAATGCAGCGGCGACGTGCGTGCGTGCGTGCTGATGGATAATCTTTCACCGTTTTGTGTGCACACCTACAATGGCGCGTCACGTTCCGGCGTCGTGTGGTCCCCTCCGGAGACCCGTTGTTTCGTTCTCGACTCGATCATTTTTCTTTTATCTTTATTTGTTTTTTTTCTCGCTTCGTTCCCTTCGTTCTCCCTTTCTCCGTCGTCGTGGACGTACCGGTCGTGGGGCAAGAATGACGAACGCACACCCGAAGCCGAGATGCGAGCACGTGAGCTCGAGCGCAAGATGACGTTGCTCGCAGACCACGATGCACCGACATTCGGACGGTTTTCCTGTGCAGTCTCGGAGCAGAGTCCACGAATAGGGGAGAATCAAAATATCCCTGCTGTAAAGTGACATTCGACGAGCAATGTGGAATAGGCATGAACTTCGCGGATACTGGTATTTTATGCTACAAAACGATGAGGGTAAAAGAGCCTTAGTGGGAATGCCAGACGGGCCACAAACAGAAAAAAATTTATTTGACGGCCACCGATTATTTGGTTTAAGTAAAATATTAATTTTACTTAATATACTATATAATAATTTAATATATACTTAATAATATACTGTATATATATGTATATGTATGTAATGTATATGTATATGTAATATACAATTTAATAATATACTGTAATAGTTACTTAAATCAAATAAACGGTGGCCGTCAGATAATTTTTTTTTCTGGGTGCAGTATTGGCACAGCGTCGGGTGGTGTTCGGCCAACGTCGGCCAGTACCGGTCCTGTATGTCATTTCCACTAAGATGGTGATTACGGTCCCGATTAGCACGTCATTCAATAATTAATCCATAGCTTAAAGACAAAAGGGCATCTGCCCTGTGTTAAAGTATACGGGTTACGTCCTTTTGGTTCTTAGCAGTCGATTGACAGGACTGTATTCGCCATCATCACCGTACGTATTAAACTCTTATATGAAAAAAAGGAGCAGATCTATCAAACGTGCTAAAAAGCTTTTCAGATCAGCCATAACGACGGATGAACAATCGCTTTGTTTCGAAACACTTAAGAAGATAAGTCAAGACTCATTCCCGCGTCACTGTTGAATTATAAGAAAAAAAGAAATCCTGGTCGACATTCCGCCGCTCTTCCCCACTCGTGAAACGGTCCAAGCCAGAGCGGATTTATTTGCAGAAAGAATATACCCACTAAATCGGGCTTGAGTGAAAGATCACTCCGCTTTTTAGTAGTCTCGCTCAACCCGTGGGACGACCGACGAATTACCACAGTCCCGAGCGAGAAAAGAACCGGGTCATAGTCGTTGTCGACGAGAAACTTTGTCAGGCCGCGGATAGAGTGTCAAATACGCGACTAGTTTTCTTCCCCGCGCGCCCACTGTATATCCCTCTTTCACTCCTCAGTATCCTCCGGACACCTGAGAGCTCCGGCTAGATCCATGATCATAAAGCCAAAAAACTTCCTCTTACTCTCGCCCGGTAACTTAAGATAACTTTAGAGACTCTCCGGAGTCTGTGCACTCCCCCCCTCTCCCTCCTCCCGCGTTCACATTCAGCCAAGACGTCGTTGTGTTCCGCAGCCTCCTCCCCCTCCACCTCGCAGCCGTTCGTTAAAACTTCCCGGAGCTTTCATTCCCCGAGACTTACTGTCACTGTGGGCTGCGGCACGCGAGGCCGGTCCTCGCCCTCCCGACGAGGGGATGAAAGACTGCGAAAGACTCGCGGTTCTCGGGCCGGGAGCTTTCGCTCGGACGTGCAGATGAACAGGTAGCCGAGCTCGAGTCTCACGGCGTATAACTCACTTTTTCGCGATGCACAACCCCGCTCTTGTCATCATCCTCCCCGCCCAACCCCGCTGAACTTTGAAGTTCCAATCAAGATTGATTGCGCCAGATGAAATGGAATTCGTCCCGCGGATGTTGCCGATGGCGACATCCGAGCCGACTTGGTCCAGGACGGTCTACGATGGTGAGGAATGGCGGAAAGGGATTACGCTCGCGCTTCCGTCCCTCCGCACTCAACGGCTGATCTTTCTCCCGTCCGCACTGCGCCGTGATGCGCAGCGCACGTAGCTCGGCTCCCTCTTCTTGAATGCAAAATCTGCACGGTTGACATCCGGCCAGTCCTGGAGCATGCTAACGATGCGCCGCGCTCGCTTCTCCGAGCCCGCGGCGATGATGAACGGGACGACGACGAAAGGGGGAAGTTTGTGTCTCTTTGAGCTGCACCGAATTCAGAGGCGGCGCCCCAACCATCCCCGGTTCCTGCGTTTCGTTTCTTTCCGTCGTTTCTCAATGCGAACTCTCATCGCCTCACAACGCCGCACCTTTCTTCCTTCCGCCGATCTCCTTACCTTCTTCCTTCTTCAACCACCCCCCCCCCCCTTTCCTGTGTCGACTTTCGCTCCTCGTCAAATTCGTTAGCTCGACTCGCTCGGCCGGCAAGGTTTTCATCCGTACCGTTAAACGCTCGTTCCTATCAGCGCGTATACCTGCCAAGCCGGTTAACCCGTCATCGTCGTCTCACCGAGCGTGGTGGATAGAACGACCGAGAGATTTGCCGTTGCTTTTCCAGCCCCGACTGACGAGCGTAAAGCATACAGTTCGATGGAAAAAAGAAAAGAGAGGGTAAAAAAAATCCTCTTATCGGGTTTCTCTCTTCGAAAACGCGCGGATAGACGGCGGAGAGCAGCGGTGCGGAAAATATCGGGCCAACGAGCTTTCACGAAGATACGAATAATTTATCGATAACGGATATTGACAAAAGCAAACATGCAAAATTACACGAGGTTTAATTAAAATTTGTACGACAATAATGGACGGCGAAGTCGCGAATTATCGACGAACTGTATTCGACGGGTGGAAAAAAAAGATTATACACTCGTTTCAATGAACGATACTCGTGTACTCGATTAACCGATTAGGGGCGCTTTGCGCTCCGCGTCCGTCACGAATTTGCCAACGGCCGAGCTACCGCGCGCCATAAATACGCTTGCTATCAGTGCGTCCTGAAATACGCGCCATCGTCAATAATATAATGACGGATTTGTAGCAGGAGCGTGGAAGCGCCTGTGTGTAGAGCGGTATGGTCCGATCCGGGAATAGGAAATCCGTGAGGGTAGATTTTCGGTTAACCGCCAATGGGCACTGACGCAAATCCGTGGAAATCCCGGTTGGTCCGCGTTCCTCTCGCTCCGGTACTCGATCAAATATCGTGCTAATATAAAAGTGAACCCGATAGGCATGGGATTGCACCGTGGAGTGCATGGTTGGGGTTCGTCCGGCTAATTCGCGAAAAATCCAAACCCACCCCCGTGCAAACGAACCGTATGTGTGTGGGTACTCACGGCGCTATGTGCCGCTGCCTGTTTTTGTTCGGCACGCGCATTATTCGATTTGCGGCGATAAATATTGTGCGAAAGCGGGGTGGCACCGTGCATATACACGCCGCTGCTGGGCCACGGCGGATGGGGCTGATTGTGTATATATACGTACGTGTGGGCTCGCGCGGCAACGCCCTGCAGGATATTTTACGAACGACGATTTATCGAGCCACCGCGATTGTTTTTATTCGGAAGCATGAGAACACCGGGCCGGCCCTAGGGTGGAGAAGTTGGGGTTGGGGTAGATGGGGTTGAACGAGGGAACGAGAGAGGCCTGGAACCGGAGATTCTCTTTCACCTTTATTCTCGAGAGCGCTCGTTTGCCAGCCTGAAAATGCATATCGGTCAGGAATTTCTTTATTTTCTTCCTTTTATATTTTTTTATTTATTTTTTACCGGTTAGAGACCACGGAAAACCGGTGCGGATCGATTTTATTATGCAGTATCGGAGAACCGGCGAAAAAACTTCTTCGGCGGAGGACCGAAGCCCGGCGTGTGGGCGATCGATACTGACGGTAATGCACGCTCGGCGAAGCGCGGATAGCGCGAGGGGACTCGAGGAAGTCCTATACGTATTCCGTCGCTTGTTTCCGCCTTGCAAAAATAATATCGAGATTGGCGAATTTCTCAACCCATAAATTTCGTAAATTGCCGCGAAAGCCGGAGCGTCTCTGTAAATTGCGGATAAAATGTTGCAACGCGTTCCAGCGCCCGCGGCTCTTCTCCCGATGACGTCGGATTCCTTCCGGGCGTGTGCACTCTGAGAAACGCGAACAATACCTCGCTCGAACGCGCGCGGCCCTGCAATATGTGTCGTTCAATTTCGAGGCCTTCGCGGGCTCGAACCTTCCATTGATGTAATGCATCCCGAGAGTCCCGGGCGAGAGAAACACACTCGGCGAAACTGGTAGTTCCAGCCGCATAACCGGGGGGGGCCCCCCTATTTATCCCGGCGACAACGTGTGCGGCGAGGCTTCGTCCCAGTTCGCTCGTGCGCATACTACAAACGCACGTAACGTTCATACATCTCGTAGTAGGACGTCGCATAGACGGCCCGACAGCGTCCGGTGATCAATGGACGCAGCCGTGACAATATGCGTCCTTGCATTACGTTATGCATCGCGTATAGCGCACTCACGGATATAGCCATGCCGGTCGCTCGGAGCTCCGCCGTGTCGGGAGTGAAACGCATGTACCGGCACAGCATTACCTCTGCCCTCTGTGCTCCGTCCTCAGAGAGCCGACCAAGCCCTCCCGTCGCGGCTCTCTCCCGAGTGTGTCGCACACGGCTTCGGCCAAATGGAGTTACGTCAGAATTGAAACGGTGCATTCATGCCTACCTGCGCAGGTACGTGTTGCACGTTACATTAACTCGCATAGGACTGCATTGGAACGAAAGACGATTCTCGTTGGAGCCTCGGCTCGGATTCGGTGAGCGCGAATCGGAGCTGCGAGAAACCTGGGTTTTTGTCATTTTCTCCTCCGGTTCACTTATCGCAGTTGCTCTTAATCGCGTTGCCCCGCCCGACCGGCCATGCTCGGCAGGCTATAGGTATTATGTGAATGAACTCCGCGATCCGTGACGAAATTTATACTATTATGAGCGGGGTGGTCGGCGCGCTTCCAGCGATCGATGCTCGAGCATCGGACTCTCTCGACCTCCGGGCCTATTTGAATTTTAATGAGATTTTAATTCAGCTTCTTCCGCGCAATCGTTACTCTTCCTTCCGTTTTACCTGAGGCTCTCGGCGGTACATTAACGGAAACGTTTTGCACTGGGTTCTAACTCGTGGATATGTGTGTATGAATGTATGTGTGTAGGTATGTGTGTATGTGTATATACATGTATTACATAGCGAGGCTCTCGCTCGTTCGGCAGCTCGTAGTCTCATTTGCTCTCGATTGAACACTCGATGAAACGTGGCGAATTACCGACGATGTTGTATTACGAGCTGACGTTACGTCGAGGTTTACGATCATCGTTATGTGTATATATATATATATATATATATATATATATATATATATATTTATACGAGAACAATGGTCAGGCGGGTTTGGTATTGTTTCCGACCGTTTGGAGAAGTGATATTTATTTCACTGTATTTCTTCACCTTCGACCAGATTTTATTGCCGTAAGTAAACTGATATAAAAAAAGAACTATATTTTTTTATACATTGTGGTTGGATCAATAAAATATTTTTACCAGGTTTCGTTCCTCAATTGCGTAACGTAAAAGGCAATTAAAGTAATATCGAGGAATTTGATTAAACGATTATTATTTTCCACTCGCAATAATTATTTTGTTTATTTTTACGCGAACGTTTTTCTTATGGTGTTAGCGTGCTGGCCTTTTGATGCGGCTGAATTGAACATCTCGCTACGTTATTGTCAACGAGTTATATCTGGCATCGGTATTTCGTGACGTAAAATCCAATTAAAGCAATAACGATAAATTTGAAAAACGTTTATTATTTTCCACTCGCAATAATTTTTTGAATTATTTTTATTCGAATTTTTTGTTCGAAATTTTTTTTTTGCTTGCCTCTCGATGCGGCCCAGTCGAACATCTCGCCACCGTATTGTCAACGAGTTATATCTGGCATCGGTATTTCGTGACGTAAAAGACAATTAACGCAATAACGGTAAATTTGAAAAACGATTATTATTTTCCACTCGTAATAATTTGTTAAATTATTTTTATTTGAATTGTTTTCTTTTTTAATACTGTTAGCGTGCTTGCCTTTCAATGCGGCTCAGTCGAACATCTCGCCATCATATTGTCAACGAGTTATTTGCGACATCGGCATTTCGTGACGTAAAAGGCAATTAAAGTAATAACGGTAAATTTAAAAAAAGATTATTACTTTACACTCGCAATAATTAAAAAAAATATTTTTATTGTACCTGTTTTCTTTATTAATGCTGTTAGCGTGCTTGCCTTTCGACGCGGCTCAGTCGAACATCTCGCCGCCTCATTGTCAACGAGTTATTTCTGGCATCGGCATTTCCTGATACATACACCGACTACCACATCCTACCGCAGTTGTGTATGGCCTCGGAGCAAACGGAGCAAAAGCTTCGATGAATCGCGCGAAATATCTGCCCGCGAACGGGAACCCGTCGGCACGTGTGTGTAACACATCCTGTACGGATATATTCACAAACCCGTGGAGACGTGGTTGCCGCAGCCGATGCCTTGAGAGTCGCTCGTCGACACGACCGACGGCCGTATATACCCGCCCTCCGGACTATCCGGCTCAAAAGACGCCAAAGCAAACGTCGGGCACAGAGTTTCCACGTAATGGACATGTTTGCCCGGCTGTAGCCTAGTTTACACCCGATAACGCGAGCACAACTCCCACGTGAGACGTGGGTACGGCTTGCGGCGTATACGTAGTTTACACACACACGATATAGGCAATCGGTATTACGGTGACTGCATTACCGTGCGACGTTTCGTTGACCCGTGCCCTTCGACGAGGCGTTGCTTCGCCAAACAACTCCGCGTCGTCTTGAAGTGTTTCCGTCGACCGAGATTCCATTCGGATCTCCGGTTTTCCTTCGTTTCCGAGTAATCTTAACGAATCGATTAATTTATTTCGTCGCGAACAACGATCTGCGATCGAAGTTCTTCTCTAGAGGCCAGCTTCGGTGGATCCGAAATCCAATCGGGTCATATTGCTCCCCGCTTTGATCCGGAGACGCAATTAGCACGAGAGCGCTGTGTGCATTGGGAAATACCGGCGGATTTGCGTTTAATCTTCGCTATAACATCCGCGAATTTCTCGGCTGTCCTCCACCAAGCCGGGACCTTATTCGCTTCGTTCCTGCAGCGCCGACTGCGCTGCCGCGATTCCGCTTCGACGTACTCCAATTAAACACTTGTTTAAGGTTATGAGAAATACCGCTGTCGGTAATAATATCTATGACGCCGTTTTGGGACCAGACAGCTGAGGAAGAAGAAAATTGTCTTTCCCAGGGAAATTGGCGGACGCAAGGAAAGCCAATTTTCCTTTTCCTCAGCTGTGTGGGATCTCGAAACGGGATTCATGGCAGTTTTGTTACCGACTAAGTGGATTGGCGAGAAGCTATGCGACGGCACCTTAAGGTGAGGTGAAACAGACTCAGTGGGTTACTAAAATTGTAATGAATGGTATTCGGAGATGGTAGACGTTTCGCGAAAAAGCAAAGTATTGGGTGATACAGAATTCGATACCGTGTCCGATGATACTTCGCTTTTACCCCAAACGTCAACCATTTTTACGTGGCATCGATTCGAAAAATGCAACTATGTTTCTTGCACTCATATGTCACGTGGTACATGATTCAAGTCATGTTAATGCTTTGTAAGTCGCACCTCTATCCCCACTCCTACACCTAGAAAAAAAATGTATTTGATGGCCACCGTTTATTACGATCAAGTAAAATATTTCTTTGATTTAAATAAATATTTATTTAAATTAAGTAAATAGTTACTTAAATGAAATAAATATTTATTTCATTTAACGAAACGAAACGGGTCTATAAAGTTAAAAATGAATTGTGAGACGCACTGCGTCAATCAAATGCGCAGTGCGCCCCGCAAAACGATTTTTTACTTTATAGAAGCGTTTCGGAGAAAAATGGATTCAAACTTTTAACTCTGTCCCCCTCGCACTCCTACGTATTTAGCCTTACCTCTCTATCGCTCGAGACTAAACCGATACCATTGGCTCCCTACTTGCACAATCTGTACGCAAAATATTGTCCCTCCGAATATGTGCAGGATAAAAATGGCGGAAATGGACCGGTCCTTATCGCAATTGATGTGCGCGCTGATGCGGGTAGGCAATATTCACCACTTTTAAACTATGACACGGATTCTTGGGTTTTCGCGGTGAAAGGTATCTCGAACGACGAGAGACACGCGCCATAATTCGTATCACATTATCACGACAAGACGCGCACCGGTGGTAATATCAACGCGACGACAGCGAGCAAAACTTGCGAAGTTTCGGAGAGGGCCACTGGCTCCTCGGCATTGCCGAGCGCTGCGGTTTCTGCTTTGAGGAGAACATTAGTTAGACTCTCGGTAGTTGTCAAACTTTGCTTTACCCTCTATCTCGGCACTCCGGGTAGATTACGCGATGTTGTGTAACTGATAAAGTGGAGAACCGAGTAAAAGGGAAAAAAACTCCCAGCGACGGAGCATGAAAAAAAATGTTAATCACTCTTTGTCGAACTGCGAAGCGAAAAAATAAAAAATTGAATGGAATGTACACGAAAACAAGAGAATAAAAAATATTATAAAATGAGTTTTGAACAAGAGCAGATTCCTCGAGACTTAACGAACCGATTGAACGGCTCGTGTTCGTTCATCGAGCCGGCAACTTTCTTGGGTATAATAAGAAAACCTCTATGCGATAAATATTCATTACACCGTATGTGTGTATGTCCAATCAGGCTTCCATCGGCGCACACCCGCGCCTACCGTCTCCGATGGTATACGGGCGAGTTCTCGTTTCGAAATGGAAATGATTGTCTATTTCGGGCTCTTCGGTGTGGAGGGGGTTGAACAAAAAAGTACCTGTCGAGGCGCACTCGCGGCCCCTGCTAGGATCGTAAATTGGTACGTTTAATTAAACCCTCCGCTCGCGATGTTCTCCGCTGAGAGCCCGAGTTTTGAATGTCAATATCGAAATCGGCCTGTGGATCAGAGGGAAAAAGCGAGGTGACCCGGCCTCGTCTGATTCATCGAATCGCGCACACGTGGCCACGACGCGCATCGTTATCCTCGGGAAATGAGAAGAATTATGGAAAAAAAACATAGCCCGTGAAAAAAACGCTAGCTTTGCTCGTCTCGGGATGATAATTAGAAATCCTTTCTCGCGTTGATCGATAACTGTTCGCTGGGAGTTTTTTTTTTCTGATTCCCTCACGTTCCTATCTCGAATCCGAGGAATTCATGCCCTGCCTGAGGTGAGAGTCTGTAGTAAAATCTGGAAAAAACGGCACATCGCTGGCTCCACCCTGGTTACCGTACGCCAAAGCGCCGTATCGGTCTTCCATCTGCCGGCATAGTCGGAGCGAAGCTCGCGGTTTTCCGAGCACTAATTAGCACTGAGTAATGGTCCTACGCCACTGGTTGACAAACGCGAAATAAAAAATGTCAGATATTACTTCACTTCCGGTTTGAATAGCTAACTTAAACCGGAAGTGACGTTATGACCAGAAATACTTCACTTCCGGATTGGAAATCACATCTTTCGACCGGATGTGACCTATTTCCAATATAACGGTACTTGCGGTTCGAAAATCCGTATAATGTCTTCGGTTTAAGGTTCGTCTAATTTAAATGGACGTGCGTTGGGTGCAGAATATGATTATACGATTAATAAAATTGTATAATTGATGGTTTCGAAATGTTTGACTTCCGTGCGGAAACTAAACGGTGATTCGGGCGAATGACAAAGTTAGACCGGCTGTGCACGATCCACATGATTGTTTCGTTTTCTTGATCGAATCCTCACCGCGCCTGTTTCAATAACGCACCCAGAAAAATAATTAGTTGTCGGACGCTACACAAACAAATGTATATTTAACAAAAATAAATAATTATTTGAATAAAATAAATAATTATTTAAATCAAATAAATAATTATTTAAATCAAATAAATAATTATTTGCGGGTTACCCTCAAATAAATTATTTTTCTGATTGCGAGAGACAATTATTGGTACGAAGATCCGACTCTCGACGCTGCATTACCATGGATCGATATTCCCAGCAATTAAATTTTGCTGGTAGAGCGGTTGGCAATTATACCATCGCTCTAACCAGCCTACCGCGCGTCCTCCAGAGACGTTCCTTTTTCGGGAAATCACGGCTGAAAATGCCCTCCTCCCGCCTATATCTTTCGAAAAGTAATTAATTCGAGAAATTAATCGAAAAGTTTGCTCGCCCGACGTTACTGGTTCCTGGCTGACTGCGATGAGCCTCGCTCCGTTTGAATTTGATTCCGCGTTCACCCTTTCAAATCTATATTACATATTCCATTTTTTTCCGCCCCTCTCCTCTCCTATAATTCGATCTCTGTTCACATTCGCGGTACGATTTCTCCGATCGGCGATCCGTGAACGGGAAGGCGTTAATCCTCGATACCTCGAACACTCGAAGATAACTGTCTGGCAAGTGGCATTAATGCAAGGCGAACGAGTCGGATACGCGAGATCTCGGGACGATAAGGTACAAAGTGTGCTTTTCTCGAAGAGATTTTAATCTCGGTATAATTTGTCCAACGTGCGGGGATTCGGCTCTCGAGGCAGTTCGACACGCGATATGCGCGTTTTCGAGCCGGCGGAGACTCCCGGCCGGTATATGTAGTCGTGTTAACGATTCACGCGATTTTCTGCGAGGGGGCCAGAAACGCGAAGTCGAGGAGTCTCCGGGATCGCGAAATCCCCTCGTACAGACCGCGGCGGTGCTCGTCGTGGTGGCCGAGCCGAAAGTGGCCCGTTTGGCCGTATTACTCCGGCGTTTTGTTCGTCGAGGAATCGCTCCCGTATTCTCTCTCGCGTCTATTAAACACGAGGCCCCGGGATTAGCCTCGAGGGAAGAGAAACCGACCGAGTGGGCAACCCTTCGAAAACTGACGGAGGTCTATTCAGACACACGCGAAGCTATCTCGGCTCTCTATGTGCACTCGTCGGCGTGCCGTCATTGTGTTCTCCACGGTGTTCCCGTGTCCCGACGAAGATTAAATATTCAATCCCAGGTTCACGGCTGCCCTCGCCTCGTCGGACAACTTTACTCCCCTCCACACCCAGAAAAAAAATTTATTTGACGACCACCGTTTATTTGGTTTAATCAAAATGTCTATTTGATTTAAATAAATATGTATTTAAGTTAAGTAAATAGTTACTTAAACGAAATAAATATGTATTTAAATAAAATAAATATTTTACGTAAACCGAATAAACGGTGGCTGTCAAATAAATTTTTTTTTCTGGGTGCACGTCTCATTCGGAACTTCGCTGCCGCGATTTAAAAATATATTTTTCACGCAATGTGTTCGATGTATCCAGATAGAGAAAAAAATGAATATACAAAAAATTGCTTTACCAACCGAAAAATCGACGCATATGG
Organism: Ichneumon xanthorius; assembly: GCA_917499995.1. NCBI lineage: Eukaryota > Metazoa > Arthropoda > Insecta > Hymenoptera > Ichneumonidae > Ichneumon > Ichneumon xanthorius. The sequence goes on from OU824201.1 coordinate 22,884,717, forward strand.
AGTGGACACATTGATTCATGTGTTCGAACAGATAACAGTGTATAATTCTATAAACAGAAGGACTCCGAGGACAGGATTATGAATTGCCGCTCGTGTGTCCGAAATCATACGCTCGAGCATGTAGAAAACGCGAATGTGACACATGTTTCCCGAGAGTCCGAGGGGGGGGGGGGGGGACCGTCACGATTATTACCCGATTTCTATGACCGCACTGCGGGCTCGGATATTAATTATTTGTGACTTCGTCCATGAATATTAATGCATCGATTGATATTATTTTACCGTACCTCGGATACGATCTGACAGTTGCCAAATATTGATAATACGCTCTTGCTGGCGCGGTGGTAGCCTGCGGTCGGATATCGGTCTTTATACGCACCGCACTTCGACATATTTTTCCCCCGCGCCAAACTCGTCTCTCCGATACCATCTCGATAAGTGTACAACTGCAGTGCCCTCGCTAGGATGCGCTTTCGCCGCTCTCCGCCGCGTTCACGCGTTTGGACTCACCCCTAGAATTAAAGAATAATTTTTTTTTTCACCTTTCTATTTTCAATATTCAACAACGTTCTATCACACCCAGAAAAAAGATTGATTAAAATCAAATAAATTTCGATCTTCAAATAGCGTTTGTTAAGATTAAAAAAATGTTTCTTGCCTTAATAAAATCCTTATTAGATTCAAATAACGGCTATTCTTTAGTGTAGGTAAAAAAAAAATTTCAAAGATTTGTACTTTACTATAAATGTTTATTCGCACCAAAGAAATCATATGTTTGACGTCAAGGCAAACGCGGTTATTATCCGGTAGCGCATTACACAGTCACCATGAGCCTCAGTCGTCTGAAAATCTCTCTCGCTGATAGTGCAAGACTATATTTATTCCTTACGGGAAACCGCTACATTGTAATCGAAAGGAAACTCATCGGTTTGATTTTCTGAAACCTTGTTTACTTCAAGTTGTGTGCCTCGATGGAATTGTGGTTGTGGAATGTTCTTGAAGAACCAACTTCGAGATTGGTTATGTTATGAGTATAACTAATGTGCGACGTGTTTAGTGAAATCGTACGTGAATAACGGATCGGCATGCCCATTTAATAATAAAATATTGCTCCTTGATGCTCCGTTTATAGTAAAACTGACTTATATAACAAAAAATTCGTTTCCGCGTCATTCATATATCACATTCTTCCCATACGATCAAAAGTAGCAGGTCTGTCACGAAATAAATAAAAGAAAATGATTTGACATAAACATCTCTTTATTAGATCCAAATAAAATAAAACAAAAAATATATCAGAAACTAATAAACGCTCTCTTCGGTTATGAAGCAAATAAACATTTTCTTTCGACCTCAATAAATTTTCTTTGATTGGAATCAATTTTTTTCCGGCTACAGGCAAACCGTGGAAACTGCGCGGTGAGTGGTCTGCACTGTGCAGCTTGTCCGGAGAACGTTGCATGGAGCCGATCGCTCGCTGAATAACAGAAGGTCTCGCCCACCCCGCTCTGCACGTTAAATCGCGCCTCTTACGACCTTCCGCTTCCAACCGGTCGATATACGCTCGTTCATCGCGCTCTCCCGTTCAATCTTAATCCACGCGAGCAATGCTTCACCGAACCGGCGTCGTGCGCCTCCGCGATAGACGATGGCGAAGAAGCGATTAGCATAAAGTGAGAAAGGCGTTCGGAAAGCCCATTGCCCAACGCGCATTAGAAAACCAACGGGGCCATCGCGATCCAGCGGGTACGAACTCCCAGCCAATCGAGTCTCGTAGGTATTAAGGTATACGTGTACTCTCGTGCTCCGGCGCTGCAACCGAGATAATGCAACGTCTTGCAATCGGACGTAATGCCCCAGCGCGCATGCGCGACCGCGCGCGCGCACCGTAAGGGTGCAATTAGATTAAATATATCCCGAGAGAGTCGAATTACATTCGTGCGATTATGCCGCGTTATTAGTCCATTGGAAACTCCGCTGATTCGGCTTAATATCACTTATCCGTCGATGGTAACGAGATTGCGTCACGAAGAAGTGGGCATGACACAATGATATCGGTCGTGGCGGGGGGGGGGGGGGGAGTTTCCGATAAAGCCGATCCTGTCACGTCAGTCCCGCTCCGAATTATTCGAAAGCTACGTATATCGACCGTAAAATCGACGCAAAAGATAAAAGGGCGTATGTCCCGTGTTAAAGCGATTACCGGTTACGCCCATCTGTTTCTCAGCGCACGACACATCGACGTCACACTCGCGCGCACCCAACCTCGCTGCGAATAATTCTTAGTGTTTGCTCGACGAAGCGTCGCGCTATTATCGGAAGATTCTACGCACCCTCCCGAGTGCTTCCACCCCTTTAGCAGGGTGTATTCAGTCTCTCTCGCTGTCTCCGATCCACCCGCCCCGTCGGCAGCTCCCCTTAGTTCCGCCCGAAGATGAGTACCCCACTAAAGAGGGTTCGCGGAGAGCAACCTCTTTGTTATGGCTCTCAATCTTTCTCCGTGCTCCTCCAGTGGATTCGACCCCGGTGTGCTCGAACGTTCCACCCTCTCGAATTCCACTGTGGTTATAACGTATCCGCGCGCTCTTAAAGCCGTACCATCAAATAGATTTATCTTACCTTCGGGGATATAATAATTTTTGGTGTTTCTTGCAAAGTACTGCACCCAGAATAATAATTTATTTGACGGCCACCGTTTATTTGATTTAAGTAAAATATTTATTTGCTTTAAATAAATATTTATTTAAATCCAATAAATATTTTACTTAATCCAAATAAACGGCGGCCGTCAAATAAATTATTTTTCTTTGTGTGCTAATTTTGTCTGTAAAATATTAATCGTATCTTATGCAGAGTCGCTGGGGTCTTTTTTCCATCGGGCGAGTTGATCGAACGATGGCCATGGTGAGTTGAGGAAAATTTGTTTCATTTTTATTGGAGCGGAGATCGAGTGTCGTATTACGCGACGGGCTTACCCCTGGCTTATTACCTAGGGGGGGGGGGGCGGTTCTCGTCGCAAAAGCCGATTCTACTCCCATTCCCGTCTTTTACGGAACCTTATTACGGAAATTAGTCTCGTCATTATCGCGTCTTCTCGTTGACAGCGGAAGAAAGATAGAAATTAAAGAAGAAAATGAAGAAAAAATACAGAAATGTCGAAAGCCCCGAGCGACCCGGAGGGTTCGTTGACAGAGTCTCGACGGCTATCTCCCCTCCGCACTCAGACACACACGCACTCGAGCTAGCCGAAGAAAAATAGCCTATTAGGTGTGTTATTACACCGCACGGCTCAACAATCTCTCGGGATGAACGAAATTATCGCACGCAATCAACTCACCGAGAGATGGATCTTTGACCGTACCGCAAGCCGCGAGGAGTAGAAAAAAAGTAGAAAAAAATTATATATATATATATATATATATATATATATATATATATATATACATGTGTACATATATGGAAGAGATGAAGACGAAGAAGTCTCTCGTCGGTGATATAAAAAAATCCGAAACTTACATTCGTCTCTCTTTATCCCTCGTTTGGCTCAAGCGACCGAAACTACCGAAATTGCTCAACCGAAAATCGTTATGGGGTATATATATATGGGTTGTACATATATGTATAACTCGAGCAGAAGGATAAGGCGGGACGAGGAGAAAGCCCCTAACCCACTTCAATCTGCCGCGATCGCTCGTCGAATAAAGTGCGTCTGCGTGTGTGCCCTGAAATATGAGATGTGCCCCGAAGACCGCGGGCGAACAAACATTTCGCCCAGCCGGTTCATCCCGATCGTTTCTATATCATCGCTATATGAGCGTTGGATCGTCGAGAAATCGCGGATTGATCGGGTGAACCTCGGATACGTGCCGACCCTCGCGAAACTCGCTGAAAGCGGTCCTCGACCAACTATTTGTTTGTGCAGCGAGAAGAGCGCACATGTGATGTCTTGAAGGGATTGGCAACTTCGAATGGAATTTTTTTTTCCTTCCCCTGGCATCGAGAACACAAAAAACCGTAGAGTATAATGCCAGTCTGGCAAGTGCGCTGGCAGTGTTGAAACGTCTTCGCGGATATTTCGCTCGGAATCTCGTTTCGCCGTTCGGAAGATTTCCCGAGAGTTTCGTGATATACATATATATATGTTTCTCTCGCGTAAGAGATACGGCTAGCGCACCTGCTGTTCCTTACCCCAGCGACATTAGCCCGAATCTCTGCCTTCCTCCTTCGCAACGATTCCGGAGCTTGCTTTATTGTACCGCGGCGCAGATGCCTCTCGCGGATAGAGACAAAAACGCATAATCACTTGGCAATCGGAAGATTCTCGGCCCTTGATTAAATGGATCATATAGAAAGAAATGTGTATAAAAAAAAACACTAAAAAAAGGGCTAAAGAAACCTAGCTGAAATTAAAGACTTAGTTACCGCAGCAGATTACTTCGCCAGACAATAAATCGGGCGTCTCAACCATTTAAGGTAGCTATGTCGCTTCGCGTTCATTTCGCATAAGTTCGAGAAAAGTAAGAGAAAATTGCAAGTACTTCTCGATGGTATAAAAATCTAAAAAATTTCATGCATATTAAAGGTACTGAAAATCTTCATTTTCCATTTTGTGTTTTTTCAGACTTTTTTCCATATAAAAAAAAATCAAAGCTAATTGATAAATCTGAAAAAATTCATACGTATTCAGAAAAATAAACAAAACATTTTCATAAAAAAAAAGTTTCGTTGCCGGGTAATTTGTTATACAAGTAATTTTTTGATTAATTTGTTAACAACATTTTGGAATGATTATTATGCAAAATTAATCTTTTCAGTACCTTTAGTTTTCAGATTTTTAATTTTAATTGGTTTGCAACCAACCAACTTGTTGACTCAACCAATACAATTTTTTGGCACAACCAATAAGAAGCCAGCTGGACCTTCCAGACCTTCTTTTTCCGTGTCCAAAAAAGTTCTTTCTAGGGGCGTATAAAAAAAAATCGTTCTAATACTTCTACCCCGGAAAATCGTCATGCGCGCACTCAATCAATATACCCTCGACAAACCGTCCCTAGGCGACCGACAACTTCTGGTACCTGCATCGGGCACCTTCCACCGCAATCCCCCGTATGAACGGTTGCCCGGCCTCGAACCGAAAAGAGGAACCGACAACGTTGCGGCCGCGCTCGCGCTCCGACCAATTTGCCCGGGAGTAACGCATCCTCGCTCGATCAAACGCAACGCAGGGATAATTGCAATTGCACTCGGAGCTCGAATGATGCCCGTAAGATAATCCACACGTGGAACGTACCTGTAACAACGCAACATTATGCATATACCTTTCGTTAATAATTTCAAAGCAAAGCCCGTGCGTTATGCTCTGTCGAAGTTACAGTTGCTTTCGCGATGAGATACCGTCTGCGGCGGGGTCAACCTATAAATCCATTCCACGTCGATATATCGTTATGTAGTGGATATCGTGAGCGAGATAGACTGCGTGCGCTCCGGCTTTGTGGCAGCACGGAGGGTTTACGGCGAGTTACAGAGAGAGGTAGGTACGATAGCCTAGGGATGGAACGATCGGAGCGTACGTACACCGTAAATCTCTCTGTGTCCGGTCGTTCGTCCGAATCGAGGAAAAGGAAGAGAAGAAAATCGCTCGGCGGAGGATCGCCCGAACGAGGGAAAAAGGGGCGGAACGCCGGGGCGGAGGTCGGCGGAGGAGGAAGCGGGGCCAGAAAAAGTTGGACGGTATAAATACGAGTGAGCCAGAGAAAGATTGTAAAACTGGCTTTGCGAGTCGAGCACAAGCTCGGGCGTGCGCGCACGTACGCTCGCACACGTTTTACACGCGCGGTACAATGATACAATAATCGGACTGTACACGGTATGCAGGCATCGTCCCGCGGCTCTATAAGAGATTTCCATATAAGATAGCCCTCTGTAACGTATTCAAATGCAAACATGCGCAATACATAAATACCGTTTCGTGCCTAAATGTAGTTGTGCATATCGTTACTCTGTATTATATGTATTATAATATGATAATATATACGATATATGTATCATATATCGGAAGTGAAATATTTCCGGTATGACGTCACTTCCGATCGATAAGTCAGATTTTCGAGCCTGAAGTGACGTCACTTTTGGTTCGAAAATGATAGATATTGTAGAGTGCGAAATCGAGTTAGACGTTTATGTTTTTCGTTGAATTGATAAGCGGCCGAACAATCGAGAGATAGCGGTTAGCAACTGACAAAAGGAGATCGAGCGACAGAGTTTCGTTTTTTTTCGAGTCAGCCGATGATAAGACGCGTAATGGGTCGCATGCATGGTGAGCTGAGTGCGATCGCATGATCGCTGAATATGGCAAACTTTATGATGTACATTATATTCCTTAATAAAGTGTAACTCGTTCATTCGAGTGCCTTCACCCAGACAAATAATTTATTTGACGGCCACCGTTTATTTAGTTTAAAATAAAATATTTATTTGATTTAAGTAACTATTTACTTAGTAGTAGTAGTAGTAAAAGATATTTATTGACCTCCCACATAATCATGCCATATGGTGGGCCAAATGGCATGATTGTATGGGAGGTCAATAAATATCTTTTACTACTATTTACTTAATTAAAATAAATATTTATTTTTATCAAATAAATATTTTATATAAACCAAATAAACGGTGGCCGTCAAATAATTTTTTTTCTGGGTGTCCATGATTCCATGATTCTACGTCAAATATCAAATGACTAAATATCTCTATAATATGATATATAATTTACTATATAATTATAGTAATTACATATGTATATATAACATGTTTATATGTATATGTACATACATATACATATAAATCTGATATAGTTCATCCGATAAAGCTGGCGGATTTAATGTAATGTATGTTGAGAATTGTCAAACGAGAAATGTATTTCATCTTTATCCCGAGAACACGATCTACCAGTAGTGTATTTACTTTTGTGTATCCGAGATAGGATCCCGACAAAACGGGTGTTGCAGGGATACATAGGGAAGCAACATCGTCGAGATGGGACTCGGTCTTTGTCGCTCATTCTCCACAAAATAGATCCGATTATTCCACCTCCGCAGTCAGCGGCGTTAAAAACGCCCACCGCCGCGGCGGTATCTCGTAAGAACTATTGAAAAATCAATCCCGCATCACGAGGGGAGATTGAGACGGGTGAGAACGGGTCACCGAAACGGGAATGGCTTAGTTAGCGGGCCGCTTCTACTGCACATAGTACACCGATACGTGCCCGTTAAAAATCGTCATCGATGCGTGGATAATAAGAATGAGGGTCAGAGACAAGCGGATGATTTAAATTAATTGGAGAAACTCGTTTCCCGGCGCTCATCCTCGAGAGTTGGATGTTTAAACCACCGTATAACGTATCGGCCTCGGAGGTTTCGTTGGGCCATAATGGAACGTGAAAGGACGGTAGTTTGGCTCAGCACATAGTCTCGTGTCCAGGGGGAGAGCAGTTGAGTGTGTTGAGCTTTAAACCGGCGGGTGGAATATGGCGGTCTTCATCCCGGTGTGTTGAAGCTAACACGGGGTTACGGCCAGGGAGGAGGATAGACGTTCGGGAAACGTTGGCGAACGCCAGCGCTACCCCCAAGCGGTTTGCCTCTCGTCGCGCTTTCCCTCAAAGTCCAATTTCCTCCCCCCCCCCCAGTGGTACCGCGTTATCATAATCATATTTATATTTCACGGGGATGTATAAAGATCCAACAGGTGCGCGTTGATATTTCCTCGTCACGTTTTCTCCACCGAAGCACCGCTTTTCCGGTTCGTTGTGGCCACTTTCTTTGCACTCGAAGGCTCCCGGTTCGGCTTTGACCGTAACTTTCTGCAACGCTTGGATTTTGTCGGTGACGAATGCGAATACGTGTCATATGGTCCGTACGGCAGACAAAAGATCGCTGTCATTGGGACACTTGTTTTATAACTTCGATCTAAATCTGTACCCAGGGAACGTGGATGGAACCCCGGTTTACCCTTGTGCGAGCTCTACAATGGAGCAAATTTTATTGGACGCGAAACGGCGAGGCAATAAATAACTCGATAATAGTAATAAAAGAAAGGGGGGAGCCGAGCGAGTGGCCAACGGGGGGAGACTGGCGATACGTCGGAGTTTATACGGTTGGGGCGTTCTCATCCCGACAGCTCGGAGAAAGAGCTTTCTCCATGTTCACCAGCCATCGAAACGGGACACTCAAAGCGAAGGTTTTCTAACGAACCGAAAGAATTTACTAATACAACATCAGCGGACACGATCGGAGATTCCGCCCGACAATGAATCACGAGGGATCGAGGATGTGATTAATTGCTTCAATAGGTCCATTCAGAGATTCATGAGCTGCCGCTGGTGGTGTTGGTGTGGCGCGGCGATGCAGACCCCTCGAAACTCCGCTCTGCCTTCCATAAGCTACCAGCATTCCAAGCTCCTTTTTAATATTCTTTTCCTTCCGTCCTTCTCCTCTTCGTTCCATGTTCTATACTTACCCAACCGGATTTTCACTTAGTCTTGAGAGGACCAAAAAAAAAAAAAAAAAAAAAAAAATGAAACGAAAAGAAAACGAAACAAATGAAACATGTGGCCTCTCACCGTGCGCTATGGAAGTCGGCCCGCCCGTGCGAGTACAACCCTTTCTCGCACGCGCTCTCGGACTTACTGCCATAGGTAATGTACAGTGTGTTTCCTCGGCGAGCTGCACGATGCGCGGTTCGGTGTCGCACGATTTAACGAGAGTACTAAAATCGCGAAGCTACCGTGTAACTCGTTTCCTGCTTGGAGCGTTCGCAGCACCGTGATACCCATGGGCTGCTACTCGTTCCCTCGGTACTGGCCCATAAGTGCGCTACCAGCGACGGTGGCGAGAGAGCTCGAGAGACGGAGAGTGAGAACGAGAGGTGGAACGACAGAGTACCGAGAGAGCTTGAGAGAACGAGGCACTCTCCATCGAACTGTCGTAACTTCCGAGCTAAGTCGATTTACGCTAAAAGGCAGCGAATTACTAAGTTCTAGCTGCGCGACGGCATAGCTCGATGGTATTGCAAGCGAGTTCACGGCAAAGCATCGCCGGCAGCTTGGTAGCCCGGCAGTAGCACTGCCTCGCAGGCTCTCTCCACCGGGGACGCTTATCGCGGTGTGCGGGATATTCGATTCGACTCCATCCCGGATATCCCATGCCGCTATTTCCCTCCGCCCCCGCTGCACTCCGTCAAGTTGAAAGCTTTTTCGTCATAAGTAACCAAGCAATGCCGCCGCTGCTGCCAGTGCCTCCGCGTCGCAGCCAGCGGAAAGTCGTCTTCGTAGTACTCTCGGCGGATATGGCTTTTGCTACTGCAAAAAGAATGAATACGCAGGCGAAAAGGGCAAGGATGGAGGGAAAATTGTTGCGATATGCAATTATATCCGGCGAGAGATATCTTCAGGAAAGCCGTTGCGATTCTCTGCCGACATCGCTGAGAAGCAAATCTGCGTAGATATAAGAATAGCATTGTGTGATGTCGTTGACTCTAGAACCGGCACGCGATTCCCATACGCTATTAAATCCTACGACGGAATATCTTTCATGGTGCTACTTGATCGATACCCAATGCCGAGTAGATTGTGCTTTTACACTGAGAGAATGATCTAGTAAAAATTACCGATCATCTGAGAAAAATTACCATGGCACATAGTATGACTTTCCGCCACCTATGGCAGAAAGTCTCCGATTGTCCAAGAATTTTTACCATAATATCTAAGAAAAATTCTTATAAATCCGGTACTTCGTACAATAGGTGGCGCCCTAGAACCTACTACTGTGTGTTATGGTACACAGTAAAAAAAAGTTTGTACTTTTTACTACAACTTATTGTCCACAAACGTCCCGAATTTTTTATTTGTTAATTTTCTAGTTTTGCAAACAAAAGAACAAACTAAAATTGTCAATTGTACGAGAAATAAAAGGACAGGTTTGTAATATTCAAACCCGGAGAAACGAGTTTGTAACTTATTTAAAAAAAAATATTTTTACGAACTTCGTATTCCGTTTTTACGAAATTATTTTTTATTGTGTAATGTCTCTCAAGCGACATAGTAATTTTTACTAGATCCTTGTCCCTAGTACTAGGAAATGGCACACCGGACCAGTGCTGGCCGACGTTGGGCGAACACCGGCCCACTCTGTGCCAATGCTGGCCCTGTGTGGCACTTCCACTAGGGCAGGGAACACTTTGTTTATACCTTGAGTGTGTGTGTGCCCGAAGCCAGATAGCTTCAACTTGAGACAGTCTGAAGCTAGAGTTTACGGAACGCTGCAAAGTCCGACGATGAAGGAAGCCCCAGCACTGTACACGGGTTCAGACTTAACTCACTTACTCCCGCCGTTTGAACGCGTATCATCTTCCCGCAATCTTCCTCTAGGCCGCTTTCGCGTCACGCGAAGAAACCAGAAGCGATCAAACTATCCGCGTCGAACATTAGAGGAGGCTGAGAGTCGAACACAAAGGAGTTCCGTTTCGTCCATTCCAGGCTGGAGGACGTGTTTGAAAGCGAACTCGTATGGCGCTAGAACCTTTTATTTCTTACCATTCTCTCAGTCTCATTAGAGAAGACTCGACGACGTACGAGGAGTCTCATCACGAGATGAGGATTACAACTCACCGCACGTTGCGGATATAGCTGGTTCGGTCGCGACTCCTTTATATCCGACACACAACGGTTCGGAGGGGAGACGAACGGGCGAGAGGGACAGAGAGAGTAGCTATGTACGCGAGAAGGCCCATTGACACGCTAGGTGCTGCGGTTGTAACATAATTACCGGTACGTAGTTTCTCTCCGTGCCTTGTCGACCCGCCGCGGCCGCAGGCGCTCGGCACTTCGTCATAAGCTTTACGATATTGCGGAGTCTCTCGGAATACCTTCAAAAGTTACCTTTCAGTACACAGGTGATTATTCAGTCTTCGTTTCGTCTCCCACTTAGGCTAATGATCCGACAGTTATAACGCACACTGTTCCCGTCCGGTTAGTTTAATAATGCATGCGGGGGACCGAGACCCTGATCCGCCGGGAATTAAACGCCGAAGTGGCTAACGACGTGATTACAAAAAAAAAAAAAAAAACTCTCCAAGACTACACTGTACGAGGGAAATGCCTCCTTGCATAATTGCCGCGTAATTTTTTTCATCGCCCGACTAAATTGACGAGACGCGCCCCGGCGTTTACGAAATCGTCGAATAATTAAATTACAAAGCCTCCAAGCTACATGGCTCGCGCGGTGGGGAAGGAAATTCGAAAAAAAACATTCCCATTAAATTCCCAGCGTCGGGTGGGCTCTGTGGGGGGCCCGCGCGGGTCCGGACGATTTCCCGCACTCGCTCAGTCAGTGTCCATCGCTGACCGAAGGGACGGGTCACTCCGCTTTTTTTTTTTTTTTCTTCCACATATTTTGAGAGTTATGCGTGACGCGCAGTGACACGCGCTGGATATCACGGTGAGGCGAGATGCGCGTAACGATCGTAAATTGTACGGCACGGGAGAGTGCACGAGCTAAAACACATATAGCATAAACTCGCGAGCGCCGTGACGCGTCCCTGTCTCTGCAAGTGATTTAATCACTGACGTTCATTCATCAAGAGGAGAAACAGCGGCGGGGGAAGGCACGGGAGAAGCTCCCGGCTTTCCGGATCCGGAGAAGCTACCGCAACGACGAGGAAAATTCCGCATGCATACGCGAGCTCTCCACCGGCGCTTGGTCGAATCCCTCCCGCTTTGCATATCCAGGCATTATTATTTCTTGTTTCTCTCGTTTTTCCCTATATACGTTTATTTTTTGTACCTGCTTATTCACACAAAAGCAATTTATCAAGCCACCGTCAGGATAGAGATGTATCGAGAGGGAGAGGAGGAGAAGGGTAGTCGTAAAGTGTATATAGCCGTACGTACGTCGGCTCCCTCTTTTTATCATCCCCCATGCCGAGCCCGAGCGTTCGCGAAGCTCCGCGAAAAGCACACAACGCTGGCATAATGTTGTATAGCTGCAAGCTTCCCGGCTCTCTCTCGGGTTGATTGGATTAAGATGAAAAAGGAGGCAATATAGTGCGAGATTGAGTTCGAAGCCGGGATAAAAGGATACCCGGCCTGTGGTATCCTAATCGACCCTCACTCCGCATAGTTCATTACTTATCACTTCCCGGCCCCCTTAATTGATCGCCGGTATCTTTCACCCTGCCAATTACGACCTTCCGGCAGCTGTCCGATACAGCCGAGATTACAACAGCGCCGCGAGGATTTCACGAGCCACCAGGTACGATCTTACCCTCGATCCAAAAATTATTGAATAACGGAACAACGAAACCGCGGTTAAAGTGAGGCTTCCAACTTGCGATCCCGCATGCACAATAAAATGTAGATCCAAAAGACCATGCACCGAGGGGATTCTACCGGTGAATCCGGCCGTCGCGTCCTTCCCTGTCACTGCAGGAGGCTTCTCTCCACTTATCTGCGAGCCATATCTCGAAATAATACCGTTCGTAGCGGTGCCTTGCCCCTGTTCCCTCTCTATGCACTCTTCACAGAAAAGAAATAACTCGTTCCTTTATGGATTCGAGACAGATATCGAGAATGCCACTACGTCTGCACCAGTATTGTGACGTATGCGAGTATCCGCTGCTCTGGCACTCGAAGGAATTTCGCACGGTGCGCGACACACTGAAATTCCAAGGATGTTGGAATTTTGCTCCGTTCGCCTGCATCGGAGCAGAGAGGAGGAAGCTGCTTCACTTTGTCAGATTCGCGTATGTTTGTCGCAACAAAAAAAGGACATCTATCATTTTTCTCTCCGAGAGACTCTCCGAGGGGCTTCGATGTTTATATCACTCAAACCCAGGTGGGGTTTTGTACGGCTGCCTGTTACATCCCGGTACCGGAGACGGGTAACAATCCGGGCTTGGCGCGGTCTCGCGACGGTGCCGGGATGTAATCCCCAGCCGGACCTACCCCACCTGGGAAACGACGTCTCGAATGCGTAACGTCCATTCGACAATGCACGATCTATTCTCGTGCGTCCCGCATCCAGAAACGATAACGACAGCGAGCCTCGTGGGCGCCGCTGCAGCTGCCTCGTACCGGGCTATTCTTCAACTCGCCAGATAAAAATCTGGTAAATACCGCCTCGGCGCTTCGAAGACCGATAACCAAAGCACGCAGGAGGGCCCGGATATCGCCGCGCCTAAAAGTGCCGCTACCGAAAAGACCCCGTCCGGCCCCTCCCGAAAACTTTTCAAACTCCTCGGGAGGCTCCGTTTACCGTCGGGATACTCGTAATATCCGGGCGTGTACAGAATCCTGCATCTGGTATTCAACGAAGCGCGCGCCGCCTCGCAGCAACGCCGATCGTGATTCGTGTGGGTTTGAGAAGTTTGTTCCCCAGCTTTATATATAACAACCCGATGGTTCATGCTGGTTGCATTATCGTGCTACGGGCTAGTATACGAGGCATATTGCACCCGGCGAACTGCAATCGCCAGCGGTTCTTGATCGCCAGGAAATTGCACGATCCTTTTCGATACCACTCGCTCTACCTCCATAACAATAATAACAACAGCAACAACAATAATTGGACTAAAACGCGGAGCGAAATATACGAGCTTTCGACTTTTTATTTCAACTTTTAGAGGCGCAGCGGAACGTCCGCCATCTTTTATTTTCCATGACTCCTCCATAAGTCTTGGCCGCAATAACGCTCCGCGAAGATATTTCTCCGCACCTTTGCAAACTGGTTCTGGATTGTCGGGGAGTATACAGATAACGTTTTATCGGATCGCAGTGTGTTGGGAGGGGAGGAGAGAGAGTCCCGGCGAACGAGGGACCCTTATCGCGCGGCTGTGTTAGGGCACAGAAGAGGGAGACGTACGTGTGGGTTCGAAAGCTTGCGCAATGACGATACCCTGGACACACTGCAGTTCGGATGCGCTCTCGCTGCACAGTGCCGATTCACGGTATGGCGGTTCGAGCGCAAGAAATTCGATCGGTCGCGTATCTCGACGAACGACGCTTGTTCCGGCTAAGGGCGACGGCACCGCTTCGGACCGTCTGGTAACGCGAAACTTGGGTTTAATTAATTTTACCTTGTTGCCTTTATTCTTAATTTACCTTCTCCTCCGTCAGGGAGACAGCGCAGTGCGAGCCGACAATGCACTCACGAGCTTTTAGCGTCGAGTATCTCGAATCAAGGACGTGTTTCTCTTTGAATCGCGGCGCTCGTCCCCCGACACCTATACTCCAATAAAATTGCGAAAGTTGCTATCAAAGTCGATCGACTTTCACAATATTCCCATTGTTTTCTTTGCCGAGCGGTGACTCGATAATTTTTGTAACTGGTTGCTGCACTCCCGAAGTAATTGTGCCAGAAGACCGGTAATCTGGTTCTCGGTGTTCTATTGTAAAAACCGCTGTGTAATCCGTCAGTGTGTTATTATTGCTTAATAGGGCCCGATCGCCGACGTGTTGCGATCGAGGTAGATTGGCCTCCATTACGTATCTCGACTCGGACTCGCCGAGATTGTTTCTCGGAAAAATAAAGGACACGTATGTCCGCTTGGGTATTAAGAGTGGTGCAACAGTCCTCCATGTAACGAGAATTAACAGTGTTTTTTTCCTTTCCGTCTGTTGCAGGTGATCGCTGGAGAAACGTCGTGGGGCGGCTAACCCCGTGTCGTGGTCGCGGCGCAGGGGCCTGGAAGTGGCCAGAATCCGGAGTTAGAGTTACGATGAGCTAGCAAAATGCATTGGAGGATGAAGAGGCGCGAGCTGTCGGTTTGGGCATGGCTGTGGCTGTGGTTCTTCGCGGCTACCGCCGGTTCGCCGTCTTCCGGTGTGAGGTTGACTGGAACGACCGAGCAGCCGCCGATGCTGGGCACAGGAGCGACATTGGCCCCGTCGCCGATAGGCATGATAACCCCATCGTCGTCGGCCACGAGTACAACGGGCACGGTGACGTCGACGGCGCTTCACGATTTTCATTTCACGAGTGCGTCGTACAACGTTTCGATACCCGAGAATTCCATAGGCAAGACGTACGTGATGCCGAGTGAGAAAATGGGAATAGGTCTTGCGGATCTGGAGCGCGAGGTGGAAATAAAGTATCGCATAGTCGGCGGCGATCGGGACAAGTTCTTCAAGGCCGAGGAGCGTACGGTCGGTGATTTTTGCTTTCTTCTGATACGGACTCGAACCGGTAACGTGGACGTGCTTAATCGCGAGCGCAAGGATCGTTACGTGCTGGAGGTGCGGGCCACGGCGACCAGACGAGCGGCCCGAAACAAGTTGGTCATACTAGATGCCGACACTACGGTGGTCGTTACAGTGCTGGACACGAACGACCTCAATCCTCTGTTCTATCCCACCGAGTACAAGGAGACCGTTACCGAGGACACGCCTCTGCATCGCAGCATCCTGAGGGTGTCAGCCGAGGACGCCGATCTCGGACGGAACGGGGAAATATATTACAGCTTCGCCGAGGAGACCGAGCAATTCGCCGTTCATCCTGTGAGCGGGATAATAACGCTGACGAGGCCTCTGAGGTACGCCGAACGGGCGATACACGAGCTGACGGTCCGCGCCGAGGATCGCGGAGCCGGCTTTCGTAGAGCCGGTTCCACCCATACGAGCACCGCGCGGGTCACCATCAGGGTACTTCAGGTAAATCTTTACGCCCCGGAAATTTACGTTAATCATCTTCCCGAGATACTGGAGAATTCGAACGCAGACATTTACGCGATAGTCCGGGTGCTGGACAGGGACGAGGGTATCCACGGTCAGATAGCGAGCCTCGACATCGTGGGCGGCGATCCCGACGGACATTTCAGGGTGCGACCCGGACAGCAGCCCGGCGAATACAACATCGAGGTTCTTCACCTGCTCGATCGCGAGACTGCCCGTCAAGGGTACAATCTCTCGTTGCGGGCGGTCGATCGCGGTATACCCCAGCGTTTCAGTCACAAGATCGTGCCGGTGCATCTCGCCGACATGAACGACAATGCACCGGTCTTCAGTCGTGAAGTTTACGACGTCAAAGTGCCGGAAACCGCGCCGGTAAACACACCCGTTATAAGGCTCAAAGTGACGGACGCCGACGAGGGCAGAAACGCTCTGGTCTCGTTGGAGATAGTCGGCGGTAACGAGGGCGGTGAATTCTACGTGAACGCCGACACCGGTATGCTCTACACAGCCGTACCGCTCGATGCCGAGAAGAAGGCACTCTACACACTGACGGTCTCGGCCGTCGATCAGGGAAACGCCGGTACGAGAAAGCAATCGTCCGCGAAAGTTAAGATCAACGTAATCGACACGAACGACAACGATCCGACTTTCGAGCAGTCGGAGCAGCTCGTATGGGTTGACGAGAACGAGCCGGCGGGCACGTCGGTCGTCAAGGTCACGGCGAAGGATCGTGATTCCGGGGAGA
Organism: Ichneumon xanthorius; assembly: GCA_917499995.1. Taxonomy (NCBI): domain Eukaryota; kingdom Metazoa; phylum Arthropoda; class Insecta; order Hymenoptera; family Ichneumonidae; genus Ichneumon; species Ichneumon xanthorius. The sequence continues at coordinate 22,901,180 of OU824201.1, forward strand.
ACGCTTACATATCCTATTCCATCGACAACATCAAGAAGGTACCGTTCGACATTGATCCGTTCACCGGTGTCATAAGAACGAAGCAATTGCTGAACTACGAGAGGATGAAGCGCGAGTACCTATTGGCCGTTCGCGCCGGTGATTGGGGTCTTCCGTATCGTCGACAGACCGAGATGCAGCTTCGCGTGAGGCTTCGTGACGTGAACGACAATCGTCCGCAATTCGAGAAGATCGATTGCACGGGTCACGTGCCGAGATACGTACCGATCGGCTCGGAGATCATCACCGTATCGGCGATCGACTTCGACGCCGGTAACATAATAAACTACAGAATAGTCTCCGGCAACGAGGACAACTGCTTCTTTCTCGATTCGGCGAGCGGTATACTCTCGGTTGCCTGCGACCTCGCCGACGTTAAAGTGTCGGACAGAGTAATCAACATAACAGCCACCGACGGCACTCACTTTGCCGATGTGAATCCCGTTCACGTTCATCTCGTAAACGCCAAGAGAAACCTCGGCTCCCAAGTACGTATACTTACCGACGAGAGCGGAGCTTTCGAGTGTCGCGAGACCGGCGTCGCTAAGAGGCTGACCGACGACATCGCCGAGGCCGAGAAGAACAATGCACCTTCGAGAGACGACGAGTACACCCTCACACCCAGACGATACGGTGGTAACGTTCACGCTCCCGAATTCGTCGATTTTCCGAATGAGATAAGAGTCAACGAGTCGACGAAGATTGGAACGACCATCGTGGAGATTCGCGCCCGTGATCGCGATCTCGACTACAACGGCAAGCTCGTCTATGGGATTTCCGGGGGCGACGAGGATTCGGTATTCGGTATCGATCTCGAGAGCGGCGATCTGAACGTCACCGGATATCTCGATCGCGAGAAGGAGAGCGAGTACTTTCTGAACATAAGCGTTTATGATCTCGGCAAGCCGCAGAAGTCAGCCTCGAGGATGCTCCCGATAACGATTCTCGATGTCAACGACAACGCTCCGAAATTCGAGAAGCCACTGGCCAGCTTCAAGATATCGGAGAACGCCCTCAACGGCACCAACGTCTTCAGGGCCAACGCCAGCGACACCGATCTAGGCGAGAACGCGAGGATAACGTACTCGCTGATAACGGAGACGAGGGACTTCAGGGTCGATCCGGTGACCGGGGTGCTCAGCGTCTTCGGCAAATTGGATCGCGAGAGACAGGAAGTTTACGAATTGAAGATACGCGCCCGGGACAACGGCGGACACGGCACGGACACGCCGCCCCTGCATTCCGATGCACTCGTGCGCGTTACCGTCGACGACGTCAACGACAATCCGCCGAAGTTCGCGCTTTCCAGTTACACGGTAAAGATTCGCGAGGATGTGCCGGTGTGGTGCGTCGTCGCCGTGGTCGAAGCGACGGACCCGGACGAGGGAGCCGGCGGTGACGTCGAGTATTTCCTCTCGGACGCGATGGACAGCGAGGGTTTCTTCAAGGTCGACAAAGTGTCCGGTACCATTCGTACCGCCCAGCATCTGGACTTCGAGGAGCGCCAAGTTCACACGCTGACGATCGTCGCCAAGGATCGCGGCGAACCCTCGCTGTCCTCGGAGACAATGGTGATAGTCGAAGTCGTCGATGTCAATGAAAATCTTCATGCGCCGGTGTTCGATGATTTTGTTGTGAGTGCGAGTGTCTTCGAGAATCAATCCGTCGGCACTCTCGTGACGACCGTGCGTGCCAAGGATGCTGACTCACCGGGAGGAGACTCAAGGATCGGATACAGCATACGAGGAGGAGACGGCGTTGGTCTGTTCAACATAGACGATGAAGGTAAGACATTTTTTGCAACATTTTTAATTTAGCAGCGTGGCGCAGTATTTATTTATAAATATACCGGGAAATGAGATTTCCCGTCCCCGTTTATATACAATATCAACTGCAATGACACGTACTATAGTCATTTATCCAACAAAGAATCCATACTTCACTACTCCAATTCACCGATGGTACAGTTCTAATTTCCCACTAAACCCACTAAGGTAAATGTCCCAGTGACCCAACTCGTCCCAGTGGCCGCGCAAAGCATGCGTGCAAGAGACACGGAAATGCTATTTTTCATGCATGTACGGCAACTGGGACTTCGCCCTTAGGTGTGCGGTCACTGGTACTTTTACCTTAAAACAACCTACAAAAAACGATAGACTGACTTCAAAACACAACCGATAATATAACAAGCCAGGTGCGGTTGGCCGACCCTCGGAGTATGGCCGACGATTAGCTGTTATTTAGTAGCAGGTTGGCAGCCGATGATCGGATCTCGACTAATGCCCACCATTAACTAAATTGTCAATTCATAACCACTCCAACGTTGGACTCAATGGTTGGCAAAACTCTGCTTACCAGAGTTGAGCCAGTGCTGCCGTTCGCATCATTACGATAATAATCGTAATGATGCGATCACGATGCGAAGATAATAATCGAATGATGCGATCATGATGCGACGATGATAATCGAATGATATGAAGCTACGGAAAATATAACCTTCAGAACGAGAACCAGAGAACTTTCCAAACGATTCGCTGCGACCCAAATAGAAAATATCAAGCCATTATGCATAAAACCCACACCAAACATAATACATACATTCAAACACCCCACACATACGCCTTATCAGCAACTCGATAGAATGATCAACGAATAAATAAAATGACGAATTAAATTTTAATTATCAACTCACGCTCTGTGTAAGATGAGTGTCACGTCCTGTCCCTCACTGCTGTTATATTTGATTTATTGGGTATTATTTGTCACTAAATTATGTTCTCACGCTCGATCATTCCCACGATCGAGTTATTTTATTATTTTAATTCCACTCGAACAAAATCAGGCTACCAAACGTACATATCGATTTTTTGCAAATTCATATCCATTCGTGATCAAGCGTGAGCGCTCTCTTTTATTCAGATTCTTGGTATTCCCACTTTCAAGGTTCTTCGATAGTCCCGCGAGGTGTGCGTACTTAGCATTTCTTTGGTCCGAGATTTTCAAGCCGGAGATAACGTTGCAGAGAGAATTTATTATGACAGATTGATTACCAAGAGACTAACAACTATTTCACCGCAGAATATTTTAAAAAATTTACCAAAGTTGTGAACTTCCCGAGTAGAAATTTTGACGCGTTACATCGAGCCCTGATAAGGTCCTGAGAAGGCCTGACAAGGGCCTGATAAGGACTTATCAGGGCCCGATGTAACGCTCGAAAATTTATGCTCGGCTTACTAGAGAACCTTGAAACTGGACAGTGGTCCATTGCCCGCTGGTCTCGGCTCTCAGACTCTTCCAGCCTCGATAGCAAGGCAGACCTCTCGCGTATCCATAAAACAATAAATCGCTCGATCGTTCGAGTCAATTAAGTCACGACGCGATTGAATGTCGACGCGCGCTAGTTTCCCTCGCGAGAACGACAATAAAATGGTAGCAAAAGGGTCTCGTTGTCCGGCAAAATCCTCCACCGTCCTGAGAGCCGGATTCAGCCAGCGAGTCTTCGGCGCACTCGTAAAGACAGCGGCAACGCACACAGAGAGCTCCGTGTTCGTCCAGCCACCACAGAGAACTCTCTTTGCTCTTTATTCCGCGCACCCGCCTGTGTACACCTACCTTACGACCCGATCGTTACCTCCAGCGAAAAGTTCTCTCCGTGTGTGTTCTCTCGGAAACCAAGAGCTCTGATCAGCCTCGAGGGAGTCCCCTTGCGCTTCGTACCGGTAGATGAAACCTCCTCTCCTCCTACTTTCACGGATTACAAGAACATACAACTATCATTCCATCGCGTATTGTTCGCCAGTACGAAGAATTTTCGTTCGGCACGAAAAAGAAATCACCCAACAAGAGAATCCGGAAGAATTATTCGAGGATGACACGTCTAAAATTTCGATCATCGCCCGTTTTGTTGACTTAATCCTTCGCGTCGCAGTGGGACGTACACAGAAAAAAAAAATCATTGAATCAAGTAAAATTTGCTTGCGAGCTGCCAAAGAAGTAAAAACGTTGTTTCAATTCTACTCTGACTTGGTACAATTTTATACCGTATTCAAACGATAATATGTCACCTTGACAGTCTTGCTGTTGGGGTTTCAATAGCATATGGAATTGTAAGGATTGAAAGTAGAATTGAAACAAACATTTTTTTCTTCGGCAGCCCGCAAGCGAATTTTTTTTTCAGTGTAGGGTGTCCCACCTTCTTTCGCTCAGTTTTCAATTTTTTTAGACTAATTTCTTGACATGAAATACCGAGGTTTAGTTTTTATAGTATCAAAATGCATGGCTCAAAGGGTTAAAAAAAAAGATCATTCTCACCGACCTTTTTCCTCCGTGTATTTATACGCAGCATTGCGCAACCACATGCGAAAGTTGGCGGCAGATGAAAAGGTTGCAAAAAACCGACTCAACATAATGCATCTCCCCGGTGGGATCTCCGGCGAGCTGCTCCTTATTTATATATTTTTCACCGTCGCGTTAATCCGAAGAGGCGCCGTGGGTCCGCTCGCGAGACGCTTAATAACCGAGGGGCGGCGGTGACGCCGCGGAAGAGAAAAGCTTATATCCTTCGTTCCATATTTTTCTGTCAATTAAGCCGATGATTCACGAGACGTAATTTCGCCTCGCTCTCGCGAGTCCCATTGCCCGCACACAAACACACAAATGCATCCGCGGAATCGATTTCTCTCTTTTCCATTTCTTCGTCGGCTCGGTTGGAATACCGGGACGATCGTTAGCGCCAATTAACACACGAACGTTCGCGATATCGCGTCCCGCGCAAACCGCTTCTTAATTTCGCGTTAGTTTCGAGTGTCGTGTCAACGGCTATTGCACTCTGTGTGCGTGCAACCGAGAGCCGTAAAAGTCAGTTCGCTCCGAGGCTCACGCGCCCAGATCGGGAGAGCAGGAAACTCGAATAGTGGGAAAAAACGAGAAGTATATAGAGCAGCGAGTAAACGAGAACGGAGAACGATTTCAATTTTCCGTCTACCTTTAAGCCCCGTCCCGCTCTAATGGTCATCGGGGAAATAATGGCTCTTCGGACAACGCGGCTATAAATTGTAACGGGGTGACGCCTCGATGCCACTCGTACATCGCGAGCGATAAACCGTGCGGGAATAAAAGTGAGCGAGAGGCAAAGAGTTAGGTATAGGAAAAACGGTGCCATTGGTGGCCACACGTGTGAGCGAACGAATGAGGAACGGGAGGGAAAAAGAGTGCCTCTACAATCGGACGGAGGAAGAGGGCGCTCCAGCCACCCTTGTGGGCGACGGGAGGCAGACACTCTCTGGGCACACCAAATGTGGAGAACCCGCGAGTCCCAGTGTCCACGATTCGGTCACGTCCGAGGGGGTTTTCCATCGTTCACCGGAAGTGCCGCAACGCCCGCGTCGCCATTGCCGCTACCGTTGGATCCGATGCATCTCTGCAGCTTCCACGGCCGGCGTGCCTACTCGGTTTCGTAGATTCGTACTCGTCACACACGGAACACGCACATACGCACACACGACACAATTACACACACGGACGAGCAATACCGCTCGTTTCCCGAATATCGATCGTTCGTTGGTGGAAAAATAATACATTGTCAGTGTGCTCTATGCATATTCAGTGTAAAATGGGTGGGGTTGGGTTTTGAGCGTAAATATTCATAAGTTTGTATACGGTGTGTATTATAGTGCAGTGGAGCGGATGAGGAGAGGGGGGGGGGGTGGAGGGCGAACGCGTGTTATCATTGACGCGACATGGAGAGACAGCTGTGTATTGGTTCATTCTGTTCTGTGGACCGGGCGCGCAGAACATTCGCACTCTCTTGATACTCGGTCCTACTTTGGCAATTCTATATTTGTGCATTATCAATATATGTTTTACCCGTTGGCCCGAAGCTCCCATGGGAGCTGCTTTTCGCCGGGTAGAGCGACTATTCCGGTATCTTGCAGCGGAAGACAAAGGAAACATTCTGCGAGCAATAATTGGTCCAGTGGATATATAACTAGTGCTTTTGTGTTCTACGTTCTGCGATATAATGAAATTTATCTCGTCCTCCGCCCGGTCGAGCGTGAAGCGCGAGACTCTTGAGGACGAGCGCGCATAGCGTCAACGATATTTCCATTTTTCACACAAAGCCTTTCGAGCTGGTGGAGCTCGAAGCGTCCGTATTACACGGTCCGTATTAAATTCCTAAACCAGCGAACACTGTATTGATACAGCAGCTTCCCGTTTGAAAAGATAAAAATAAATTTTTTAAAACAAGGAATAAAAAAACCATGGTGAAAAAATCAAGTTCGCGAACAGTAATTACTGGTCGACAAAGACCTTTTTTGCACCGTTTTTTTTTTTTTTTTACGCGGGTCTACATTAGTCGCGTACCTTTGGCGTTGAGAATGCTACTTCGCTTGAAAGCCGAGCCTTTTGGGTATACTGCGAGCCCTTTGGAATACTCTTGTCACATACGATTTTTTTCGTTGCTTAAGGTAGTCCTTGCGTCATGTCTGACGCCAACTAAGTTCGAGAGAGGAATGAGAGAAACTACAAACACTTCTCGATGGAATAAAAATCTGATAAAAATCGGGCATTTCGAAGGTGCTGAAAATATTGTTTTTTGCATAATTATAATTCCGTAATGTTATTAACCAAAATTCTGCAACAAATGACCCGGCAACCTAATATTTTTTTTGTTACGAAAATGATTTGTCAATTTTTCTGAATACGTATGAATTTTTTCAGAATTTTATGTAATGTTTGAAAATTGCAATTTTAAACAAATTTTAACAGAAAGAAAACGCAATTTTCAAACGTTACATAAAATTCTGAAAAAATGCATACGTATTAAAAAAAAGTAACAAATCATTTTCATGAGAAAAAAAATAGGTTGCCGGGTAATTTGTTGCATCATTTTTTATTTCAGTAATTTGTTGGTAACAGTTTGTAATTATTATTATGCACAAACAATCTTTTTAGCATCTTAATAGGCTTGTTTTTTTCAGATTTTTATCCTATCGCGAAGTATTTGTAATTCTCTCTTATTCCTCTCTGAAACTTAGGCAGCCTGACCCGTTTCGTCGTCCGGAAAACCAGCCAAAGCCGTGACGCTTGAAGGAGCGGGTCAGTAACGAGGCTGCGACCGAGACTCCCGATTCGCGCGTAAAGCGAATGCAAGGGGAATTGCAGCGTACAGTATCAGCAGCAGCCACCGGCACTCCCGAGACTCTGGCAAGCTCCTTCTTTCTCCTGTGTGTGGGCGCTTCCCAATATCTCTGACGAGATTGCGATAGTACCCGTCAGACTCCCCTCTCGGGAATACCGCCGGGAATGACGAGCTACCGCGGATGATTGTCGAGGTAGAAATATATTCAGCGTTCCGGGGAGCGTTTACAATCGAGGAAGCGAGCGCGGACGGAGAATGAAAGAGTTTCCTCTCCGCCAAATAGAGAACGGCGCGCTATTCGCGAATCGGTGGAAAAGAGATGTCTCTTTAATAATATCCGTTTCGTCATCCGTTCCCCGAGATACTCGACACGCTTCGGCGACAGAAAACTAGTCTCGCATCAATTTCACACCGCGACACGTGCGCCTATACGTGGAGAGCTGAATACAAATTCCGCGGAGAATAAAAATCTCTCATACTCATTTTTTGTTACCTTTTTTACCAAACGCTCTTCCATTCTTCGATCGAAGACGGGCTGTTCGATATGATCGGCACGAGGAAAATTGTAATTTTTTTTTTTTTTTTTTTTTTTTAAGGGTAGGAAGAAGACTTGCTGGCATTCGCATCGTTACGGCTCGCAGGGTCGATTGTTTGAGCCCTTCGGCTCGTCTTACCGAGCGCGTCGGCTTTGAAAACTACCCCTCCATTGTGAACTCGTGTCGGAATATGCCCAACTGAGCGGTTGCTCGCGCGTCCCGGATTCTTGGGGGGAACTTTCGCTATTTACCGTCGGTACAGCGGGTCCGGTAAAAGACAAATATCGCGGCCGGGGGAACCCTGCGATATAACTCGGCGCTCGTTGAATAGGCATTGTACAACTGGAATTTCTTTTATTATGAAGAGAAAAAATAGAATGAAAAGTAGAGGAGAACGAGAGACCTCGCATCGCCGAGGCGGACGCGGAAGTACGGGTCGCACGATCGCCCGCGCTGGGCTCTCCCTCGCATGCTGGCCCTGCGGGTATGGCACGCGTCTGGATCGTTGGGCAGTCGCGATACTCTCCCTCTGCTTCGCAACGAGTCGAAGGCCACGCTGTAGTGCACTGTTAACGGTGAGGAAATAAAATAGAAATGGGAAAATGAAAAAAAAAGAAAAAAACGTAAAAGAATTCGCATGAATGCGAACGCTGCACTCGCCCTCTCGTCACCCTTCTGGCAGCCAAATGGAAATGCGCGAGTCGCGATGGACCATTGTGATGGGCTGCGAAACGAAACGAGTAAAAAAAGAAATATGTGTGTGTATGTATGTATATTAGGGTGGTTAAAAAAAATCATTTAAAAATAATTTTCGGCTAACCTTTTTAAAGTACAGATTTCGATCTCACATTAAACCTCGCGAAAGGCGGTACGTAGCAAAAAAAACCTAAGAGGTGCCGCATTCAACGTTTTACCCAAGAAATGTGGCACCGCTTAGGTTTTTTAGCTTGGGCCCGTCTTTCGCGAGGTTTAATTTGACGTTGAAATCTATATTTTTGGAGAGTGGAAAGAATTTTCACAAATTCACACTACTTTGATAAACGTTTTGGGCAAACTTTGAAATCTTACGAGCGTTTTAATTGAATCTGAACTCGCAGTGGAAGCGTTAACGAACTTGAATTTCAATGAAAAGAACGCAATTTTGTTTTCACGGCGAGACCCGCGAGGTGAGTTCATGGCAACTGTGATTTCTGCATGAAGAATAATTTTGAGTTTGTAATTAGAAGACCCCGTGTCCACGAGGCAGATGTAAAGCAGAGAGACGGAAAGTCACCGGCTAGCGTTAATTTCGTGTTGTTTCTTACTCGCCGAGACAGAGGTTTCCCTCAGCACTGTGGGCACAGAGGTCAGTGCGAGAGACTCGAATGAGCGTTAAATATTATTCCACGTTTAAGAGAGACAGCACGTTTCACGGTGTAGCGAATTGGTCAGAGCAAAGCCGTCGGTCCGCCGCTTCGTTGCCCTGCCGGGCGTTTGTAGAGTTTACACAGTAGACCAGTAATTACACAAATATTTACACGATTTTTTTTTCCTTCATTTGCGTACCGTGTTAATTAGACGGTCGCTACAATCCATAGTGGCGCTTCAGACACGGTGCACTGTATAATTATCGTAGTGAGATAAACTCGTGTCCGAGAGACAAATTTACATAAAATATTGAGCCAGGAGTAAAATAAGTTACGGATTCCTGATGAGTGGTAAAAAATTCCTCGGATGCTGGGTTTAAACACAGAGCCGCAGAATTTCGTTGCAATATCCAGTTTTGGGAAAACTGCGATATCTCTGCGTCCCGTTCGAATTGAGGAAAAACCTAGATGTTTATTCTACGAGGAAAAAATACAGCGATAGAGTTTTAAGTGGAGTTACCAAAACTTATTTCGTCACAATATACGGAGCGATAATTTTTTTTTTTAAAGTACGATGAATCCTTGCAATTTTTTTAGCGTCCGATTGGTGCGTTCCAAAACATCAATATTTATTAGTACGCTAATAACTAATAAAGCACTGATAAAACATGGATTTATTTAGGATTTATTTCAGAGCTGGGCAAATACCCTAAGTACTTGCACCCAGAAAAAAATGTATTCGACGGCCACAGTTTATTAGGTTTATGTAAAATATTTATTTGATTTAAATAAATATTTATTTCATTTAAGTAACTATTTACTTAATTTAAATAAATATTTTACTTAAACCAAATAAACGGTGGCCGCCAAATAAATTTTTTTTCTGGGTGTGAAGTACGTATTAAAGTATCAAGTACTCGAAGTACTGAGCTTTAGGTAGTTCTTGAGTACTGATGTATTCTATACTGACAGAACTAAATTTCTGAAGTTCTGAGTAGTGGGCACTGACTGACTGCGTACTTGATACTTCAATACGCACTTCCACTACTTAGTGTTATTGCCCAGCTCTGATTCATTTAATCCATTGACATGGATTTTATGTAGGCAGGCCTTCTCCATACTTTCCGTTAGGCATCTTGGCGGAATAATTTTTTATTTCTGTACACGCAAAAAAAAACACGAGAAAAACAATGTTGCAATGATACAATAAATCTTTAAAAAAGTCTGATCATCGGATTTTCTACTCACGTGTCGACGACATTCAGCTTCGTCTCCATCTTTGAATATAAAACGAAACGGAGCCCTGCTTGAAAGAGTCCCCGAGTAAACGTCCACGTCTCAGTGCGCGTATAGAGGTGAGATGTGTACGAGCAAGAATCGCGCGACGACTGTACGACGTCGCGAAGCACCCATAACCCGGGCGCCAAGAGGCGTTGAAAAACCGTTTGAATACGAAGGTGTTGACTCACGGAATAACGCGTGTGCCTCTGTGTGCGTCACACAATATTAGAGTCCGTGCACGCGAAGACTAAACATAAACGTTTCGAGGGAGCGCGATGAAACGCGCGGGGCCCGAGTGCGACCAAAGACTTCATTCTCCTACGGTAGTCACCTCTATAGACGTTGCGCACAAGACTCGACGGAACTTTTCGCCCGAGCTCTCTTTGAAAACTCAATTATTTATAGAATTTACGTTTCTTCGAACACGTTAAAAAAAAAAAAAAAAAAATGTTACCAAAGTCGTAGGCGCCAAGAAGAAAACAGAAAAAAGAACTCCACATCGGTACTCGACCTCGGTCTCGAGCACACCGAGTGCCACATTCATATCCCGTTTTGTACCAAGATATCCTGCTCGTTCCACAATCGAGACTGCAATCCCTCGGCAACGAGAATTCTAATGAATATGCAGCGAGTGTCTCGCGGTTGAGCTTTTCAACCGTACGATATATATATTTTTCCGCCGTATCACGCTTCGCGAGATAGCGCGGAAATATAAAACAACCGTTACCACAGTTACGAGTTTCCCGCGTTTTCTGGTTGCGTGAATTATTCGACAATCGTGGATTTGCACGCTGTATAACGCCGTCGGCTGACAGCACGTTTCCGCGTGTGTACGTTGCTTTCGGCGCGGGTGTCGCGAGCGTAGTTTCGCATCCAATTACCAGTCACGCAACGTGCTCCCGACGCAAGATTTCGTCGCGGGATTGTGTCTCCTCCTGTAAAACACGTTTTCGGGGTCTGTCTCTGCTCTCTCGACGGGCGGCGAACGCATACGCGAAACTCGCGGGGACCTACGATCGGGCACGGGGCACAGACCGCGATACGCTCTCGCCGCGACGCATACTAATTCGATTCATGAATCCCTAATGGTGCGGAACGCACGGTGGCACCCCGAGGCCGTTACGATACCTGTAACATACGCATTATAAACCCACCTACTTCACGGATATCTTGTCACGATCCCATCAATCCTTTTCTCGCGCGAGATACACGCCCGATAGCTGAAAGTTCAAATCTCCCCGTTGAATAGTAGTTTCATATCTGCGCGCACGAAAAAAAACAACCCGGATCAATTTCTTCGCTCGGGGAAGCCCGACATCGATAGATTAGTTTGGATTTTGATACTTCCGCGAGTAAGCGACGCAAAGAGGTCGGATACCGCTTTACTTTGTGAGCGGTGAATTTTAGAATAAATTAAAACTTGGTTTAATGATGAAGATGGAGTTTAATGATTATATTTTTGGATACAAGGCAACGTGCCGCACACCCAGAAAAATAATTTATTTAACGGCCACCATTTATTTGATCTAAGTAAGATATTTATTTGATTAAAATAAATATTTATTTCATTTAAGTAACTATTTACTTAATTTAAGTAAATATTTATTCAAATCAAATAAATATTTTACTTAACCCAAATAAACGGTGGCCGTCAAATTAATTTTTTTCTGGGTGCAGGCACGAATCTCCGGTCAAACTGCCGAATCCCTTTTCGGCAACCGTCGTCCAGTTATGTTACATTGCGCGTGCCACAGCACTTCTTACAAGTCGCCAGATAAATAGTCTGAATACATACATGCTTGTACGTATCCATACACACGCATGGATACGTACAAGCTCGCACGCTCGCTCATTGACGTTCGAGGAGAACTGATCTATCGACGGTTCACACCTTTGAGATAAAAGATCACAAATGAAAACGAACTCTGTCCCATTCTTACACAGTAAAAAATAATTTCGTAAAATCGGAATGTGAAATTTCGTAAAACAAAATGTGTTAAATAATTGACAAACTCGTTTGTCACTTATTTGAATATACGAACCTGTCCTTTTATTTCCCGTGTCATTGACAATTTTAGTACTTTTGGTTGTAAAACTAGAGTATTAATAAATAACAATTATGGACGTTTGTGGACAATAAGTTGTTGTAAAAAGTACAACATTTTTTTTACTGTCTAGGTGTCGTAGTTGGTAAGATGCAAAGGCTCGAAGTGGACCATCTGGGCCGAACTTCCCCTAACTCTTCGATTAAGCGAAACATTTTTTGTTGCGGACGCAAATCTGCATAGATCGTGGACTCGAGCAGACGAGTGTCAGACTCGACAGTTATTCTCGTAATCTAGATGTAAAAATGAAGTCCCAGTAATCGTACTGTCGATAAACCCTCACGAAAGATCGACCGGAAGTCAATGTTAGATAAGATATTTTTTTATCACGAGTAACGAGTTAGAAATTTCCGAGCTGGACCAGTCTGGACCGTCGGACAATGATCGCGAAGGGTCGAGGATGCCGGGACAATTTTGGTCCAGACAGCCGTGAATAGCTGCCCACAAGCGGTCCTGTCTTGCATGCATTGTACAGAAGGCGTAGGGTGAAAAAGAAGCTTGGAAGAAAGCCCCATACGAGACGCTGGACGGGGGGTTGAGAGGGCTTCCACAGCCTCCGGCATCCGAACGTACCAAGGAGCTGGACCATTGTCTCAAGAGCTCCGCCTCTGTTCTTCTCTCCCCTCACGTGCGTGTGGCCCCTCGCGAGTGACGTCACTTCCGCCACCCTCTAGCCTCTCTCATCTCTTTAATTTTTCCTACTGCTCGGTCGGTAATGCCCTCGGGGAGCTGCTGTGGCCGCTGCAAACCGGTACCTGCACGATGAACTTCGTCCGAATAGTCTACTCCGCAGCCTCGGACGATCAAGCCCGTGGTGCACTGCCACGATGCACCGAGGATTCCTGCGCGGCTAACTCGCCTCGACCTCACCGGTGCATTCGGACAAGGGAGCGTGGGCGGCGATTCACTGCCGGCGGATTGAATTCGCTAAAAATCCATACCGCTAGGTGAAACGTACGGTAGTCCCAGCGCTCCTCCGGGCAGAGTTCTTCGCTAACCGTAATTCGATTTCTCTTGCGAGGGTTCAAAAAAAAAAAAACGGCTTCCATGGGATGGCTTTTTCTATTTACCCTCTCTGTACCGTGAAAATGAATTACCACGTTTAGCGGGCCGTAAAAAAAATATGTAAAGTGCAGCGACGATACGGCAGTGTAACACCACTTTTATAGCGAACGCTTCAACGGCCAAATTTCTACGGGTTTTCTCGACGGGGTTCCCGGAGAGTTTATCGACCCTCTCACAGTCGCAAGCCAGTCAGCACTCAATTTGGCCGCTTTCACGCGTCTAGCTTGGGCCCCACCTCCACCGAGGTCTCGAACATCCCACCGGTGGGTAGAATCCAGCACGTCGGGCCGTCAGACAAGAACGAATGTCTGTCCCGATAAAAAGCTTGAGGAAGGTTCGGCGATGCGAGACAAGAGCGGGTATATAGAGTCGTGTCAGGATGCATCGAAACCCGCTAAGAAAAAGTGCGACTTCCGCGTTTTTTTTAAGTGAGCAATGGAAACCAAAATAATAATCATTTTTTAAATGCTCGGACTTTAAGGGGCTGCTTAAGCTGTTTTTTTCCTTTCTTAACTTGCTATACTTGTTTTACCGACAAACGTAGACAATTTTTCACTTCCGACTTAACATTGTTAATACGCTAAACATATGCATCAAATCATGCAGGATTATGACATTGACATAAACGCTTCGGAGTGCCGTGAAATTTTGATTGAAAACTTACGAGGAATTAAGAAAACCGAATATTATAGTTTGCGAAAGTGCGTGAACGTAGTGCCACGATTGACGTACAGGTAGCTCTGTATCGTGCCCTACACGACATTTGTGCCGTGTAGGGCACGATACACCCGTCACAAGTCGATAGACTAAATGATCGCAGTTTACACTATGCGTGATTATCTTTTGAGTGAGCAACTTTCCGACGGTTTTGGAATATTCGAAGAACTTCACGGAATCAGCATGCACGCCCTTTTGACGTATGCAAGATTTAGAATTTTTTATATCCAACAAAACGGATGCTGTAAATATTTCAGCGGCCATATTGGTTTCCATGACAGTTTATAATATTCAATTTTCTTTATTTTTCGGAAGATTTCGACCAAAATTCGAGTGCACGCCGAATCGTTTATGTTATTAATGCAGTCCTGCAAGATTTGAGACATACGCGTCGCATAGTAACGATGAATAGTGAAAACTAAGAAATCACCTATTTTCGTCGGTAAAACAGGAAGCTCCAGCAGCCCCTTAAGAGAAGATCTCGGAACCAAAAATGGAGCTGATATCAGTAGCGATCTAGACTCCACCCACAGCGATAATCTTTCTGGATGCGCCAGCGCACACGTACCTTTCTCATTCACGACCCCCCCCCCCCCCCCCTGTCCTCTCCCTCTTTCTGTCTCTCTCCCTCTCGCCAACGATAATATGTAAGCGGTTTGCGATTAGCCGCAAAAGCGATTAACCTGAATTCGCAATATGGAGCCCGCGATGGGAGGAAGGTATAAGCCCACGATCAACAGTATTCCGCAAAACGATTAAGTCTAACGCGATGGATAATGATACCGAGGGCCGCCGACTGAACGGCTGAGAGGGAGCGTCAGGGAGAAGCTCTCATACAGACCGATGACGAATTACCTCGATACTCTTAACGATTGAATCGAAATGTATTATTCGTAAATGGAATCAATCACGGCACTTTGTTCAATACGTCCAAATTAAATGAAACTTCATAGGCCATTATTGGCTGAAAATTAACATTTTTTCAATAATTAGGTATAATTACCGTTATATTCAATAAGCACGAAATTCGATTAAAAATGCTTAATAGTGGAGGGTTTTTAAATGACTTAATTAATCAATCAATTATCACGCTTGCAATTCAGAGGATGGCAAGGCGAAATTTTCATTATAAAATCACTGAATAATTGATGATAGAGTTCCGAATTCAGAATTAATTTTTCACCGATCGGTCGAAAAATGTAGCGTTCTCCGGTGGCGAACGAGAGAGATATTGCGGGCAGAATGTCGGTCGCCAGGGAACTTTCCTCGTGTCACCGCGGGGTCCCGTTGTCGTCGAGGACGGATGATAATGCGATGACGTACGCCCATTCTTGCGCCCGGCTTTGCGCCTACACTTTTTCTCGGGTGAGAGTGTGCGCGCGCGAGAGTTTGTCTCTTTGCGTAGCGTCGCTCACTATCACCTTCTCCCGTCCAACGCCTAAAATTCGTAGCGTAGGTAGAAACCGAATCCGGTACCGGCCCACATCCGGCGAGGTCTCGAGAGACTCGCGGAAGTCGCCGCTTCTCGGATGGCGAGAGGATACGAGGGAACGGCGAGGACGACGACGAGGCTGGCAGGAAAGAGTCTGCCGTTGTACGCTCCTAGTGCAGATATACTGCGGGCGGTGTAGTGTACCCCGGCTGGGCCACATAGGTGCCATAAGACGTACCCGGATCCGATGGCGGGCACATACGCGCTTCGTGGAATCGATCGAGGCGAAAACCGGTTTTCACCAGACGCATTTGCCGCCGTGTATTACGCCCGAGTGAGCTTATAGTATGCGCGCGGAAAGGGGAGGAAAACTTCCCGCCATAGCCCCCGAGCGCGGGGAAAAAAGAGCAGGAAGGAGAGGAAGAAAAACGAGGAAGACGAAGAAGAAGAAGCGTAGGCGGTGCGTACGATACCTACGCTCACTACCTGAAGGACTCCTCTTCCCTTTACGACTTTCCGCTTCGTGAAATTATTTTTTATCTTCTCGCGCCTACCGTGCAAAACTTAGCATAATATCCCTAGATATGAGATATCAGAGAGCGACTCCGCGATACCCTATGGGGGATTATCTTCCGCGAATAAGTTGGCGATAGGATATTACTTCGAAGTCCTACGATATAGTAGGGGGGGGGGGGGGGTGCATTACGGAGAGCGAGAGAGACATCGCATTTGCCGCATGAACAGTTGAGAAAAGTCCTGGACGTATGTGTGTTCACCGTAGTGCCGGGTTTTGGTCCGGGGGAAAAAGTATAGCGAAACTCGGTTCGCTCTTTATTTCGCGCTAGGTTGTATATCATCTGCATATGATAGCGCGACGCGTCCCTGCCGTGAAAGCCATTCGTTTCAATGCGTACTATTCACACAGCTCGTGCGCGCAAGCTAAAAGCTTTGGGGTATAGCCATCCCGCACACCCCGCTGAGCTTCGTGCCCTCGCTAGATTTCTTTCTCTACGCGCGAATATCCGACCCGTGGATTCCGAGTCTCTCACTCGTATGTACATGACACACATGGTGGAATGCGCGGTAGACAAGAGCGGCAAGATAGGGAAAACGCCGCTGCTGCCGTTCCATGGAAATCCAATATTTTTCAATTTACAGTTTTCACCTCTTCCTTGCGATATTATCTGCAGGGCATCCCAAATACAGCACAGTTGTATCTATCTGTTCGTGTTTTTTTTTTTTTTTTTTTTTTGAAAAGTCTTCGGCGCGCTGCGAGTTCTGGGTTGTGCTCTCTGATCTCTGCTCTCTCTGCATATCCGGGATTCCCCGACTTTCCCCAGTGGGTTAGAAGTGTCAGCTCCCACGGGATAAAAGTCGAAGCGGCGGAATCAGCGGCGTATGGGATAGCTTCGCGAGATTCCGATTCGTAGTCGAGATTCCCCGCGCGTCTGCAGACGTCGATACACGCGCGGATGAACGATTGTTTGCCTCGGAGAGTCGGGAAGCTCCGGGGATTCGGTTTTCGTACAGGAAATAGAAAACTTTCCTGTCGCAGCATCCATCTCGGGAGAGAGAGAAAAAATTGGGAACGTATTGTTTGTTTATTCAGCACCTAGAGTTCGCTGAAGAGGCATAGTCGGGGATAGAATGGTTCATGAAAATGTATTTCGATAGTGAATAATCCAAAGTCCATAACTAATTTATATATAAAACGTATCATGGTCGATGCGTTTGCGAGAAACGCCACAGAGGAGTTCGTGTTTCTACTTTTAAATCGAAAGAAACTTCGTGCCGAAATTTAAAAAAAATTTAGTTGTGATGTCACTTCCGGTTTGAAAACCTCGGTTTTTAACAGCAAGTAACGTCATACGAAAACACGTCACTTCCGGTTGGAAAATGAGACTTTCAACTCGGAAGTTACGTATTTCCGGTATGACGTCGGTTTCGGTCGAAAAATGAGATTTTCAAACCGGATGTGACGAATTTTTGTACGACGTCACTTCCGGTCGAAAAATCGGATTTTCAAAACGGAAATGTGGTATTTCCCGTATGAGGTCGATCACTTCCGGTAAAAAAAAAGACCGAGATTTGCAAAGTGACGTCACTGAGAACATTTTTAATCATTGCCAAGCAGTAATAGTAGCATTATCCAGTGCTTATTAGTTATTAGTGCTCCAAGTAGGCCAAGCTCGACAACCTGGCCAATGTGGACAAGGACCAGTATGACGTTTTGGCATACGACAGCCAGTGTGGAGCCCGCGAAGTGCCATTTTTCCAGTTATGGCAGAATCCCACCTGGATAGCAGTCATTTCTCTAACGACACATTGCATATACTCAGTGTTGCGTTTGCTTTAATGGGCGTGAGACCTTCGGGTCGAGCATAAGAGGAAGGTTTCGTGCCCGTTTCTTTATACATTAAATGCGTATACTCAGTGCAATATTCAGTAAAACTTCCGCTGAATATTTTCTCTCTTATATTTTTCTCAACATCCACGATCGACACACCATGCCATGCAGCGCACCTAAAGATCAACATACCATGAGTGTTATTACAGTTCTCGTTAAAAAAATTAAAAAATTAAAAAATCATATATTTGTTTCGACGCACACGGCGCATGGCACAGTTGCAAACTGAAAATATCTATATCTTGAAAAGCCCATTTTCCGATTCCATTCCCCCGTATAATTCTTCGCGCGCATAATATTCACGATTGTAATTATTACCTTCGATTTCGCATGTTTACATTTGGTTTGTATCCATTTATCTAACTAAACAAAACCCCGTGACCATTATGTAAAACATACCTTTGTAAATATCACGTGATAAATTCGCATTATTTTTCCTGCATTACCAAAGGGTGAAATCGTGCCCGTTGTATTTACTCATTGGTTCGTGTATTTTCTGATAAATACAATATCGAATATGTTGATTCAATCGTCGGCAACAAATTCGTTATTTTCCCTGCATTATTCCCGGACGTTGAAAGCACGAACCGCACGAACAAAAACGCGGTATCGAACGATAATTACGACGTACACCGTGAACGAGCGCTTCGGGCCGCAGTTTGGGCGCGCAAACTATTCAACGCAATTATCCGTCGGCTCTTCGGGAAACTTCAGGAAGCATCAGGAAACTGTGATTGTTTCGGGGGTGAAGTCCGTCCGGAACCAGCAAAACCAAGCTTCCCCGCAGGCTCGGCCATTAATTACTCGACACCGATGCACCGAGATTCGCGAGATAGCTTTACCGAATACAACAAAAAAACCAACGTAAAAAATGGGCACCCCTATTCATCCCGTAAATTACATTTCACCGAAACAACTTTCTCTATTTATCGCGAGGGGATAAGTTCCGCTGAGTCTCTCACGCGTGTATTTCCCCGTTGTATGATCGTACACCAGTAATGGCGGTACAATTATCGCACGCATCAGCGTACAATCCCGTCGCGCTTTGTCGCAAACCGCCCGAGCGGGTGGGGGCAGATCGAAAAAAGTTAATTCTCATTCGCTTACCAATGTGCCTCTGTTTGTACGGAAGTTGAGCGCGAATTGCAATTTCGACGACAAAAGAATCGCGCAATCGCTCCCGAGTCGATAATCATCATGAAGGGTTGTTAATGACGGTCCCGTCCAGCAGGCAAATGACAAATACCGTATTAACAACCAACGGGATGTGCGAGAGGGACCACCGAAAAACAGAGATGCGGAGTCACGGTAAAACGCGAGTGAGTTTCACTCCCGTTCCGCCGATGAAATATCGACGAAATTACGTCGAAAATTTAATACGAAATTTCGCCATTTTCCCGGAATCGCGATAATTCGGTCGTGACCCTATCGAAGTTCGCGTGACAGATCGTCCGGAATTATATTGCCTCGCGCCCGACATATCTCAACCGAACGGCGCAGCAACGATTCGAATGTACGCCCCGATTGATTCCGGATACCAGAAGTCCACCGAGTCTGTCGCTATTCGCGCTGTTATGAGGATCGTCTATCCTATGCTCGGCATACGCCGATCCGCGGGTTCTCCGCGAAGACGAGCCTCGCGAGAGGGGGGACCCTCGCGGAACACGCGGAAACGCCGAGAATCGTCGTCGTCGTCACCAGCGTGCGGCGGATAGTCGACTCATCCAGCGGAGAATCGATCCTCCGCGCTATGGAGCCAAAGCCGAGGATCGTGCGGGCCTCGTTCCCGGGTGTCGACGCGATCCCCGTCGAGCTCGGGGCATTCCGACTGTATAAACCCGTGATGCAATTGAATTTCCCAACGCCGCTCCGCGCGCGCGGCGATAGCGATTTAACGAGACGATCCGCGGCGGCAATCGCGCGCGACTACGACGAGCGGGCTCTCTTATCCTCCGTCTCATCGGCAAGATATTAACGCTTCCTGGATATTTTCGTTCCCCGAGAGACGCTCGCCGACGATCCTCCCGGCGTTGTGTGTACCTGTTTCCAGTCGTTGCTTCCGTGCGCGCTTACCCCGCTCGCCGCTTCGCTCTTCGCCCTCGTTCGCGCAAAGAGAAACTTTGATAGAATGTCGATAACGAGACACCCCCCACCCTGCCCACCGGCCCCCAGAGCTCACGGTACTCTTTAACTTCGTCCATCTCTCGTTTTTTCCCCTTTCGCCCGAGCTTTTCTCCATTCAGCTGAAAAATCAACTCGACATCCGACAGCGTTTACCGCTACCTGCACCGCGCACACCCGTGCATTTACACCTACCACGTCCGACATCCAGCCCGTGAAGCTTCGTCCAGCGGGAAAATAAAATAAAAAAGTATGTTAAAAAATCGCGTTCATCCGTTTTCCCGGGAATGTAAATAACGAGTCAGAGTGTGTCCCGAGCAAGCTCGAGGAAATCGAACATTGAGCTCAAAGGGAGGATCTGTTGATCAGAGATGAAGCTTTTACGATCGGTTATTCCGATCGGTTGAGCACCCGCACGATCTACGTTACTACGCTCGTCATCTCCGTTTTTTCCTGTTACCGAAGAGACATTGCTATACAGGAGACCGATTGTTATCCACTGGGTGACAAGAGACTATGCAAAAGATACAAATTTCTACAAGATACCATATCTTACTGTCTATACAACGTTTCTTGTTTCAGTCTTATCGTTTAATCCACTATAAATTATCTGTCTTGCTTGTGAGATAATAATTTTTTTTCTTTCTTCTTTCATGTTCCCAGGTAAGACACGATGGCCAATTTATCTCTTGAGCTTGGCGAGAGATACCATACCACGCCCGCATTGAATTCGAGAGTCGAGAAAGATAGAGGAGACGAAGAGCTGTTAGAGCTGGCTCTAGTCCTCTCGTGCCAGGTTCCGCGGGGCTTTTGGAGTGCTCCGATGCGAGCGGGCAACTGCTTTGTAGGAAGGGTTGATCCGCCCACCCAACTGGGAGCTGTTCACGGTAAACCATCTTATACAATACAGTTCCGTTCGCCATGCCCCACTATCTATATATATATATTGTAACGAATATAGAGCTGAGGATTGAGGGAGATATACGACATTACATAGGTGACTGGAAGCTCGGTACGGCAAATGACAAACGTATGGATTATCGATTGGCGCAATGAATACAATCTTAAATCGAATACACGCGTTATTTATTCGCACGGTCGTTACATTGGTGTTGGAATTATTTATTTGACGATCCTGAAGAGGATGTTTATTCAGTTCGAGTCGAAAGTTGTAGAATGGTAATTGGCGTGATGTAGAAGGGAAATAGTGAATAGTGAGGATGTAAACGATAACAAGAAGTGAGAGTTGGGATTATATTGACGTGGAAGAATTCAATAGGCTTATTGAAGAATGAAAAAAAAGAAGCCCAAGAAATTTTGAAAATTCGAGAGGCGGCGGTAGAGTTGACAAAGGTGACAGCAGTCATTGCCACTACAGAGCTCACTAGAGAGGCTGCTCGAGTAGCGATGGATCAAATCAACATCACAAGGAGCAACACACACAGCTCACTAATCATTCCATATTGTATTGCTTGTAATAGGGCTTGCGCTACCAGCCCTCTCCCTCCGATCATAGCTAACCCGTGTGTTCTGGAAAATTCGGGTTCGGAAGTGAATCAGAAAGATCGGTCTATCTCGGTAGGTGACAATCGAAGAAAACCTGAGAAGGCAATACTCAATACTCAATAGATACTATCGACAATAGACTATACATACAATAGGAGGCAACAGATACTCTGAGAAAGTATCGAATCTGTGAACAGGTTTTGAAACTTTCGGAAAATAGAAGGTGTTGGTTCTGTGGTGAGGTAGACCTCATCAAGAAGTTTTGTCCTCATCGACGACGCAGTGTTTAGGTTTTTGAAGTTATTTCAGTTTGAATGCCACGTTATTAAACATGGACCTTCATCAATGAAAAAAGAAAACTAACGAGTGTAATGATTATTAGGGTGTTCTGTAACGACAATACAAAAATTAGTTCAGGAGCCGTCAATGCTGGATGGAAAGTGTGGTTGAGATTGGAGCCTCGAAGGTTTTTCTCTTTCACGATAAGGAACCACATCTCGTTTCGAAATGTAATAATCACTTTTCACAATGCATGAAGGACTATTGTAGGTTTTATTCTCGCGGAGATATCAAGGTTTGAATGAGTCCAATGAATATGATTTTTCATACGTCCTTACTCAAACGTCGGAAATGAGAACTTTGAATTCAATAGAAACTTCACGTGTGACTATTTTGATATCTCGAAAGATACTTGACCTACCGTGCCGGAATTCCTCGTCGTATTGCTGAGAAATAAAAGTGGTCCATCCATTCCACTAGTCCAAACACGTGGAAACTCCCTTAGTTGAGACACCTTAAGGTGATGTGAAATACTACCGCCGGTAACAAAAAACTGTATTGAATGCCATTTTGAGATCAAAGTCCGCCGAGGGAAAAGAAAATTCTCTTTCCCTGGTGAATTGTCAGACGCAGGTAAAGACAATTTGGTTTTTCCTCGGCGGTCTGCGATCCCAAAACTGCATTCATTAGTTTTTTTACCAGCTGAACCCGGGCCAAGTGGACTTGAGTGTGTTCCACGTCACTTTAAGTATTGAAATAGAAATCGCCATTAGTTTGCATAACTCATTATTTTTTTCCACCCGATTAGCGAGTGTTGTCTCATCGTGGGGTCCAATGCGTGCTCATGTGCATCCGGCGAAGCGCCTTTGTAGTTTCCACTCGTGTGTACAGGCTTTAGTCCAGCCTGAATAACGTAACGCGGCTCTCCGCCGTCGAGTTGAACACAGAATCTCTACGGTCGTACGAGTAGCGATGCAAGAGTGTTTCGCGGGCACGATATTGCAGCGGTTCAAACAGCTGCACTTCCTCGTTGGCGGCACGAGGGAATGCATACGAACTGCGATGGGGAGAGCGGCGGCAATGGCTCGTGCTATTTCACCGTTAGCAGCGGAGAACCGAGTTTGGCTGCTGCTTGTCGTCACTAGCTGGACCCTGGCGGCTCTCGAACGGTGCAACTCTACTTTAACCCCTGTTTCTCCTCCGCCCTTGTCCTGATTTGCGCCCTATTGCTTCACTGTGCAACCAACATTACGCCGGAAACGTACCCGGAGTTACAGATACCCCGACTAATAGACACGAAATGCATTGACCGGTGGCAGCCGCCTCGAGATTGCGCTCACTGCGGGTTCAATGACCCGGCTTACCGAGTGGAATTTACGGATTTACCGAAGATTGGCTCTGTATAGAGATACGGAGTAAGTATGGGTAACTCGGTAACGCCGTTCAATCGGGAACAACATCGATTATCGTCGAGGAATCGAGGGCTTTTCGCTGGTTTCAACAACGAACCTAAAGTCCTTGACTCTGGAGCCACTAGGCTTCCATAATTAGAGAAAAAAATACTTAGACGGGTTCTCCCCTAATAAATTTGTTTGATTTTCACAGATAATTTATTTGATTGAAGAAAATATTTATCTGATTAAAATAAAAATTTAAGAGCTGAAGGACTGCGGTCGATGGCTCATTGGCATTTTTATTATTTTGTTACATTGTATGAGTTACAATATGTCTATAAAAGCTGATATGTATCGTCGATATTTATAACTAAATGTCAATAAACACACGTACTGCTACTAATAATAATTTAATTGGAGGTAAACGGCCGGATAAAAATAATTTTACTGGGTGGAGATTCGAGGACGCCTTTCAAAAGTGGCGAGGAGTGCACAGTTGATGTCGCTCCGAATTGTCCGGCGTTCCGGATCGCCCGTACTTACCGTATACGAAAATCCGTGGCTTAAAGCAGCGTGAAGCCTTCATTGCGGATGTACACGAAACGAAGAGGAGAAGTTCTGGGATCGGAGAGAAAAACACGTTAAGTTATTTATGAGAAGGTATTTTTCGGTGGCCCGATCTCGGGTGGGTGTGCGCGATAGGCCGAGAGAATGGCGAAGGATCTTACTGGAAGACCGAGGGTCCCGGTAAATATTTTAAAGCGCCGAGCTCGAATATCGTGGGTGGGGCTAAACTCACTCGGGGCGGTGAATGTTGAATTTGTTTTATTCATCGAACGTTTACTGTCTTTCTCGCCTCTGGTTGATGCACTATTCTAGAGCACCGACAAACACTGTGCATGCGAATATTCGCGCAATCTATTAAGTTTCATGACGGCGTAGAAATATCGTTTTTTCTGCTTTTTTTTTCAATCTGTGCTCGTGAACAAAAATATTGGATACTGAAGTTAAAGAGGGTATGCGAGCAATTAGTTTTTATGTTTCAATTAAATTAGCCTTTAATTTGAAAAAACGCGCAATTAGTGAAAAACTAATTTAAAGTAGTAATAATCGAGCTTTTGGTGTCCGGCCAAATATTTAGCATTGCCGAGTTTTCAATCAAGCGCTTTAACAAAGGCTTAATTCATGCTGAATTTTTGTGCTGTATTGAGGTATTTTCCCTGTACATTCGCTTGCTCATTTGCTTGTTCCTCCCCTACTCTTTTATCTACCTCTCCCTCTCCCGGTCATAGAAAACATGAAATTCCAATATAGAGAGTACAAAACATTTATCGAACGCTGGCAAGAGAAACTGTATAAAAAATACAACGCTGTAACCAGTATCGCAAAATTTCGGAACTTTTTTAGCTCGGTGCACTGTATCGGGCAAAATGGGGCAGGGGAGGTGGTCGAACGACCCGTTGGAGTGGGAGGAGGGAGGGGCGGAGGGGGTGGTTTGTTCCGACCACCATCCCTATATAGTCTCGTACACCCTTGTCGAGCTCTCTACTCCGATTAATTTCACGTTGATGGACGATTGGAGTGGTTTTTCGCGATTCGTACTAATGCCCGGCGATCGTCCTTACAGCCGCGCTCGCTTCCTCTTCGATCCATTCTCCGGACACGAACGACGACGAATTGTCCGATACAACGTTCATTCGTTTCGCGGTCCGTGATTGTCGCGTGGAATTGATCGCTCGTGTACCGAGTAGGAAGAAAATAGAGAGCCAGGAAACACAAAAATAACTGTGCACGATCCTGCAAATGACGATCACCCCGTTCATCAATTTTTATTGAAATACAAAAACGTTTTTTTTTCTTCTTTAATTCTGTGTTTGTTTAGACGCCATGAAATTTTTTCGTGTACGCATGCGCCGACTGAGTTATTCAGAACTGACCTTAACTTCCCTGCGGTGTTTCGGGCTTTCGTGATCCACGGACACGGTAATAAACTCGTACGGCGAAGTTCGAGCATACGCCGAGAGTGCGAGACCAGACAGAAAACTTTTTCGAGAGCAACACGCTCCGGTGGTGAATTTCAAAAAACAACTCGAGTCTGTCGCTTTGCGTTTTTTTCTCTTGTTTTTTTTTTGCTACCGTGAAAAATTTTTCGTGGCAATTGCAACCGCGCGTGAATACACGGGTGCAGTAGGCAAATAGTCTACGTATAAGTGACACGAGAGTCGAGAGGCTTGAACGTGACAGTCTGTCTGTAAAGTTCGGGGTAAAGCTCGGTCTGGCAATTAGTCGAGAAAACAGAGTTTTCCAACGATCCGCCACGTCGTTGACGTTTTTCTTTCGTTTTTGGTAAACACTCGAGAGAGAGAGAGAGAGAAAGAGGGAGAGAGGGAGCTTTCACCCCGTGCCTTTCCCTTGTTTTTGTTTCGTTTTTCTCTTTTTTCTCCAAATGACACGTTTGGTTGATCCACGACTCTCGTCCTTCTATCTCTCGAAGGCTGCAGCGCACCTAACTTAAGGTTAGGTTTTTCTCACACATTTTTTCCATACAAAAAAAATCAAAACTAATTGAAAAATCTGAAAAAATTCATATGTATTCAGACAAATGAACGAATCATTTTCATAAAAAAAAAGTTTCGTTGCCCGGTAATTTGTTAAACAATTAATTTTTTGATTAATTTGTTAATAACATTTTGGAATTATTATTATGCAAAGTGAATCTTTTCAGTACCTTTACCATGCATGCATTTTTTCACATTTTTATACCATCGAGAAGTGTTTGCAATTTTCTCTTATTTTTCTCTAACTTATGCCAAATGAGCCCGAAGCGACATAGCTACCTTAACGATGGGAACGCGAAGAACGCGTCTATAACACAAGCGACTTCTGGCGATCCTTTCTTGCTCAGTAGGAAAAAAAACCCATAGCAACAAGACTCGTAAAATAGATCGAGTCTCATTCGGTCGAGATGCAACTGGTGCAGGAATTTCGCTCCGTCCAACAGACTTTGGGAATCTCTCGACAGGATTCGGTGGCTCGTGTACGTCACGCTTCAAACCTCATACCGAATCAATGCTCCTTCTCCACTTGACCCCGCCAAATACTTCGGCCGCACGACTGTCCGGAGAAAACGAGATTCTCGAAATGCCCGCGGAATTCTTTTCAACCGGGACCGAAGCTCTTTCGAAGTATATTATCGAGGTCAGATCTTTAGCGACAATTTATATATTATATCTTCGCGACGATACGTCCGTACACGCGTACGCGGTAGTTATATGACGCCCGTGTATGCACACTGTAAAGTCATTCTTTTTAATTTTTATTAATTTTTTCCATCGGCACACATTTGCTCAGAGTTTTAACTAATTTACCTCGTCTTTTGCTTGCGAGGACTTGGCGAGTTTAGTTTGTTTCCTCATTAAAGTCCCGTGGCCACTTTTGCGCACGGGTCTGCACTTTCGCCTCTCTTCTCGTTACCCCCTTTTCACCCTTCCCCTGCCCCGCCCCGCTTCCCACCGTGGACGAAAAAGAAAAATAACCGAGCTAGAGAAAACTTGCCAAGCGGTTATCTCCCGGTGGAGGCTTTCCGAGTGCGGCGAAAACTCTACGAGTATTAACAAGATGCCCACACTGCGCCTTGTTTCGAAGCCAATTTCAACTTGTTTCGAAGATCTTCGAGCGCGCAACGTGTGCGCGAACTACTCAAGTTTCGCCCCCCCGTTCGCGCGATCCTTTTTCCACTATCTCTTCTATCTCACCCTTTCCTTCGTCGAAACCAACACCCCCCCTCCCGCCCTTTTCGTATCATCCCTCGGGGTCCCATCTGTATCTCCCTTCGCCGCGTGGATTTCATCTCGAAGTCCGAGATATTACCTGCTCGCGGTGTGCATAGAGGAGTTTCTTCTCGCCCGGTTCCCAACACATCCTTATCCAGTACGTAGAAAAGTTTCGACTACTATCTCACGACTTTCGCCACATTCCCGAGCTTCTATAAATAATTCCTCGTAGGATTTATGAAGCTCGGTCTGGGTCTTACTGCCGAGTTTAGGGAATTGGGCGGTTTTCAGGTGATAAATACGCATTGACTGTTTGACGTAATTTCTGACAATGCGTGGAAATAATACTGCAATTAATCCCATATTGCATCCGGAAAAATAATTTATTTAACGGACACCCGCAAATAAATATTTATTTGGTTTAAATTAATATTTATTTAAGCCAAATAACTAATTATTTGCCGGTGCCCGTCAAATAAGATATTTTTCTGGGTGCGCCACACGTATGTTTAATTCCTTTAATGCCTCAATTGTAGTGAAATCGAAACGCCAGATTCTGACTGGCAAGAATGACCGACCGCCCAACGACAAAAATTATTTGATAAAAAGTTGTAGCATTTATAATAAAACGTATAATGGTCGGTGAAATTAATGCGGGTCTATACCCTGAAAAAAAATTTATTTGACTATCACTGTTTATTTGGTTTAAGTAAAATGTTTATATGATTTAAATAAATATTTATTTCATTTAAGTAACTATTTACTTAATTTATTTTTCTGGGTGTATCTTCGGTCCACTGAACCGCGATGTAACTTGCTAGGGTCGATCATCGTTGTCACCCTCTGTATACATGTTCGTTGGCAGGGATAAAAATCCACGTTACTTTAACAATTTGAAGCTTCGGCAACAAGCTTCGACATCGAAGC
The DNA here is from genome assembly GCA_917499995.1 of Ichneumon xanthorius. Classification (NCBI taxonomy): domain Eukaryota; kingdom Metazoa; phylum Arthropoda; class Insecta; order Hymenoptera; family Ichneumonidae; genus Ichneumon; species Ichneumon xanthorius. The sequence goes on from OU824201.1 coordinate 22,929,249, forward strand.
GGTCCCGCTGGAACATAGTTGGATGGATAGATCGGTGGAGATTTCTTGAAATCGGACATAGCCATTGGACGTCACGTCTGCCGGCACTCTCGTAATTTCTCGTCACCGGTTGTAGCGTTTCCTATTTCCTGGGGGAGGCCGACCGAGCGGCTCATCGACCTTGCGTTCGTTGTAGCCCAGGCATATGACGCAGAGAGGGAGAAAGAGCGGGAGGGAAAGCCCACTAGAACCGGGGAACAGCGTATAGAGACAAGCAGACAAAGTTACGAACGTCGAAAGAGAGACAGAGCAGGGGCGGGAGAGGAGGGGGGGGGGGGGGGGAGAGTTGCACTCGTATCTCCCGCGGGCCGCGACCTCCGAGCTTTTCAGGTGGAAATTCAGTCTAATTAATTTCCCAGCGTCATCCGCTTACGGCAATTCGCAGATCAACGGGCGTGACAAGAGAGGAAACTGAAGAGCTCACAAGAGGAGAGTCAGAGAAGAGGGTAGCGAGCGAATTTTCCGCGTTTTTCGAGTGGAAAATGGGCAAGAGGCTCGTGGGCCACGGCTTTATTCGCAATTGCTTTTTTTTCAGCGCAATATTATGCAATTTTCAATGAAAATCCGAAAGAGCACCTGCTTTTTCGACTCTTTCAATCTCGCTTTATCGTCAAAGTGAAGAAAAAGCCTTGACGTTTTATAGCTGAGGGAGTATCAAAAGCAAAATTGGTTATGTCAGTAATATTAAATAAAATGGGTCATCTATTGACCTTTACATAAAAAAACGTGATTTGTGAAAAGGTCAATAAAATGAGTTATTTCGATTATCGATCGCTACGAACACCGGCAGTCAAAATGATGATTCCTTTAACCTTTAAGGGACAGAACAAGCCTTTTTGCCCATTGAAAAATATGATTTTTCTCAACTGCACTTTCCTATATTAAAATACGTGAAAAAATGACACTTTCGAAAATTAATTTTTTTTATTTCACCCCCACATAAAAAAACATTAATTAAATTATGCTTGAAAAAACGTTCGTCAGGCTACTGTACAGGATTCGTCAATTTTTTTTCCGAATTCTGTGTCCGAATTTGTCGAAAATGACAATAAAAACACCTGTTTCAGGGTTGAAAGCAGATTGCATTTCTTCGCCATTTCCAAACTTTTTGTCGAAACATAGTCAGCTTTGGCACGAAATTCCTCGGTCGTTCTTTCCTCAGACGGTCATTACGGTGGTTGACATGCGTCAACGACTTTTCCGATGCGCCGCGCATCGATGCAGAGAGAGAGAGAGAGAGAGGGATTCACAGCCTAGACGATTGAGGATGGTAGACAGTCGCGACGTCGTCTGGTGTAAAGGTGAGAATGCAAATGAGTGTCGAACGTGCATTGATATGCAAGAGACGGTGCATCGGTGCGGGCGTCGAGTTGACTGAGTACCTCTCGTCGTATGCAGCAATTGCGTACAGGCTCGGGCCTTTTCCTTCGTCGAAGAATGGAAAGCCATTAAGACGGTATGTGTTCGTAAGTGGAAGCTCGAGCGTCGATCGACACATAACTCGCGCGACGCTGCGACGCGCCGAAGGCTTTGGAACGATTGAATTTTCTCCTAGTACTTCCTCCTGAACGTCACGAGCTTACATCCGTTCTTACGGGTGTCTCGTCTTCGCGCTTTTTTCCCGACATTGAGCACTTTTTACGAACGAACAAAGTTTTCTCCACATATGTGCAGATCAAAACTTTAATGTTTAAAAAAATTATTTTTGATATTATTTTATGAATCTATTTGCACCCAGAAAAAATATTTATTTGACGACCACCGTTTATTTGGTTTAAGTAAAATATTTATTTGTTTTAAATAGATATTTATTTGATTTAAATCAATATTTATTTGATTTAAATCAATATTTATTTGATTTAAATCAGTATTTATTTAATTTATGTAACTATATATTTAAATCAAATAAATATTTTACTTAAACCTAATAAACGGGGACCGTCAAATACATTTTTTTTCTGGGTGTGGGTAAATACCCTTTCGATACTCGTAAGAGATTTATGTGTGGAGCGTAATCAGAAATAAGGTTGACATGAGAACGTGAGTGTGCTTTCGATATTCAATAGTGATTCCCCGAAGGACAAGACCGCGAGGAGGTCTGAATCAGATCTTCGAGGTCCAGAATTCCCGTATACGCATCTCGGGATATTGTATAAGTTTCGATGCTCCGTGAATAGTATGGACGGGAGAATCAGAAAGCCCGTCGGACCATCACGATTTATCACTTTCCCCCTGCACGCGAGAGTGAGAGACCGAACGGAAAACGTATTATTCCCTCGAGTTTTTCCGCCGATGGGATATCAAGCTCGCGTCTAACCGGGAAAGACCCTTTCCTTTCCTCTCAGGTTGCACATCGCTGAATCCCTATTCGCGATGGTCCCTCGAGTGGAAAAAAGATATCGAGGCTGTAAATACTGTCGCGCGTAATCCACAGCGCAGTTGCTAAAAAGCGCTAAGAAACTTTTATACTTTTCGTACTTTGCGCTTTATGCTTCCGTGAATTTTAATCCAATTTTTTCGCAGAGTCTGGACAAGAAATTCGGGGTGGTTGAGTCGCCTGAAAATCTTGTAAATAAAAGTCGGGTCTAATTTCAACGAACTTCCCATCAAATAAGGGGGACCGGGGCGAAATGGGCTAGCGAAAAATCAAACTGACGCGGGGCGTAATGGGTGATCGTAAATAAGACAACTATAGTTGTCTTATTCTATAGAAGTATAGTTCTATAGAAGGCTGCAAAGGCGGATTATTGGCGCCTGAGCACTACTGATAGCTAGAAGTAGAGAAACTGAAGATGTATGGATAGTAAAGGCAGGGGTTAAAAACAAGTGAACAATTTAAGGGTAGTCTCGCCCCAGACAATTCTTTTTTTCGGACGCGCTATAAAACTGTGAAAATATCATTGTTGGATGACAAAGAATAAATTATGCTTTCGGCAGCATTGTAGCCGCATTATTTTCTTAGGGGCCCCATCTCGCCCCGGTTTCCCCTATATAAATCCATCATAATATGATTTTGGGTGATTTTCTTATAGATATTTAATAAAAGATAGGTTTATTAGTGATTGGACAGCGTAAAAAGTGTTCTTCGAATTTTACATAATACACTTTTGGCATATTAATTTATCAACAGTACTTAGTTGGCAGCAGTGCCGCCGCATGTTTACAAACTAACCTAACTGTTGACCATGACTGCAAGAATTGTATATCTATATTTTTTACCGGTAATATAGGTACCTGTAGTAAATTGGGTATGTCGATACTGTAGGTGGTGCCATTTTCGTTAATTTTCTCTCACATGGCCGAAGTTTCCTACCAGCATATCGTAACAACAATCAACAATCAACAATCAATTAACGATGCTGTAAATCCTCATGCAGAAGGTGCCAAAAGTTGACGCGCTTATCCGTTCAACTTTACATACTTTACCACGTACTTAGTAGCATTTTCTTAGAAGACACTACATACGACGGGATGGTCGGGAATTCTCCATAAGAGTAGTGCAATCAGTGCACGAAACCCGATAACTTTCCGATGTTTTTTCTCAGTAATTATGCTGTGCATTGCTTCCAAACTTTACAAGACTCTCGGCAAAGCGACTATGTACATTCGTATAAAATTTTATGATGATGGTAGCATTTTAATGTTGCCCCACAACAATCTTAACAGCGAGCGTTATGTTCCCGCTAGACAATTTCAACTTTCCTCGCGATTCAACGATCCAGTGAGTAAAAGTTCAAATGGTTCCGCGAAACGTCGTAATCGTGTCGCGGTGTTAGATAAGCGAGCGGATAATCGGTAACGACAGAGAGCTGCAGCGCGATGCCTCGGTAGAATATCATCGGACCGTGCGTGGAGAGAGGATTCAGTGTTAGTGCCGAGAACGCAATGGCACAGCAGGGCGGACAGTCAGATCGACTCTCGTGCTTCTGGGCCGCAGCTTCCAGAGTTATGGAGCCGTAGATCAAGCGCGTTCGTTCGTCGTCGGGGTCCGAGCGGATCGTAGCAGGCCGCGCGTTTTGAAATGTGTAATCAGCGGCCGTGATTTACAACGCGTCCTGATTGCTATCCCCGCACACCTACACAGAATACGTCGGTAGTTTCTGCGGTCCGGGAGGTCGCACCGGAAACCGATCGACGCGCGACCATATATCCCTCCCTCGATATCCTCTCTGTCCTTGCCCTTCTTTTTCCTTTTTTTTTACTGTACAAAACCTAATCTATCTCGCACCGGCGAGACCGGCGAACTTTCGTTTGTATGACGTAGACAAAAAGTAGGAGGATTAATTAACTCCCTTCTTCCAATGACGTGGAAGAAGGGATGACCTAGTGGTCGGATTGACTCGCATCGGAACGGGGGAAGTCGAAAATGTTTTTTTTTTTGTGAGGCATTCACGAAAAGTTTCACTTTTCGTGCCCGCAAAGTTTAACGAATGTGACGCTATTTACCAAGGCGTGCGAGGAAAATTTCTGCACATGCACACAAGAGCACTACGTACTTTTCCATAGGCTTTTCTCGCACTTGTGAGAAAAAGTACTATTTCATATTTCAACGATCGCACGAAGTTTCGCGTTACCATCTACCGGTGAGATTGCTTCTTGAAACGCTGAAAGGGAAAGATGAAAGATTAATCGATGAAAAAAAAAATCGCGAAAATCCATGGAAAAATATAATTGTTTGCTCATGCCTCGAACGAGGCTGCGCGGCGCGTTATTACTATGTTAATAGCCTTCGGTGGTTTATACCTGAGAGCGTAAACAGAGATGAAAGCCGAGCGTTATATAAAATGTTAAAACACTGAAGCCGACGTTCAAACGCGTCGCGAATAGGGCGTGCTGTAGACTCAAATTTAGTTTTTTAGGTCACGGTGTTACGATAGCAAAGCGGCGGTGTATCGATGTATCGAGAAAGTTCATAGCGCTGGTAAAAGCGCGGGATGTCGGTTGTTTGTACTCTCCTAGGCAAGCAAGGGGAGAAAGAGAGCTCGTATACACGATCGTGCTCGGGGGGTGGCGCGACCCCTTCCCATTCTCTTGCAACCCCGTCGTGGAGGTACTCTGCCTTCGCCGGGGTTATATCGGTTTTTACCTCCAAGCCAATTTAAATTGATGAAGGGAGACTGGAAACATTTACGTGTTCTATAACGAGAAGCTCGATCGATAGGCTCGGCACCCACTTCGTTCGGGGGATGGCGTAACCTGCCAGTCTTCGAATCGTCAGGGGGGCACAAAAAATCCCAATCTCGTTCGCCTTGTTAGGAAACTCAATTCATCCGTATCGACGCGGAAAAATATATATATACATATATATATATATATATATACATTTTTTACGATTCTCTGCAAACCTGCGTCGACTCTCGCAGTCAACCAGGGTTAATAAAATTTATCGTCACCAGGAAACAATCGCGAGTAGCGTGACAGAATTAATATTTAGCGCCACCCCGATTTATCGTCACACGAGCGGATAATTGGGAGGTGACGAATGAAGGCCAAAAACCAATTCAAGGGACACGGACTAGGAAAATAATGTTGTTACGCGTAAACAAGGTAATCGTCCGTTGAACTGATAAGCCCGATGTATTATTCATGCATCGTAGAGTAGCTGTAGTTAGAATGCCAAATAAAACAAAAAATCAAGAGGGAATATAAATGGCAAAAATGAAAACCAAAAAAACTTTCTGCGATCAACTATTTGCTGTATAAATGGATGACCGTGGCGGTGTGGAAAAACAAAATATTCTATTTCGTTTTTGCTGAAATGTCAGTGGATATGATTCAGAGGAGAACCCCCCCCCCCCTCCCCCCCCCTCTGGAGTAGTTTCCTCGGCTTTTGCGAATCTCCAGCCGAGGCTCGGTGAGTGGTAGCGGAGCTCATTGTTTCCCAAGCCACGTACCGTTGCGAGAGCTCGAGCCCCCTGCTTCCCTATCGCGATTCACCTGGCACGCAACTTCATATCTATTCACTTTTTGTGCTATCGTAACCTCCTCTCTCTCTCTCTCACTCTCCACTCCGCTAACACAAGGAAATATGTATGTATAATTCCGCCGGTATACAACGCTTAGGGAATTCTCAGTTACGTAACGCATATTTTTCGCCAGGCCGAGGGAGAGCACCAGACGATACATCGCCCGTATAATATTATCTCCTCGACTGCTGCCATCGACCCGAAGAAGCCCACGTGTTTCATTTCCTTTCCCTTTCGTTCTCTCTCTCTCTCTCCCGTCTCTGGGTTCGTTCATTTTCTCCACTCACGTGCGTGGATGCCGCGACTCGTACGAACGCTAAATCTTCCGATCGCTCCGAGGCATTCGTCGCTACTTCTTTATTCTTAGTCCTCTTGCCTTCGTACCCCCCCCCCCCCCCCCCCTCTTGACCTCATCTTCTGAATATTTGTTTGATGCTAATACGTATCTGGAATTACGTATGCTGGCAACTGCCGACAATTCGATCTGCATTATATATTGCACTCGGCAAATATAGTTTAGTCGATTAGACAAACGTTGAGAAAAAAAGGAAAAAAATCGAGTAAATGTGGCGAATGTGGGCCGGTCCATGTATTATTGATTTACGCATTAAGCGGGCTGGGCCATATTCACCACTTTTACCCTACTGAGGTTTCAACTATCTAAATACATCCGAGCTGGGCAAATACTTTAAGTACTTGATGTACGTATTGAAGTATGAAGTACTTCAAGTAGTACTGGGTTAAGTACTGGGTGCTGGGTAGTTCTTGAGTACCGACGTATTGAGTACTGGCAGAACTAAATTGCAGAAGTTCTGAATATTTGGCGCTGGTTCAGTGTTTAAGAATTCAATATGTACTTCAAGTACTTAGTGTATTTGCCCAGCTCTGAAATACATTCAATGCAATGAACGCGGTGGTTCGTATTTAGGTATTACTATACTTTGCCAATATTGTACGTTCGCTATTCTAGATTGTCCCTGGTGCAAACTAAGATGAACGGCCCAATTACTGACCACCTAAGCTCCGCATGGCATTGAAAATGTAAGAAGATTGTTAAAAATAGTGGAGGTATTGAAATAACTGGCATTACATAAAGTTTAGAGCCTTAGTTAACTTAAGCAAGTATTGTTTTATTATTTTTTACAATTTTTAAATAATATACTCGAAATATACGCACCGTTGTAAATGACCCGTTTAGTGCCGTACAATTTTGTCACATAGCTTATTTAGTGACCTCTCTAAGGTCTAATTACTAACCTATACAATGTTGCATCTATGCCCGTTTGGGGAATAAACATAACTCCCCAGCGTGCTCTTCGCATTGACTGAAATATGGGGACAGTAATGGGAGCATACGGCGTCTTTATAGACTTAATTCTCCCCCACGTATTTGGAATTTCTCATTCTTTTCTCAGGCATTACAGTTTTAATTGATCCTTAATCATACAGTACAACTTGGATTCATCATTTTATTCGCTTCTGATAAAGAAAACGAACCAATTTCAGAAACGTAACCGCTTAACGAAACTGACAAGAAAATGACGTGCGCGAGGTTATTTCTGGCGGGTTCACTGATAAAACTCTGAAAGTCGACGATGTTATAACATTTTGTTCCGATGTTTATTCAGTCACATGATGCACTACATTACGGATGTACAAAAAAATCTGAGTATGCCAGACGGAAATAGAACTTTCTTTTGTAGATAATATGATTAACGGACAGTAATTGGATCAATATTTCGTAATATACGGACAAAATTCATTATTATGAAATCCGCATTTACAAAATATCGCCTTCCACTACGTTTTTCTCGGTGTATTGCGCTAAAAGCACTGAGGCAAAAAGTGGCTGCACACTCTATACTCTGGCGCCGGATGATTTTTCGTTGCGTTTACGCGTTCACTTCCCTCCTTTTCGCGAAACTTCGAATCGCGCAGCATGCTCCCGACGTGTACAAACCTACGGGATACGTTTCGACGCGATGGCCACTGTGTGCCCGGCTCCGTTGAGGCGCTGTGTACCAATTTTTCGTGAAAAATGTGTCAATTCGGTGCATATCTCACGTGTCAGATCCGTGAATGCCTCGGGGAAAGGATGTTTGCGCGAAACGTCACAGCGTATTCGAAGCGCATACGAAACGCGGGGAGGCAACAACGAGATCGATGCATGGCCCGGAGGGTAAACAGTTCTTTTTTGCGGCCGGTCAGATAAGCCCGAATAAGCGATTCGTCCGTTCGATACACGTGTGTCAGCGCATACAGTACGTAAATGGTGGTCAAACAACTACCTACTTTTTACAAAAATTGCTACGGGCACCAGTGACGAAACGTATCAAGTAGCGATATTAAACGATCATCCAAACGGTGGGAACGGAAGGTTTAGAACCAGCTATCGGTATACCGGAAGTAAATCGTCGGTTAACCGAAGAACCGGCTTGTCGTTAGATTACCAATTTTTTAAGGAATCAGGCTAATGGCATCAGCGGCTGAGTACCAGCTCTAAGGTTCTCATATAGCCCTAAGTCCATGTAGTCCGAGTTCGTCCGGTGCATCTATAGACAAGAGCCGCGCACGGTAACGCCCCAATTACTCCCGAGGGCCCTTTGATCTTTCCTCTCACGTGCGGTTCCGATAAAGCTGCTGATAATATCGAGAGTGCCTGAGAGAGGGAGAAAGACGTCGCAGATTGGAGGTGGAAAATTAAGGAGCGAGAAACCAAAGCCGCGGGGGCGTCGGTCTCTCGGTTCGCGAAGGCTGCTGAAGGAAGTACTCGATTTCCTAGGCCTCGCGCGATTTTATCGGTTCATCGTAGAAATATACGTACACCGTCTCGGTGCCCCCCCGAGGAAGCGGCCGGCTGGACGATGGTTTCTTGCCTCGGGTCTTGTGGCCAACGACCGAAGGAAGTAACTCACCTAGCGCTTCTTCGCTTCTCCTCCGCTATACAGCCCGGCTGCAGTTCGACGAAGATGGTTCCCCGTCTGGTTCTACACGCTCGGTTTCCGGTTTGGCAGAAAGTCGCGGCCTCGGGGTACTCATTCTCTCTTGTCGTCTGTCTCAACAACCCGCTTACCCCATTCACTGTCTACCCCCTCCCCCCCTCCCACCTACCCCCCCCCCCCCTCTCTATCTATCTCGTCGTATTTCTTTTCGCGTGTTACAGATAATCTGCACGAACGTCTCGTGTGCACTGTGTCGAGTTGATCGTGTTTATAAAGTACGGTGTATATAACGACTAGGATCCCCAGGGAAACCCACACATTCACTTCCAATCTAACTGTAGCCCGCATTTAACTCGGTAATTTAACGGTCGGACGCAGGCTCAATTAATGGGGGGAAAAAAAGGAAAAGAGGAACGAAGAAGCAGCACGAAGTAAATAAAAAAAGGAGGAACTCTGTGCACGTCAGAGTGGTCTTAAACGTTAGTGTAATCTAAAGTCTGGGACCATTCGGACCACTCTCGTTCGCGCGTGTTCATCGTGGAGGTGGTAAGCTATATACTACTTCAAAGTTCAGACCGAGCGAAAGCGTAATTGCGCTTCCCTGGAGTACTTCTCTTGTACCCCTCACTTAGCCCCCTCCCTCACCTATATCCAACTCCCCCTGACTCCCACCGACGTAATCTCTCCTACAACGAATTTCACGACAATCGCGTGTGCGCTCGAGCTCTTCCGGATTAAAGTCAAAGAGGTTTCGGCATAGCCCTCACTTCTCGTCTTACTGTCTCTCAACGTGAGAATGGATAGACGGATGGCCTATAGAGACCGGATATTGTCAGGGTATTATGTTTCGACTATAGCGTCTCGTGGGGCAAACTGTTTGCAGGTAACACGGGCTTAGGTGGGTATCTGCAATAAGTAGCCTCGCACATCTACATCTTCACCGCAACTGACACGCCATCGATTTCCGGTCGAACCGGGGAGAGTGGTAGGAAGGAAACGGAAATGGTCATACAAAGAATAAAAATTGTGGGACTTTACGTGTTTTTCATCTCTTTGACGTCCAAAGCACGACCCACTTCACGAAGTAATTGTAACTTTTGTAGAAATCACAATGCCACTGACTAGTCCAATTGAGTTCCACTCCTAAAATGTTGGTAGGCCACCATATCGCGATGTTCTATCGATTTCCATGGGAATTATCGAAGATTGGATATTTGTATTGCTGTCGGTTTATTGGGTCGTTAGTTCGCATTGACCACGTTCGCACCCAATGTTCGCTTCACTCGCGCGATATAGTGAGTTTCACCGTTTCTGTCGTTGGCTATATTTTACATGCATGTAAATACATTTGAGACGTATCTCACACGTTCCTTTACCTACTTTCCTTAGCTCCTTAATTCATATCAGAGAAGAAGAAAAAAAATAATTATCTGTAATGTCACTTCCGACTGGAAAATCTCACTTTTAAACCGGAAGTTACGTTTCAGAGAATATTTTCAATTACTCTTTTGAATGTATCTCGAATGCAGCCAGTGACAGCAACATGGGAATTAAGGAACTCAGGAAAATGGGTAGAAGAACACGTGTGATGCGTCTCAAATGTATTGGGAATTCATTTCGAATGTAACCGGCGATAGAAACGAATGAATTAAGGAAAACACGATGTCCGCTCTAGCGCCAACGAACCTCAGCTAAAATATATATATATTTATATATAAAATTTAATTAATTATTTAATTTAAAAAAGAAATAAAAAAATTACACATATAAAATATATATATGTATATATAAAAAAGAAAAGAAACTGATGTTCCTTGCCTACCGGTCGGTCCTTCCGTGCTAGCAGAGAATTTTTTTTCCGCGCAATTTTGAATGTGTAGACTTCAAGATATCTTTTTTCGCAGAATTTCAATCGAGTCTACCGGGGATTTCCGGGTTTCGAGTCAAGGGGTTAATTTGCCGTGCGGTCGTTATTCTCGTTTGAGAGGATCCTCGAACGTGAGGTCAGCGAGGGACGGCCACTGGACCTACGCGTGTCTGGTAGGTACACCTTGTCTCGTTCGGGTGTGCTTTACTCGCGCCGCTGTAATTTGTAACGTGGTTTCGGAGGCTGCCAGAACCAGCAAAAAAGAAGAAAAAAAAAAACCCCCTGTAAAGCTAGAGCCAGTTCGCCATGGTCCGGTGGGATCGCCACTTCTTTTCCTTTTCCGCGGTTTTTGCGCCACACGCTCGACGAGAGTCACTCGCAGGAGCCCGATGACGCTCTCGTCCGACCGCACTCTTCTACTTCCTTTTTTTTCCTCTTCGAGCTTCCCTGTCGCTTTTCCCGATGGGCCATCGCTCCGATCCCTCGGGAAAAATCTGTTTGCCAACTAGCAACGGATTCCTCGATAAAAAGAATCTTCGAACAACGAGATAATCGAGGAACTACATAAAGGGTTTGCGACAAAAAAATCTTTAAGCTCTTTAAGCTCGATGAAAGGTAGGATTTAAAAAAAAATGTGAAAACATGTGTGCGATAATATTATAGGAGAGCGACGAACCGCCCGAGAGACGGAGGCGTGTAACAGCGCTGTGTAGTGTGAGATTCCTTGAATAAATTTGTCTCCGGGGACGTCGTTGTCTGTTAGCTCGCACCCGACGAGTGGAAAGCCCTCTGGTGTGACGGTTATTCGTATATTACATTCTGTAACACATTTCCGTAGTATAGTATTACCCGAGCCATGTAACACGTACCTTGAATGAACTCACGATAACACCGCTGTTGCTGTACGTCCCATCTTGCGGACTTAATGGTACACTGAAATAATAAAACGTTGCGTGACACGAGAAAGCTATTCCATCGTGCCCTCGTCACCTGTTCTCTCAGCAGGCATACTTCAGGCACCATCCACGCGCGTACGTGATGGAGAGCTGGGTGAAACGGAAACCGAGGGCAAAACAGACCGTCTTTACGAATTTCTCAGTGGTCGTAAAAAATAAGGTCTGACCTCAAATGGGGGAGTCCATTTTGCCCCAGGGTTCCGTTTTGCCCCGCTCTTCCTTACCGACACGGCCGCATTGGTAAGTTGTTATACCGCACAGTCTCGAGGCGAGCAACGTCGTGTAAGCTTGTGCTTTAAGTACGCGCTTAGGGAACCTCAGTTATTTCAAGCCTGTTCTCGGTTCGAGCGTTATAAATCTGAATCTCGAAGGTTTTAAATATTAGATCGAGTGCCCGAAGGACGCACTGTCAATTGGGCGATACTTCGACGCAGTAATCTTTTCCACTAAGTTTGGGGTTGCCATGAATCTGTGGGCTTGAGAATAAAATCCGGACGATGAGAGATATTCGGGCGAGACGGGCGCGCAACTCGCTCCCGGGGTGAATCTGGTGTGGCAAAGCACAGGTAATATAAAAGCAGCGACGCGGATGCAATTTCGCGACGACAACGAGGCGCGAACGACCGGCGTCTCCCGTTTCCGCCAGAAAAATGTATCCGGTATGTCTGAGCTTGGCTCGGAACGGCGAAGAGTTTCTCGGTTCCCACTGCTTCGCCCCCGACCGCAAGCTGATACCCAGGGTCCTGATTTTATATAGAGTTGCATTGTGGCAGGTCACAGAGGACGACGTAAAAGACATTATCTCTGAGAAACTTGACCACGTGTGGACGGCCTCGAAATACTTGTAATTATTTTTTTTTAGATATACCTGACCGAAAACTATCTTTGAAGGAAACCCCATACTAAAAAGGTTCAATAATAAGGCACACAGAAAAAAAAATATATTTCACGGCCACCGTTTATTTGGTTTAAGTAAAGTATTTATTTGATTAAAATAAATATTTATTTAAATTAAGTAAATAGTTACTTAAATGAAATAAATACTTATTTAAATCAAATAAATATATTACTTAAACCAAATACAGTAGAACCGAAGAGTTCCCGGATAATTAAAATCCCGGTTAATCCGACTTAGACGGCGAAAGTATATTAGTCAATAATGGCTAATGATACAACTTTATTTTGACTAGTTACAATGACATTTGATACAACTGGCACTTAATTGTTAAATAGTGTGAACTAGAATGCAAAGCTTTAGATATATTTTTTTCATTAATAGGACGTAAGCTAGTATTTATTTTTAATACTCAGTCACTTTGGTTTCCTCCAAGGATAAAAAAAATCTCGGAAGACGCACAGTTAATCTGCTTCCCGGTTAATCCGCTTCCCGGTTAATCCGACCCCGGTTAATCGGGGTTCTACTGTAAACGGTGGCCGTCGAATAAATGATTTTTTCTGGGTGTGTGACTTACAATTGCACGTCACAGCGCGTGTGTTCTCATCTCGAGAAAGTAAAAAAGAATACATTGCCAAAGAGGCGAAGACAATCTTTCGGATACCATGTGTGCGCTCGCGCTTCGAAGAATTCCTGAAATATCCTTTTCCGAGCCGAGAGACGAGCGCTCGTCTGGGCATTCTCCGTTCTTTATAATCGCCGCCAGTGTCCTCTCCGTAAAATTGCTCGCGTAAAAGCAGCTTCGGCGACGCCGCATAGATATTTTCAAGAGCGCCCCGGGCCTCGGAAGGGTGCGAGGCACAGTTAAGCGTCCACGGAAATATTCCCGTGCGAGACAAGTTCTTCTTGTCGAGACGAGAAGCCGGAGCAAGATGACGTTCCGGCAACACGACGGGGGTGGCGGAGTTTCCCCACCACCAGCAGGCATGATTAAGCGGCGTGAAGCAAACGCTATTAATTCAACGCCGGTACCTACCAGCAAACTCCCCCCTCCCTCCCACCACGGCTTCCCAGTTTTCTCTATGCTCTTCGCTCGTGAGCATCCGACCAGAGCGATGTTGGCCGTTGAAGTTTCGCTGTGTTGCGTTGACTTGCTTCGCAGGCAGACGCGAAGCAGGGGGCGCCGAGCCGAGCTTGCAATTCATCTCGGCGAGAGCTTTTCATACACATACATATATACATATAATACCTATAGAATATATTAGATAGATTCTGTACACTTGAATTGGGAAAGCTCCAGATTTTCATCTTGACGTTGGAAAGTTTGAAAGTTGGTAAAGACGCTGATGCTGATGTTGCGGATGAAGTCTATCGAATTTATGTCGGTTACATTGGGTTTTAATAATGTATTTCCTCGACGGGAAAATACTCCAAACGGGGAACACTCGGTGGATTCTTGGCGATGGTGCCAGTATATACAGGAAGTCATTAATTGTTCCGTAGGTCGTACCCGGGCGTTTCGGAGCTCTGTAATATGTACCGCGGAGACAGAGGAGTTACAAGGAACGCAATTAGGGCCAGTTGTCAACGCCTCGACGGCTTCGTTACCAGGGCGCGGATGCCATGCGTCTCGTTATACTTAATACTCTGCTCAAACAGGACTGAATCTTGACGAGTGACGCTCGGCGATGCCTCGTCGGTTCGTAGTAATTAATTGATTTGGTTATTAATTAAAATAGTTTGCAACGATCGTACATCTACCGCCGCGTTCCGTTTCGTAGGGTTACCTTCGTAGCTCTCGCTGAGCCCCGATACGTCGCCAAGGCATGGCTATTTGTTACGATTATTGAGGCATCAATGAGACTGTTCGAAAAAAAATAATTCCATGACGATATCCTGTTTATTTTGGTTGTTCGATAAGAAATTGCGTTTACGGAAAATGATTGAATTAATCGGGTTCGATGTTTATTTTTTTTTCGATTCTGAGAGCAGGTTTTACAAATATCATAATATGATAATATGATATTTGCATTTACTTAATAGTAAAAAAGATTTGTACTGTTAACAAACCTATTGATCCCAAAACGTCTTCAAACGCGTTGGTGATAATATAACAAAAGATGTTTGCAAAATTAACAAGAAAAAAAATGTTGGCCGTGTGTTGGGAAGAAACGTGGGTGTCTTTTTACAGTGTATTCTCAACTAATTTACTCGATGACGTTTCGATCTAATTTTAAACCTTCCCCAGAGGGTCCTAAAAATGATCTTCAAGCCCCTTGAGACTAATCCGAATCGGTTCCAAAATTATATCCAAAACGTCGTAAAAAAATAACTCGACCATTACAAACAAGAATACAAATTGTAACACTTCCTGTTTAATTTGACAACCATTGCAAACTCAATGTTTAACCTGCGTGCAATATCGCTCCACTTGGAAATGCCGTGAGTCTGCAGGTCTCGTCAAACGTTTCGATTGCATACTCGGTTAATTCATGTCCAGCGCTATCGCAGGGCTTCTCCCAGTATCCCGTTACGTCGAAGTTGCGTATGTAATACCAGTACAACACGTACGTTGTGCGCATCTCGAGTGTCTCGTCCAACTCGCACCGATCGAAACTATAGACAGTTAATACTCTGTTTGGAAATCAAACAACGGTATATCTCCACCAGAGCTCGCGCGAGCCAAGAACATACACATACGTGTGCATCTAGCGAAGTTCAAAGGTCCCGTTCTAAGTGGCACCGCCTCGAAGAGTCGCTGACGAGACCGGTAATTATCGCGCCGCGTCTGCGATCGGCGTTGCGCACAGCTCGGCGGTAAAAAAAAATTTCGGAGTCTTTTCTCCTCGTCTCGAATGTCGACGGGTTCGTCGGGAACATCCTTCCTATCGCGTCTCGTCACGCGAACGAAATTCGCGGGGCCGAAGAGAGCGAGGGAAATCGGCCAATGAAACACCCGACCGAAGAAAAGGCGATCCCCGCGTGGACTCGAAAGTACGGGATTGCTCCGGTAAAACGATCGCACCGACGGAGGATCGAACAGACACGGTGCGCGGCGGTGAACGTAACGCGAGAACTCTCAAGTAATAATGAGAAACTGTAATCATAAAGTACAGTGTAATATCGCTCGAAGCGACATTATTGCCGAGCCAATAAAAAAAAAGAGGCTCGGTGGAAAAGAGCGTGCGAGTTGCACCGGAGGGAGAGCTATATAGGCATGCGATAAAAATAATAACTACTCGCCACCGGTGACAGGGGGTTACAGTATTTTATTTTACTATCGCACGATTACCATAGTTGCGTGTATCGTGTGTGAGAACGTACATTGCACACGTCGATTTGCGTTTTTATCTATTATTTTTTTTATTTATTTTTTTTCGTTACGAAATCCTTTCGATACTTATCGAGCCACCGTGCGTTTCGCCAAGGAGAGTCGAACGTCTCGGGAGGGCGACGGCCGTACAGGCCATTATCACTATTATCAGAAGCGAGAGATTCCGCGAACCCGATTAATAGCTTCGCGGTTACAGATATCGCGGATGCGGTATTGACGCGAATAGATTCAGGTTCGATCCGCACGAAGCAAGTGGTGCTGTTTGAACGGACAGCTTGCGGAACTTGGCAACTGGGGTTCGCACCGATAATCTACAACTCCCAGGGCCATTACGGGTGTACAGATGGGCTTTGCTCTTTCTCGCGCACCGGACCAGTCCTCCGTAGCCAATTATTATCTCGCCACGAGGCCACCATTCGCAAACCACGAAGACGACCAATAAGACGCGTAAGAACCGGAGAGGAACTGCCATTAAGGCACGGGTACTAATAATAGTCTCCGTACTCGATCTTCGCCGGGCCGTCCTCTGCGGAGCGCCGAGCTTGATAGCTTCTCGGTTCATTAGCGCTTTGCCATTTTCTCGACGTCTTTCCGAACGAACGATCGAGACACCTTTGACCTGATCACCGGAGGGGACTCGATGTTACAGGCGAGAAAGGAGGTCCTGTCAGCGTGACGGATCACCGGATACACATCGCGCCCGATGATGCACGCTCTCGAAATAATTTTATGCGCAAAACGTACGCGCCGTCCAGTTACCTGCCCAATAATCATTTAAAAAACAAAAAAAAAAATCCATCTTCGTTGCGACGTCATGGAGGTTGGAAAAAAACACGGGAAGATCGCGGACGCTTTCTTTACGACGGCGTTTTACGTATTCACGAATTTATATATTGGCCCCGGCGGCGCGATCGAGATCGCCGAATCGTGCGTATCGAATCGCTCGAGAACGAACGGAAAGCGCCCGGAGTCCACATGCCGCAAATTAAGGCCCGGTATCGAGCGGAGAGGACACTTTATTTTTTATTTCCTTGCTCGAACCTCCGTCGTCATTATTAGCCGGAACGATTGACCTCGTTACGTGACGATGCTATTAATTGATGGGATGGTTGTAACAGCCTTAAAAATAAAGCGAACGATGACAATCTTGGAATTTAGGGTCAAAGTTCTCGGAGAAAATGTGTTTCATGTGTTTTCTGTGAGATGTGCTTGGAATTGCAAGTAGATTCGATTGTGTTTGTCATTATTTAAATAGCTCATTCGAGCCTCGGTAATTATGTCATACTATGATCTATTATTCCACAAAACTGTACACATTGCGGTATTTGCGCAACAGTCGGGGTCCGTCCAGTCGCATGGCTGGCGCATCATACAAATGTCATATCCACCAGTGAGCGCGCAGTGGCTTAGGGTAAAAGTGGGGAATATGGCCCGGTCCATATATCATTGATTCACGTGTTAATTGAGGTGGGCCATATTCACCACTTTTACCCTAATATAACATGTACAAAAACGATTGTGAATTTGGACAAAATAAGAAATCGTGAATCTTTGTGGACAAGAACCGTTTGATTAATTGTACAATTTTTACTTAATTAATGTCGAAACGCTATGGTTTTTGAAATTTATCGAGGCTCAATATTCATTCATATTGAATATCCTCGACACGTTCGCACTTTGACATTTGGTACATTTTTTAAAATGTTCGTAGTAAAATGTTTAGAGCGTTAGATCTGGGTTTTATCTGCGCTTCTCCAGACCCAATCGAAGTCTGACGCAACGTACTAAAATTTTTGTCGAAGCTATTCTTTTATCAAACGTGAATCACTGCAATCGTAGAGACGATGAGCCGACCGTCGCGTGAATCAGTGTCGACTATCGATAATGATTATAACAACAATGATCATAATCATCATCACGGAGCAAGCGATTTCCAGAGCCCGGAAGGGTTTGTTCGAGGTCCATGCGAGGGTTTGGCCCGTATAGCTACCGAAATGGCATTATGGATTCCTCGTATTTACATAAAGGCGATTAGCATTCGTATAGTCACGGAATAATTGGCAGCGGCAACGACTGGCGCCCCCTGCGCCCAGTGCATGCCGCTCTAATAAACGTCCAAACTTCATCTAATTAGCGCCTGAACGCACTATAGAAGGGTGAAAGCGGGGCGAACCGTCGCACCGTTTATTGACGCGTGTGTGCATCGAGAACGCAAACGCTAATTATTTCGACGGGAAGAGACAGTGCGCAACCAACAGCTCTCTCTTCCTCCCTCCTTCATTCGCTATGTATACCTAACTTCCCTGTCGTTACATCTATTTGCCGATTCATCACGTAGCCAACGCTAAAGCTCCGGTTTTGAGCGGCTTTGATGCACCAATTATACATATTGTTCTCTTCGCTCCGCGATAAAGTATTAACGCAATTTATGTACAACTTCAATTAAACGCACCTTCCATTATCCTGATTTAGGGAAGCTACACATTTAATCACGCTGGACGGCGATTTCGTGGATACCATCCATCGTGCAATCGTAGAAGCCGAACCTAAACACACACACACACATACACACATATATACATATATGTATATATCACCCGGTAAAATCATGAGATTCTTCCGAGCTTGGGAACCCGATCGAACTGTAATAGTTTAAACAGCACAGTAGACGTATTTATAGAGTCTAAAGGGGCGAGGGGTGGTGTGGAATAGAGCGTGACGTTAATTGAGAGACCTCGTAGAAAATGTAATCAAGCGACGGTGTGCACAGTGCAATGGCTTTTGCCCGCGAGGGACACACGCTTCCACTCAACTCGCAGCAGCAACAGCGGCGGCAGCAGCGATAATTAGGCGATACCGGAGGCTTGACAAATAGCGAAACAAACGAGCTACTGCAACACTCTCTTCATCCTCACTCGTTGATCCAGCCGTGCTTGCCCCCCTTTCCCGGCTTCTCCCCATCCAATCCCAGAATTGAAAGCAACGAACGCTGCTCGCGGTTTGATTTTGCCTGGTTGGTGCCACGCACTCGCGCACCGCCGCCTCTCCGCGCTGTTATTCATAATTCGTGAAAGCTGCCACGTTTCCACGATAACACACGGCGAGCCCCGATAAAAACAGGTGGACCGTGAGCTGATATCCAATTAAAATCTTGCCTCATATAATCGAAAGCTCATTTGATGCGATGCGCGCCAGATTAACAATTGCCATGCGTGGTCGTTAGAGTATAGTGTGTATGGCTCTGCAACACGGGTTTTCCATTGTCGCGTCATAACAACGTTTCTCATGCGACGTTGTGCGGTCCGCGCGAAATCAACGATTTATTCATACCGTCCAACGCGAATGTAGCGTGTCTGTTTTTTTCGCGTTTCGTCGATTATTGAAACCGGCTACGCGTCGACGTCGAAAAACTATTGTAAAACCATTCACCGGTACGACATTGTTCGGGAATAAATTCTCCCTGCGAAAACAATGCGCCTGTCCATGCGCCCCCCTGTGGTCGGCTAACGATGTCCGGACCGACGGTCCGAAGCCAACGCGTCGTTCGAGCCCCCCGCGCATTTTATGCCCGCAGAAACCTCTGGATTTCCGGTTTCCGAATACCAATAATCAGAGCACCGTTGCCGCGTGCGAACGGCGCGGAAATAATTTAAACGGGCGTCAGCGAGGGGCGTTCGACGGGACCGTGAGCGAGAACAACGTACGCTCAGTTACCGCACCGGCCCATCCGCACGTATAACATACAGCTTTTTACCGTCGCTTCGTCTCACGCGCTAGGAGCTTTTACTATTACATTTCCTGTAAATCTCGCTTAAATGACTCTCTCCGGACAATGAAATGTCTGGTTGTCGATAGAGATATATAATTATGCAGATTCAAACACGAGAGAAATGTTAAGGCAGTATTCTTGTTTTGGAGGTAATTTTTTTAGGATAGAATACATTTTTACTTTTTACATTTTGTTCGAATTTTTATTCTGCAGTTTTTTACACATATTTATTGATACTTTAAAAATGTGTACAAATTTTGTAGACAAACAAAATATATATCATGTAGTTTTGTACGTTTGTGCACAATGGTACGTGGAAAAATTCCTCATTGGCAATTAATGTTGCCAACGTCGATGTATCTGAAAAAAAAAACCAAATAGATTCTTAATTTGAATACGTGGTGTGATGGTTGGTATCAGATTCGGCCAGATTTTTTTTTGTATAAAATAGCAACACGCTAAACTTTGATTACGACTTTCCCTATGTTTTTTCCTCTTCTAGGAGATGTAAAAAATAAAAATAAAAAAATTATTCCGACTCAATTCTGCTAGCAACGTTAAAAAGCAATCTACTAAAGGTACATACCAAATCTGAGCTCTACATCAGCAAATTCGTTATCGCGATATCGTAGTTGGCGATTTGAAAAACATAGTTTTGAGAAAACCGCGTTTAAAGTTTTCATACCGTTTGATGAGTTTTAAATTAAATTATTGATACTACAACCACTCCGGGTCGATAAATGGCGCCGTCCTCCCTTTCTCGTAAAATTGATTTTCGTCAGATAGTGCTTCTCTTGTAGCAGTACTGGCGGCTTTTGAGCCGGTTGACGTCCAAGTCCGATATCCATTATCCCGCAAAATAAATTCCCTCCTTCTCTTCCGATTCCTAACAATCGCCTTGCCGCCACAATCAGCCGATTGATCTCAAACGCTTCGCCGATGAACGGAGAAGAGTTTATAATACTGGGAACCTCGCGTCCATTGTAATTGAATTTTGAAACGTATTCCGCCAGGGCTGGTTTAAGTAAGTAAAAAACTTCGTTTTTTAACAGGTTTTACAAATAACAGAAGCACTGATTGCAGCAAAAACCATGTAAAAATTCAATGTACAATAACCGAGTTGTACGTCAAGCGAATTTTACGTGTCACCAGTTCTTCGCAAATTCGCTGCTGGTGTACTTGTTAAATTTTCACTCGATTCCCCAGCATGCTGGTTGCCTCCACATTTTTTTTAAATCACTGAACTCCGACACGCGCGAGAAATATTCCATACCTTTCCGACTATTCATTTTGCTTTAGTATTTTCTTGTCTACTTCGCTCGGAGGTTGAGACGAAACTAAATTCAACACAGTACCAAGCTATATTCGAGCAGCTCAAAACCGAACAATGAAGCATCCAGACGCATAGGGACAAATATTTCGAATGACTGGTTTATCGTTATGGTGCTTCGGAATAATAAGACGCGCGGTCCCTTCTCAGCAGGAGCGCGCAGCTGGTTTTCGGCCGCACTCTTCGACCGCACTTTTTATAATTTCTATAACTCAGCTAATTTAATGAGTACCACTATACGGTTTTAACAGACATATTTAGGAAGCTCTACAGTATAATAAAATCTAAAAAATTCGAAACAGTTTTTTTTTTCAAATATCTGCACGATAATACTGCCTTCAAGCGATACTTCCTCCCCACTGTGTGAGTCGAGCTCGGTCGGTAACAAAAACTG
The DNA here is from genome assembly GCA_917499995.1 of Ichneumon xanthorius. Taxonomy (NCBI): domain Eukaryota; kingdom Metazoa; phylum Arthropoda; class Insecta; order Hymenoptera; family Ichneumonidae; genus Ichneumon; species Ichneumon xanthorius. Next base: position 22,950,741 of record OU824201.1, read on the forward strand.
TAATCGATTTTCCTTGAATCCTTGAGCCCTTGAATTTGATCTTCTTTAGAACAGTTCAGTTCAGAACAGTACCCAGTTCAGTTTAGAACAGTACCCACTAAACTGTTTTAAAGAAAATCAAATTATCAGCGACTCCTCTCTGATGGATGAAGGCATGTTGAGGATCGTTAAAAAAAATTTATTACAGTTTTCGTTACCGACTGAGATGGTTTCCCGTTGCCCTAAATACCACGCGAATACGCCGATGTTACGATTTGCAGCCTCTGTTTTGGTCCATTCCGGCAACTAGGTGAAACCTCGAACTGAGATAATTAAAAATCTCCTCATGTGTATCGCAACTTTCCTACATACTTAGTTCCTATCTTAGCGAATTCGTTTTGGACGACCCTGAAACTTTGACTCTCGTCTCCCGTCTCTCGCAACGGTTTATTACCCTACACTTTCAAATACCTCAAACATCATGCCCTCGCCATGAACCGGGCAAACTTCTGACAGTTTCAACGCGCGAGGTCGGATGACACTCGTGACACACTTCAGCATAACAAAGTCGGAAGAGAAATCAGATGCGTGACGTACGGTTTTAATTTCGCTTTGTCGCACAGTCGATGTTGTTCAGCCGATTGCACAACTAAAAAAAAACCCACCAAGTGTAATCAGACCGTTCGATTCCCGTTAACTCCACGTAGTGAGAATGGGGTATCAAAGACTTCGAAACTCACGATTTGCGCGAGTTTCCCTCTGGTTGCGCCCTCACGAGGTGCGCCCTGTACAACTCGATAGCGCCGAAAGCTTTGTGCCTTTACTATGTAGAGCAACTTCACACTCTCCCGGTTCACTTCGTATACGCTCCAATCAGAAAACTTTATTCAATTTGCACCAATCGAGACACCTACGCCGTGCTCGCTCGTCATCGAACCTCCTAACTGCCACATTCCTTGCAACTTACACGCGTGCCTGCACTTCGCACCTTTCAACTCCAGTCCCCTTCGCGCCTCAACTTCCTCGACTCCGTGACCTCAGCATGGCTGTGCGAAAGTTAATTCCTACACTCGAGAGAGACGAGATAAATTTTCGCCTATAGTCTCGTTAATGCGGCGAGAAGCCTCTCGCGAGAGTTCGGCGCCTTCCGAAACTCCCGGACAGCGAGAAGGATCTCCTCTACGTGGTCACGACGAGGAGTCGTAAAGTTGCCGTCGTCCTCTCTATCGGGGATATCTACTGCCGGGTGTCAGGAAGCGCACCGGCAGCTCGGAAAGCACACGCCGAGAGAGTTTTACAGCGCCGGTAGAACCCGTCCGTAATCAGCGGACAGGCAGAATAGTATAGGAGGTATGTACCGTACGCGTATATCTATATATAGTATGGAGGATAAAGTCGGACGTATGGTATCGGTCGGGGAGGTATGGCTCTGGCGCGCTGAACGACGGATCCGCAAGCATTAAAAGTCGCCGGTGGCGGTGGGCTAGGAGTGGGTACCCATACGAGCTCTCCACCGCACTCGGTGATTTATGCCGAGACGTTTACGGTTTGTGTAATTTAATTGTCCAGATGGGACGTAAAGATCCGCCGGGCGATATTCCTCCGCGTTGCTATAAGGGCAGGCGCTCACCTGTGCTCGCGCTCGCCCATAATCTCCGGAGTCCCGGGAGAACGCAATAATAACACGTGCATGCGGCATGTAGCAAGCGGGCATATAACAGGTGAACCAAATCGGCTATAAGCTTCCTCGTGGCAGCTGTTTGACCTTTTCCGAAAGCTTTAACGTTTATACCGGATGCGAGAGATAACGCTCGAGAAGGAACTGTCGAGAGTCATCTTTAGAGCCCCACGAAGAGAGTCCCGCGGAGATATAAACCCGGGCAGCCGTGACGAAGTTCCCCGCCTAGCTTCTCCGAGATCAATCTTGAGATTGATCTTGGAGGAGCAAGGGTCTCTCGGATGCATAGTAAACTTCTTCGGAAGAAACGAGTAAATGGTGGATGCGCCAGTCGATTCGTGGTTTGCACGAAGGGGGTAAAGCCGGTATCGTAGGTGCACGTCTGCGCTGAGTGAGAACGGGCCACCTACTCTGAGTTACGACTCTACAGCAGTAAATAAAAGGCGCCGAGTCGGTCGTCGTCGTCGGCGACGCTGCTTCGGGATCCGCTTTTCACGCGACCTGCTCTCTCGCGTAGAGCCTGCTCGACTGCGCTCTCTCACTCTCTTCCTTTCTATCTTTCCACCTTCACCCAACGCCTGACAATGAATCCTTGTCTCGGCCTCTCGCCTGGCAAACGCTGAAAAATAAAGTAAAACGTGAAGCAAAAAAAATACGACTCCGTAGAGCGCGCCAGTTCGTTCGCCAACCTACCTTCACCGAGTTCTCTCGCGCCATCCGCATCCTCGACGCGAAAGAGGAACTCCTCCATCTGCGGTCTCTTTTATCTTATGCCCGTTTTCCCCTCACTCGGGAGCTTGGCAAACTCAACCGCGGGAGGAGCACCGGGTTTTCCATTCGACAGCGGGTACTTATATTTTCGACTTTGGTGTGGGTTTTTGTTTTTTTTTTTTTTTTTTCATTTTTGCGCGAATAGTTTCTCTTCTGTTCGTCGAGGGAAATAAAGTCGAGTGGATCTTCATTTTTTACGAATGTTTCCCCGGAAATTGTTTTTCGTACAAAAGATTACATTTGGCATAACGAGAGTGACGGACGTTCTTGAAGAGTATTTGGATACTTTGTAAATGTAACAATACCCTTAGTACGTGGTACTATTTTTAATACATTGAAAGATGTACCACGTGACATATGAGTGCGAGAGAGATATATGCATTTTTCGAATCAATGCTATTTAAACCCGATTGACGTTTCGGATAAAACGGAAGCCATTATTCCGTTTTATCCGCGGATTAAATTGTGTATCCGCTAATGCTTTTCTTTTTCCCGAAAAGTCTACGATCTCTGAATCACATTCATTGTAGATTTTGGTTACCAACAATATCGTTTCACATGTCTTTAAAATGTTTATAGTGTTAGATGGCAAAAAATATTCCTGTCGAATTCTTTCGGTGTGGAGATGGTAGAGAAGATTTCCGGAAAGTTTTAACGACGAAGGGTCGAGAGATGCGAATGGAAAGACAAATAAGGGTGGATGACCTGTCCCGTGGCAGCTTACTCGCATCTATCTCGCCGCGCAGTGTCAACAACCTTCCGTCCTATTCGCCCATCGCCCGGATCCAACGGGTTGACATCGGATATGCAAATCTCGGTCTGGACCGGTCTGGCCCGCGTTCTTCTCTCACCCCCTGCCTTGCAATGAAAAACCCACGGCAAGCCGTTTCGTGCTCGGACAATTCGCTTCTTCGCTCAGATCAAAATAACCGAGAAATTTTACATCCTATGGTGATCTGCAAAAAAAAACAATTTCCCAATTACCATTCAACGGACAACTATGCGCGATTCGTAGTCGGCACGTAGGGGAGCTCCCGCACGGTTGGACCAGTTGAATGAATGGAGAACTTTTATTTCTCAGTAATTCAACGAGGAATCGCGCTGCAGTGGGTTGGGTTGTTTATCTGGGATCGAAAAGGAGCATCACTCAAACTGTTAGACCCAAAAAGTGAGGATATCTCAGCGTCCTGAATCTTCCAGTTATAAAACTGCCCAGGTGGGATTCTGCAGTAACTGGAGAAACGGCACATCGTTTGGTTTCACACTGGCTGACGTAAGCCAATCCACTATATCGGCCCTTCTCCGGCCAGCGTAGGCAGTCAGAGCGAAGCCAACGATATTCAGAGTACCAATAAGCAATGGATGTTATTACACCACTGCTTGGCAGAGACATTTTTTTAAAAGTCTCTGTGACGTCACTTCCGGTTTGAAAATCTCACTTTTCACTCCGGAATCTCACGTTTCACTACAGAATCTCACTTATACACTGAAGGTGACTTTGTACGCAGGAAAATTTCGATGTGATGTCACTTCCAATTTGAGAATCCGTTTTTAAACGAAAGTGACGTCATACCGGAAATAGGTATCCCGCTTCCGGTTGAGAAATGAGATTTTCGAACCGGAGTGACGTTACAGAGAACATATGTTATTTTTTCCGGAATGTATCTCGAACGCAGTCAGTGACAAAACCGTGTGAATTAAGCAACACCGGAAAGTGGGTAAACGTGCGTGATACATCTCAAATGTATTTGAAGTGATTCATGGTTTGCGAATAATATTAGCAGACCATACATCTAGCCGAATAGAACACAGGCTCTAATACTGGGCTCGATACAGACACAGCAATAACATTTTCCGCCGAGCCGTTATGTTAGGTCCGACTCAATACCCGGATCGGGCACATATCGCCTTGAATCCAGAAAAATGATTTATTTAACAGCCACCGTTTATTTGGTTCAAGTAAAATATTTATTTGATTTAAATAAATATTTATTTCACTTAAGTAACTATTTACTTAATTTAAATAAATATTTATTTAAATGAAATAAACATTTTACTTAAACCAAATAAACGGTGGCCGTCAATTAATTTCTTTTTCTGGCTGTGATCGCCCCGGAGGTACAAAACCCGCGATTAAATCTCAACTGGGTGGGACGATCCAAACCTTAAAGGGGTCCATTGGTAACAAACATCGGTTGCATGAATGGACCCCACTTCAAATGTTCGAGTACGTCGTTATCGGAGTATTTCGAGCACTTTATCTTAAGCGATCCAAGTATTTCGAGCATTTCAACTTAAGCGATGGTGGTTATCCCCTAAAAAATACAAAATACGGCAATAAGAAACTACCCGACCCCAAACTCTTGCAACAAGCCTCAGCATGCCACGACCGGAAAGTTACGACGAACTTTATTATGATTCCCAAACCCGCAAGTTCAAGCCCTCGCGCACACATCAAGTCGGATATCGCTACTCGACGTTCTATTATGCATGAGCATCACCGGCGAGAGAGTTGCCGCTGGACCGTTAACGCGTTGAACTGCCTACGTCAATGTTCCCGGTCGCGCTCGTTCAACAGCTCGCGTACGCGGAGAGGCGCGTTTTCATTCACTCACGTGCGTGGCCGGTCTCTCCCGCGAAGCCCGGCGGTCCATTCACGGATAGAGGGTCCCCCGTGGGCGGACATAGTCCGAGAGCAACCACTCTCGGACCACTCTCACCGAGCACACGAGAGCATCGTATTCTCTCCGTTCCTTTTTTCCTTTCCTCGTTTTTTTCCTTTTCCTTCATTCATGACTGAATTTACACGACGCTCTCGTCTCGTTCTCACTACCATCTTTCGTGTGCGCGGTCGCGAGAGAACGGAAGACACAGGATCTCATTCTTCTCTTCCATCTCTTGCTCCTCGACCTCCCGTCCTCTTACGCGTGAATTTTTATCCGTATTTTCTCATGACCCCGAGCCAGGTGAAGCGTCTCTCAGGCCGGGCCGGAGGGAACATCGCTCGCGGCTATTTAATTCCCATGTACCAGGAAGGATCCATCCTCCACGCGCGTACGTCATCTCGCGCGTGCTGGAATGCTTTATCCCGATGGTTATCCGCTGAATATTACAAGAAGCGTCGATAACGTACCCCAGCGGCGCACGTATTATCGATAAATTAAATCGGCGCTCGAAGCGTCGTCGTACGAATTCATCCAGTCCCAGCCGTTATCGGGCGTATCCGCTGCAAGTGGTGTTATCGGGTGAATCGACGTTCGCGCGTTGCGCGATGAGTGAGACGGCGAGCGGCAATGCGCGGAGAAATCCCGGATCGCCGTTGCTGTGTTTCTCTCGTGGGCGAGCTCTTGCGAAGATCCAGCTGGTTTGTGCACCAAGATGCCAATGCCGGGACTCTCCCGATATCGAGTATCTCGATCTCGGCAATGCGGGCAATAGTGCTCGAGAGAACGCGTCCGGGGCGTCGGGTGTACTTGCCGGCTCTTCGGGGTCTCGAGATACTCAACGTTAGGATAATGGGCCTTATCTACCTCGCATAACCCGCCGGGGGAGTGATGGGAAACCGCTCCGTCGAGAGACAGAGATAACTTAACGGGCGCCGTTTATCCGTCTCCCTCGCGGTCCTCCACCTTCGCACCATCCCGGGACGAGGAAATCGAATGATGTTGTCCTGTTTGGGCACGACCGGCAACGGCAGTCGGTAACAGGTATAATCCGCGTCATATGGGAGTCCCAGCTCCGCTCCCGCAGGAACACGTCAACCTATGTGCTTCGAGCGAGGCACGACATCTCCTCGTTTCCCTCGTGACGTTAAGTTCCGGGAACCGAGCCCGGAACACACGCCAGCGAGACGACTGTCCACTCGTAATGCGAGTCCTGTTTGTACGGTGAAACCAGCCATGTAATGAAACCTCGGGGGCCATCGGTGCCGCCTCGACGTTGGATCAGCTCGCTCTCCTCGCCCGATGCGGCTAAGGGCGAGAGGGCCAGTCACCGTCACGCTCCTCGCTTCACATACAACACCGGACGGAAGCTTCGGGGTAGCTACAGACCCCAAAGTGAAACGTGGTCAGCCCCTGACGCCATCAAGACCAGCTTGCCGCCACCGTGGACGCAATGCATTTCGTATGTTTAGCCCCGGACGTTGGTCGATACATGCACAGATTAGCTTTACTCAATTAATTCGCTTCGATGATTCGAACAAATTGGGCCGGAGCGTTTGGCAATACTGTTTAGGTTTGGTAAACGAGAGTCGCCTAAGGTGGATCTAAGTTGGAACTGGGCGATGTTTCGGCGATTAAAATTGAAGAAGGGCTGCTGGCTCTTTTATAAACAACTGTACGGTCGATACATGCATAGATTAGCTTTACTCAATTAATTCGCTTCGATGATTCGAACAAATTGGGCCACAGCGTTTGCCAATCCTGTTGGGGTTTGGTAAGCGAGGATCGCCTAAGTTGGGTCAAAGTTGGAACTGGGCGATGTTTCAGCAATAAAAATTGAAGAAGGGCTGCTGGCTCTTTGATAAACAATTGTAGGTCGAGTGTCACTCGTTGAGGATCAATTAGAGCAGAAGCTCCTCGATTTCTATGGTTTAATCCTCTCTGCGTTCCAACATTGACGCCGGCCCGACATAGGTGACTCTGCCCATGATCCGGACATCGTCAACAAAATGATGCGTGCAGTTTTCGATAAAATGCAAAAATCAGATAAATTTGGAACGGATCAAAAGAGCCGCAGGTCAAAATCAGTTTTTATAAAGCCATAACGTACCTATATAGAGCATAGCGACGCGTATGCAGATTACCGCGAGGTATATCGGGGCGTAGATATCCGATGATAGGCGGTACACACGACGCACGATTTAGAGGGAATGCGAAAATTGGAGTGACAAGGTGAAAAATGGGAGAGCGTGAGCCCGGAGGGGTTCAATAACATCCCGTCGAAGCTAATCCCATCGGTTGTCGGTGGCACACTTTATTCGCCGTTCATTGATATGTAAAAGGCCGGTAATTTCGTCATAGCCACAGGTATAACTGCAGATACTCGGGGTTCGCATCGACAATGAAATTGCCGGGGTCATCGCTGTTTCCTACTGGAATTCTCCGCTATCGCTATTTTCGCAGCAACCCGCGCTAACACGAGGCGAGAAACGGAAAAACATTTTCCATGTAAACCCACCCACGGCTGTACCGCTGGTTGCTGTGCGGGTATGAGAGTTATAAGCTTTCCCGATGACTTTCATATTCAACCAGACTTCGGCGGGAGTGACGCCCGGGTTTATTTGTTTGTTTGGGAAAACCAATTTTCAACCCCCTTGTTTTGTACAAGGTATGACAGCCAGCTATAACGTTCCCAATTCATTTTATCGGTATCAATGCCAAACATTTCACAAAACTTGAGCCGTCGGGGGAAGGAGGTTCAAGTTGCAAAGAGTATTTCGCGGTGTGCGCCACAAATATGAGCTTGAACCGAGAGATGAGAGAGCCCGGAGGCGGTGTTGGGGATTTTATCGTGAAAAATTGATTTCCCGTCGGAAGTGGCCGGGAATATACCTGCTGCGACGTCGTTCGATTCCTTTGATCGGTTGCCTGCCATCGGGTCAAAAGAGTGAGATTGCGAGAGGCCACGACGTTTCAACTCTTCCTGCTCATATACACACAGTTGAAACGCCCATGTGTATGCACCGGGCGCGCTCCAGATCTTTTGATCGATGCCCTTTGCCGCTGCTACTCGCCTATGATGGATTCGGTATATCGGGACATCGACATATTTCCGCGTTGCAAAAGTCCAATGTTTCGTCGATTCTCCTCTCAAATTCTCCGCAAACAAAACCCCTCCGAGTCTTAAATTCACGCGAAGAAAGAAAAGCTCCGGGGCACAATCTCGTGTACATTCGACTCGGCGGAGAGAATAGCTGTACGGAATTCACTGTGCGGTTTTCTCATCGATAAAAACCGATTCTCTTTGTGGCTGGAAAGAAATTGCTTCTCCAGATGCATAAAAAAAAATATATTATCGACATTTATTTTCCTGTCTTTCGGCATTGAAGAGAGGTTAACTCTTTACAATGTTTGTATTTTTTCTGTGTTAATGCACATATTTTGCAATATTTCTTTACGCATCGTTATTGCATTTCTGTCGTTTCTTTAAAATTGCCCTCATTCACATTATCTCTTTTCCTGCCTTGCTCGGTACCTCCATCAAACTTATTTCGGGTTGGAATTCCTCATCACACATTTCTGTCACGTGGGAATGTGGTTGTGAATTGCAGAGCCTTCATAATTAATCTTCCTGCCTTTCCCATTATCTCATCGCTTTTTCCGCTTTTCCGCATCTAAAAAAAATATTGTTATTGCCCGAAATTGAATTAATCACAGGGTTTCGAGAAAGACCGTTGGTAGCTAATACAATTGGCTCGCTGGGGTTGTAAAACAAGAGAGGAGGCGTCACAATGATGAAAAACAAAGTAAAACAAGCGGGCTTCGGGGAGTGAAGAGACGGGGTTGACAATGAATACGAAGAAATGTTGCCGAGCGGCGCCCTATCGTCGGGAGGCACCCACGAGCTTTTTAACGACACTCGTATCTGGCCCTGCCCGGTATCAAAAGCGCCGGAGCAAGCAACAGCCACATAGCCAAGGGGAAGAGCAGCCCCGGGCACCCGGGCGTTTTGTTTGCTATAAAGAGGCGTTTCATTGTGCGTTAAAATTGAATGGAGATCCACGCGCGTTTGTTCATTGTTTTCTCCGGGTACAGTCTAGGCTCTCCGGTGTGTTCGTGCCACACCCGAAGGACGATAGGGATGGTGTTCGAGGCGCAACGACGCGACTCTCGACGCGACCTTTGCGTCTGCATTTTCACTGTCTCCTCAAAGCTGTCGCGCCGAGAGAGCCGGTGTTGCTTCTCATTAACGAGATTTTCGGTCGAACGATCGCGGAAATTCAAAGGCTAAAAAAAGAAGGTAATCAAAAATGATCTTTCACAAATGCGGAGGATGTTGAACCCTCGTTCCATTGTCTTCTCAAAAATCCCACCGAAAGCCACTCGTGCAGTTTCTACTGTCTCGTCATACACCCAGTATGCGAAGCGAGAAACCATGGTCTCCCAAAAAAATTTCGATTCACACGATGGTTTGAATACATTTTCCCAATCTTGTATGTCTGTCTGTCGCGATACCAATTCGTGACAGTACATTGAGAAAAAAAATTTGGTGGATTAACCAAAAGTCACGGTGACATACGTTCAAAGCTGTTATTTGTTTGGTACAAATAAAGCATTGTTTCGTTAAACCAACCGAATACACCTTCACTGATAAAAAAATACGGTTGACTCAACTAAGATTCGGGCAGGGACGTTCACATAAATATTTTGTTGGTACAGCTAAAAAATTGGTTGGTTCAACAATTTGTTGGTTGATTTCACAAAAATATTTTGGAGTCATTAAAATATTTTGTTCGAGAAACAAAAAATTTATTTGAACGTCCCTGCCCGAATCTTAATTGATTCAACTGTACATTTTTATCAGTGTTTGAACTTATGTCACTGCGCGTTTGCTTAGTACATCCATTTCTTTTCCTCAGTGTAGACTTTGCAATTGTTCCGAAGTATCACTGGCGAAAATTGAGGCAAGGTTGGAGTTAAAAATATCCTGCTGGTTTTCGATAAATCTCATCGGTCGAACGAGCGATCGGGTAACCGCACGGAGGATATCGAGGTGTATATACGTAAGCCTATCCGGATGAACATTTTTTAAAAAATACTTTTTACGGGACTTTGGCTGGTATACATGCACCGCGCGTTGCAGCTTCGGCATCGGTGGTAGTCGCCGGTATGCAGATCTCGTGTTCGCAGATGGATTTAAGTGCCGCGTAATTCAGACCGGGCTTCTTGCCCTCTTGGAACCCGCGACCGAGGTCGTCCCTCTTCCTCTTTATCTCCCACACTCGGGCATGAGCGCTCCCTTAGCGCTCTCTCGCTGGATTCAGGTTCTTCCTCGCAAATTCTCCCATCGCTTAAAGCCCCTTCGCCAACCTTCTCTTGTCTTCCCTGCTGGTTCAGCGTTCTCCCCCTCCTATCGGCTCTTCCCACTCTCGTCCCGGCAAATCAAACAACAGGCGCATCTTTCCGTCCTCCCCGAATTTTAAACCAGAGGAGAAGAAATAAAAAAAAATCATCCAATCAAATTATTCTTCTCCATTGAAATACCTACGCCTTTCTGAGCTCGAGCCTCAAAGGTCTGTCGGGGAGTAAGTAAACGAGCATCACCGCCGGCAATCTGCGGGCCAAGTTCGGAGTCAAACTACCCTCAGCTTGCTGTACATGCTCACCCTCTCTGCGCGCCGTCGCCGAGAAGTTTTTGAACTCTCGAAACTGCTCGCGAAGACGAGACGAAGAGACGAAGTGAGTTACTTGATAGGAAGCTCGGGGCTAACGCGAGATGTCTCGACCTTTGAATGTCACTGGTAGCAAGTTAATACCCCAGGGATAACACACATCGCAGTAGCAAACGTCCCATATCCTTCGTATCTCTCGAACGTCGGGAGCAAGCGATTCGGCAAGGGTGTAAGGTCTCGTGCCTCCGTAACGTACCTGGATGCACGCGAATGTCTTGTCTTTCGCTTCCGCCGGTGCTTCCGCTATTCGCATTGACGTTTCCGGGAAAGCTCATGGTACGAGATTTCGCTATTCAGCCTGGAGCGACAGGCGCGGCTTCCGGAACGTCTCCCGAGAATCCTTCGTCCCTCGAGGAAGGGAATCGCAACAAACCCCGAAACTTATTTGCATAAACACTTCGACACAGTTTCGGTATAATCGTACTTAATGATTGGTAAATTTCTGAAGGTGGAAGATCGTTAACTTCGGTAATGACAAAGCTCACATTAAGCTCCCAATTTTACACCTTGTTGGTTACAGCCTACGATAAATTTGCCGTGTAATTTAATTGACGTCGAAGCGACAATCAACTCGCTTCGATGAATCCAGTTGGAAACCTCTCGGAGCCGGTCGATAGATGAGAGGGGGAATACGGGACAGTGAGGAATACCAGCGAGGTCGTTTTAAAGAAATGAGACAATGAAGTCAAGATGAGTCTGGACTTCTGGGGTGGGTTTCCACCGTCGGCGTTTCCACCAGTTGCCGAGGTACTCGTCTGGCGCTCCACCCGGTATTCGCCAGACCTTCGGTATTGAGCCGGAGCCAACGTATCGACTCGACAAAAAATGTTATCTCTGCGCCTGTACCGGGCACACTATTGGAGCCCGTGCTCTATTCCGTAGATTCATGGTCTGTAAATATTCTTCGAAGACCATGAATCTGCTCGGGCCGACTCCAGTGCTCTTTTGGTCCACTCCAAACACATCTGACATGTATCACGCACGTTCTTTTGCACAGTAAAAAAGATTTGTACATTTAACAAACTTTTTTTGTCCACAAACGTCCACAATTATTTTATTGTTGATTATTCAAAAAATACTTGTAAAATGCGAGACATTTTTGTAAAATGAACAAGAAAAGAATTGTGGACGTTTTGTGGACAAGAAACTTTGGTACCTATTTTACTGTGTACCCACTTTTCTGTGTTCCTTAATTAACACGTTTCTGTCACTGACTGTTATTCGAGATACGTTCCAAAGAAAAATACCAGGTTTTCTCTGTAATCTCACTTCCGGTTCGAAAATCTCGTTTTTTAACCGGAAATGACGTCGCACGGGAAAATGTCAGTTCCGGGTTCAAAATCTCACTTTTCAACCGAAAGTGACATTATACCAAAAATATGTCACTTCCGGTCGGATAAAAAGATTTTCAAACCGGAAGTGACGTATTTGGCACAGCTTCGACCAGTGTTCGCCCAATGTCGGTCAGTACCGGTCCTGCGTTTCATTTCCACTAGGGTACAGTCGTCCCAGTGGGTGACTTGGTAGACTCACGTAACGGATATACAACCGGTCTATCGTAGAGCAGATTTCCTTTACATGATCAACAATGCAGCAGTCACTTTTTGAAAGAAAAAAATAGAAGGAGAAAAGAAAAAGCCGATACATTTTGGCACTGGATACGTCGGAGCATCGGAGCATGTGTGCCACGATAAAGGGACAGTCGAGAAGAATAGAAAAAAAAGAGATAAAGATAAAGTTTTTCACCAATATGATGGGGGCCCCGACGGAGGACGACGTGGCAGCCGAGAAACAGGATTTTTCTCCTTTCCAGCGAGAAATCGTCCGTTTGCGGCATGCCTCGGAGCGATATAGGATTTTATTACTGTGCCGTGACCCGAGCTGACGACGACAACGACACCGACGTTCCCCACCGGTTTCCTCGCGGCTTCCTAACTGTGCGATATAGTATTATATATACCACAAGGCCAAAGCCTTATCCGGCTTCGTCCCCACGGGGATCTTCCCCCTGCGCACTTGTAACCCGGTACTCTGCGCGCTTCCCGGCGGCTCAAACGAACTCTCCTCGCAGTCGAATGATCGGAATCAAAGTATCCGAGAGCATCGACCCGTACATTATACGTGTATACCGTTCCGCCTCCGAGGGTCTCCCGTGATTCTTCCAGGATCGCAGAAGAATATCTCCGACCCGCGGAATATAATCCAGTCTCGAAAAAAAGTTTACTTTTTAATTCATTTCCCTCGTACCTGCCGGAACGACTCGGCATCAGCTGCGGATGAAAGATCTTCGCCCAAAATCTGTAATAGCAGAGGTCATAAATCATCACCGGTTTCCACCGTGAACTTGTCACAGGATAGATCGAATCTGCTGAATTCACTGATTACCATCTAATGACCACTCAATCCTACATCGTCCGAATACGAAGTGTAATTCGAACCTTCGTTCCGTCCCTAATTGCCTGTCTTCCATCATTATGAATTACATAACTCCAGGGTGATTGGAATTTCGTCCTGCGCGGTGGAAATTGTACGGATTCGACAACGGCATTTTGATATAATTACAACCAATGGATCAGGAGTTCGAGCGTCGGCTTATGAACCAGCGCTGTGTTTTGACGAGCTCTTCCCTCGATGTTTGAACTCGGAAATAGAAGCACGTACAAACGAACCGGCGTTAACTAAACGTTTGCGAAGAGTCGGTCGGAACTTCGAGAGGGTTTATGCGGAACATCGCATCGCCGAGCAGGGTCGGCTTCTCGGATAGTCGAGTCAGAGAGGTTGGAACGAGCCTTGGGGTGAGGGATGGAAGTGAATTGGCTCAAAATGTTCCGACGTACAGAGGTCCCGCGTATATTGAATTCGAGAGCTTTGCATACCTCATGCCCAATATTCTCTAATGGTGTGCGTCTTTCAACATTGATCGGAGAAGGGAAGAGTGGTGAATATGAGCCCGGGTTGTAAGGTGCGTATTTGCACAAATGCAGATCTAAAAAGAAATGTAAAACGCCGTTCATATTACTTGCATTGGTAACAGCGAGGAATTTCACGTGTTGAACATTGCTCCTGATGAGATTTAGAAACATCACGCGAGATTCCTTGATTTTCATAAACCACGCATGGGGCCTTGATACACTGGAAAAAAAATATCATTGATTCAAGAACAGTGACACTTGCGGGCTGCCATTGACATATATAGTCAGTGTAATTATTATTTTCATTCTAATCATTATATATCAAAATGAACCAATGTCTATGAAATTTATGAGAAGATATGTAATAGTTTCATTATCATGCGTCATTAAGTCAAGCAAAATAGACTTGAAATAACAGCGTATGTCCATGGCAGCCCGTAAGTATCACGGTTCTTGAATCAATGATATTATTTGTTCACTATACGGATCATTCTTTCATCTAGTTACGATAGTCAGTCGTTTCCACAGAAGTTGAAGTTATGAAGAAACTTGAATTCAATTCCAAATATCCGAAGCCTCAGCGAGACATTTGTAGGTAAGGTCCATTATGATTCGACTCCAATGGTCTATATTATCAAGCATGCAAAAAAAAACAAGTAAGATAACAAAAATCCTAAGAATACTTCATTGCCAGGCGTTTATAAACTTTGAGCCTTTCGGGTACGTATTCCTTCTACCGAAATGGGATTTACCTCCGGCTGTACGAGATACATGGCCAAACTTTTCAGTGGTCCATATTCACCACTTTTACCCTATACGCCAGATAATATTTTATTGCCAGCTCCGCGAACGAGAATTCCCGTGCTCCCATCTTGCTTCACCAGACGGCTGATCTTAACAGCTGTAGGAACTACGAATCTTCCCGTCTATCTCCGTAAGATGATCGAGCGGGACGGAATAATCGAATTCCACGTTAAACATCATAATGCGAGGCTGCATAACATCGTTCCAGGTTTCTCGCTACGAAACGCGTTCCCTCACCGAGTTTTCGAAGCATGCCGAGGTCTCGCGGCTCCTCGGAATACTAAGTAGTAACGGCGCATAAATATCAGACGAATCTCGGCTATTCGCGCTTCTACGTGCGAACAAACTTTTATTCATGCATGGCCATCGACGGATAAATTTTTCTATTTTTTTTTCCTTTATTTATTCTCGCTACCAACCTACCCACATTTTTACATCCCGTCGAATAGTGCGATATATTTTTCGCCGAGAATGAAATTTGCGATTCGATATGCGTCTAGGGGCAGGGGAAGGGAGTCTCGGGCACGAGCTTTTACCGGTGGAACGCTCGGCGCGCGCGCGAAACGGCAGCCTCGCGAGAGTCCCTTGGCCGTAGCCACCGTCGGCGAGAATGTCGACAGGTGGGCTCCGCGAGTGCAGCTACTGCAGCCTCGGCTGCTGCATAATGCAAAGACGCCGGCGCTACGCCATGGCTATCGTCGTCGTGCTCCTCTTTCGTCGGGAGGCGAACGGTGCCCGTCTACGCCTCCGCGGGCGAGGGAGAGAGCCGTGCGGGCTTTCGCCGGCGGCTTTTCTCGGTCTCGTACCTCGACTGCGCGAGATCAGAGGAAAATCTCGCGGAGCTCCTGCCGGCAACATCGACGCACACCGCTGCACACTCGCTTTTCGTTTTTCTTTCATTCCGCAAACAGGCTGGATGGCTCGAACTGACGAGAGACGAGCCATTGGTTACTCAGCCTCGGTTCCGCACCCTCCGGTCTCCACGGGAAAGCTTTGCGGTTGCCGTCCGGTGCGGTTAACATGACGTTCTGCTAACTTCCTCTCTATTCCCCCCTCTCTCAAAACGAACGGGCTTTATCGTCGTTTTGTCAGAGTCGCTGAATCCCTTCGAGACGCAGGATTTCCTCTGCTAGGACTGTTCTAATCAAGTCGCCCCATTGCACCATGTGCAAATATACGTGCTAAGGTGGGCGTGTATAGATGTGTATGTGTATATATATATATATATATATATATATGGGTAAGTCTGGTCGTTTCGACTTTAGTCCGAATGGAAAATGGATTAAGTATCCCCTCGACCCTCGAGACGAGACGAGAGTAAAACTCGGCGTTAAACTCTACTGTATATACATGTATGTACGGCTACACCCTCGCGTTAATCTGTCCTTTCGAACGGTCTCGAGGTCGGTATATAGCGTCAGTGACGGCAGCGGGATTTCGAATTGAATAGGAAATTTATACCAAAGAGCATCGGTCGAAGAGAATTTTTCTTCAGCATAATCCTTCTTCTTTTTTTTTTGTTTTCTTTAGTCTTTTGAGGCACTCAAGTACTGCTTTTATTTTCGTAAACAAAAAAGAAAGGTAATTTACTCTCCGTCACATTTTGCGGCTGTCGAGCGTGTTGACGCACTCGACGTATGAAAGGGATTAATTACAACTACTTGTGGATCTCATACGAGCGGAGACGTGTGACGAGACTCTCGCTTCTCCCACGTTCCAACGTACCGCCTATCTTCGTCCATCCCTCTTGCTCTTTTCTTCATCGCCTCGCTGAAGAATCGCTAATTAGCCTCGAGAGGGTTGATGCTCTTTTATTTTTTGTGTGCGCTTGTTTTTTTTTTAGTCCTCGCTTATGTCGCTCGTCCATTCAATCTCTTACACTTCTGTAATGGTCGGGTGACGTAACGCGTAGACTCTCGGTGAGTTCGTGCAATGAGATGGAATAAGCCGACACCCCGATAAAGTATGACTCGAGTTTTTCGTTGTTTCGCGCCAAGTTGAATACAGTGAGCTCGTGAGAGCCAGGAATTTTCACCCGCAAACCCAGAATTCACTGTGTATAGTTATATATACATATATATATATGTGAATATATATAGGAGAGTGCTTGGATGAATTAACTATCCGACGGTTGAGAACCGGATAAAGTTTTAATTTATACGGGCTGCCGTGGACGATTGTCGGCCGAGAGAGTGGAAGGGAGCGAGGGGGATGAACAGAGCTCAGTACTTACTTTCGCGATATCACCACGACCTCCTGGTCGGCGTCTCTCACTCCGGCGTTTCCGCCACCCGACGGCGATACAAAGCTTTGTGTCCCTCGAAACGCTTCCGTCGTTTGCTCCCAACCCCTTTCTTTTATACATGACCAAAAAAAAAAAAGACCACTTCCCTGACGAAAAACGCGAAAGAAAGAGGATCCTCCTAGCGGGCTCCATCGATGCACACTGCCGGAAACTTCCGGAAACGACTGTGAAGCTTTTGTCATTGGCGCCATTAAGAAAAAAAAAAAAATCGTCGCGACTGTTTGATGTTCCCGGGAGAGCATTCTTTTGTCATTATGGTTGCAAAAAAAGTCCGGCCATTGATTAAAAAACTTGGTGACGAAAGATCAAGGAAAGAAACAAAAAATGACCGTGCGCAATAAAAAAAGGGTTACACATTTAAAAATCTTTATTAAAATCGTTTTTATTAAACATCTACAATTTTTTTCGTGCACCCAGAAAAATAATTTATTTGACGGCCACCGTTTATGTGGGTTAAGTAAAGTATTTATTTGATTTAAATAAATATTTCTTTCATTTAAGTAACTATTTCCGTAATTAAAATAAATATTTATTTACATCAAATGAATATTTCACTTAAACCAAATAAACGGTGGTCGTCAAATGAATTTTTTTTCTGGGTGTGTTAACTTAAAATGTATTTTATTTCAAAAAAAGTTGTATAATTAACAAGAAAATGAATTGCGGACCTTCGTGCACAATATTCGTTGAATGTACAAACCACATTTGCCGTGCAAGTAGTTACCCGAGATCCACGTAGCACCGGCACGATTTCATACAGCAATATCCCGCGATATCCAGAGCGTTCGGTTGCAATCGTCCAATATCTCGTGGCTGCAGCGCTAATTTCGTTTCAATCGAACGACCGAGAGTTTCGTAACGAGCTCAAAGAACCAGTAGCGAATGCGATTCTGGTACGGCGCTCTTAATTATTATCGTGGCTCGCGTGTCGGCGGGCGAGGATTCGCGCGGAGAAAGGAGTCTCGGTGGTTTGAACACCGTTGGAGGTGCGGTTTAGAGCTTGGCACTCGTGACTGGACGGAGTTCTTGGCTCGCTCGCCGGGTGGCGGCTCGTCGAGCGAGCGGGCTGGAAGCCTCTCGGCTATTATTTCCGTCTCGATCACAATATATTCACGTCATATCGGCGGAGCAATATTTCAATGAGAGCGGCGATAGCGTCAACACAGCGAGAGGTGGAGGGAGCGACTCTACTTGCTACCGTCCGCGAGGAACCAAAGCGGCCCCTCATTGACCCGGCAAGCCCACTCATTTTCGATCTCGGCGTTCATTCATATCGGAGCATAAAACACACTGCGTTACACTGCGCATATCGAACGCGCGGTGGGTGTAAATGAATCGGATTTCGTCATAAACCGCTGCTGGTATCTACGAATACACGGTGGTTATTATTTGTGCGGAGGCGACGCGATATTATTCGTGCGTGCGCACCGGTGAAAGCGCGGCGAAATCTAATCGTTCTGTACTTTCTACGCAATCGCTATAGCGGCTCTCGTGATAATGGAACGTTGGACTCGGCGTGAGTGGACGCAATCCCGAGAGAGAATAAAGAAAACGTATGTACGGACGTATTAATGCTAACCGATGTATAAATTTCGATCTGACCTTCGGCCGACCCACACACGCCCTGTTCCTTTCGGAGTTGCCTTCTCATTCACTTTCGCCAATTTCTCCGATTACACTTTTGAACGAATGGCCGTTTACCCGGCGAGCGAATCGCCGTGGGCTATTCGATGACTCTTCGACACGCTTATGTAAGGCTAAGTAGTTTGGGGTACAGTGTGCGGTGCAGACTGTTTAGACGCGATTTACAGCTGCTGTGTGCAAAAAATTTAATAATTTCTGACGATTTATTTTGTATGATAAAAATGTTCGCCACGACTGCGATGAATGCAAAAATCGGATTTGGTGTCCTGAAAAAATAGTTTCTGTGTTTCAACTCAGGGTACTTTGTGATGTTTTATTGTGCAGGTATTATCCCTAGTTTACATTTTAGAGCATTGCATCCGGGTCTGATCAGGGTCTGACGTAATGTTGTAAAATGTCTATCAGGGTTACAGGACGAACTTTTAAGGGAAAGATGGTCCAAAAGAGAAAGAAAAAGATGATTTAGCAAAAATTATTGGCACACTGTTCTTCATCAGCTTCGCTGATGAAGTTATTCGGAAGTCATCGACCATTACGTCGTCATTGACGAACCCTTTATCGGAAAGAGAAAATTTGACTCAAAATAAAAAAGATCACATTATGCCCTGCTATCTCCGACGTCATACTACGATGCCGGGCAGATGCTCCGTTCCGGTAATTAATTCATGCATTAACCTCGGGGTTAATGATTCACATTAACGACTAATCGGTCGTCGTTGTCCCTCCGATGCTGACTTCAATGTATCTAATATGTATGTACATTGTACGTTTATTAGTGCTCGGAGAAAGAGCGATAACGATTCGGAGATTCCTGTCGTGTTTCGCTGTCTCTTCATCGTCGGTGCTCATTAGCGAAGAGTCAAGCCCGTTGTGCATCGTGATAAAGCCGTTTCCGTGCCCTCTGCTCGCTCATTATTTACAATTCTTGATAATAAGCAAAAATGTAGAATTTTTTGTTGGTTTTTCAATCCCTTCTATATTGTCGCCGATTTAGTCGGAGCGCAATGACGAAGAGGGTTCGTCAAAGGCGGAACTCCGAGTAGCTGCTGATTATTAGCGAGAACCAAGTGGTCCATACAGTGTTTCGGGATGCTACAGAACGCAGTTTCAAGTGCGTGTTCCTCTCGAGTCGTGCGAAACTCCAAATCTCGTATACATCGCGTTACACCCTCACCCTCGGCGCTTTTACCAGCAAAACGAGAACAGCCCAGTCGTTCTGTTCCATCCACATCTTGCTTTAACCCTTGGGAAAGTAGCTCTTGTCTCAACCTCTTCTTCCACTCCATCTGTTCTCTACGTGAATTTCCGACGCAACCTTCGTCTCCCGCACTCTCGACCGTATCTCTCCCGCGCACTCTGGCGACTCGTAACAGCTGGTTTTACGACCTCTGGTCGAGCGCGAATATTAACATTAATAAAAATAAACTTTTTTGGTTATATAAATATTTTCATAAATCATTTAAATTCAAGATAAATCATTTAAATAATTTAATTCTTTGTATTAATATTAATATAAGTGCATAAATGTTGATAATTAATATTATAAACAAATTTCGCGTAAATTCAGTAAACCGTACGGCGAGTAGTAGTAAATGAGCTTTACTAGCCTCAGTAAAACTGAGGCTAATAAAGCTAAATAGATCTGGTGATATCGCGTCGATACGTGTGGGTTTTTTTTCCCTCAGACTAATGGGCCATTGACCAAGGGCCTTCAGCCCGTATCTTTGTATTTGACTAAGGAGTAACTCATACATATAAAATACAACCTGCTTTGTGGAAGAGACGATACAATCGATTAATATATCATACTAATAACTTAGTCTCCTGATTCTAATCAGGAGATTATTTCAAATATAGTGTGCGTTTGAAATTTGTGTTTGGGGACGTTGTTTGTTGGAAGCTTTTTAAATAGCGGGGTGATGGATTCGAGATGTTGCGGTGCACAGTCCATATTGAGACTTTTTAATCTATCTGTAATTGGCTCTATTTTCGTGATGGAGTATAAATATTTGGTTCGAGAGATTGTGAAGAAGGTCGACAGATTCATTTCTAGATTTTCGTGGCATGTGCTATGTCGATGAGTTCGTTTTCAAATGTTAATTTGCGGAAGTGCGAAGCTCTCGCCGTGGTTTTCGTTTTCGTTATTTTTGTGTTTATTTAAGGTTTGCCTATTATCTATAGTAATTCCGAGATATTTCTCGCTTGTACATTCTTTGATTTATTCGTTGTACATGGCGATGAACGGTGCACCAGCGAAAACTTCATGATTAAAATTGTATTTCAATAAGATTTTAATAAATATAATTTAAAGTTCCATGTACCGCGCTTTTGTGTGCAAAAACTTGTTGTGTTTTTCCCTCGAGTGCCGCTGTTTCACATTGCTGCGAAGCGGCAGAACGGGACTGCCGTGTAATAAAATGAGGAGAACAGGAAAATCTTGGCGGGAAAATACAACTCCACTGCGCGTCGAGCATCGAGAGAACAATATACTTTGGGACAATCGGTATTGTCGTCGCCCCGAACCGGCGACAGTGACTGGTAGAGAAAAGCATCGAACAAAATACACAACCAGAGAGCGGTGCTTTCCTCTCAGCTGGTAATATCGCTGCTGGGAGCGTTTCTCTCGAGGACATCGTAAAATGTCTGGAAACTTACGTGGGTGCCGGGGAGGCGCTGTACAGCGGAGAACGTCAAAGTTAGTGAATGGAGAACGGTAGAGGTCCATTCGATGCAGTATCGCGTCCGGTTCGCTCGATGCACTCTCCTCGCGTTTAATCTACGATCGTTACCCTCGTCGTAAGCAACGTAAAATAAAAAGTTAAACATTTTTTATTACTATTCACATTTTTTTTCCTTCTCTGTTCCAGGTAAGAATCGTGGATTTTGGATATCTCTAACGTGGCGGATTTTACGACTCGCAAATTGTCTTCCGTATGTGAGTAATGTTTTAAAATATCATTTTTATTTTTTTTTTGCGAGGTCGGAGGGAAAATTAACTTTAAAGTTTTAGGCGGATGGTATATATATATATATATATATATATATATACACACACATATATACATACATATCCATACATATATATGTATACATAGAGAGCAAAAGGGGGAAGTGAGTCGTTATTCCCAGGCAAGCAATAGGCGAATTAACAATTCAAATATACACTGCTTCGCTTGGTAGCAACACGATGGAGAGTGGAGTGAGGAGTGAACAGAGTATACGCAGCCACCAGGCCGCAATCTCGCGGCAATTATTCCTGGCTGTTCGTCGCGGATAAACCCGCGGGTTTCCCCCGCCGAGTTGCTATTGATTAAACGCCGTAACGAATGTATGTCCTTATTGTTTTCCGAATCCTCGGGACGCCGAGGTAGCCGGCGCGTGTTTCTGCATGGAAAGCTGCTGTTGCCTCTGCTGCTGCTGGTTTCCAACAAAATTTTCCTCCCGCGCAATAATGATACAAATCCAATACACTCGAGTGGTTCACACCGGTCCGACGCGTTTCCATTCGCAATTTCGTCGCTTCCGCGCGGGGACCAATTTATAAATAGACAATTTGCGCGAACGTGTGGGCAAGCTCGTCGGAACGTTGCCTATGGTAATAAATGATTTATTTACCTTCCTTACCGACCGATAAATTCGACGGACGGAATCTTTCGGATTCGGATGGATGGAAATTAATTAATTAACATAAAAGTCTCTCGTCGCAGGGCGATGGGAGAGCGACAGTGAGAGTGAGAGTCTCGAATGAATGGAATCTCTATTTCTCGATCTAGGGATGCGGAAGTTGTGTTTCATTTGTACGGGCCTGGCGGCAGTGAATCCAATCTCGAATGACGATGAATGCGGACAACTTTGAAGGAGGACGACGATTTCATTGAATTCAGGCAAGTCCCTCTTCGCCTCCGGTCGAGGGTCTTCAGTCTCTCGTGATATTTCTAATTAAAGTAGCTATGGGTCGTCTTCCCTTTCATCTCCGTCATTGGAGAGAAAACAAAACGACAACAAAAATATCATCAACCGTCTTCGCGAATAACCCTATCCGTAATCTGTCTGCTCCAACAAACTCCTCGATTTTCCTGTCCCAATGTCCGTGGGTCGGGGAGAATTCAACGGCGACGATCGCCCGCGATAAAATTTGCTAGTGAGTCTCGACTTATGATCGGATTCCTATCGGGATTTTACTTTTAGATCTTTTATTACTTTTAGAAGAAACATTTACTTTTAGTTCTTTTCAATAAGACATCCAGTCAACTTTTTAGTTCGCGAGCTCATGTATGTATTTAACAACTCGATGAGATTAAGAGTCAAAAATGTGTAGCTACTTTAAAAAATTTAAACATAGTTAAGTAATTGTTAACTTAACTATTTCATCATCTGAGAGCATATTATTATTAATTAACAACAGTAGACTGACAATAACAGTAGACTTACAAATGTACATTACTGCATACGAATATAAAAAACACTTTGTGCTCGCTACATATGTTTCATGTTCATCAGCATTACTATTATTATCAACATTTGGTCGAAAAAAATCATTGTCCATATAATTGGTTTTTTTCTGTTTTTATATATGGCATCAAAACATTAACATTAGCATACAAGCGTCCAGCCTGGGTCCATCAAGATATCGACTACGCTTTAAGTACCAAATAAAGATTAAATGTTCCTAGCACTGGATAGCCGAGTGGGTTAAGGCGCAACGGTCACTTAATTGCGATAGCGACCATAACGCCATAAAAATGATTATCTACAGTGGTTCGCCCTTATGATCGAGAGTACTCCGGTTTCGCCCCGGTATGACCTTAATAAAGTTTATTGGAAAAGCAATGAATCTATTGGGGAAAAAACGCAACAAGAATTTTACCAGCGAGTGGAATGGCTCCAATGGAAAATTGATGAGGCGGTCGACAACTTAAGTGATGCCATAAAAACGGCAATCGATGACCTTTTAAAAAAATAAAAACTCTATTCAGCCGAATTCTATATCTCGCCAGTAATTGTAGATTTACAAAAAAATAATAAATTTATAACATCGAACGTAAATAGACTTCACCGACCAGGATCTACCAGAAATCCAGCCAAACTGACTATCTTGAAGGGGCTGCTTAAGGTCACACGAAATAAAATCAATAAAGAATTCGCAAAAAATATTAACATATTTTAGGAGAATAATATTTAAAATATTTCGAAGATCCTAGGAAGGTGTTTCTCCAAGTGAATGCAATTTTTCGCCCGAGATGTAAATCCTCGATACCAACACTTCAAATTCCTCATGAAAAAACAAGCTTGCTAGACGCAGCAAAAGTCGAGATCACTTGTTGTATTCACCTGACAGTGCTCCGGGTTTCTTGTTCGTCTTTCCCATATTTATTCTCTAAGATTGTTCTGTATGCAGGAAATATACGAACTGTAAATAAAAGGCGCAATGGTCGTACTGTACAACCCATGATCGACGGTTCGATGATTTTGACAATCGATCCCCATCGATTGTCAAAATCAGCAGCGTTGTTTTCGGGATATTCTTGTGCCTGTCAGTAGAGTAAGTTCGCATGTATAATTAAACATGAAAATTACCTTCGGTAAAAAGTACAGTTTAAGATACTTTTGACTTAGTTTCAAAATTTCCAGCTAGGATTCCGTCTCGATCCTGGAACCCCGCTCAGAATCCAATTTGTGACCATTAAATCTCACTTCTGGAACCCGACTGGATCCCGCGTTGCGCGCAGGAATTCTCGTAAGAACCACCAAGACCCAACCGAAATTTCCGCACGGGTCGTTGTGTTCTTGACGGATGAGAGCTCCCGCTTGTTTTGAAAACAAAGTCGCGACTGCGTTTATAGAGAAGCGAAACGGAAGCTGCAGCGCGAAGCGTCGAAGAACCAGCAGTGGTAGGTCGGTAACGCGTGTGAATATGGTAGAATAGATCGCGCGCCAGACACTGGGGCTGAGGAGGTCTGAGAGCTCTTGGTTGTCCAACGGTGTATACGTATGGGAGTCTCGAGCGCGTAATAACAGATAGCACGAAACGTCTCCCTATCCAAGCAAACGTGCTTACATAGCTTCGCCTCTCCGCATCGTGCGCATATGTGCCGCTTATACCTTGCGCCATATGAGAGTCGCAGATCGCACCGAGACCGAGGGAGAAGCAGATAGCAGCTACCGTGTTGCGATTTCACTTAACGCCCAGCACACTCTCCATAGGTGTAATACGCGAATGCTATCCAACATAACATTGCAGCAATGCGTAGCCGCTACGGCACGAGTGTATTTTAATATAACGCTATCATTCGTGCAAGATGAACGTTCGTGTTTTGTCATAGTCGATAACCGCATTAATCGAAACGATACATGGTGTTCGTTACACGAGCTGTAATAGATACACTTAAACGAGCATTCGAGTGCGTGGAGTTAGAATACGCGGTGGACATGCCGCAGTTATCACACTCTGATCTTGTAAAGCGGATGCTGCGCCGCCCGGTGGCAAAACAGCATTTATTAGGGGGTCTACAAATAAATGCTGTTCTGCCCGCCAGGGACCGCGCAACCTGCCGAATTAACACGCGTTACCGAGCGTCGTTATCGATAGGATTCGGTGGTTTCCATCGGATATTCTTTATGGGACCGCGAGGGAAAAAAATTAGAATGGCCGGAGGCGGGATAAAATAATTCGTATCGTTTTATTTTATCTGATCGCCGATTGTTCCATGTGTACGGATGGGGTTACCGCTGGCGAATATATAATAGGATTTACTGCACGAGCTATGGAATAATACAGCGATGAAATTTTTTACAACAACAAGAAATCTCTCTGGGGCAAAACCCCTTTTCTTGCCAAGGTAATCAGCCAAAGGCTTCGTTACACGATATCTGGCGACCGGCGGGGCTATTGAAATTTGCATATCGCACCATCGCCCACAACTTCGACCGTTTTCTTACTCACCTCACTCCGCCCCCACCGTTGAGACAGTATTTGTTTGTGTGTGTGTGAGTGTATATATATATATGTATCCAGCACGAAGGTACGGAACACACTCGCGAAAACGTTTACGCTACTTTACGAGATTGGAGCAACGAAAATTTGGCTCATATTCATCTTTACGGAGTTTCGTGTAAAGTCGGGGAAAGCACCGGCAAAAATCGATCCTGGGACCGCCAGCACGGTGGCCGTTATTACGTTCGATCGTAAAACTCGCGAAATATAAATCTTTCTGGGATTAATCGAGAGCGCTCGATCTCTCTCACTCTCCTGTGAGGTTTAACGACTTCTTTTTTTCTTTATTTTTTCATATTCCCTCGCGGCGCCTGAAATGAGCTGTGACGGCAATCAGCCATTTTTTTATGATCTTTGCTCATGAGAACGAACTTGATGTCTCGATCCCTTAAGGCCCTCGAGGTGGCCAGAAAACTGTCGCGCACAGTAAAAGAGGTACCAACGTTTGTCCACAAATGTCCGCAATGCTTTTCTTGTTAATTCTACAAAAAAAAAAATCTTGTCCATTTTACAAAAATGTCTGTCACCTTCACGAATATTTTTTTTGTAAAATCACTAACAACATAATTGTGGACGCTCGTGGTTTGTCAAAAAAGGTTTGTTAAATGTACAATTCTTTTTTCCTAACACATGCACGTAAAATGCCGAAAGGCACTTTTTCGCATCGCGTGCGGGAAAAATACTGTGCATGCGTACAAACGCAATATGGTCTTTTTTCGCGCACTAGAGCGGAAAAGTGCCTTTCTACGCACACTTCACGGGAACGGAAAGCGTGATTTTCGTTAATTTTTTTAGGACAAATTATGCGAATGGCACGGGCGTAGAAAAGGGAGTTCTGACTCGTGTGAATGCCGCATTTTCTACGCCCTTGCCATACAAATAACTATTTACTGTGCAGGTGGGATTCAGCCGTAACGGAAAAAATTACAGATCGCTGGTTCCGCACTTGCCGCGTCATATCGGAACTTCTGCGGCCGTCGTAGGTCGCCACAGCGTAGCCGACTCTCTTTCGAGCACTAATAAGCACTGGGTAATGAAACTACGTCGTTGCTAGGCAGAGAACATTTTTTAAAAAATTCTGTGACGTTACTTCCTATTTGAAAAATCTCGCTTTTAAACCGGAAGTGATGACTAGGATCGCAAATGACTGTTTCTCTTTCAGAACGTCGTAGAAAATAAAATCGATTTTTTTATTTCGATAGATAGGGTCCCCTTAAGAAACGAAGACTTTCAATTCAGGCACTTAAATCCTAGTGTCGATTTGTACGTAATCGAGCCATGTTCGGCGTCTCGTTCAGTCCGATGGCTACGAGCGAGTTTAACCGAATCGTCGGGTATTAAGATAAACTCGGTGTGTTTTATGCATCTTTCCTCGATAATCCGTGGTTTCGTTTCCCCTTAATGTCGCTACATTAGCCACAGATTTCGATAACGAAAGAAACGAGCCTCGAGTGACAAGGTGATTAAACGCCCGTGAAGTACGAACAGTCTGTGTGTAGTCGGAGTGCCGGAGGAGAGAGTGAGCTTTTCACGAAGATCGTTAGTCATGCCCGGTTTATCGGGATACTCCGTGTTGGTTCGATCTGGAGGCACGGCGACGATTATCGAACAGTAATCGTCGCGTTAAGAGAGCTACCGCTCGATGAGAGGTGGCGATGGCTCGGTTCTTCTCTCTCCGTAGGACAACGCGACGAGAGGGATCGAGACCGCGGAGCCCCGCGATCGGCGCACAGCCTCGATACAAATAACTCTTCGTCGCTCGCCATTAATCTAATGTCCCGTGGCTTTATCGTGGCATTAACGCGAGATATCGACATCGGCGCACCTACCCCGCGCGTACGACCGTCGCCTGCGGGCACAACAGCCGGTCCCGACTGCTCTCTTTCATTCAAACCGCATCTCTTCCCTACAGCTCTACGCTCAACCTACCGAGAAGCTCTCAGCTCGCTTCTCGCAGGCTTATTTTTTTTTTTTTTTCTCAACTTCGATGTCTGCACGCGAAGCGCACCGAGCAGTGGATACACACGAGCGGGAGGACCGGATCGTATTACGGCGATAATACCTTCCGAGCCGCGGTGCGCAGCCTTCCGCGCGTATTCAACCGGACGAGATTTCTTCTGTCTGTCCTTCGAAATCCAAGGCCCTCACCCACGTGTCCAGTTCGCAGTGCCGTCCGGAGGTATTCGGAGCCCGACTGTCGTCAAACTTCGAATTCGAAGCGACCTGAGAACCCGTACACTGAGAAAAAGAAATGGTTCTATTAAGCAAATGCGCGGTGACACACGTTCAAACACCCAGAAAAATAATTTATTTGACGGCCATCGTTTATTAATATTAAGTAAAATATTTATTTGATTTAAATAAATATTTATTTAAATTAAGTACATAGCTACTTAATTGAAATAAATATTTATTTAAATCGAATATATATTTTACTTAATCTTAATAAACGGTGGTCGTCAAATAAATTTTTTTTCTGGGTGAAGGTGTATTTTGTTGGTACAATGAAAATGTTTGTTTCAATCGACAAATTTTGAATAAATTTAAGCAAATGAACGTTTAAGAGAACAATGCTTTATTTGTACCAAACAAATAACAACTTTGAACGTATGTCATCGCGACTTTTGGTTAATCCAACCAATTTTTTTGTCCCAATGTAGAGACGGATTTTCATCGTACCCAACGTAGCCAACATATCCGCCGAGTCTTATCGTGTCTTTGTTTCAACTTATTGCCAAATCTTCGATCGGCAGAATCGAGTTCATCGCGATAGAGGGACCGAGATAGGATCGTCGTGGTCGGTGGAGGAGGCGGAGTATCTGGCGATATCACCGGAGGCTCCGAGCGCGTTCGGTGGTGGTTCCAGCGAGATTGGCCGGGTATATAAACGAATTTCGCCGGTCATCCCTTTTAATTTCCGACTCAGACACTCGTCTCGTTGTCGACGTCGTAGCTTGCGGACCTCGAAGACGTGACCCCCTTACGATGGTCCGCTCTCTCCGGAGCGCACACACATGCACACTTACGTCTTGCCGATGCGGTGCGCGGAACAACCGATCTCTCGCGTAGACGCCCGGCACAAACCGCACGTATGTATGTACCATAACCCGCCCACCGACGACGATAATTTCTCCTAATTGCCTCTGTTATTAACGGTCGCTCCGAGAAAGACTACTCTGTAAAATTCTCTTTCGCTATTTATATCCTCTCGCGGAGTTCTCACGGAATTGGAGATGAGCCGGCGTCGAGGACGGAGACAAGAGAAGCGCACACTCGGAGGGATCTCCTCGTTCGTCGTTCATCGCCGGTGGGAAAATAGAGGCGCGGATGATCCCCGTTCTTCGGAAGTCCCTCGGACACTCTCGTCCCGGAGAGTGGAAGAAATACGCCGGAGAGGAAGCTCAGTGGAAACTTCGCAGACACGAGTAGCCGAGTTTACCCACCGCGATCAGGTACAAATTGACTCTTCCGGGGCGCGACAACTCTCGAGAACTCCACCCAATTCCTCACACTCTTCGCCGGGTGGCACCGACTCCGGTGTACTCTCCGCCGGCCAACGCCACGAGCAATACCGAGTTACTTCCTCGCTTCTAATGCTTCCGGTCTTTCCGCCTTCTTTCCTCGACTACTATTTTCCCGACCCTTCTCTCCCTCTCCCGAGCTTTCTTCGTTCGCCCCCGACCGCGGCTTCTTCGCTTCCCCGGCTCGTCCAAGGGCGAGCTAGCTTCTTTATCTCTCCGCTCCTCGCCGGAATCGAGTCAAGCCCGCGTCCGATTGCTTCGGCGAAGAATCGTCTCCTACCGGCTCTGCCGCAGGTTCTCACTCGATCGTGTTTTTTTTTATTCTCCTCAAATTGGATTATTTTCTGCTGCTTCTTCGGTGCACATCGCGTCTGAGTGCGTTTTCGGGTTCGAGCCTCTCCGGGTTCGCCGATGATAGAATCTTTCGGTGGTCTGGGGCGAAGATTTCTCGAGGCTGGCCGTGTGTGATGTAATTCGCGAAAATTTATAATCGAATTTCGGTCGAGCGGGCAGCGGAGTCGTCGGACGGGAAGATGAGGACCAGAGGCTGCGGGAGCAAAAAATTTCTCGTCGAAGTGACGTTTTACAGGATACCGCTTGGCGACTTCAACGGCGAAAATTAGAGTAATCTGGGGCGCCGACCGCGGAGAGCAGCAAGTCGCGAAAGCCCGACGACCCGATAACCCGCCGCTCTTACGAGAGATATTAAACGTACCGTGCGAAAAACGATAGAGATCCACTAATCCCAACTGCCCACGGGTTTATTTTTGGGCTGGTCCCCGACCCTGCAAGAAACTTGGCCGGGCTCCAAAGGGGATGCCGCAGAGAGCGGACCCTCCAGACGACGTCGGTCCGGAGACGCGGTCGCCAGCGGAACTCTAGACGATCCAGTTTTTCGTTTACAGGAGAGACCGGGGCAAAATGGCACACCGGAGCAAAAAGGGACAGTGACTGCAAAACTCAATTCTCCAATAATTTTTCGATGCCCCACACAGTAAAAAATAATCTCGTGAAATCGCAATACGAAATTTCGTAAAAATAATTTTGTTAAATGAGTGACAAACTCGTTGGTCACTTATTTGAATATACGAACCTGTCCCTTTATTTCTCGTGTCATTGACAATCTTAGTTTGTGCATTTATTAGTAAAACTAGAAAATTAACAAATAAAACATTGTGGACGTTTGTGGACACTAAGTTGTTGTAAAAATTACACATTTTTTTTTACTGTGCATTTTGTCCCAACGATAAATCCGGATTTTCAGAATTGTTCTGACCCACGTCACCATCCCAAAGTTATTGGAGAATTGCGTTTTGTCTCGTTATTCCGTTATGCCCCGGTGTGTCATTTTGCCCCGCGCTCCCTACAGCGAACACGCCGGCGGCTCCTCTCGCGAATTTCTTAGCTTCCCCCGGGCCCGCATTTTTTTTCAAAGGTAGCTTCGCGTCCCTCCGTCCGGAAGCGTGACTGCATTACCGATAAAATAAAAAAGTCCGACGAGTTGCGCCTTAATTTAAAAAATGTCCTCACGAATAAAATTCCGTCCCGAATGAACGGCGATTAAAAGGAAAATAATAATCGCGCGATATTGCTTATCGACTTTGCCGATCGACAAATTGAAAGCTCCGGATCAAAGACGTCTCGCCGACATGGCGAATGGGAATTACCTTTTTAGCCGACTCGGTTCGCCTTTGCCCGAGCGCGAGAGGATTCGCGCCGCGGTGATTTACGAGATTCGTCGCGTCACCGGCCGAGGACGTCCTCATTAAGGGAATTGGGTCGCCCGAGAGTCGGCCCAGCCGCGATAATGAGTTGCGGAGAGTATAGCAACGGACCGAGACAAAGGCGCACGGCACGCTGCCAGGCTCCGCCCGTAGCCCCACCGAAGGCCTCCTCTCATCCCCGGTGTTGAAGCGGATCGCCCTTGTCGCGGGAAAATATTCATCGCAGCGGTGCAGCAGCCAAACGACACGGTGCTTTCACTTTCGGAATTAAAAAAAAAAATTTAATCGAAGCACTGTAACTGGTCCATCCCGAGTCGAAATTGTCGAGCGTTACATCGGGCCCTAATACGGTCCTGCACCCAGAAAAAAAAATTATTTGACGGCCACCGTTTATTTGGTTTAAGTAACATTTTTATTTGATTTAAATAAATATCTATTTAAATTAAGTAAATAGGGTAAAAGTGGGGAATATGGTCCGGTCCATATATCATTGATTTACGTGTTAATTGAGGTGGGCCATATTCACCACTTTTACCCTAGTTACTTAAATGAAATATATATTTATTTAAATCAAACAAATATTTTACTTAAACCAAATAAACGGTGGCCGTCAAATTAATTTTTTTTCTGGGTGTGATAAGGCCTTATCAGGTCCTTGTCAGGCCATATCAGAACCCTATCAGGGCCCGATGTAACGCTCGAAAATTTCTACTCGGGATACCGCGGTCTCTCGAGGCGCATCGACGACAGACTCGAGGCGCATCGCGTGGATTCGCAGATCGTCGGAGAAAGAGGGAAGAGAATTCTCGGGGTCGGGCGGTTAATAAAAAAAATTGGACAGCTTTATGTGCGGTCAAACAAAGTCGTATAAACTTTCTCGGGAAATACGCTCCGTACCACTCGCTCGAACCCGCAAGATTGCGGCCGAACAATGCGGGATGAGCAGAAAAAAAAAATCGATGGGGATACCGCACTATTATTTACCAGAGCTTCTGCGGCAAGATTCGGCCGGAAAAGCCGCGGCAAGGGGCGCGCCGTATCCACTTCGCTGCAGCGTCGAGACGGGCTCTTCATCTACTTCTGTGTACTCTCTCTTCCCTTCCAAATCCTCTTCTCTCCAAATTATAGCGGTACCTCATCGTTGTTCCATCGAATGTGACATAAAAACGATAAGAGCCGGCGGCTAAATCGATCGTCGTGGAACCGTCGGCTGCAGACAGAGGGGCGAGGGGAGGGGGGGGGGGTTGAGGTAAGACAAGACGGAACACCGGGGCAAAACGGACCTGCGTTCTCTGTCTGAGACTTTTTTTAACGGAAGGAAAATAATTTAATTTTGTTATTATTTTATGTTTCATATTGTGTGGTATGGATGAATTAATGGAGTCTAAAATTGGATGGCTCCATTTTTCAATATAAGAAGTCTGATCGAATTTTTCCTACATTAAAAAAAAATTTAATCCCACATCCCACGTGTCGTGATTTAAAAAGAAACATTTTTTTGTCTGATTGCTTCCACGGAATTATAAATCTTTGTGATCTTACAATAGTCTGCATCGGCCCGGTGGTCCATTTTGCCCCTGTTACGCCTATACAGTAAACTCGGGGTGGAAATTGAGATTGCCGAGACTCGAATCTCTCACGGACGAGACGAAGAGTCGAGGCTCGCAACTATCTCTCGGGAGAGTTTGCTTCTTCACGGCGCTCGTATACCTCCTAGAACTTGTAAGTAGGTATAGTGTACTCAGTGAGATGAGTGTGCACTCCGGCAGGGCCGGCGGGAGGAAGGGAGAAACAGAGACGGCTCGAAATCTTCGCAAAACCAATTTGCACTCTCATCAGTGAGAGGAGATTGGGTCAATCAGGAGACAATTAACGATCCCGTGCCGTGCGTCCGCCGCTGAATCGAAAGTGTCGACAGCGAAAACGAGAGACACCGAAGGTTCGCGCAGAGGCAAAACCTCTCCGAGTCTCCTACTTCCCCGTCGAGTTTGGCCTTCCGTACGGCACGCGGCTGTGCAACTGCGACGGTACGGGGGCCCTTTAATCGTTCCTGGAAAATATGCTTGACCAAGTTTCGGAGACTCCCCAGCGTGTCTGTACCGGAGACGAAGGTGCGCGAAGCCACTTATCTTATTCTTCGTCTCCTCTTCCTTCGTCCCCGAAGCTCGCGGAGAGTAACCGGCCTAAGAGGGACCGGAAGGTAGCAGACGCTTTTAAGTTTCACGTAATTTAGCGAATAAAGTTGGAGCCGCGCGGGTGAGACCTTGCTCCGTACCCGCACTGGCTCTCTGGACCTCGGTCGTGGAACCAAGTTTCGTAACTTATGGTTGAACGTGGATGGCACGACCTGCGACCCTTCGCCACTCGCTCCCCCGCTGCAGAGAATCTTCCACTGTTCGGGCACCTCGCAACCTCGCCCTCGCTATCTCTTGTCTCATTTAAAGGGCATTTATAACCCTTTAACTCATTCTTAACGACACTCGGGGCAATGGTATTTTTCCCAAAGGCGCCGTTCAATGGAGAAGTGTTGATTTGAACAAAAAAAATCACCGCGTTGTTTAATAAAAATTAACCTCTGCGGAAGGATTGCGGGTGTGAGACATGCTTGGCGTCTTCTCCGACGGTGTTCGCATTGCTACCGTGATGGATGGGTCACATCCGGTTTAAGCATCCCAGTTTTCAGCCGGAAGTGACGTCATACTTTCAATTTGTACACTGGAAAAATACATTCGAAATTTAATGTACTGGAACTTGAAATTGGCTAACATTACTTACATTAATTGAACATTAATGTACTTTGCTTGTAAAATAAAGATACTAGATATGAAAATTACAAATCTTTTGCATGATCTAAAAAAAAAAATGCATGAAAAATATAAATTTTACTGTAAAGTTGCACCGCACGTGTGTTTGACATTTCGGAAGCAGTGTAAAAAAGCTTCCAATACTGTTAATTAATTTTCAACCGAAATTTTTTACAGTGTAGATCTCACACCCACAAAAATAATTTATTTGACGGCCACCGTTTATTTGTTTTAAGTAAAATATTTATTTAATTTAAATAAATGTTTATTTAAGTCAAATAAATATTTTACTTCAACCAAATGAACGGTGTCCGTCTTATAAATTATTTTTCTGGGTGCAGTTTTTGATCTCGCAAAACGACACTTCCGGTAAAAAACCAAGATTTTGAAGCCAGATATATGGATTGAGTAATATTCAGCGCTTTTACCCTAAATACAGCTGGCTTTTCGTCCTCCCACTCGATTTATTTATCGGCGTGTATTATTCTCGAGGGGTCTCTCATCCTCCATCCCTCTGTCTCGAGCGATCGAGAGCTTTCCTCGATAGGATTCCAATGATCCCAAACGGCCGGCTAGTTCAATTTAGTTACTCGGGACTCGGCTAAGGCTCGAGGCTCGCGAAACCTCAGCAGAGGCGAACGTGTTCTCGTTGCTTCTGCTGCGTTACTACACCCTCGCACGACAAGCCTAGCATTCGCCCTTCGGAATCAATACTCCCCACCCCCGTTAATGCCTTATCGAGAGCCACCATAATTTCCTCCGAGCCATCTCTCGGAGGCGTACGTAACGGCGATTTACGAGAAGACTGCCGGTAGCTCCCTCGCTCACTTCCGCGCTTGCTTAAACCTTATGAATGTAATGGCCCCGAGAGAGAGAGAAATCGCGGTAGGAATCCGTACGAACGTCCGCGCCGTTCTTTCATTATCGGAGGAAATATATTTCTCTCGGCTCTTCGTTCGAAACGTTCGTTCTCTCGTCGCGCGGGCGCCAAGAACAAGTATATAAAGCATCCCGATGACTGACCTATCCCATTAATTTTTTACAGTGTTAATTTCACTACGAGGCTCGCACAGTCTTATCGATCACTTCCTCCGGAGGTTCAGGAAAAAAAAACATTTTTTTTATACCCAGCAGCGCTGATTGCATAGCCGCAGGTTCGTTATAAAATATGAAAAATATATGAAACTTTCGGAAATCCACCTCTCAGGCGAGTATTTTCCGCTCGGAAGCTCGAAGACCACCGGAGCTTGTGCGCGCACACACGCGCGTCGTAAAACCCACCACTAGGTGACCCGTAAAATTATTACCGCGAGGTACGTCGCGTGTAGCCGATAAAAAAAAATTATAGACTTCCGGAAGAAGCGTGCGAGGGGGAGGGAGGTTGGTGGGGATGAGGCCGAAGAAGTAGCAAGAGGCGAAACGCTCCGACTAATTTGAGTTATTGCTCGGGCCACGATATGCCGGGGCGACTACGGCCATTGCGCGAGCGGTGAATAGGGCGGCAAGAAAAGAGATTACGGCATGAGAGACGGGAGTGCGAGCCTCGACGACACTGCAACCCCCGTTTTGAATTATTCCCGAAGCTGGAAGTGCAACGGGCTATAAGAAAACATATCGGAGCAGAAGTCAGCCGAGCGTATTACATCCCAATTGCACGTACGTGGAGAACATTAAATACGCAACGCAAAAAGTTCAAATTAATTTTACAAAAGAGCATAATCGCCAAAACCGCAAAACCTTTGCGGCGAATAACGGAATACAAAGGGACGAGCTTGCATCTCCATTATTAAATTCTTTCGGTACGATGATCCCATCGAGTTAACGAAACAATTCGTAACTGGGGTCGGACTTGCCTCCGAAGTAGTTTCAGGAGTTAAAAATCCTTAGAGCGGCCCGCACGGTGCACCGCGAAGAAGATCATCTTCAAGGACGGGAGGAAAGTTACTCTTTCATTTCCGCCGCTGGTGATGATCGCGGGAGCCGCGCGGGTGAAGTACGAAGAGCCGACGTACACTGGATAATCGCCCCTTGAGAAAAGCTGCGAATTGTTTCCGGGTCGCTCGCGGCTGTGCAAAGAAAAGAGTTTGGATCTGTGGTTCCCGGAGTTTCGACTAGCTCTCGCGAGACACCTGGACAGGGAGGGGCGACGGGGCGTCCGGACGATGAGGTATACGAGAATGGGGTGGAATCCTGGACGGAATATTAATCCCCTTCCCGCGAAACGGTAGCTCTCAAAGCGTTTCGCGAGTCAGACACGGGGAACGAAAGCTCAAGCTGCATTTTCCTGCAGGCGTACAACAGCGGGACTCTTCCTCAACTTCGTTCGCGTTCCCGCGTTTCTGTTGGGCATAACGTACAGTCAATTCCCAGCAGTATCCCTGCCCCGTCTGCCTCTCTCGGTCGCGAAGGCGAAAGCTGCGGGGGAAAAAAAACAAACGTCGCCGACCGACTCCGCGCGGAGCTTCGCCAACTTTGCACTCTCCGCGAGAGAACTCAGCCGAATGGAGAGGAGCGTCAGTCAGCAAATTTTAATAATTCGACGGAACCGACTCTAACCGACTTTCCGAACTTTTGAGCCTGATCCTTCCGTGGCCCGCCTCCCGTCTTCGTCCTTGTCGCATCCAGAATTGATATGATTCTCTTTTAACCTTTACCCGCGAATCATTTTAAAGTCTGGCGTTTCGGCCCCTCGTCAGCAAACATTGGTATCATTATTCGAACTTCTGCGACACGATTTTCCAACTCTTGCATCGGTTGCTCTCGGGTCTCTCATGAATTTTTCGAATTACGGTCGTAGTTCTGTTACCAGTAATTTACCCCTTTACGCACGGGATCCTTGTTCAACGAGGACCTAGAATTTCCCAAGATGCAACCTTCGAACGATTCTAATAATAAGATGATGTGCTAAAAAAATCTGTACAAATGAAGTATTGTTTTTTTTGGTAATGCAGAAGAAAATTTATTACCAACATCCGTACCGTTTTTGTGCTTGAAAGAAGGCATGGTCGTTTGATCTTGGTAAAAAGTTTCCCCTACTTGGGTTCAAGCTTTCTGTACTGACAGTGTCGTAGGAAGATAGCTGATCTCATCTTCTTATTTAATGGTACTTTGTTCAATAGTGAGGGTCAGGGAGAGTGTAGACCGGATTTTCGTGGTTCCCGTTTGTCCCAACTATGCCTTTTATAGTTGGCTTTCGCCCACCACAAGCTGGGCAACTAATATGCGGCGACTTTGAACTTCTTTGGTGGTTCACTTTGGTGTACCGTTTTGTAATCACGGTTTTTGGTATTCGCCCCTGTGGATAATTTTATCGTATTTTGTGGTCTCCCCCTTCTCCTACCTTTCTCCGACAAGTACGATTTGTGATATGTCGCGGTTTCCCAAACTGAGTATTTCTTATGGTTGTATGGACGGTGAATGCGGGATTTGCCAGTATATGTCGCAATAAACAACGAGGAGAACGGGCAATCACCCCTAGCCTCGGGCCGTTTTTATATGATTACTGAAATGCGTCGACATACATTTTTTTATAACTCATGTCCCGATTGTACAGTATTATAATTATTATTATATTTTATTTCTTTTTGAGCCACTATATTGCGGAATTGTTTAAGGCGCAAAGACCCGTACAAGCGGCGAGATATGGAGAGCTTACTGTATATAAAGGTTGCACGCTTCGGCAGAAAAACGCATTCTCCCGCCCCGTCCTCGTGTGCTGCGCGACAAGCTCAAAGGAACGCCGACCGCGTACCGATATTTCCTCTCGCCTTCCTCGGAAGCTCGCACCAGCTAGCTCTCCCTCTCCTCCATCGCGCCGTCTCCCTCGCACTGTATATACATTTTTTCCTCGAGTTTAGTTGAGCCCGCGAGCCTCGGATATCAACGAAGCGAGTGCAGCAATTAATCTCGGAGGAAAGAGCGTAAGAATCTTCTCCTCTTTAAGCAGCGCAGCAGTTATTCCTACACATACAATGTGTGCTCGGAAGAGAAAATCCACCGTAGCCTGGTGAGAGCGAGAGAGAGTGAGAGATTGGTGCGATAATGTTCGATTACGAAGCTGACTTACCGTTGTCGGCTCTATTCATCCGGATATTATATCTCCGTCACGCAATAAATCTCGCGATCTCTAATGTCCGATTTTTTGTTCCCATCCGATTCCGATTAAAGAGGAATTTACTTCCAAAGAAAAATCGTACGAATTTACTGCAGGGTGAACCGTCGTGAATGTTTTTTGTTGTTCTTTTTTCTGGATCGAGTATTGGAAGCTGTGGCGAACGGATCGGTTTTTGCCGGTGCCCTCATGACACGCACGAGGCAATTTCTCGCGGTGACGAAGGGCTGATGCAGACGTCGGTGAGAGGCCATCGTTATAAATCACGATTATGCAGGAAAGCCTGTCCGCTGAGGAACGTTTGTTCATAGCACGACGAAGCCGAAGGATCGTGCGCCGCGATCCAACGATCGACCCCGATGCTATACTCCGCGGTTACCAGTGGAACGGAGGCGCGATCCCCTACGCTCTTATGCTGATTTATCGCGAGTGATGAACGCGCGCGCCTAAAGCCTAGGCGAAATGCCACCAAGGATATCCCCGTATCTGTGGCCGCGGCGAGCGAGAAACGAAATTTATCTCGTAGCTTACGCGTCCGCCGCGTCGTACAGCAAAATACGTACGGATCGTTCTTTATTTCCCTTCTTTACTTCCATTTCTAGGCGATGCTTCGACAGGTGCAACGTGACAGCGTCGCATTTTCCGCTCGATCCGTCTGTGTGTGTTGCGCGGAGAGAGAAAACTTACACTCCCGGGATTCACACATCCATTTGTGTGGCTCTCACCTTTGTGGCAAACAAAAAATTACCACCGATACTGTCCAACTGTCACGTCCCGAGAGAATTTCCGAAGAGTTGCCGCGCTATAAGTCACGTTGTTGAGTTGATTGGATTCGCGAGAATTCTCTACGTGCACTCGGAATCTTTCGTGAACGAAAGCGCGCAGATTTCTCTTTTAGTGGTTTGTCTTCTTGTCGATCGCGTATTTGAGAAAAAACGTTTTTATTCTGTGAAGATGAGAGAGCTTCCGCACTTTGTGAATTAAGCTTTCGGGAAGTTGAGGACAATGGCGTGTACTTACTGAAATTGTGCGGGAAAACGTCTTCAGTAGTTTTAGGATCGGATGAGAATTTTTTTATTATTATGCAGTCAGACACGGTACAATAGGTTTTAAAGATCTGCTCTTAAGTCTCTATTATTCCGTCTCCATAAAAGGGAATCTTAAGGTCTTCAAGCGATATATTTCTGAATATCTCGTTCGATATCTCGTTCGATATTTATTAAGGGCACTTTTAACTTAGAAGTCCCACTCAAGACGCATTCCAAAAAACTATTTGCTATTTGAGTCACATGAAGTTTTGTTGTCACTGATGTTCACAGTAAAATATGTCACCTCTTTCAATAACACTCCGTCATGTCCACATTCCGTGTTCTCCGCGCTCTTTTATATCCTTTCGTATTCCCGCGTGGGTAAAACCTACAGTATAACATGCACATACACGAAGCCGGATATCATGCGAGCTTTCGCTTTATGCTTCGCAATGGAATGCGTTCCAGTCCGGCAGAGCATTCGCCGCGGGGGTACATTGCGCGATAACATTCCAACTTGTTGATCCAGGCAACGGCTGGCGCAGTAGCAGATGTCACGCGTCGCGAATATTCTTTCCCTCTCTTGAGTTATACCGCGTACACCCCGACTATTCGCAAATTGCTCGGGCACACAAGCCCCCATAGCATGTTGAACTCGTATGAAGTTTAATTCTAAAAAAGAGCTCTCTAATTAGATTCCATAACTAAGTCACGATTCGCGAGCGTTAATCTTCCCTTCCATTTTTTTAACGCAATTTATTCGTCCGCTGCGTGTTGATATGCACACGTTTCTCTTTGTACGACCCTTCGTCGCTCTTGGTCAAGTCGCGTGTTTAACGATGAACGAGCGTATCTCCATCTTCATTAACGTTACAATTATCAGGTTATCGATTGAACGCTATCCACACTGTAAAAAAATCCGTTTGAAAATTTACATATCGTTTATGAATTTTTTATGCATACGACCGATAGATTAGACTTAATCTACCAGTTAGCGTTATAATTAATACGCGGTATATCAAATCTAACTTTGGACTTGTTTAATATATCGATAAATTAATTTGATCAAAAATTAGTATATTAATTTTTGCAAAAAAATGTTCACAGTGGCGTTTCCAAGCCATAGACTTTTTCAGACCGAAGTCTCATCTAAGGAGAGTTGAGATGCATGCTCAACCCGACGTGCCCCAGAGGCTTATGTTCGCCTCCAAAAACCGATCGTTCCCCGCACGATATATTCACACGAACACTGAGCGAATGATCTCGGAAAAACTACCAAGTAATATAGTAAATTGCGGCTAGGCAACATAGTACACTAACGCCACCACTAACGATATGTGACATTTTCACAGGGGCCATAATAAATGTACCCAATCCATATGGTAATTTTTCCAGAGGGCGCGTTACCAAAATTTTCCGAATTTGGTCGCTTGTACAACCTTAGCTATTAAATTTTAACGTAGATAAAACGAAATTCAAGTAATATACAGTAAAAAAAATATGCAATAAAAAAAATTGATCGAGATACAATGGTATAACCTACAAACGGTTTTACGATCGACCACTCCGGAGACCAACCCCTAAACCTTTGACGAAATTTCCATACTGGGTTTTATTTTTTTTATCAATGTCTATATTTTTGTCGTATAATATTATATAATTATTAATAGGGACGTTCATGATTTTCTTTTTCACATGCAGACCTCTGCATGTGAAAAATTCTTATGTCTACCACAAATTAAGCGACATTAGGGTAATATCGGCGATAGCCAAAGTTATCATATTTTCGAGCAGAATGTGTTAAATTTAATACAAACGTTTGCCAGGAAGTCCCTCTAGTTCCCATATACCTGAAAGTTCCGTCGGTTCTTAGCAGAGTTACAGTAATTTTCATCACATCCTTCTCTCAATATACCAATATTCAAATCTTGTTATCTGAATAGTTCCAACTCTTAACGGAATTCGTATTAAATCGCCATTAACCACGATAAAGTGTATATGTAAGAGATGCATTCGACCAAGGTAACACCATGAGTACTCGTGAAATATCCTCGAATCGCTCATTTCCCAGAGTCCCAATTCTCAGTGGTCGAATGGTAATGAAGCCGAGTGTATATGAGAGACCTTTCCGGCTGACCGAGGTGGGCGCGCTATATCTCGGCTCTATCGTGAAATAGCAGTGGACCAGCGGGGCTCAGGTAGACATATAACACGTAGAACTTTACCCAGGTCGAACGTACCATAATATAGAAACTACGATTTCGCGAGAGGTGTACCTCCCCGAATGCCGCAGAGTCGAATATTCATGGAGCTTGTAAATCGTGTCGGTAGTGGAAACAGAGTTTCGGACGTTTCTCGCGAGACACACGAGTCCGAGTGACCCCTCCGTCCGGTCTCGCCAACGGACGACTACTGGAACGAAATGAATTATTTCGATCCGCGCCGAGAGAGAGAGAGGCGTATCGAAAGTCCCCTCGCATAATAAAATAAAGATTGAAGCAGCGAGAGACAGGCGAGCAATTCTCTATTGTACAGTAAAATCAATCGGGAGATTCGCGCGAACCTATCAGATTTTTCTCGTGAGCTAAAACTGATACCGGGCGTGTTTCTCGTTGGCGCACCTCGATCGATTTATCCCCCGGTTGTCCAGAGAAGTTTCAATAACTCTCCGGAGTACTCGAGTGCTCGCGCCTCAAACTCCGCGAAATGAATTACGCGATAATTTGAATTTTTTCACCCTATCGACACGTATATCACGCCTTCGATGTCGATGGAAAATACCTGCGCCATTTGGAGTCGATGTTATAATGGCTATCGCGCGCGCCTTACTTAGGAACTCAAACATTCGTCGAGGCCACACTCGAGAACACGTACAGGCAAAGATTAAAGAACGGTGGATAATTAATTGCCACGTCTGCCGATGTTTCTATCGCCATTTTGGTTCGCAGCACAATGAGCCTTTACCTATCGCCCCCCCCCCCCCCCCCAACGCTCCGTGTGTCTGTACCCTCGGAATTGCTTCGTTCGAATCTCTCGTTAGCAGGTTAATCGATTTTCATGCGGGCACAGAGAACCGTGGCTCGATTTATTGAAACCGCGACTGCCGGCCCGAGTATAGAACGACGTAGCCGAGAGAGGCCACTCCTGCGGTTCGGGCCAGGCACGATCTTGTCCTTTATACGGTTTAGCGCCTACGTTCACTGTCGTGCGGACGAGAAGGCACGAGTCCATTTACGTGTTACAGGTACACGATACCGCTCGGCGAGCAGCTGTTAACTGGCTCTATCGTCGATAAGATCGAGAATCAATTGGCACTATTTTCCAACTCATTACCGAGAAACCGATGCAACCGATGGATCTCTTCCTCTCGCTTGTGTCCCTCTTTCTCCCGCGAATTCTAGCCGATCTCATTGGCTGAATTTATTCGAAGTTACGCAACGACCGCGGCGGCGTTGACTCGCGATCACGAGCCACCGATTTATCGTTCGTACCTCATTGGCAAAACCGAAGCCTCGTTAAGTGATCGTAAACGACGGAGATTCGAAGACCACCTGTGCGCCGCTGTCCGTTATCTCGCGAACTGAGAATGGGAAAGAAGAAAAAAAAAAGAAACGATCTGGCAAATAAGGTAAAGAACCCACACAGTAGTAGGAGGAAGGGAATGGTTTAGAGCCAATACGTCGAAGGTCGGGGAATCGAACTTTTGTGAAACCCGTGACAGAGTCGAGTGGGACTCTCGAGGCTTTGCTCACTCTCGCGGCTTTGCCAGGAAAACCTTTTGCCGGGTGGAAAATCGCGAGGCCGCGGGCGCCATTGAACAGCATCCACGCTGTTCAATCCTTCGTCGTACAATCGGGACCAATCGAGTTTTGGTTGTGTGCGGGCTGCGGAATCACGGGAAGAGTGGGAGGACCATCTCCCTCGAACATGAGTGCAGCAGAGGGTTGGGTGCGATTGCACGTTGCACAAAGACACCTAGCGAGAAGCGAGTGAGCGAGCAAACGAACGATAGTGGAGACCGTTCCACAATTCAGCCGGACGTACGTACCGGACGCTTGAATGGAGAGAGGGATGGAGAGGCAGTTTTTGTGCCTTCCGCTCCTCTCTTCGTACCTGTATACGTATATCTCCGGGCCCTTTGCCTCTCGCTATATCTAGCAATTCATCCCTGGAGGCGGTTGCATCGTCGTCCGAATGCAATCCTGAAACAGGAATTGCTCCGCAAATAACTCCCATCTCCTATCCTCTTCACTTGCTATCCCATGCGAGTTTCTATCCGGTCTCTCCCCTTCCCGCCCTCTCCTCCCTCCCTCGATTTTACGTCGAGATTCTCCCTTGCTCCGTGTTTAGTCTCACTGACTTGGCCTCTTGTGCATTACCGCCGCCGTATGGTCCACCTCCTTGGTCTAACGGTTGATGTCCGATCGCTTTGTCCTGGCGAAGAGCAGGTAAACCCGATGGAATCAAATCGAACAAACACCTAATGGCACACCGATCCGAGGATGAGAGCGTTAAAGGTGACTTCCCGGTAAATTCCATCGAAAACCAGTCAATTGATCGCACACCGTTTCGAAGACAAGGGTCTGTGATAGTTTGTAGAGTGCATCGGAACTGTCGACGTGTCGGATGCGTTGGTATCGCATGTGGATTTGCGAGAACGCGCTTGAAACTGGATAATAAAATGGTTAGTGGGAAATTAATGAGAGATTAGTATGAGCTGTGATGGAATGGGACGTAGTCGATCTGAGTAACGCTCAAAAATGTCTAGGCAAGACATTTTTGCGCGTTACTTTGGGCCTTGATAAGTCCTAGAACTGGCTCGATGAGACCCTGACGAGGCCGCATCAGAGCCTCGATAGGCTCCTACGTAACGTTGCAAAATTTCTACTGAAACTGGTACTGCAATTATCCTGGATCGGAAAAAATGACACTATCGCCTAAAAAAATTACGTTAGAACGTCCGGCAGTTGACGATTATATCGTACATCTCTCAACAAGTGCGAGGCTCATATTAATGTTTACCATAATTATTTTTTAAAAATGGTTATTATCTATTACGAACATTTCCGCATAATATGGTTAAAACTTCTCATAAATTTCACACTTTTTTTGT
Organism: Ichneumon xanthorius; assembly: GCA_917499995.1. Lineage (NCBI taxonomy): Eukaryota > Metazoa > Arthropoda > Insecta > Hymenoptera > Ichneumonidae > Ichneumon > Ichneumon xanthorius. The sequence continues at coordinate 22,994,524 of OU824201.1, forward strand.
GAATAGGGACATTATCAAGTTCTACCATATAAATGTAGTTGATCCCCATTAATGTCAGTAACAGCCGCAGGAAATAATTTTCTCATTTTCTCCGCAACATTTCGAGCTAGGAAAGTCGTCACCACGATCGTTTCAATCAATCAAAAGATTGTGAACACTTGAAACGGCTACCTTACAGTAATATATACACGAAACGATCGTAGGAGTGAAGTTCCGTTGGGAGACCTGTTGGAGTCGTGTATGCGCGGTTTATCCGTACATCGCGCATTGCCTTCATGTATATAGAATTTCAGATGGACGTGTCCCTCTCGCGCCTGGTGGTTCTTTTATTTTTAAGGTTTATTTGTGGGTGCGCCGCCGTATAATCGACGACACGGATGAAGGAAGTCCCGTGGACGTGGAAGAGCCCGCTCTTTTGCACCATGCAAGCAATTAAATGTGAGAATCGTTGAAACGCACGATAAATCTTGTGCGCCGTGGCGACTGGGTCGATGATTTTTGCTGCGTGCGTGCGTACACGCTTGCACCGACTGGCTAACGCACAGCTGTCGACGGGACGGGCATAGCCAGAAGAGAACCAGCCAAGCTCGACATCAGCAGGATGTCTAGCGGAGGAACGAGATTTCCTCTTCCGCGTCTGCCAGCCCATCGAGCGGGGCTCTCGAACACCTTGCCGAGGACTCGAGATTTTCGCGCGCTCTCGTGGTGACGCGATGCACGATCGGCTCCGGTCGTATATATTATTTATAATTTCCGACGGAAACGTGAGAGTCGGTTGAGCGCGGGCGCGCGAGCTGCACTGGGTAATTCGCCACTGTGATATGGAGGTTTACGATGCACCTGTGAAGGAGCCGCCGAGGGGCTTGGAAGCACAAGCCCCCTCAAGATCCTCTCGGCGCGAACCATGCGTTCTGCAACGTCTGTACTTAACGTGACAGGTAATATAGCTTTGATGCGCGAAGTCGGAAGAAACAATGGCTTTCCTGCCAACGCAACTTGCAGCCTTGGCTGTCTTCTTTCTCTCGTGCATGCGGGCCGTCTTTCCTGTATCCTTCCCTGCGCCCAGTTTCGTTTCAATCTTCCCACCGCGACAGCTCTCCCGGCTCTGGGAACGGAGAAAGAGATTCACCGGGGCATTATCTCCATCCGTCACCGGGTACCCATCCAGCATCTGCATGGCACACATACGCATAGATTTGCCGAGAAAAACTTCCGGCATTCAGCGACAAGTGCCAACTCTCCTGGGAATGATAAACAGGACCGGTGCTGGCCGAAGTTGGGCCGATACTGGCCCTGTGTAACGCTCAGACTAGGGAATTTTCACTTAAGTGTTTTTTTCCTCCAGTTTCACCCGGTAATCCACTCGGGGTCGAATATCCTTGGTAATGGATTCGATCGAGGAAAATCTCGTGCAAAATTGATTTTGCGGGCGCGAAGCGGCTTCTCCCGGTCGTCTCCCTGCGATCGGGACGTTTCTTGAACGACTACGACGCTGTGGCTTCACCCCTCGAGGAGCGTGCCGCCCGAGGAGCAAACGAACCGCGAGAGACTCTTCGAGTAAGGGCAGAGCCCACCGAAGAGTTACGTGACGTCTCGGGGAATCGCGTGCCGATAGCCCACCAGACCATTCGGACCCGGTTCACCGGCGAGTCGGAGTTTGCTGAAGTGCACGAGTGGGACGGAAGGTTCGGAACGGTGAAAGAGCAGAAGAGATACGGCGACGGGTAAACTGCACGCGGTTGTACACGGTACGCGCTGTACGTGTATGTGCACCGATCGAAACACCAAAGCAACCAGTGAACTCACTGACTGTAAATGTCAGTCGTTTCCCGGCATTCCGTCTGGATTTTGCACGCGAGCACAGATGCAGCCCGAGCGGCGTCAGCCCGAGAGGGACCGAAACAACATCGGTCCCGTACAGCATGGCTGCCCTTTCGCTGTACACTATCCAATATACTTCGGAGCCATTTTACGCCTCGCTGGGAATACACGTGTGCACTCTTTCACGAATCGTCGAACAGCGATACGCTGACGGATCCATGAGCGGTTAGCGTGGAAAAAATTGGTCTAGCACGGAATTGCAGCAGACCTATTGTGCGTGACTACGGAAAGTCCGGCTCCTGGGGCGATCGTCTAGACGTAAGATATACATTTCTAAAGTAACTGTCAAGTCTGACAATTGGCTGCTTAAGTGTACAGTCTATGTAGACTTCGGCCCATATAGATTTACATTGTTAGACTGGAGATTTGATAGTAAACAGTAAAACAGACACAATTCTTTTCATGTTATTTTCACGAAAGAAATCTTGTGTATTTTACAAAAATGTCTGTTAATTTTACGCGTATTTTTTGTAAAATTAACAACAAAATAGTTGTGGATGTGTGGACAAAAAAAGTTCGTTAAATTTACAAATCTTTTTACTGTGTACGCAGTATGAGGCTTATCTGCTATTGACTATTGTGCCGACTTTTGATAGACGCATATAATATCAAACTACGAGTGTATCGTAAATGGGATTTTTTAAATTTTACCTCGAGAATTAACGCTAAATATGAATGACCAGTTGAAACACTGGGTCATAACATTTTTTCCATGTGTCTAAAAAAAAAGAGATTGCCGAAGAAATAATCTTGTAGCGGATCATGCCATAATTTACTATATCGTCCAATTTCCGGTACAAACTCCTCGGCCACCCCGTGAAATTCTAAAGACTCACGCAAGACACGCGGAGCCATTATTTCAATTTCACGGTTAGGACCAAGTCCCCGCGTGGTCGAGAGAAGCATTTCGCTCGCCTCTCGTTCTCCTCTTCAGGGTCTCTACACGAGCATTCTCCTAATGAGTCCCGAGGATCTCTCTCGTTCCCGACATTCCCTCGAATACAACGAAGGAGAGCCGGAGATCAAAGCCGGAAAGAAACTCGTCGACGAGATGAGACGGACGAAGTCTCTCTGACGCACCGCGTGAACTTCTTTTGCGTCTCACTTTTTTTCATTTTTTTCGCGTACCCTCGTTCTCACCGACAAATATTTTTCAAGGAACGTTCTGGGTCACCTCACCGAGCAAGCTTCGTTCTTTCGTTGATTCTCAAGCTTCGGCGCCCGAAAGATTGTAAATGCGACCGTAAACGTCCTCTTTTATAAGTCCGCAGTATTTTCGCACCGGGCTCGACATCTAATTTTTTTTGTACATCCAGTTTTCAGTTACAAATCTCACAAACAATCTCGATGCTTCTTCTAATTATTCCATTACCGCCATTGTTTGTAACTCCGAAATCCTCGAACTTCCCCGTTAGCTTCTCAAAGACCTTCCCTTCAAACTTGCAAATTATCTCCACCCCGCCGAAAACACTCGGTACCCTCTGATAAACGCCTTCGCCCCATATTTATCCACTTCGGAAGATGTCAACTTCTGACTTCCAGCGAAGACTCTCCGCATACTCCAGTAATTCCAACAGCCACTTTTCCCTCTCGGCAACGACACGAAATTCTAAATTTTCGTACTGCCACCCCGTCTGTAAGAAGTTCACTCTTGTAAGTTAATTCTCGTAAGTCGTCTCATCCACGTCGAAGCCACTCGTTGTCTTCGTCATACGTCGTTAATTATTCTAATTGCCCTGTCGCGCTCTTCCTTCTTCTTCATCCAGCATCCTCCTCCGTCCCAACGTTCGAAATCCCCCAACGGTCCCGTCCTTTGGGCATCGGAGCCGCCCGGCGCGTCACGCCCGTAAAGTTTCATACGCGCGTATACCGAGCCGCTTGACAAGAGCGAAGAATAGAATGAGACGAGGACCGAGGGAGGAAAGATGGACGCGCGAGAGGGAAGAGGGAACGATCAGAGGTCGCGTATGCTCCGAGAGACTGTTACACGGCCTCTCTCGCCTCACATTCTCTCTCACCGGCTTCCCCGATCATGCACCTACATTACTGTTATATTCTTCTCTCATTTTATAACTCTCCTCCCTTTAATACCACGCTCGGATAAACGCCGTCCTGTCTTACGGTCTGTGACGCGGCAATTTAGGCATTTGACCCAAGGGTCCGCGGGGTTCAGCTGTTTAACCTCCGTGCAATGTCTCTGTCTGCCGGGGCGGAGGAGGCATAACGCATCCTCCGTGTACTGTCTTCTTCTTCTTCCTCCTCCTCCTCCTCCTCCTCCTCCTCCTCCTCCTCCTCCTCCTCCTCCTCTTCTCCTCGTGTGTCTCGAATAACCCGGCTCCCCGACAACTTGCGCTCTTGCCCTCCTCTGCATCGCTTCCTCGCTCTCGCGCTCCAGCGCCCACACGCTCCCGTAACATTCCCCGACATTCCTCCTCGTTCCCGACGCTTGCACAGCGTACACCACGTACACCGAGTCGTGTATCCTACGCGTTCGGCCGTTCATGCTTCCACCTATTTTGCTGACGGTCGGTGTTGCACCCGACGGTATGCTGCGAAGGACGAACTACCTCCTGCATGAATAGGACATGTAAAAATTACCGGAGCCGAGAAGCGAGTGGAAAGTTTCGAAAGGTTCGATGATTTTGCTTCTTGTGCTGCTTATGAGATGTTAATCACAATTAGGCGTTGGGCATAACCCATCATTGTTGGAAACGTGAGTTTCAGAGAAAATTTCGAACACTTCTCGATAGGATAAAAATCTGAAAAGAATTAAGTATATGGGAGGTGCTGCAGAGACTGTTTTTGTGAAATAATAATTCCAATTTGTTAACTAATTGAAGATAGAAATCATTATTCAACACATTATCAGACAACTTAACTATTTTCCTTCATAAAAATAATTCGTTTATTTTTCTGAATACGTATGAATTTTTACTGAATTTTTTGTAATCTTTGAAAATAGCGTTTTTTCACAGATTGAACATTAAAAAATTAGATTGGTTTTTCTAACTAACTATAAGTGAAATAATATCATTACAAAAATACAATAACATTAATTGGCTCTAAGCCATATTTTTTTCTAATTAGTCTTCTCGTCCAAGTATTTCCAACTTCAAACTAATTTTCTTCAGTGTGCCATCGCAGAGATTCAATTCTCCCTTCACCTGAACGTCATCTCAACCTGACGGAAAGTTAATAGGTTTTCCCATCGTTATAACAACGGAGCAACCAATTTACTTACCTTAAATTCCACGTACAGTGGCCGAAGCCTGGAAACATAGAAAACGTCAATTAAGCGACAAATTTCAAAGCGGGAACTCGATCCAACGTGTCTTCCTTCCGTCGGACGGAGACTTTTAGTCGGGGTAGACTATTGCATAAACCCCCTGCCTTATAACAGGAAAAATAAGGAACAACTTCGATACGATAGTGGCGGAGCGCCTAAGCCATGGAATATTAGCAGGGGCGCGGGAAAATAATGGAAATAACGAGGTCAAAGTGGTCCGCCCCTTCTGTTATACGCCGCGCGCGCGATCCGTTTATATTGTGCGCGCCTGGACCGTGCGCGAGTAGGTGAGGTGATGCCAGGGCAGACAGGCAGCCCGAGGCTCCCTTCGGTTAATGCAGCTTCTTTCTATAACATCCATAGTCTCAAGCCGAGCGGGGCGAGGGACAGGAGTTCTAGCGGACGTGGCGAGGAAGTAGATATTCCCGTGGCTCGGGCTCTCTCGGACGCGGAGAAAAATGTTGCTCGCTCTCTCCACTGACACGGGCGCTCGGGCTGGAAACTCTACCTACTTAAACCCGGCGCTGGTCGAGCAGGCTTGAGAATCGTGCAGCCCCGCGAAGAAGTGGAGGAGGAAAGACGAAAAGGACGAGAAAAAGGTTTGAAAAACAAAAGGAAAAAAAAAAGAACGCAGAGCGGGAGAGAATAACCGTTCGCGATAGCGAGGAACGCCATTTATCGCTCTCCCCGACACGCGGCTTCTTCCGCAACGTCGAAATCGTTCCAGTGAAGCTTTTGCCTGGAACGAACAGCAGATACCTCGTTTAACAACGGTGTCTCTTTCACTCTCGCCGATGGAGTACGTGTTACAAAGGATTTTCAATTTTGCAAAAAACAATAGAAAGTTGAACGATGAACCGGGCACTTCCGGACGTCGAGGAGAGTTCTGGCCTGTATGCAGCTTTTTTTTTTCTTCTTCTTACCTGGCAATCAAACTCCGCTAATAGCTCCGAAAGCCCCGCGCATTACACAAGATTGTCTACTTATTATGTGAAACACAATACACGGTACCGATGTGAGAGGGTATTAAGTCTTCGTGGGAACTTTCGTTTCGATTCTGGAGGAACGTGCTTGCCGTTTCGTTCGCATCGCACGCCACTCCGGAGGACTGAAAAGAGCTCAAGCTTGCTCGCCTCCCGCTGCATAAATTATCATCGATGTAGGTGCCGCAATGAAACGCGAACTCCACCGAAAGGAAACTGTGTAGACCCGAGTTGAAACAATCGTAAGATTATCGAAGATTAAGAAAAGAAACACATTTTTTAAAAGTTTTTTTCCAATCGCTTTCGCGCTGGGCGTGATCCAATAATTCAAGTCGTGCCGTGGCAAAAGTTGGACCGAGTCCGCTCCGGCGCTCCGATAATTTCCAAGCTGGCTGAAACGATCGGGTTGTGTTCCTGCTGGGCAGGCAGCACGGCGGCGCGCGAAGGTGCAGGAAGTCGATCACCGGAGGCACGAGGTGCAACGTGCCTCGTCGTTGTTTCGATATATACTCCAGTTTCTGCGTTCAACCACCTCGCTGTTTCGCTCTTCTGGCTTATGATAAACTGCCGGGCTGCGAAATATGTGTTCCATGAGAGTTTCTCCGCGTGCCGGGGCGGCTCGGTACCGAAGCGTGCCGGCTCGTTGCCGCTCGCTGCCGTTGTTGCTGCCGCTCGCTCCTGTTCCTGCCAGACTTGTACATCGTTGTTGTACAGTATAACACTGTAGTACGTACCCGGGTGCAGTACGTACCCGGAACGTTGGCACGGTCTTAGAAAGAGGGAAGATAGAGAAGACAAGGGGAAGGTTCGGTGCGGTAAATCAATGGGCTCTGGCCTCGTTTCAAACACGAGACAGAGCTAGCATATTCTCCTCTCCGCTATCTTGGCAGCGGGCAACGAAAGCCGCGTGCACTCCCCCATGGATTATAACCGGTGACGATATACGCTGTATGCACTGTACGAGTAACGAGGGAACTAGCGAACCGAGAATTTCTCGTTCCATTCGTGCGAGCAAACGGAAAGGCCATTGTATGCCCTTCGTGTCTCTCTCATCGAACCGTAACAATAGACCGTGTACAACTTCGCTATACATTACTTGCTATACGTCTCCCGTACGGTATGAGCCAAAGAGCCAACTTTCTGTCAATGTATCTGATCGTCGTTAGTGCACGTATGATTTACGTATGCAGCGCACGGAGGATAATTGTCACCGACGTCGAATAAACCGTATTGGTATTGGCCCTCTTAAATAAAATCTTCGCATCTTTTCGTGCATAATTTTTTTGCTTGCAATGGGGGTGGAAAGTGGCCCGTTCTTGACGCGCGGAAGGAAAAGTAATTTAGTGGAAGGAAACGTTTCACTTTTCCTCCCGCTAAATTAGTTTTCTTCCACCGAGAAAAAAAATTGTTGCATTAACCAAATTTGCGGTCACATATATTCAAAGCTGTTTGGTTGGTACAACTAAAGCATTCTTTTGCTGAACGATTATTCGCTTCAGTAGATTCAAAATATTTCAATTCAAACAAAATGTTTTATTGTACCAACCAAATACCGCCTTCCACGCAGGTGAACGCGCCTTGGTTAATCCAACAATTTATTTTTCTCAGTGTCTCGCTCGTCAAGAATTGGTCACCTTCCACCCCCGTTGTAGGTATAGAAACATAGCCACTTTTTACCATAGTCGGAAAAAAAATAGCTTTTGCCACTCGGAAGGAAAGTGCATTTTTTTACCTCGTGTGAATTCCTGCCCTCGCTTCGCTGGAACATCAAACCTCACACTCGGTGAAAACACGCACTTTTCGCCCTTGTGGAATAATATACTATATCCAGCACCGACAGTGGTGGATGTGCGGTTGGCGCACGGCTTCGATGATCTCCCAAGTCAAGCACATCGGATGGATGACCGCTTAGCCGTGCGCTAGCTGGCGCATCGACTGTTGAGGGGCAGCGCTTTCTTTTGAAACTTTGGTGTTTCTGCACTTTACTCAAGTGCAAAAATGCCGGAGGATCAGTAGAATATGGCCGTCTGTACCGGCACGGGTTTTCCGTATTTTCCCAGTTTTCCCAGCAAATGCGATACAGTGCAGCTAGGTCGGTTACGGAGCACTGGCAGTTAGGTAGCTTAGCTGAGTGCGGGTCGGGAATCGAGATGGGTTTCCGTAAAAATCCAGAAGGATATACGGTGGAAAAAAAATGGCACAAGTATAAAAAAAACAATACTATATCGAGTGAGTCGCCAAGGACAAACACCACACTTTGTTGCATTGTGGATGCTTTTCTATTGTAAAAAATCATGTTCGAAAAGAGAAAACGTTGTCTCTATAAGTAACACGTCCGTTTATAGAATCTCTCGGCAACCACCGGGGATGTATATAGCGTCCCGCCTCCAAATATCTGCCAGTTACTTGACGCAAATCGAGCGATTTCCGTGGCGAAGTTGTTACCAAACTCGTGCTATACCACACGTATATATACGTATATACATTCATGCTGGCTTGAACCTACAATACTCGCCGGCCCCACGTAAACTCTATCGTGCCTATAAACCCCTGCGCTCCGCTCTCTCGGTGCAACATTGAATAATGCATGGCCGCGAAAGTCGAACCAATGATTCAGCGCATCCTCTCGGCATATACCTCTCTCCGCCTCACTCGCATTCAATGCATTCTCTCCGCATTGAAGGGTCTTCGCGAACAGGCGAAAGAGTTCGCGTCCTTTACCTTTACCCGCGCTAAATATATGGCTGTCGTTGGAGCGAGAATCTTTCTTGCGATTCTCGTGACATGTATATATAATCGTGATTTATATATATAACGACCAAGAAAGACGACAAGACGCACGTAAATTTAACCATCGAGGCCGCTCAAAAAAAAAAAAAAAAAAATCCGAGGAATCCGAAATTTCACATTCAACTATATTTTTTCATAATTTTATATTTTTCCTTTTCATCAACCCTTTCGGTTCGTTAGAGTTGACAGCCTCGGTCCTCAAAAGGTTCGCGAAGCCACTATATTGGCACTGAATCTCGCGACAGGAGACGAGAGACTCCGACGGAAAACGTGCCCGAGCATTCGACGAGGGAAATAAGCTACGAAATCGTTCGGATGAATTTAATATTTTAGAGAGGAATTTTTTCGCTCGCTATTCCCATGCCACCTCTTCGATTCCCATAGAGCGGCTGGAAAAATTCTGATCGTTCCTCTTGCGTTTCCTCGACGCTCACGAGCCACTCGCTTTTCGTTCCCTTCGGCTCCTCTGTAAAAAGGTCCTCCCCCTTCGTTCCCCTCGGATATGTGTATAGACGAGGCAGGGTCGTGCCATCGATAAAGTCCTTTCTATACGGTCCTCGAGAAACCTAGCGCCGCTTCCCGCTCTCTTTCAAAAACCGAAGGGATGAACCGAGAGGTCTTTTTTTTCGAAAGAGAATAGGTGAGGCTCCCGATCGTTCGCATTATCTTTTTAAATTGCCCGAGCCCCGCGCATCCCGTATAAACCGACGGATGGAACAGCCCTCCACTCTTTGTCCTTTCTCTCTCTCGCCGATTCTCCCGACGGACCGATCGTAAAATCGTAAACGCATAACGACGCGGTAGCGCTCCGGCAACCCCCAAAAAAGAAGAAAAATAAAATAAAATGTTCGCGAGTATAGATAGGTGAAGCCGCAACCCCAACCCTTACGGTCGTTATGTATTATGCCCCACACAATTCCCCGGGTTATCTTCGAAAGTGCCTGCGCTTAATCGAAAAAAATAAATAAATTCCACGCCCCGAGCCCATCGCCGTTGGCCCTGTATAAAATTTGTATACACTCTTTTTCCTCACTTCCATAACTTTTTTTTTCTATTCTCCCCCAATAAAATCGAGAAATATGCATTTCGAGGGTGAAAGTAAATATCTCACATTTGGGAATCTATTTCGACGAGCGAATTAATAACGAACGCGTAGGCATCGATAATTGATATATCGCACGGATAGTTTGAGAGCATTTGGCTAGATAATAACCGAGTAACCGGACCATATCGGATGTAACAGCGCTGTGCGAACACGAAATGATCATGTTCGGAAGCATCGTTTCACTGCTCTCAATAAAGACAATCAATTATTTCGCAAAATAGCCCGTTATATCTACGGTACAGATTCGTGGGACAGTTATTATCGTTGTAATCGTATTTTAGTTCTTCCTCTCTCCCTCCGACCCTTTTCCGTCGATGAATTTCCATCGTTGTGTAACCTCCGGGGGATTATACTGAGGGCATATTTGCAGCTCGATTCACCACTCGAAAGCTCGTGTTCGAACGATTGCGTGCAGCGATTATGTAAAGGATTTCTGAAAATCATCATCCCTCATGCATCAGGGTATGACGAGAGAAAAAATTATTGTTTATTTCGTAATAATAATAATAATAATAATAATAATAATAATAATAATAATAATAATAATAATAATAATAATAATAATAATAATAATAATAATAATAATTTGTTATATAATAAATATAATTATATATTCTTATTATTATTATTCGCCTTCGATGTTCGGTTTATTGAGAACATTTTATTTTAACTGAAACATTCTAATTGTCGCTTTGGTGACCCCCGTTACCCTATTCTTCCCTGTAAGCAACGACGACGGTAGTAATTTTGATGTCTCAATTAATATAGATAAGATGTTCCGAAGTTTTTTCTCTACATGCTGACAGAAATGTTAAAATAAAAAAAGTGATGTACGAAGGGTATAGGCGAAAGAATAAAAGTTTTACTGCACCCCGGGTGCAATATACCTGCGAGTTTCCATGTACGGGCCGTGTTAAGCGTGCCATTAGTCTGTCAGCATGAGTATCGAAGGGGGCGTGTTCGTGAGCGGGATAACACGCGTATTAGAGCGGCACGCACCTTGAACCTCTCTCCGGAGAGTGAGAGGAGAGCCCGAGCAACAACGACGTCCTGTCGGTACAGAGATAGAGGCACACCCGCGTACATGTATATCAAGGGTCCGTAGAGAGATTCCCGCGAACGTACAGCTTGCATTCACCCACCACTAATACGGATTGTAAATAATAATTATTATGTATATACACGGTAGCGACTTCTGCAACTCCCGCAACCCTCGCATATTTTGCTCGAACACGATAATTGACAGTGGCGCTGGTTTGGCATGGCAGTAGTAACTTTCACGTCGTTTATACCGAGATTCAAGACAGGGGCGGGGTGGAGATAACGCTCCAACTACTGTGACATTCGATACTCGTGTGATATACACCTTACAAACTTTCCGCATTCGAGAATCGTGTATAAGATAATTTATGGAAAGAACCTCCTCTAGATACTATTCCTTCTATTGACTCGTGTGATTATGTTTCACGAATTAATTTTAATTTTTTCCTATTTTTGTTGCAGGTGAGTTTAACGAGATAACGAATTGTCTCGCTTATCTGGATCGCCATAGACCAGGCTAACGGGTAATGTAACGTAATTTTCTCTTATCTACCGAAGACATGCGCAACTTCCGCGGTCCTGCATATTTCCACGTTACTTGCATAGATGTGTTAGCGGAGCCGCGCCACCTCCGCCGGGTCTAACTCAAACTAGTTCGCAATAAATTCCAATTGAGATAGAGAGAGCGCTCCCCCGAACGAGCTCTGCGCCTTTGCGCTATGATATAGCTATCTCGCGGCGCCTTCGAGCTAGTTGCGAAATGAGGAATGCAAAGTACGAGAGAGCCGGCTCATACCGGGACCAATTTTCAGGAAGCCCTCGTACGAAATACCGCGTCGTTCTGGCGCGACAATTTTCATACTGGATCGTCGTACCTCCCTCTCGCTATCACGAGCTCTGCTGTTCCTTTCGGCTTTGGGCGAATATTCTTACTCCTTTCCTTCGGTTCCCCTGAGAAAGGCGAAAGCGGACGTGCACCTTCTCTTTCGCTCCACTTCCTCTTTTTCACTCCACTTCCGCTCACCCGGCGTCGTTGGGAATTATACGCGATCATCAATTTCCTCGGAGGGCTAAATGAATTTCAACTTCTGTATAATACAAGCTTCGGAGAATCTTTGGCGGAGCATATGCAGCCGGAGTAGGACTGAATTAGTCATGGAACTTTTCGTTAATTTGATATAGATGAAGTCACCTTCGTTCATTTGAATAAAAGCTCGCGCAGTGTACGTTAGCCCTGAATTCTCGACTTTCAAAAAGGGTTTCAAAACGTAACTCAATTTTGTATAAAACATTCAGAAAAAAATCATAGATATTCCTTACGGAAAGGCTAAACACATATGAGTGCGAGAGAGACGGAGTTACAAATTTGAATAAGTTTTTCCCCGAAATAATTCTATAAAATGAAAAACGAATTGCGGGGCGCACTGCTTTGTGCAATTTTTATTATACAAAAACGTTTCGAAGAAAAATGTTTTCAAAATATTTTGAGGTTATTTGGATCTGTACTTGCCTCTTCCCACCTTAAGGTGCACCTTCGTCGATGGCAGAGAAAAAAATTGATTATGAACAATTTCATCATTTCACCCTATATGAACAGTGGTCCGCATTCCCCATTTTCACCGTATGTGAACCGGGCCACATTCCCCATTTTCACCCTATTTGAACCGAGCCATATTCCCCACTTTCACCCTATATGGACCGGGCCACATTCCCCATTTTCACCGTATGTGAACCGGGCCACATTCCCCACTTCCACCCTATATGAACAGAGCCATATTTACCAATTTTACTCTATATTCAATTTTCGAAAATCCTATCATCTATTTATTTAGCTGCATGACTCTTATAGTTGGTACGCACACTTATCATCATAATCTATTTTCTGCGTCAAAAATCCGCGAACCCCACGCGCATCCTGTCCAGCCGGTGTGTACAACCGGCGCACGTTCGCCCTTCGACACAGCGCAATAATCGCATCGGAATATTCGCTCACAATGCCGGATTAGTTGTCGACCATCGCGGACCGACGAGGGTTGGAGGGGCTTTCACCGGGCCTCATTCTGTCCAACATTCGTTCTCTCGCCGAGCAGTTATTCGAAGCAACTGCGCAGACAAATTGACGGGTGATCGTGGCATTGTCCGCAGTCGCATCCGTACGTGGACGGTATGGACTTTTGCGAGGGTTTTCGCGGCCCAGTTGGCATTCGTCGGCTCTCGTTCCATCCGTTTGCCTACATCGGCTTCTCGCTTGAGCACCCGAACGGATTAGTCCGACGCCCCGGAATTGCATCCACACGGGTTTTCCCCTCCCGAGGAAATTGCTCTCATTTGTTCACCCGGATCAATGTACGCAGCCGAAGACGAAGATGGTCCAACTCTGGCACGCTCGGACATTGAGCGTACTGAATTTATCGGATCCAAATTTCGAGCTATGCAATCATAGAAAAAAAAATCTTGTAAAACGTGTAAAGTGTCGGGAATGAAATTGATGTCTTAATGACAGCGAGAACTGTCAAAAATCCAATACGATAGAGACAAGCGTAAACATTGTGATGTGAAGTGGAATAAACTGGTACACGTCCAATAACGAATTTGTGGTCCGCGTATTACAGTCGTCGTGATTTTCCTCTCCGTCGTTTCCTCCAAAGCTTCCACCGAGAAATCCCGTCGAGTCTGCGAGAGTTACGAAATTTAATTACGTTCTCTCGCGTCGCTCCGTTGTCTAATTTAATGGCAGTTCCTGGATTACGTACGGTGAGGAGGGTGACGCAAAGTGGTCGTCGCACTCGCGTCTTCGTACACTACGAACTTCCCTCACCCTCTTCCGCGATTCGTGAAAATGAATTGCGGTAATTCATAGAATTCGTTGATGAAAATTTAAGAAAATTTCCGATTCCGCGTAAACTTCGTCCTCTCCGCATTTTACCCGCGCATCGACGTAATTTTATTTGCAATTTTAACGAGCCTGTCTATCCGAACGTCGGAGGTGGCACGAGCCACACGGAAAGAAGGATTTCGTAAAAACTACCTGCCAGTGATTGCCAGTGGCAATACCTATCATCAAAATGTTACACAGTAAAAAAAAATGGTACTTTTTACAACTCATTATCCACAAACATCCACAATTTTTTATTTGTTAATTTTCCGATCGCACCATTCAACCCTAGTTTTGCAAGCAAAAGTACAAAGTCAAATTGTTAATGACACGGGAAGTAAAAGTACAAGTTTGTATATTCAAACCTCAACAAAAAAAATGGTTCCTTATTTAACAATATTATTTTTACGAAAGTTCGTATTCCGACTTTAGGAAATTATTTTTTACTGTGTAGGTATGATGAGAATTTGTTACCACATTTATGAACATTTTTTATCATAAATATAGATTTTAAATTTCTCATCTCACGTAGAAATTCTCATTAGTTCTCTTACTACTTGATCTCGATACATTCCCGAACTACTAGAAAATGATGGTAGATTTTTTACAGATTCGTGGTAAATCCTAATATACTGAGAGAATGATCTAGTAAGAACTCCCGATCATCTAAGAAAAATTACCATAGCACACAAGGTAAGCGGCCCAGTTTCCGCCATCTTCAATTGTTAATAGGAACATTTTATAAAAAATATACGTATCGCGGTAGGTTCTTCCCTCCGTGCACCGACGACAGCCGACTTTGCCAATTCCCAAGAACAATCTTCGTCGAGAATAAATTCTAAAAAAGAAGGACTCACTCCTCTTGCGAAACATCGTCTCACATATATCTACCGCTAAGAATCATAAGGACGTAAACTCTGCGTTAAAGGGTCCGGGTTACACCCTTCTGTCCCTCATTCCATATAATTACGTTCGTGACCCTAATCCACGATCTTTTTTTTCCGCGACTCAACGATCGCTGTTCCTTATCTATATCTTAATCTCCATTCAGCGCTCTGTGGGAACCGGAGGATCGCATTACCTCTCAGAACTACGTATTACGAAATCGAAGCTCTGTCGCAGAGCGTCGTCGATGTCGTCGTCGTTGAGAAACAGCATACACGAAGAAACACACTCGAGTTTCCTTTGATGATCAGCGATTGTGCGGATCGGGCAGAATCTCGCCAAGACTCTCCGCTACAGGCGAGACGTAGGTGTACAAGGGTTAATTACCCGCAGCCTCCGGGCGACCGGGTGTCTCTCTTAGCTCCTCCACCCGCGTCTTTCCGCCAGCTCGCGACTCGGTGAGTAATGAGTAATGAATCCAGCGAGAGTGTTTCGTCGGCCGATCCAGCCAGCGACGACGACAACGCGCGCGGAAACTTTCGGTCTAGCTCAAGCGAGAAAACCACCGCTCCGGTGAAGTCCCTCGCTCCTTTTCGAAGTTATATCGAAGCGCGAAAGGAGCGACGAGGCGGCAGACGAGAGAAGATCCATTCATTATCCAGTACTTCGCGTAGCTGTGCGGTTCTCGTAGTGGGACGTCTCGCAGGATTCGACGTACAAGCGTGTCCCTCCGCGCTGGCAAAGTGCGAGAGACTATCGGGACTCCGCCGTAATGTGAAACGAGCCACACAGAGAGTGAGCATACTACGTTAGGGGAGAGCGGGGCAAAATGGCACAGCGGGGCAAAACGGGATAATGAGACAAAACGCAATTTTTCAATAACTTTTGGATGGTGGCGGTGGTGGTAGGTGGGGCAAAACGGGTTTGAAAATCCGGATGTACACTGATAAAAAAAAATTGGTTGTTTTTAACCAAAAATGGCGGTGACATACGTTCAAAGCTGTTATTTGTTTTTGGTACAAATAAAGCATTGTTTTGTTAATCGATTATTTGCTTCAACTTACTCAAAATTTGTCGAGTGAAACAAATGTATTTGTTGTACCAACAAAATACACCTTTGAACGTACACCCGGAAAACAAAATTATTTGACGGCCACCATTTATTTTACTCAAACCAAATAAACGGTGGCCGTCAAATAATGTTTCTTTCTCATTGTATGTCACCGAGCTTTGCATGTCTTTTTCTCAGTGTATCGTTGGGACAAAATGGGGCATCCAAAAATTATTGGAAATTTGAGTTTTGCCCTCACTGTCCCGTTTTGCCCCGCTGTGCCATTTTGCCCCGGTCTCCCCTACCCCAACATCTAGCGTAACGCATGGCAGTGTTGTGTGTGTCTATGGATGGAAAGGTGGGTAATCTATTAATGGGATGCAGAGGAGCATCGTGTGCACACGCGAGAGTCGTCGACGAGCGAGCTTCATTAATCTTTCCCTTAGCTGGTGCGTTGTAGCGGAGGTACGAGCGAGGTACAACGGTGCGGAGACGGCTCGTACGTGCACGTACACAGGTATGTTGCCGAATGTCGCGTTCGCGAATCTCAAGATCCTCGTACTTTCGGAAGCAGCCGAAGCGCTTTCTGACGTCAGTGGGGAAAAGTCCCGTACAAAGGCTCCGCTGCACACGGTACTCTTGTTCGCGTGATATGTTGCGAGGGGAAACCGGCGTGGAGGATCGTCTACGTTACGAACCCGTTTCATAAATTCTCAAAAAGTTCGATGGAAGGCGAAGGAGCTGAGGTATGGAAGGCTCAGCGGCAGTCGCGCGAGCGTTGTAAGAGGGATGATGGGAAATCCGTCCTGGGGAGAAATACGTCGAGGATTACCGATATGTAGGCTGAGTGGAGATTGCTACTACCCTTCGCTCATTTTATTTATTTTTTATTAAAGTGAAACTTCTTCATCGACGTTTTGGAATTTCGGGATAGTCATCGGTAAGTGGAACGAACGATGCGGATAATTGG
This sequence comes from Ichneumon xanthorius, assembly GCA_917499995.1. Classification (NCBI taxonomy): domain Eukaryota; kingdom Metazoa; phylum Arthropoda; class Insecta; order Hymenoptera; family Ichneumonidae; genus Ichneumon; species Ichneumon xanthorius. Next base: position 23,011,391 of record OU824201.1, read on the forward strand.
GGAGTAATCACATTTTTCTCACACCCAAGGCCGTGTATGGGGAGTGCAATAAGATCCACATGTGTTCGCCGATGTTGCACCCGATAATACTAAAATTCGTCCTATAGGGTCAAATTTGCGAATATGGCCCACTTTGATTGCCAGCTAAATGACACTGAAAAAAAAATTGCTTGCGGGCTGCCAAAGAAAAAAATTGTTATTTCGATTCTACTTTCAATTCTTACAATTACATATGATATTGAAACAACGCCGGCAAGACTGTCAAAGTGACATGTTATCGTTTCAATCCCGTATGGAATTGTAAGAATTAAAAGTAGAATTGAAATAACAATTTTTTTCTTTGGCAGTCCGCAAGCGAGTTTTACATGAGTCAATGATATTTTTTTTAGTGCATTTATATATGAACCGGGACACACCCAGAAAAAGAATAAATTTGACTGTCCCCGTTTATTTGGTTTAAGTAAAATATTTATTTTATTTAAATCAAATAAATATTTTACTTGAACCAAATAAACGGTGGCCATGAAATAATTTTTTTTTCTGGACGCATATTCAACTCTTTCACGCTATACGTTTCGGTTCCTCCACCAGACAAACCTTGGCAACAATTCCCGTCTTCATCTCATTTTTTGTTTTACATCCCCATCTACCCTGATTGAGCAAGAAGCAAGATTGCCTGATCGAAGAGCGACGGATCGAAGAGCGTCATCTGGTATGGGAGGCGACGGGCGTGTAGCCTCACTTTTTTACTTGGCCCCAGGCGCTAAATGCACGGGGGTGACTCCCAGCTTGATCGTATAGCCTGGCTTGTTCGAGACTCCCGCGGAAGAATGAGGCGAACTTTTGCCATTTCGTCGAAGCAACCCTCCCGGTAGACGAGATTTAATAAAAGCCGCGTCTAGTTGTTACTACACTGTCGGAAGCCGGAAGACAGCTTTCGCCGGGGGTCTAACAATATCGCTGGTATATACCCGACCGCTACCCCTCAGGTATAACGTTTACCACCTCGGAAAACACGAAGCACTCCCGCACCTGTAAATCAAATCCGGGCTAACCGTCGCAACCCGGACTCCTCTAATAACCCGCTGGGCGAACTCTGTTTCTGCGTTTTTCTTTACATTTTTTTTTCTTTTTTTTTATATAAAAAAAGAGGAAAGCAACAGAAAACTTGGAAGTAGCGGGCAGGGCGGAGGGCGAAACAAGCAGGAAACCTAACTGCACGTAATACAAGTCTCGGACGCGCGTGATCGGTTAACTTTTCTGCAAAACCCCGTGTTCGCGTAGCTGGCGGTGCTATAACCGTTCGATGTTGTACCACACCGCTACCATTTTCAAACGAGTGCCTCTCGCTGGTAAAAGGAAATTTTATGCACGATGTTTCAGAACAACCATGAAAGAGGGGGGGTTTTGAAAGGGATGAGTGGAGTAATACCCTCCATTCACCCCTTCCCTCCGCGGTTGTTACAGAGAGCGTTCGGCCAACCGGATGTTTTCCAAATTGGAACGGCACGAAGTGTATCAAGCTTGCCGCTACCAAATCGCTGATGGAGAATGGTGGAAAATTTTATGCGCTCTCGCGATACGTCGATACATCGGTCCGTGCCATTTTGTTTAAATTAAATTTCCCATACATACGTTAACTCAATTTTCAGATATAATTCCGCCAGATTAACCTGTCCGTTGGACGAGGCAGACCGGCAGAACTCGCGGACCGGACGGAACGACGGAGATGAAATATTAACAGAAACAGAAAAAAAAAAACTGAGGAATGAAAAAAAAACGTACAAAACATAATTTATCGAACTTTGCGGAAATAGCGAAATTTCGTACTCAGGAGGTGGGTTACAGAGTAGGAGGAAGAGGCGAAGGATAGGAAACGTTCCGCGTTGTAATCTCGTTGAAAAAAGAATAAAGTATTTAATTTCCGTTCGCTCGAGGCGAAGGCGGCGGATTTCCGAGCCGCGCGAGGGATCATCATATTATTAGTTCCGCAGGAAGTTATATAGAAATAAAGCCCAAGGGATTTCGACGGCCCCGCTCTGGATTCTAGCGCGGGGTTGCGCCTCGCTCACGGCTCCACCCGCTCTCCGCTACATATAGCTGAATAGTCCTATCTGGTCGATTAAGAAAGACGATGTGACATTTATTGCTTTCTATCTTTCGATATTATTATATACCGTATATGCATAGGTCGATATATATATATATATACATATAGATATATATACATATGTAGTAAATAATGTAAGAAACGTCGACGACGTCTACCGCGAGGTATCTCTCATTCTCGGAACTTTAATCTCCGTTCGTTTTCAACCATAACGTTTTCACCAGCTCCTTTTCTTATACTCACCCTAGTTCCACCGCCTCTGGCTCGAAGCGCTTCGAAGCGCGGCGAGCGTATATATATCGACACCGCGAAATATCGTTCGCCATTCTATCCCTCGGCTCCCGCACCTCTCCCACCGCTGCACGGCAGCGTCCTCGTTTCGTCGATCATGATTTATCGACGAAGAACTCTCCACCCCGAGCTATAGAGAGAGCCGCCGACGTTCGAGAATATCGCGGTAATCGACTACGGAAACTATCGTAACCACAGCTCTCTCGCGGCACCCTGCGAGTATAGAGCACCGCCGCTATAACACTTCGTACTCGGTATTTCGAGGAGTCGTTTCACAGACGAACTCCGGGACGTAGCCAGGACTAGAGGGGCGTACGCGAACGAATCCTCTGCGATGAAACAATGTCTTCCACCCGGCGGGTTACAGCTTTTGATCGCTGGTTCACGTCTCGTCGTGTACTTCAGCGAGAAACTAACTCCACGATCGATCCACGACTTGGCACCGATTATTCCACGTCTGTATCAATATTATTTATTTTATGGCCGCTTCGCAGCGCTTTGGGAGGTCAACAACTATTTCAGTCTCATAATGGCAGTAAAATTCTTTTTGTTTTTTTTTTTTTTATTTTTATTTTCGAAGTAAAATGTTTCGATGGATTCGACATTTCAAATTTTTTCTTAACAGGGTAAAGTGGGGAATATGGCCCGGTCCATATATCATTGACTTACGTGTTAATCGAGGTGGGCCATATTCACCACTTTTACCCTATGCATTTTTTCGACGGACGAGAATCGGTTCGCGAATCGAATTCCCAGAACAGAAATAGCATGAAGTCGTTTGAGGTACAAAAGAGCGGGCCGCGCCTAGACTAATGCTACCACCGATCACGATTTCCCCTCTGGATTGTTAAGCCCTCGAGCCTTCACTCGTATCCATAACAATCACTACTTGTAAAAGTTCTCGTTTCCCAAATCATATTTCATCGACTCCCTCTACACTTTGCTCCATGCGGAGTCTAGGAATAAACCCAGGAATAAACTTCGTAAAAGTTTCGAACGAATGCCTGCCTTGTGACCATCAAAATCCCTCGGGTCTTCGATCGTCCTTCCCCGTTCGCAAATACACTCGCCATGAATTTTATCGCGTGCAAAAGACTCGATTCGCCGAGAGATCCGGTGATTTTAGGAAAAGAGCTTCCACGAAGCTGTTCGAGGGGCTTCAACTTCGACGTACACCGCCAGCCAGTGCCCAAAGCTTCCGCTGTTCGCTTCTTTTTTTTCGACTCCTTCATTCCGACTCTCGCTCTTTACTTTCTCTCGAGTATCCATTCCCGAATTTATAGCGAGATAGTAGGGAAGAGCGGGGCAAAATGGGACGGTGGGTCAAAATGAGGCAATCGGGCAAAACGTCATATTCCAATAATTCTCGGATGGGACAATGGGGCAAAACGGGCCAGACAATCCGGATGTATCAACAGAGCAAAATGCGATATCCAAAAATGATTCGAAACTTGCGTTTTACTGACTGGCCCGTTTTGCCCCACTGTCCCATTTTGCCCCGCTCTACCCTATTAGAAAAGGCTCCACCATTTCAGTGTCGGGAATACCCTGTCGTGATACCGGAGATCGATAGTCACGACAGTCGCGTGCTTACCCGTCGTCGAATTCGAAAACCTTTTTTTTTCATGGGAAATTAGGCAAGAGGTAGAGTGGGCAAAAGAAATTTCACTGATTGGGGAAAAATACAGTTGAGGGGGGTCTCAACATAGAGATCTTGACCTCCGGGGCGCCTCCAGACTCAAATCTCCGATCTTCCGCGACCCCTTTCGAGATAATCTATCCCCTGTCCGACCTTCTCGCAGCCTTAGGTTCAAACCACTCGATCAATTTCAACGACTCCCTGCCACAAGTTCAATGGCAGTTCGCACTCCATCGTCCGATGATTCTTTACTCCACCCCGTCGCTTCGTGTCGCAATCCTTGAAAAAAAAAATGAGACTCGTGATAGATGCCTTAGTGCGCTGGATAACGACTGTGTGCACTGTCATCGTCCGCAAAAAAACTCATTTTTCGTTCAGAAATACGTCACTTCCGATCCAGAAAACTCATTTTTCGACCGGAAATACCCCACTTCCGGTCGGGAAATCTCATTTTTCAAAAAATAAGAATTTCAAACCGGAAGTTACATATTTCCGGTACATCACTTGTGGTCGTAAAATGAGATTTTCGAATCTGAAGTGACGAACTTCCGGTATGACGTCACTTCCCAGAACCCCCTTTCTTGGCCCTGATGAATATTGCCCTATTGTACTACTCTACATTAGGGGAGTGCGAGGCAAAATGGGATAGTGAGGGTAAAACTCAATTTTCCCATAATTTTTGGATGCTCTATTTTGTCCTAACGATACATCCGGATTTTCAATCTCGTTTTGCCCACTCACCACCACCGCCACCATCCAAAAGTTATTGGAAAATTGCGTTTTGCCCCAATGTTCCATTTTGCTCGTCTCTCCCCTACTATTGTACTATTGTATAATACTATTCTGTGTATGAGGTTAACAGGCAGTTAAGTCACATATCGAAATTCCGCAGTCCACAGCGAGGGCGCTAAGCGCCGGAAGCGAAGTAACTGCAAGTAGCCTATATAGTCTACCATAGCAATACTTCACCCCAAAATCGAAGGTTTTCACTTTCTCATCACACACGAAAAAGAAAACAACGACAAAACAAACAGTAGGACAAGGTTTTATGTGACGACCAACAACTTTTTTGTTAGCACTGCGATCTCCCGCATTTTTATTTCCTGAGTAGAGTTGAAAATATTTGACCTGAGATTCCGCGCGATTCGCGCGTTTGCTCTAAAGTTCCCCTCGGCTATTTATACACTGGCTTGTGTGTACTTGTTTTTCTTTCTTCTGTCACAGGAAAGGTTTTTGCTATTTCTTGAACTGTTCTGCACTGTTCTATATATCAAATCGATACGTGGCATAGGGTATCGGACGACTTCGCACACCATGAAAAACCGTACGCTCGACGTCTGGCGTCGTAGCTCGGGGTACTACTTCTCGCCAGTCTCGGCTTTGCCGTGGTTATTTAAATGAACAGTTTACCATAACTGCTCTCACATTGTCTCTTCCTCCTCTCGTCGCTCAGGCTCGGCTCGGCAACCCTGGCACCGCCACTTGAACGAATCCTCGCTCTCCATCGTTCTCGCTCATTCGGCCGTTCTCTTCTATTTTAATGCCGTGCAATCTCCATACGTTTCGCCGTCGCAATTCGCACGCCACAGGCGTGGCCCGGCCTCGCCTGGCTCTTTCGGTACGTATATCCTCTCGTAAATTTTCGCCTTCATTGCTAATTAATGGAATATCGACCGGCGAAGTCGCAGTCCGGACGGCGGAGCGATCGAAACTCATTCGTTATTAATTCGACGGCCGGAAATCAAATGCGTAAAGAGTTCGCTGGAATTGTAACCGGGAGAGAACCGTCATCTTCGTGCCACTTAAGAAGTGATGTTCAGAGTGCTCCATTAACAACTTCCCTACACATTTGGAATGAGTCCATCCGTGCAACCGATTTTTGATTGTCAAATGGACCACTTAGACGGATGGGCTATCCCAGACGCAGAAAAAAAATTATTTGATGGCCACCATTTATTTGGTTCAAATAAATATTTTACTTGAACCAAATAAATGGTGGCCATCAAATAATTTATTTTTCTGGGTGCAGTTTCATGAATGTATTTTGAAATTTGGTGTATAATTATGTTTCAATGTCTCAAATAAAACCTAACCGAAAGTGGTCTATTCATTCGACTGGTTCAACCAGGCGGGAGCTCCCCTAAGTCGATGACAAAACATCACCGTCGTTAAAATTAGGATCTCTCGATCGCGATGAAGACTTCTCGATGAAATTTCCAAAGGCAGTCTTCTTCCGACTCGGCGGAACTTGCCATCGGAAGCCCCCGAGAATGCAGACTTGGAGCGGGCAGAAAAAAAAATGAAATAAAAACGTGAGTGCCTGTTGGTTACCGAGGGAGGAGAGAACGAGGCTTCGTGGGAACGATGCACTGGGCTAGTCCAAACAAAGCCGCAAACCTCGACGACCGCGAAACTTAACACCGCGCGAGGAATCCAGAGACGTTGGGGAGTCGACGAAGGAAAGAACGTGCCCGCTGAGAGAGTCGCGACACACGGGCGTCGTCGAGTCGCGTTGCAAGAGAGTTCACCGGCAAAACGACCGAAACTATGGAGAGACCTGGAAAAAGCTGGAGAACGCCAAGCAGGCAAATAAGGAGACGAAGAAAGATGGTCCAAGAGGGAAGCGACAAGAAGGCCGTCTAGGGAGGTCTCTCTTTCTCGCTGCTAACTGGTTCGCTGCGCTTGAGTTATTTTCTCAACGGGCCTTGCCTCGCCGCGTTTCTCGCGTGGCTCCGTCGATAAATTTCGCCGAAACCGCGACCACTGCCTCAGCCACTTTGGCCTCGTCATTATATTCGTACCCTCCCTTCGACGGGCTGGAACAACGCCGCAGTTCTTCTAATTCCCGAAACAGGAAGCTTTCCAAGCCCAACTGTTTTTGCCATCGCAGACTCGGATCTTTTTGCTTCAATCTATAGTTGCAAAGTTAATCGTGCAGCTTAGGACGAAAGAGTGGCCGAATGCTGTCCAATTACTCTAATGGGAATGGCACACAGGACCAGTAGCGGCCCAACGTCGGCCGGTCCTGTGTGTCATTCGCACTCAGAACTGGCCAAATACCGTAAGTACTTGAAGTACGTATTGAAGTATCAAGTACTTGAGGTACTGAGCACTGGGTAGTTCTTGAGTACTGACGTATTCAATACTGGCGGAACTGAAGTTTCTGAAGTTCTGAGTGCTGGGCACTGACTCAGTATTTGATACTTCAACACGTACTTCAAGTACTTATTATATTTTCCCAGTCTCTGTTCGCACTAGGGTAAGGGAAGACCGTATCATCTCGGTGATATATTAAGGTTTTCCTAATACACTGAGAAAAAATTACATAGTATAAGCAACAAGACTGATTTTTTACCATAAAAAATAGTTCCCAGGCGGAATGTTTACATTTTATAGTTACAACAATGACAAAACATCATGATTGCAACCATAATTATAGTTTAATCGATTAAATATATACTATCAAAAATTATCTATATAGACGTTCCCCCTGGAAACTATTCGCTATAGTAGGAAATACCATCCTTTTTCTCAGTGTACCGCTTGCTGCGAAGTGAAGTTTTCATTTTTTTAATCATCAATACAGACAGAAACTATAGGATGTCTACCAGAAAATGCCTGCCAAGCCTGAATTTAGATAAACACGCTATAAACCCACCAGCAGCGTGTTGGCTCGGCACATGTTGAAAGTTACTGAGCGAACGTGGTGAAACAAGGGACATGTTTTTAGAGTGTGAAATTAAAAAAGACGATAAAAATCTGCTGGAATGACAGTCGATTCAGCGTTTCTGCTGTTCCTCACCGCAATCCAATGTCCAAAATGACATATCCTGTTACCGCATGGACATTCCGCGAGCCTGATGGAGAGAGCTTTTCCTTTGTTTTCCCGTTAAACAATGAAATCAACTCTGAGGCTTGCTACTCGTACTCGTTACCATTGTGCGATAGACACTGAAAGCACGAGGTGTTCATTTTCGCAGCTACCGGCGTCGAAATACTATACAACACTCCCTTTCGTGTCTCTCCGCTCCGTCACACCGGGGATTCTCGGATGGGATTGAAAACGTTCCCCTTAATCTACGTTGCACAATGAAGTCGCGATTGCGTTAACTCGTCGAGAGGTTGACGCGCGTTGTGCGCTTTCGCTTGCGACCGCGATTTCGATGTCCACCGAGCGGCCCGTCCGGTGTTTCCTGCAGGAAATATGTTCTCCCACTTTTATCGGAGATTCTCGTCCCACCATGTTTTTTTCCACGCTCCGCCACAGCCGATAAATATTGTCCAATGATAAATAATCTGCAACGCACGGTGTGTATAACTGATGAGTCGATGCGCAATCGGACAAATCGGGCGTGATCGAATGAGCAATAAAATCATAACGAGGAGAGCGTATGCGGAATATCTATTGATAAAAACACACGCAAAGTGAAGTGAATTAATAACGCTCGGTTAAACCGATGCGTGTTTCACGCGACCCAACGACCACCGGTAAACATACCGAGTCGTTCATAGACGACGAGCACCCTCCAGCGACGGAATAAAATTGGCACACTCTCCATCGAGGGCCATCGAAGATCAACCCCAAAAAGATGCTCAAAATAACGGATCCAATATCGAACGAGGGCCTTTTTCGGTGGGATTAAATGGAGGAAAGGAAGGAGCCGACTGTTCGTGAATCACCCTGTACAAAGTCGCAGCTATCCCAGGCTCCCCGGCGCGATTATGAACTTTTAGCGATGCGGAAAATCGTTTACGCCGCTTTGAGTCTGGCACGTTCGACCCTCGGTTCACATGGCTCTCCTGTCGCGGCAGTAACGCACGAAACTCACTAGCCCCGGCTAGTGGTTTTCAGAAACACAATTAGTCCTGTGGGTCGGATGTACGACCGCGGGTGCTCGTTCCAGTCTGTTTTATCGGCGAAGGGGCGTTTAGTAATCCGAGGATGGGGAGAGAGATGTTTAGTGATCCGCGCATCACGAGAGCCCCACGTATCAATATGGGGCAAAAGGTCTAAGCCGTGTTATGTACACTGAGAAAGAAAATTGGTTGGATTAACCAAAAGTCGCGGTGACATATGTTCAAAGCTGTTATTTGTCTGGTATAAATAAAGCATTGTTTGTTAAACGATTATTTGCTTCGATTTATTTAAAATTTGTCGATTGAAACAAAGATTTTTGTTGTACCAACCAAGTACACCTTTGAACGTATGTCACCACGCGATTGCTTCATCCAACCATTTCTTTTTATCAGTGTAAAAATGCATTTTTATATATAAATCCCCCCATTTACATATAAATCAATGATATATGGACCGGGTGATATTCACCACTTTTACCCTACACAGTAAAAAATAATTTCGTAAAAGCGGAATGCGAAATTTCGTAAAAATAATTTTGTTAAATAAGTGGCAAACTCGTTTGGCACTCATTAGAATATACGAACCTGTCTTTTTATTTCCCGTGTCATTGACAATTTTAGTTTGTACTTTTGTTTGTAAAACTAGAAAATGAACAAACAAAAAATGGTGGGCGTCAGTGGACAATAAATTATTGTAAAAAGTACAAACTTTTTTTACTGTGTATAGGTAGGGAAAAAGATGACCATCATAGTAAACCAGTTCGATCGTCTCTAGCACGCTCCCCTCCAGACAAGCGCAGCCACATTCTGGGATCACTATTAATATTCGGGAAAAGTCTTATTGGATAGGCGTAGGGTTCAAAGAGATGCCTGAGGACGTGTGCAATACACGCACGGGGCAGCATCGATGCGTTGGAGCGCACATTAGGGTGGTGGAATATGGCAAAACCGAATACGGTGGCGCAGCCTGACCGTTTATGGTCCATCCTAGGGATTAAGTGCTTCGGCTACCGGTGGCGAACTATTACACTCCGATAATCCCGGCATTAGTCGCACCACAGGGCGAGCACAGCACGCGTGCGATAGGTTTTACGTATGGTATTATATGCAGGAGGTGAATGGTGGTGGGTGACGACCCTGCAGGCTTCGATATCCCTACCCCGTCGAATCCACCGTGCCGGACAAACGGGCTCAGAAATCAATTATTAAAATGCTAACTGTGGGGCACACATGTGTGCGATCGTAGAGCTGGCGGGCAAAACTCGACGAAAGTCGGGTACCGTGAATGTCCCGCAGAGGCTAATTCGGCTTAAACACACATGAGTACAGTTGCAGTCGGGAGCGAAAATTTCGGTAATCAACGTGAACTTTCGTCCAACAACTATCTCATTAACTCGCGACCGGACTCAATTATGGAACTCAATTACGAAAATATCTGGGCAAGAGCGAGTAAAAGACGGTCGGGCAGTTATGGGAAACCCATGATATCTCAGCCGTAAAATGAGGTTCCACTTTATGGCCGTGACTTTTAGGACATACGTTGATATCACTCCATAATTATTCAAAATTAGCCTGCACTGGATTATCCACTGGCAACTCTCCCGCACCCGATCGTTGAATGGGAAACTACTATCAGATTCAATGTTTTTGGTATTTCCGGTGGTTTCACCAAAGCCTCTGATTTGCTGCTTTTCATTATTTCCATTCGACGAAAACTTCGTTGGTCAGGTGTGGAATGCACTATCGATATCTTGAATCCGAATGGACGATTAAGTCAACGGGCTCTTCGACACGCGGTGTATGTACTCGAATCCCAGTCGCTTTCTCTCTCATGACTGGTTAAATATTCGAGCGAGCTATTTGGATGGAAAACACACCCGTTCGAGGAAATTCAAGCGCGATGGGATTCAACGCACACAATACATTGTATCCTTCGAGACTCCGCGGAGAACTTACGCAATCGACGCTGAAACCGAAAGACCGACAGATATATACGCGAAACGAGAGGGGAGAAGAAAACCAAGTGCCAGAGTAGATTAGAGGGGCAGAGCCGGAGAGGGAACAGACAATTCCATACACCCAGTTGCGACCCACTCAATATTTGCAATCCCGATGTGAATCGTTTTCGGATAATTCGCAGTCTACGACTATCCCCGGTAAACACCGAAGTTTCCTGGATCAACGGTGGAAGTTCGAGACACGACTGGTCTGTCGCTGGACCACTTTTTACCAACTTTTTTTTTTCTTCGTTCTCCGCGTGTCACTTCACAGTTCTCCAGATTGCGCCCGAGTATCGGCCCTCTTCGTTGCCTGTGCCCTTCGCGCTACACAATACCCGCGATTCCCGCGCACACCGTCGTCCCGCAATTAAAGAGAGACGCCGCGTAAACGTTTCCGCCCGCTGCCCACGCCACGGCCATTAAAAGTTCTTTTTACTAGCTTCGCTCTTCCTACGTGTATATATGTCCTAGCGCACCCAGAGCCCGACGGAAGAGAAGAGGCAACATTGGACCAAAAGTGCCGACAAAAGACTCGCGAGACGCGGGGATAGCTCTAGACCCCCGGCCTGCTGGCCGTTTCATTCCTTCCTCTCTTGTTTCTCGAAGCCCAGCGCACACTCGACGCACCGCCGAATGATTCATCATGGAATTCTTCTCGCAAAAATCTACGCCAAGGTCGAGAGCGTCGTTGAATCTTCTGTCTCGCCGAGGTTTTCAGACCAACTCTTGCGCAACAACTTTGTCAGCGTTTTGACGTGGGTGTTGTTAAAAACACCCCGTATCCACGATATTGATGCAGTGAAACCTCGGTTGTTCAGGAGGGTTTTAAGTAGGCGGTGGTTTGACCGTTTGTTCGGTTAGGTTCTTCGTTAGACGTGTGAGAACATTATGACTGATGAGAACCTAATTTGAATCGAATCATTTACTCATAGAGAAGCTAGGGAATTTATTACAATCGTACTGGATCATTTTAAACGACAGGACACGGTTTTGTCGATATGTCACACCTGTGCAGATGAGACCATAACAGCTAGTAGTAGTAATAAAAGAGATTTATTGCCAGTGCTTAAGAGTTTTATACAAGTGTCTCTTTATATTAGTTTTATTCCTATGTTTATTATACACTTTGGCAAAGGGCCATCGACCTGAGTCCTTCAGCCCGGGATTGTTTTTGGTATTTGGAAGGACTTCCTAATTTTTTTTCATAACAGCTATTTGATAATAAATTTAAAAAACAAACAAACAAAAGTTACGAACTTAAAATCAAGAAAGGAACTTGAAACTGTTGAAAACGGGATCGACGATGAATTTTCCATTCATATACATTGGTGTCTTTTAGAAGTGTTTGCAATTATAACGTGTTCTGATCGTTCCGGATGATTCGTGATTTTCAGTTATCCGTGGTTAGCCCGAAGCCCCACCTTGTCCCGGCTAATCGGGGTTTGACTGCACCGAATTAATAGTTTGGTACGTCACGCCACAGTTGAGAATCTGCGAACAAACATGTAACACAGATCGTTCGTTTATTAGATCCGACCAAATTTCGCATTGCTTTGATCTCTGTTGACCATTATTGCAGAAGTTTGACACACAGCTTTGCAATCCGCTTATCAGATATCTGTGATATCGCAACTTTGTGCAGATATTGCCCTTAATCACGTATTTCAACTGCAATATCTGATACGTATTACGTCAATCCATATTATTAATATTCTGCGGTGCGTACCGTTTAGATATATAGTTTCAGTATGCATACCGGAAATAACCGAGCTCGGCCATTGGAGCCGTGCGCACCGCTCGGGCTTACTCCTCATCCCTATACCGGGGTGAATTCCAGTACACCGCCCGAATCTCGCTAATGAGATCCTCGGGTGTACACACGGAGCGTACCCTATACCTATCCGAAACAGACTTGGCCTAATACACATCTCCCTCGAAAGCCCCCGTCGCCATCGCGCGCCTTAGTCAAACCCTGGCAAACGAGTTTCGCCTCCGCTCTGACCGAAACTACCCCTCGACTTCGCTGACGATAGAAACCGGTGGGAACACAACCCACAAACCTTCCCGCTGAGAGAAACCACTCCTCGACGAGCTTTCCTTCCCAGTTGACTTACGCTCGGTCGTATAAAGCTCACACACTCGTAAACTACTCTCGACGTTAGCTCGGATTTTTCGATAGGATCGCATTTCGCGATTTTCCACGGTTCGCGAGGTCGTCTTTGCATTCCGATTGGCTGATTTGTGCTCGATCAAAAAAGTACACGGGTATTTATTGCCTAAAATCGTACGTGAAAAACATGCTCGGTACACCCAGTATTTTTGTTTTGTTTTGACTGCTTCCGTTTATTTGGTTTAAGTAAAATATTTATTTGTTTTAAATAAATAGTTACATAAATTAAATAGATATTTATTTAAATTAAATAAATGTTTTACGTAAACCAAATTAACGGTGGCCGTCAAATAAATTATTATTCTGGGTGTATTTTCGGTACTTTAAGGCTCGCGTGGGTTTTTTCTATTGTCATTCCGACATACACGTTACAGTGTTTTTTGAGGATTTATTTTCTACTCCTAATTATTCCAGTTTCCTTAGCAGTGGGACTTGCAATCTTTGGAGGACGTTAGAGGAGTCTCGGGAGATATCTTGCGGAATATCTTTCGGAACATCTTGCTCGATATCTTTATATAGTCTCGCAAAAAGATGTTTTCACATTTAAAAGAAATTCCTTTTCAAGAGAAGATGAACTTTCAGCTACAGCCAGCCTCGACAGACTATGATCGTGTTTACAGTAGAAATTATGCTCAAACTTGAGTCAGTCCTTTGAAGAAGCTACATACCGTCCGGAAGTTTTAAAGTCAGTCCAAGAGGACGAGGCTCCAGGAAAAGTCTACCTTGGAAAGCGTGAATTAATTGCGAATAGTTTCCCAATGTCTTTTGCTCGAGACTACCATCTTTCCTCGGCGAAATGAATGGAAATCGTCGGTAGATGCAAAACGTCGTCGCAGTTACGACGAAATTCTAACGACGGACGGACGTCCGCGTCCTTTAAGAGACATTCAGGGATCGTATTAAATCCTCGACGAGGATGTCGCTAATTTGTTCCTTGAATGGCCCCGGAGAATTTTCGAAATTACTGTAACAATCTGTGAAAAACCGAAATAATTAGTCTCTTCCCTCGAATGAAAACGGCGACTCGCTTCCAAGGCAGAATTCCAAAGAGAGACGGACGGCTGTGTCCTTTAAGACATTCAATGAAGGGGAGACCGGGGTAAAATGGCACAGCGAGGCAAAACGGGACAGTGAGGGCAAAACTGAATTTTCCAATAATTTTTGGATGCCCCCACTGAGAAAAAAGATTGTTGGATTAACCAAAAGTCGCGGTGACATGCGTTCAAAGCTGTAATGTGTTTGGTACAAATAAAGCATTGTTTTTTTAACCTATTATTTGCTTCAATTTATTCAAAATTTGTTAATTGAAACAAAGATTTGTGTTGTACCAACAAAATACACCTTTGAACGTATTTCACCGCGCATTTGCTTAATCCAACCATTTCCTTTTCTTAGTGCCATTTTGTCCCAACGATACATTCGAATTTCCAAACCCGTTTTGCCCCACGTACCACGATCGCCACCATCCAAGAGTTATTGGAAAACTGCGTTTTGTCTCATTATCCCGTTTTGTCCCGCTGTGCCAATTTGCCCCGCTCTCCCCCACGTATGAAATCCTCGACGGAGATGTCGCTAATTTCTTCTATGAATAAGCTGTGATAAAAAAAAAAAAAGAAAAGCGAAATAAGTAGTCTTTTGCTTCGAACGACGAAGCCTCTTCTGCAAGTTTCGAGAAGATTAAACGAGCCAAAGTACATAAATAAGAAAACTCAGCGAATCTGCACTCTTCGTTTCAAGTGCCACTAGCGCAAGGTAGCTGATGCGACGTGGACGACGAAGGCCTGGACTGTGACTAGTAATTTTTTTTATATATATAAAAAAATCAAAAAAATTAAGGTCAAGGCAGAGAAGCATATCTAGCCGGGGCTCTGCCCCGCTCTGCGCGTCTCCCTCAGCGAAACGAGAAAACGAGTCCGACACGCGAACTCTCGTAGCTCTTGGCTCGACGAGAAAATTAATTCGGTGTTGCCATCGCTGGGTCTCCCGAGTGAGAGGCGCGCGAGCTTCGCGGGGGTGTTGAGAAACGAAGGGAAAACCGAGGGAGTTTCGGTATTAATTAAAAGTTCCGAAACCCGGACGACCAGCAACGATAGCAGCAGCAGCAACACCTTCTCCTCCCCGCGGCGCGATGAGTCGCGAGGTTCCCTCGCGGTTGATTATGATTCGCGATAGTGTAACGAGCGGCGTTAACCGTTCGGGCGCCAGGAGAAAAAGCAGAACCGCCAAACTTTTTTTTATTCCGTTCCATCGTTGCCAACGTACAACGCATACATTTCCGCATGGTCGGCGCGTCGAGACTCCGTGACCTTTCGATCGATCGCCATTTCACACATACACACACGTTCTTCGGTTTGTTCGTGAAAAAAGAGGTGTAAAAAAAACCATACGAGTGAACCGAGTATATCACGGAACGAACTTTTTAGCGGCCCGCGGACGGCTTGACACGTTCTTCGTTCGTTCGCTCGCTCAGTCGTTTCGTTCCGGTGTGCCCATCGGTGCATCGACGGGGCTCCGGGACGACAGCGGCACTATCATCATTGTCATTGAACGTGAAAAGGGTCACCCGGTGCACGAGCGGACAATGGTCTCGGCCGGCCGATGGTCTCTCGCCGCGCTCCTCTCCCGGCCAACCTACTCGGATCGCCTTTTAATCTTGGTTGCATGCTGTATGTAACGCTGACTCGTCGCTGCCCTCACTACGAGCTCCGCCTCGTCTCTCTCTCTCTCCGTTTTTGTTATCTTCAATTTTTTCATTTTTTACACTTTTTTTTCGGCAATTCTCCGCTCCGTTCGAATGTGCAAAAAACTTCGATTGAATTCGCAGGGATTTTCCGGCGTATTCTCTCGCGGGGCGAACCGAACACGACGTGGGGATTCATTGCGTTTTTCCATCGCGTATAGAAATTAGAGCGGGAGGAGAGTCGCTGAAAGCATGACTCGGAATACGGTTCGCACATGTGGTCAAAAGCTGGACAAGGATCAAATCGGATGCTGAGAAAGAAAAGGGTGTAACTCGTACGCTTTAAGACGGGAGATACGCCCTTTTGTCTTACAGCAGTTGATGTCTCATATTCGTGTCTGTAGTATTGCTCGGAATGTGGATTGAACCTCACTCCCTCGAATCGAAGACAGAGAACCTAAAGCGATTCAAGCTGGCGCAAGCGATGATTGTAGTGAGAACATTTTCTATTCAGGAATTATCGGTATTTATTTTTATCTTTTATTGTTAGGTCTTTGCATTAAAATACTTGGTAATTATCTCTTACCTTTTAAAACTTTTGTTCGTTACAAATAAAGATGCAAAAAAATACCGTTCAATATAGAGTCCCTAGTTTCTGTTACTATTGTTACTTAAGATCGTTCGGATTTGCCTTGGTAGAAACTGCTTTTGTTGCAATTTTTTTCCTCCTCAAATGGACGCCAGAGAACCTAAAGTCGCTCAAGCTGACGCAAGCGATGATTGTAGTGTGAGAAAATTTTCTATGCAGCAATTATCGGTATTTATTTTCATTTTTTTATTTTTATGTCTTTGCATTAATATACTTGGTGATTATCTCTTATCATTTAAAATACTTTTGTTACAAATAATATCCCAATAAAAAATACTGTTTAATACAGAGTCCCTAGTGTCTATTACAATTGTTACTTAAGTTCGTGCGGATTTGCTATCGGCAGAAACTGTTTTTACTGTAATTTTTTCTTATTCAAAGAATATGAAAATTTACCACCCATATTCTCTACATAATACTGAAGGCACGAATGTGGAATACGATCCTCAGTCATCGCGTCACCAGACTTCCGGTATCGGTGCAGTGTTCCACACCGTGCCCCGAGCGCGCTGCCAACGTCGCTGTGAAATCGCGATAAAAATGAGAAAATCTTCTATTACTCGCTCGTGATTCTAAATGACAAAAGGAACACAGTTTCCTCTCGTTAGCCACACAATATACTGACGCGAGCGATAGACGTGCATCGATGCACGCCCGGCAAGTGGAACGCCAGGAAGTCACGTTAAAGTCTGCACAATACACGCCGCCGGGTGTAGAAACGTGTATAATACATGTTGCACAAGTGAGGAGTCGCGGAGGATGGCGGAGATGAGGCGAACCGAGCGCGATGCACGATGCAACCGAGAGCCGCAGCCTCCTCACCTGCGGGTCGACGAACCCGATCGGCCGCCGGTCGCGTTGCAACGCGAGAGGACTCTTGCATTTGTATTAATTCTCCCGGGATATCCTATCCGCGGTGCTGAAGTGTAATTCGAGCTTGGAAAACAATTTGTTTGAATTCCGTTGAAAATTAACTCGGCACGAACCTTTCAAGGGATCCATTAATCACTGAATTATAATCTCCCCGCTAGGCCGGAGCGAGAACTCTGTCGATTGGAATTATTTCAGCTTCGATTATCATTACTTGCAATTTCTTTCGCAACGGCTCGTATTGTTGTCTACGTGCGTGCATCGGTCACAGGATTACGTTCGCTCGATAAGCCTGTCATCGCGGCGTGCTAATAGGCTTTACCATTTTATATACATACATATATATACGTGTGTGTGCGTGCACATGTATTATGCATCTACATGCACATTTGCAGCATACCGTTGGAGAACGAGAGACACGGTGCTAAAAGTATCAGAGGTGAGTCTCGGGAACGAGATCAACACGAATGCATCGACGAGAAAAGCACCTCTTATTCCGGCGAACAGCTTCTCGCCTGTCTCTCGCCTATACGGTAGATATATAGGTACTCTCGCTCTTGCGCGCGCGCTCGCGCGGACATGACAATGGCGATAAAGTGATATGTCACTATAAATATAGTTATGCCCGTCGAGTGTATATCGCTTTATCGCCTTTGCCGATCCCTCGCTCACGAAGCTCACACCGTCCTCACCGCGGCACAGAGCTTCGAATATTTCTCTTCGCGCACACATACACGTATGTCGAAGAACCCCTCGCGAGCGGGCTTCATAACTCGAAGGGATAATATATATAATGCAGCATATCCTGGACAGAGGAACTTTCAGTTCGAAATGCAAGAACGAAGCGATCTCTCCGGAAACTTCTTCGAAAATTCTTCGCCCTTTTCTTCTTGGAAGAATTTTCGAACTTCGCGTCAATCCGTCACCTGCCAGCGTACTTGCTACGCTGGTGAATGAGGATTTTTAAAATATCTTCTAAATTTTGATCATAAAATTCTGGAAACCTTTTACAAGTGCAGTATTGAAAAAGTTTCTCGATCGACGTTTTATTAAATCTTTTATTTTATTTTTTATTTGGATTTAAGAGTAACAAAACTGAAATGTTCAAATATTAAAATGTTTACATATTTTTTATACAGAAGAGTGCCGAAGCTGCTGGAGGGTTAAAATGGTATCGAACATAACCAGTCGATAATTTTGGTCGGTGTTATTTAAAAAATAAAAAAATGAAAACCGAACCAGACAGCGCGAACGCTTTAAAAATGTTTTCTTGTACGATGGTAAAAAGTGAAGAGCGCTATCGTCTGAAGTGAATAATGAATAATTCTCTCGCGCAAGTTTATTATGCATTCTCTTTGGTTCGAAAATCTGCTGCGAGCGGAAAAAAAGGAGTGTACGTAGACACAGAAGCTTTCCATGCTGGTCTATAAAACTCACTTAACTTTTCTCCGTTCCGAAGCCGTTGCAGACCGGGTGCGGAGTGAAAAAGAGAAAATCGTTGTATACACATTCGCACACGGACACCACTGCTCGTTCTCCAGGGACTTAACGCCTGGCATATAGATAGCGCGCGGGCCGGATACTATTCCCGTGCGGGCAAGCCTCGACGACCACGTTTCGGTTTTAGACCTCTTTGAAAAATCGCCGCTATCGGAGAGTGCAATTTCAACGTCGCTTCTCGCTTCGCCGAGGTTTGCCGGACGCGAGCCTGCACGCGGCCCAGACGGACCACGTCGACGCGAGGCGTTGGGACGGAAGAGCAGAGAAAGCGTCACACAGATCGTCCATTTCGAACCGAGCGCAAACCCTCCAAATCACTTTTTGTTCGAATCTCTATTGTGGATGTGTCGCTTATAAATTCCCAGCCGAAGGTTCTGTCCAGTGGGCATTTTTTTATACTTCGGAAATGAGATACAAAATCTGAAGATAAAAAAATTGATCATATGCGAAGTGCCAACTTTTTGGCATTATTATTATGCGAGACAAATGTACGTCACACAACGACTTTTCTACTTTTGGAACTAAAAATCTCCAGTATTATATACCAATGAATAAGATTTTTTACAAGAATTTCTACTAATTTTTTTCCCACATGGATTCCGAGAACATGAGCTTAAAATTGTGTTTGATTTCTTTGAAAGATTTTTGTCGTTTCGGAAAGTACTGAACTTCCTATCGAATCAATCTTTTGGTTGGGAATATTGAAGCAATCTTAATATTCTTGCATCCGTTATTCGTTATCGCCGCAAGCGATAATTTAATGTAAGCGAAATTTTCCACGATAAGACACCGGCGGGCATGCGACCGTGGTATTTTTTTCCCCCTTGAGAAGCTACTCGACTAACGTTGAACGAAGTGAACTTTGTGATATGCTAAACTTTCCTTCTGCATCGTGTGCCTTCCTCAATGAAAAAAAAAAAATAAGAAAATTTAGAACGGAAAAACGAGACACCATTTGGATACAAGCGTCTTCACGCCTCGATGCATGTCGCGAATGACAGAAAACCCAGTTTCGCAAGAAACATTAAAAGCCTTCGAGATCCCCGGCTCGTCATTGTATTTTTTTAATTATAAAATCTCGCTTTAATTATACACTCGGTCGTCTCGCCACAAACTTATAATTAAGCGGCGTCGCCGGCAAGTTAGTTTTAATTATGATTTGTAAACGACAGTATGTGTGTGTGTCTGTGCGGTGAAAGCAGCAGCCGACGACTCTCTACCTCACTCCGTTTATCGCGTTCGCGGAAATCGGGTCGAAGACGACTGTTGGCTTCGCGTGATTCAATTTCATTTCGTCTGCTGTATCGATTAATCGATCCTAACAGGCCGCGCAGATAGGACGGGGATGAGACGTTCGAGTTTCTCACTTAGACGGTGAAATTCCCATGACCCACCCACAAAAGTGCCCGCAAAACTTCATCGAAATATCTCAGCAAACATCGAATCACGAATACACTAAATATCCGCCGCAGAGTCCCGAACTTTGTTATTACTCTCGTCCTCTTTACATTTATAGCCGATAATTACCGGTCAGCCAGGAAGCTTATCCTTTCATCGTCCGAGGCTCGGTCATCGTCGGCGAGGTTACCGAGTTGGCCGCTGCGAGAGCCCGAGCAACCCGGTGAAAAGCTTGCGGATCTCTCGCCGCAGGGTTCGTACGGTCCTCACAGGGCGTCGTTGACCGAGCGTTCTCGCTCTGGGAGATGAAAGGTTTTCGTTCGCCGTGTGCTTTTCCGCAAGGTTCCCCCCACTCCCCCGGAGTCTGCTGACGCTGCCGTTATAGCGTTAAGGGTTTTGCGGGAAACGAGAGGAAATAGGCAGCCCCGCATGACCCGGCACGAGGACCAGGAGCAAAACCTCGCGGGAGGAAGAGAGGACGAGAGTTACCTCTGACCGATATAGAAGGTTATACACAGCTTTATACACAGACTGCAGCAGGGGCAGGAGCTCGGTTGATCGCCGTTTTCCCGGTGGTCGCGACAGCAGTAGTGGTAAAGACCGCCATTCCCACCGTCCATTGAGGGGGGAGGCGAACCACCAAAGAGGCCATCTAATTTCATTAAAGCCTTTGAAGCTTCAATCCTCCCCCATTGGACTCTCTATATCGCTATATACGAGTACCAACCCCGAGGAAAAGAGGTCCTTTGGCAAACAAAATCCTGTCGCTCATCGGCCTCAGCCGGGCGATTTACCTCCCATGAAATCTCTCCAACGCCCTCCCACCGCTGATTTACCGGTATCCCACATTTTCCATCCTACCGTCTAATTGGTTTCATCGATAGGTGTAAAAAAGCTCGTAAACCTGCCGAGACGGCGAAAGGACTCTCCGTCTCTAGGTCGGCTGGATATAGGTAGCATGTAATCCGTACTGGGTCAACCCGGCTCGTAGCTCAGCTTCGGTACAATTAAGAATTACAGGGTGATGGAGGATAGCGTGAGGATATCGCTGCAGTCGAGGCTCCTCCGGCCATTATATCTATTACTCCTGCGGCTATCTGGATAACGAAGAGGGGGTTCATATACATCGTCTCTCGTGCAACCTCCTTTTTCCGTACACCTCCGCACACACGGTCGGCCAATTCGCCATGACAATGATAAGCTTGCGTCAAGATCGTCCCGCGTGCGTGCTGCACTTGGTTCAAGCTCGCCCCGCTCTCCTCCTCCGTATATAATGTACCGCGTGAGGCGAGACTGCGATACATACCCCGTACGAAACCCTCTTTACTCCACTCTCTCTCGGCTCCGGCGATGTATGTACAGGTAAGCGTATATTATAACGCTCGACGGTTCGGTGGTAAGATCGCGTGCGAGGAGAACAGGCACGCGAACGAAACACTTCCGCGGTGAGAGTCTTAACTACCGTAAGGATAGAGTGCGCACGGACAGATATGAAGGAAGGGTAGGTGATATAGAGAAGAAGGAGCAGGAGAAGAGGAGGCGAGAATGCCGCGCCTTCCTAACCGGCTCCTCCTCGCACGTCCATTGATGGAATGGATCGTTCATTAATTATGGATATATAGTCCTGGCCGAGGTCCCGACGTGTGCTGGCGGCGTCCTCGGCGCACGCGGGGGCACACGAGATTGCCGGATGATTTAACCGGCAGTACATTGATCGAGAGTGAAGCCCCCCTTTCTGTTCTCGTGTGAGCCCCCAAGGTTCGGACTGCTTGCTGCATGGTTCGCTGGAGGAAAATACATATTGCGCCCCGGTGTATTAGTCCGTAACGCAGACAGTGGAACAGGCCAGCGATGCCTAGACGAAGTAAATTAGTAGTTATAGCCCCTCGCAGGTCAGACACGTCAGCCTCGCCCCATTATGTTCCATAGGCATATGGGCATACCTAATATTCATGGCGTATTATTCACACTTCAGCTCTGCGGTCGGGTTTCCGTTCGGAGATAAATGTTTCATCGTCGTATCATCGAGTGCGTGACACTTGTTGTTTTTTATAGGTTTATATTCTTTGCCGGTAGTTGACCTGTCCATATTCACCACTTTTACGACATATGCGCTACGACGAAAGTGCCGCGATATCATGATCGGCAATATGTAACGGCGCACTTAATATTCATGGCGTATTATTCACACGTTAGCTCGTCGGTCAGTTTCCGTTCGGAGGTAAATGTTTCATCACCGTGTCAACGAGTACGTGACACTTGTTGTTCTTTACCGGTTCATATTCTTCACCGGTTCTTTACCGGTCCATATTGTTACGTTCTCGTGGAATAAATAATGCGCCTATTCGGTTTTACGATGGACATTATTAAGTACAATTGCAGCTAAATATCTCCGGTACGAACTCTCAAACGTCTGTTTTCTCTGAAAGTGTGATGAAGACTGTTGTCATCTGGTCAATCGATAATCTATCCGTTTGTCATTTATCATATCAAGCCATTCCGGTCATATATGTAATATCATGTGTCTCGGTCCATCGACATCTCTGTATTCGTTACAATATTCACCACCCTTATCCCATTCGCACTACAATGAAAGAATCGCCGACACTCAAATGTTCTATTTCGATATAAAGCGACTTTGCATTCGATTGGGGCTTCTCTGGCTGCACGAAACGCATGAATCTTGCGTATTTACAAAGAACGAAGTGTTTTTGATCTTATAATACGAGCTGGAGTGCTATCATGTTCGGCGATACTCTTCTCGCCAGCGCTCAAACGTCGATTTCTCGCACCCACATTGTATACTCGTGCAAACACACGCGTTGGTCCCTCCGTATTTGCGATTCGCGTTAACGAGTTCCGTACGGAAATGTAAGTGTATCAGTGACCGCGATAGCCGGCCGGAACACTTACGCACCCCCGAGTTCATTAACAGACGGCGTACCGCGCCGTAGCAGTAATCCCCGCGGGTTCCGCAATTGTTTCTCCACTTTTATCAGACGAACAGCTCTCCAGCTCGCGGCACATGGCTCGACGCCGAAATTACTCCGGCTCGGCAACACCACCGACACTACCACTATCCCTGGCAACAATGGTAGTGGTAGCAGAGCAGAGTACTCCTCGGGAGCGATGCTGCTGGCGTCGCAATCGTAAAAACCCCCCGGCGTCGGCCGGAAGTGGTAATTCAGCCCTTTTACAATCAACGACCACGAGGAAGTCGAGGAAGTGGTGGAGCATCCTCGTGACTACGCCACCGCGCACTCTGAATTTCGCACGATCTGTTGTATACCTTTTTTTCTCTTCTACGGATACGTAGCGAGATCTGAGAGAGTGCAGCGGTCGATGATTCTCAGGGAAACGATATTTTTCGTGGTTCGGTATTGGCCACCTGCCGATCGCGCTGTACGAAGCTCGCTCGCTGATCGCCACACCCTCGCATAATCTTTCGTGAGTAACGCGATCGAACTTTGGGTAGGGCGAAGCCCCGCGCCAGATGGCCGAAGATTCGTACACAATCGGAAACCGAATCCCATTCGTTTATGGATCGTTTCATTCTTTTCTATCTTTTGTCCGGGTACGTAAGGTCTCTCCGGTGGGCCTGCATCGGCGATACTCTCCGGGGAAAATTGGCTATCGGCCATCTCACGTAAGAGTGTACCACTGGCCAGCACGAAAACCACCCTCTTCCCTCCTTGGCCTTTCGTACGCGAAGCCAATAACGATTATCTATAGTCGGCCATTACTTTATCCTCGAAGTACAGATGTACAGATTGCGATTTATTGCGGGACGCTTTTGTGTCCCGCTGGCGGTCATTAATGAATCCGTATTAATTCATCCTGCGGACTTTTCTTTTGTTTATTTTTCAAATATCGTGGAAACTCGGGAGGAAAAAAAAAACAAAAATGGAATTACCCATCGGCCAAGGGACTCTTAGTTAAGGTCTTTTAAACCGACCTTCCGAGCATTAATCCTCACTTTCTTCGGCCACCGTGAGTAAAAAAAAAGCTGCATCCATAAAACGGTGCGGGTTTCCAGTCTCCCGCGCCACATCGTTTGATATGCAAATATTCAACGGCAGCGGAGTCGCCCTCCCCTCTGTTGCCCGGTGGTGCTGGGAGAGCTATGCCGCTGCCTGTTCCCGACGTCCAACGACCATAGAATGGGTCTTCGCATCAACCCCTCTCCCCCAACCCCTCACGATGCGACCTCGTAATTATTTTACAAACTACCGTGGAAGCTTCGTTTCTCTTTTCAACGACGCTTTTCTCTGCCAAGAGATGCAAAGAACTTGGATTCCAGAATTTCAAGTTTCCAACCTCCCGAAGGAACGCGATAACGTAGCGGAAGAGAACAAGGGTATCCTCCGAGGACCCCGGAGTCCTCTACCTCTTATCACCTCTCCGGCGATCCACGATCGTGATTCTCACGCTGATCATCCTGTAATAAGCGTGTCGGTTGGGCTTGTCGGACCGACGGATTGATTCGATTAACCGGGCACGATCGGTACACGCCTCAAAATTTCGACATCGGAGATCATCGACACGGTTACCGGAACGACGACCTCAAGGGGATCGTGCGAGTTTCTAATTAAGTTAAACCCTTCGCGAAGCCCCGTGTCATAGCGGAGCCCGAGGAGCGGTTCATCGTGCAGTAGCGCTCCTGTTATGGCCGCGCCTCTGGTCTTACCTAATACCGTCCGAAGTACGAGGAGAATTCTCATTTTGAAACCGGAAAGTTCTCAAGGATTATCGTTACACTTATGATACGAAATCCGGGCAAATGACGATGCGAGCTTGCGCTTTCTGAGATGCAGATATTCGAACGTAAAAGTGTACTCGGTACAGTGATTAGGTAAGTTGGCATTTGGCACATTTTTGCTGCAAATCATCGTGTTCTGGGGCAACCCCTTTAACCATGACGTTGGTAAATAAATCTATCTCTTTGTCTCGTAATTACGAAATCTTTGGAGACTGCAGAAAAATAAATGGTATCGAAAAATAGAATACCCGAAGATAAGGTACTGAGAGCAGAATCTAGTAGATATCACGATATCGCTGAAGAGATATTACCACACCACATAGTAGTAGGGAATTAGGGCACCACCTATGGTAAAAAGTACCGGAAGCATCTATGGTAAAAAGTGAGAATTTTTCGTGGGTGTAATGGAAAAAATTCTTGGAAAATCTGCGACTTTTTGCCATAGGTGGCGCTCTAGTTCCCACCTACGATGTGCTATTAAATAAACTATGTGCTATAATAGTTTATTGTTGAATAAACTATGTGCTATTTAATCAACTTTTCTGAGGAGAGCCAACACTCATGGCCGAAACGTTAAAAAAGAGATTTGGAGTTTCGCACCGTTCTTCCATCTGAGAGTACCGATGTGTCGATCGCAGCCGCAGCACAAATCAAGAACATATTATTGTAATTTTTCTTACATGATCGATAGTTTGTACGAGATCCTTCTCTCAGTGGACCGTTCGAACAAACTGGACCATCTGTTTCTTAGTAATCGTTAAAGGGTTTGTTACAATAACCCTTTTATCGAGAAAAATGTTACGATTATTGAGTAAAGCAAGCGTTAGATTCGTCTTCCGATGCTCCTTCAATCATTAATCCTTGCGACTTTTCGTATCCAAAGCATGTTTCATAGGCCCACGTCTGGAAGGCGGCGATCTATCGTGTACCTCTCGCAGCATCCGTTAGACAGATGGAGTGGTCATAGAGATATCATACTAGGCTACAAGCCACGAGCAAGTAGGAAGAGCCAATGGAGCTCCGAGTGGATGACTGATACATGTGAGGGGGTGGTGATCTTTCCAACGTGCCGCAGTCGTTCGGTTCGACCTTTACCGAGACATAGTACCTATTCTACGTCGTACCCTCCCCATCCCCCCCCCCCCCCTTCGCCGATCGTTCCAACAGTTGTACAAACGCAGGCGGAACCGAGCGACCGACAGACCGACTATTTTGCCCCGAAGCACGTATATACGTATGTCTCGATGTCATCCCCGTCGAGATTTATTCACGGCACGCAAACGACTCGTGCATGCACCACCGATCCCGGCTTACGTATGTACAGTATGCGTTGCCTCCCTTCCGCTCTGCTCCGCTCTCTCTCTCTCCCTCCCACATTCCTCCACAGTAACACGTTGCAACGACAGAATCCCCCGGGTGTACCTAGGAAAATTTCTTTATGTTTGTTTGTTTTATTTTTTTCTTTTTTTTTTCATTCGTTCCCTTCCTTCCCGTCATCCACCCAGTACGTTTTGCCGTATCGCACGAAACGTTCCGCACGCCGAGCGTTACCGGCGTCGGCTGCGATGTCGGTGTATCGGACGTGCATGCATACTCGACCTCCTGCTCCAAAGCCCTACGTGACGGATTCTCGAGCGTGAAAATAAATTACGGAAAAATCGTATCGCCAGTTCTCTCCCGACGATACACGATGCAACAGTCTCACTGGTTTACGGATGTCAGTAGATTTTCTCGTTTATCTCATTTGCTTGGCACCCGCAACGACGACGCAAGAATTCGAGTTAACGTAATAGTGGGGTCGTCGGAGAGGGAAACAAATTCTCGCTCTTACCTAGGTGAGATTTAACCATCCGCACGGCTACGAGACTGTGCGCACGCAGAAAAAAAATTATTTGACGGCCACCGTCTATTTGGTTTAACTTAAACATTTATTTGATCTAAATAAATATTTATTTAAATGAAGTAAATAGTTATTTAAATTAAGTAAATAATTATTTTAATGAAATGAATATTTATTTAAAATAAATTAATATTTTACTTAAACCAAATAGACGGTGGCCGTCAAATAATTTTTTTTTCTCGATGCGAGTTGTCCAGCGTCTTCTACTCGCCCGGCGCTCAAATCGGTATTCCGCCCGAAACCGGTATTGAGTCGGACCCAACATATCGACGAAAAATGTTATTGTTGCGCCTGGACCAGGCACGGTATTGGAGCCCATAGTCTATTACGTAGATTCCTTGTCTGCGAACATTATTAGAAGAAAATGAATCTGCCTCGGGTTCACTTCAGTGCACTCCCGGCCCAGCCCACATACATTTGAAATGCGTCACACACGTTCTTTAACCCACTTTCCTGTATTCCTTAATCCACACGCTTCTGTCACTGGCTTCATCGGAGATATATTAGAGATTTTCTCTGTCACTTTTCACTTTTAAAATTTCACTTTTAAACCGGAAGTCACGTCACACAGAAAAAATTTAAAAGTCCTTTTATGACATCACTTCCGATTTAAAACCTCAGTTTTCAACCGGACAGAACATGCTATGGGAAAACGTTACTTCCTATTCGTAAATCTCATTTTTCAACCGCAACTGACGTATTTCCGATATGACGTCACTTCCGGTTGAAAACTATGTTTTTGAAGCCGGAAGTGATGTCGTAACAAAATTTTTTTTAATGTTTCTATTCCAAGCAGTGGCGTAATAAAATTACCCAGTGCTTATTCGTGCTCGTAAGACCGTCGGCTTCGCTCCAGCTACCTACGCCATCCAGAGAAAAGTGCCGTTTTTCCAGTTGCGGCAGAATCCCACCTGAGTACTGTAAATACGATGCATACCTGGTGCAATTTATGCATTTCGCCTTAAGTCATACGTATATCAGACAAGGGGGGGGGGGGGGCAGAGAAAAGTCTATATTTTAGATAGATCGGTCCGATGTCGTTGGGATGGTAGTTGGAGCCAAGTTTTACTGCCTCCCGTCCTCCATGAATACGGGTGACAGAGCGGGACAGAGAAAACGACGTAGAACTATAATACTGTACGTTATTGTCGAGGATAGCTCTAGCATGTAAATGGATGATACTACTGGTCCTTGGATGCGTCGGAGCTTTTGCACAGCCACTGCCGGTGGTTGGTTCAAATTCTGGAGTGAACCCAAACCAATTAATAGTTGTAGTATCCTCTTCCCGGCGCACAATGTCCTTTGCGTGCTTCCGCGGCACCCCCTTCGTTCCCGCATGGAGACATCCTCTTCCTATTTCTCCCGTCATCCCTCCTCGAGACCCTTTGCCCCGATTCCGGTCCTCCTCCGTCTCGCTATAATTCTCCGGAACATCGAGCGAGGAACTAGACCTCTCGGCCAGGGCAATAATGTCTCCAACGAGTTTCCGCGTTATACGATATACCGTATATACGCTAACCGGCGCGCGGCCACTATCGCGATACTATCAGCTCTATTACAACCGTCGCCTCGCCCGACGAGAGTGTTTCGAGGGCCGTTTCGCCTCGTACCAATCAGGATAAACTTCCACATCAGTCGGGGAATTAACTCACTTACGTTCGTCTCTGTAGTTAAAGGGTCGAATGAGCATCAAAGAGTCGTCGATTATCCTGTCTGCGTCATTATCCCGTTCCGCGGTTCGTCATTACCTCTTGGACGTCGTTGCAAGGGCGTTTCATGGTCTGAATTGCGGGATGCGCTTCGGAACTTTTTCTCTAAAATTGACACTGACAATGCACCGAACGTTTACGTATCGCTCTTGGGCAATGATGGTTATTGATCAATATAGACTGTCATGTAGATTTTGAAATGTTCGATAACATTGATTAAAAGGAAACCCCCCACGGTGTCCGTTCGAGGATGAAATTTGTAGTACGTCCTCCCGGCATAAAGACGATCGATCGCCCGTCAGATTATTTCGACATTGACTTCAATTCTTGACTCGGAGTCGTCTCGGAGATCGCTGTCGAACGATAATACGTCGCGTTATTAATAACCTGCTCTTGTCGTATCTGGCGAAACATAGATTTCTCGGTTGTTGTTATTATTATTATTGTTATTAAACTGATTATTATCATTAGTCGAAAGGTTGCCTTGAGTGCAAATCCTTTTGGAGATCAGTTGGATGGCCACTCGGCGAATTCGAGTCGTTACTCACGGAGTGGGGCGGCCACCCAAGTAAACAGGAGTGGTCCCGGTCCGGGAACGGTAGCTTCTCGGCGCGAGACACGATCTTCGTCATCTGTCAGCTTAACCACCTTTCATGTTTCATCTCCTTACACGTTACGTGACGTTTCTGTCTCTGATCCGAACGGTCTCGCAAGAGCTGGCAGTCGTAACATGTACACAGAGACCTATCATCTCTTAACGTCGGATAACACAATGGAATACGCGAGGTGACGAAATTCAGGCTGAATAGCCGTGGGGGGAAAGCGGGACAGAATTTTCGGCCGCGATTTTCAACCAACTGCGCAGTATGAAAAAAAATGAACAAATTTCGGACACTTAATTTCATGTCACGAAAGGTTGATGCGGACCGGATAGGCAGAGATAGAACGGTATTACGGGCAAAAGTCGGATTTGGTGGCGGGGAAAAAAGAAATTCCCACACCGAAAAAAAGATTTGGTAATATCAAACTAAGCTGCGGTTGAGCGTGGAGAAAGAAATATTTGGTTGATTGAACAAAATGTTTGTTAGATCCAAGTAACTATTTGTTGAAGTAACTAAATATTCGGTCAAACAACTAAATATTCGTTCAATCATCTAAATATTTCTTTCAATCGACCAAATATTTCTTTCGCCACCCGCAACTGTAGCTTAGTTTGATATTACCAAACCTTTTTTTCGGTGTAGGGGGATCAGTGTTCCATTTTTTTTTTTTGTATTTGGGCAAAAGTAGTGAATGTGGCCCGACGCGCTAAAACGGACCAGTGAATGTTGACACAAACGCGAATTTGAAGGAATCTGAAACTTCGTTCAATTATTTGTATCGATAACAGTGAGGTATTTTTAGTGTTGAAGCTTGCTGGTGATGAGATTTAAAGAGTATCACACGAGCTTCCTCGATGATGAACGGTGTGGCATTATTCTTTCTTCATTGGGAAGATGCCTTGGTAATCTGATTGTTTTCGCCTAGACATTACAAATTTGTTTGTAAAGTTTCGACCATTACAGCGATGGCGACAAAACTGTGAAAACTCTTAAACAGGAATGGAAAATTTCACTAAAAAAAAAAACGCTCACACGGTACAAAATAATTTCGTAAAATCGGAATATCAAGTTTCGTAAAAATACATTTGTTCAATAAGTGACAAACTCGTTTGTTCCCGCTTCAATATACAAACTTGTCCTTTTATTTCCCGTGTTATTAACAATTGTAGTTTGTATAACAATTGTGGGCGTTTGTGGGCAATAAGTTGTTGTAAAAACTACAAACTTTTTTTACTGTGCTCGCTCTCTCCTAAAACAATTCCGCCTGCCGCTTTCGCCTCGAGATAAGCAAAGGTGCGACGCAAGATTTCAAAATAATAAAATAAACGTACATATCCGCCGAAACGCTTAAAGTCGTCGAGTCCCGTCTCGTCCATCAGCAATACACAGTTGGTACAAACACTTCGGAAGAGCTCTTCTGAGTCGTTCACCCGGTCGTCACAGGAGAACTGTAAAAAAAATCTTTACCACACGAGAGACGAGAGAAAGATCGTCAGAGTCGAGAGTAGCAGGAAGAATAAAATAAGCGGATGAAGAATCGTAGAGGAGCATTCGCGTCGCGGAAACGACAGGAAGATCCGCAAGCTAGCATTGCGCGTTTATACCTACAGCGCGAAATCCCATAATCCTTGGTAAAGAGACGAGCTCTTTTGCTTGAAACACCAATAACGCCAAAATGACGTAGACGTCCCTTTAGCGTTAGTCGTGTGTTTCAGCAATTCTTTATGGCAACCAAAAGAGCGCAGGTAACATCTGCGAGGATATGAGAGAATATCCGTCACTCCGAAACTTGGAACAAATGCGTCGTTTCATCATTTGGACGTTAAAGTTCCATTTGCAAAAAAAAAAAAAAAACTAAAAAAGGACATTGGATTTTGTATTTTTTCCCGCTCTGCCTCGCCGACTCCCCTTGCTTATCATCCTCAAATAAATATGCCGACAGTATATTCGGAATAATGGTCGAAACAGCAGTCGCGAGTATGTTATGTCGTAAATCCCAACGCACTCTCCTCCCCCCCAGAAATAGATGAACCGCATCGGCGTCGACCTCCCCGGTGAGTCCAATGTAATCAACGTCAAACGAGACCTGTGCCCTGCAGCCGAACGCTCGATCGTTCGGAACACGCTGGGTCCTCGTGCATACAAAAACACACGGATATAATATAGATTCTCCATCGATTTTGTGCATCCGCTTCCGTGATCGTCGAAATTCGGTAACATCAATTTGTACGATTCAAATCGGACGAGCGGCGTTGCGTACACACAAACATACCGGTTAACTGAAACCATAAGGGCGCGTGTGTACGCTCATACAGAGAAATTGCGGCCCCTTTGATTTCGATCGGACGATATAGGGAAGAGCGGATTAAAATGAAATCTCTGGACAGAACAGACCAGTATCCAAACACTCCTCGAAAACTTCGTACCAACGGTTCATTTTGCCCCGGATTTCTATTTCACTCGGCTCTCCCCTACGTTCGTGCAATTTGTGGGCAGAGGTAGTTGCATTGATGGCGAGCCCAGACCAATAGATCGATAACACTATCCTGCAGAATCAACAAGATATTTACATTTCAACGAATGGCAAATATGATCCGTCTGTCTCAATTGGACGTGCAAAAAAACAAGATGCAGTGAAATGATGGATTCGTCCCGCGGTCAAATTTCACGTTGTGGTGACCGCAATTGTTATTCTTCATTTTTTTTTTGTCACGTATATACAACAGCGTACATAGCACTGTGATTGAAGATCGTTCTCGTCGACATTTCGAAATTACACAGTCGGTACACAGTACACAATATCTCGTGCAGCAACCCGGCGCGTTTCGTCTCTCATCCCCGTGGTATTACTCAGGTAGCGTGTAATGCACGTGTCACAACGAACCGAGGACTATCAATCACGGGGTTTCGTACGAGGAAGGTCGGCGGTGGTCCATGTACCTCGGAAGCTGCCGGTGCGAGCTTGGTTGTCTCTCCCGTTCGGGAGTGGCCATTCTGTCCGCCGTGAACGACGGAACGGTGGGCAAAGTCGGACGAGAAAAATATCAAGATGTTTCGATTCCGCTCGTGAATCACGGACTCAAAGGACCCGGAGATACTCTAACCGCAGCATCAATTCTTCATACACATATTGAAAAAGAAAAAAAAAAAATTGGACGCCATCGACTCACCCGCTGCGTCGAGGCAATCTCAAGAGACCGGGAAACTTCGAACCTCAGCACCTTCCATGACGTTTATGATTTTCTTCGACAACTGAATATTTACTTGTGAAGTGTTACATTCTGTTGCTTCGTTCGGCGTAAGGAAGAGCGGCTATTCTTTCCACCCTGATCGTTCTGCGAAAAAAGCCGATAAGCGGACCTTCTTTCTACTCTGATCGTTCTGTTTCCGGTCGTGTAAAATTGGGAAGACCAGGGAGTTTGGTAGACGTGCACGACTTCGATAAAGCTGACGCGCCATTGTCTGTGTTGCCGCGTCGGACGCTGAGCTTTATAAAGTGAGTATCTCTTGCACTATTGGCTTCAGTCCCTGCATACTAATTTACTTGCCACGCAGAATACGAGGAGCAAAGGAGGAAATATGAGTACACGGTTGACATCATAAAACAGCGAAGAGACACCCAATGTCTCGCACCGCACAAAGCCTTACATAGGCTTACATAGAGCCTTACATAGACTTGCACGGCGACTTACGCAGAGTCTTACATACGCTTGCACAGCGACTTAGACGGAGCCTTACATAGACTTGCACAGCGACTTACGCAGAGCCTTACATAGACACAGTCACTTACGCAGAGTCTTACATAGGCTTGCACAGGATCTTACACAGAGACGGCAACTTACATAGACACCCAAGGCGACGCCACGGAACCGAAAAAACGCGCTGGTACACATATACGGAGCAGATAGTAAGGCGAGGAATGGGTGATGATGATTTTACGAGGGCATACAAGATTCCCGGCCCTCCCTCCTCGTCAATTCTTCGAGATCGATTTCATCTTTACGAGCCTCGTAGTAATAATCCAGTCAGGTAAAGATACGTGTCTCTCGCGCCCGTCGCACGTGTCCTCTTACATATTACATCGTTTATTCATATCCTGGCTGACCCAGCAAACATGCAGAGCCTGCCTATAGTACTGTAGAACCCATAAAACCCACATCCCTTTTGGCACTACGTTCCGTATGGGCGCACCATAAGGAAGACATTTCACTTCCCGTGATGTACAGCGAACACACAGCTCTCACGATCCGATAAAATCCCCTCATCGTCTGGGTCCAAGCCCATGCACGAAGAACGAACGGAAGAACCTCGCAAGCTTTCATAATCTACCATCCAAGCTTCGCCGGGATGCGATTTATCAGGAGAAAATTGATTCGCGAAAGAGTGAAACCGAAGTGCGCAGTTGGACTTTTATTTTTATGAGATAAGCCATCGCGCTTTCCAACCGTTTAATCTTCGCTCGATTCCTCGGGATATCGCTGGTGAGATTCAGCCCGGGGCGCGCCTGCTTCGTTCTCCGTATGCGAGAGGGTGCGAACTGGTAGTCTGGAATACTCCTGGCGCGTTCCGACCGCAGACCGATTTTCCGAAGGAGGAACTGAGACGAGCGACAACGTCGACGAAGTCGAGGCGTACACGACCAAGGCGGATCCGGGACGCCCTTACCGTCGACATAACTCCCAGACAAACTGGCTTTATCGTGCCCGAATGCGTCGGAAAAGCGGGAGGTAGCTATATCGCTCGCTCCCTTTTACCTCACTAGATTTCCTTTCTCGCACCGATGTCCTCCGACCGAATCTGGCTAACGATCCTATCTGATAGACATCGAGAGACTGTAGACAGTAACGAACATTCGCCAAAAGACACTCGGATTTTCTCACGATCAAGGCTTGCTCGAAGCTTACGGATCGGGTATTGATCTCGTCCGTACTTTGGCATTTGGCGCAGAACCACTTAGGGTGTAGGGTGGAGACGTCATCGTCAGACCACTTCAGAAAAGGTGTTTGAAATTCTATTATATATATGTTATGTTTCCATGTCTCAAATAAAGCTAAATAAAGTCGTATTGCTGAGACAGAAAAATGGTGCATTCACACTGAGAAAAAAAATCGATTGAGTGAATAAAATGAGCGCTTACGAGTTGCGGAATAAATTTTTGGTTGATCGAACGAAATAATTGTCGTAGTAAGTAAAGAAACATTTCGACATCTTGTTAGTTCGATCAACGAGGTATTCCTGTTGATCAACCAAACATTTGTTTCGCCACCCGTAAGCGCACATTTTGTTGACTCAATTGAATTTTTTTCTCTGTGCACCAGCTTTTAAGTAGTTACCTAAAAATGTCGGGTGGTAGAAGACTTATGCACCACATCCCGTTTAGAAGGGCAATGATCACTCTTTACAATGCGCGAAAGATCCATTGTAGTAGATTTTCTTCTCGAGTTATTAGGGAATTCAACAAAAATGAATTAAACCAAAATCGGATTATCAGATTCTGATGTCTCGCAAAAAGCTTAACCTGCAGCATCGGAATTTATTCAACTGATCCAACCATGCAGGCTCCCCCGATTGTGTTTCGTCAACATAAACGGCCTTAGGGTGTCCTCCGAACGTGTCCACCCGTCGAACTTGCTGCACCGAATATCCGCACGGTGGTGAATGAGGTGCCTAACGAGACTGACAAACGCACTCGATATTCCTAGTTGACTCTCCGACAAGCGAAACGAAGGAAATTCAAATACCCGCGATTGCGGCACGAATATCAAGAACAGTCGGATGCTTCGAAATCATCACGACTGCCGCTTAACGGCAGCCCGAATGCCGCAGTGTATGTCGATGCGCAAAGCTAATTAGAATCCGGTCAGAGACCACCTCGGCTTTGATTTTCACGAAGAAGTCCAGCCAGCGTATGCGGTATGTACTGCTGGCTCATCATAACACCGAACAAACAGACACAGCAGCAGCGCAGCTCATAGCAGGTATGCGCAGTGACCACCGAGGTGGGTTCGTTTTCCTACCAAAATCAACAAAGTTATCATAATATCGATGGAAACTGCGGAATATACATAGTCCATTCCACCGATAGTAAATTGAACCGATTAGTTTGTTGGATTTCGGTAGCCATCGAGTTCACTCGTTTCGCGGTCCAAAAGCTCGTGCATAGCCATCGTTCGAACTTTCAAACAACTTCCACGAAGCGCGAGAAAAGTTTTCCTTCGCCCGGTCATGCACACCGATCGCGCGCACGCACGTAATACGAGTCGGATGTGTTGAACCGCTTTGCGTGAAAATATATCACTGCCCTTGCTTCGAACGTCCATTGCGTTCGTTTTGCACCAACACCGCAAACGGCCTCACGTATTTGTCGGTAATGCTGCGGGATTTTACCTGCGTCACGTACCTGGAGGATGCGATAGAGTTGCGAACTGGCGAGAGCTGTGCGTAACCGAGATCTATCTATCCCCGGCGGTGCCGTAAAGTGCGCAGCGAATTATTTATCGCGAAACAGATAGAGAGGAGAGCGGAGCTACGACCACACGATTCGTACAGGGAATTATTAATTTGTGGTCGTGCGTAATGAACGCGACGTTCCTCGCGACCGTGAAGAACGGCCGGATCGCGCATTCGTCGGCTTGCCCTAGGTACGCATCGAGTATTTGCGCAGTGCGAACGAGCGACTGAGAAAATTCCTTGAGCCGATGTAAAAACGAGGCAGTCGGTAAGAAAAACTGCAATTAAAATAGTTTTCAGGGCTATTAACATTTTGCGTTAAAAGCAAAATGTTAAATGTCACGCAAATTATGTGTATCTTCGTCTACCTTCTGGGAGGACGCTTGGTATGCTGAAAATCAGTGATACTTTCTTCCAGCTGGCGTTTCAGAACTTGGTTTCGATCGTGCATACCTAAAAGACTAAACGGTCAATCTGCTTCAAAATTTGCACTCACCGAGATTTAGTATTTTGCTAAAACACGTTAAAATGTGTTAAAACTACAACATAGGGGGTCACCTCCTCGAGAAGGTAACAGAAATCAAAGACTTGGGAGTCATCGTCGACAACAAACTTAGATTCGTCAGCCACATCGAGACAGTTGTCCTCCGCGCCTACCGGATCCTGGGATTTGTGACACGCTTCAGTGCGGAGTTCCGCAGCGTGAACACGCTTAAACAGCTCTATCTGTCTTTGGTAAGACCGATACTGATCTATGCATCAGAGGTTTGGAACACGAGTTATGAGGTACACTCAGCCAGGTTAGAAGGGGTACAACACAAATTCCTTAGAGCAGCGGCCCACAAGAAAGGGACGCCAATGTCAAGAGACAACCACGATTACGCCGAAGTCGCAAAAGAGCTGGAAATACCGAGTCTCGCATCGCTAAGGATATTCACCGACATTGCTCTACTGGTAAAGATACTATCCGGCCGGGTGAATTGCCCAGCTCTTTTGCAAAGATTCGCGCTTCATGCACCGATCAGGTCGACAAGATCTGCGCAGACGTTTCACGTTCCAGTTGCTCGTAGCACCCTGACCGCGAGGTCAGCAGTTCGTCGAATCGCCACGGAGGCAAACGAACAAGCGATATTAGATCCTTTCAACATCACAATTGGAGAGTTCAAGAGCGCTATGCGCGACATTATCCTACGATACGAATGAAGTATTGGGAGCCAATACCAGCTGTTATTGTAAAATTTGTTAATTAATTTGAGATATTTTTGAGATATTTATACGAGTTACCTATGAGAATCTATACCAAACAATAAACGTGTATTTATTAATGTAAAGGGGCTGGTCCCCGTAAATAAATAAATAAATAAATAAATAAATAAAATGTAGATCTTCGTCGATCGAATCGTCGACTCTCCAAAGACTCCTGAGGCTTGACGGCACTTCATACCCGAGATATAGCGACGATAGAGCCGCGGGCGTTTATCAACGGCAGAGTACAGTCGAGATATTGCTATTCCCGTCGACCATCAAAAGCCGCTTCGTGTTTGTATATGCGTAATCAATTTCTCATTGGACGTTATTAAACACGAACTGCGATCCCTAAATGGTGGCACTAACAGGCTTCGTGTCTCGCACGATTCCTTGCTCCCCATAGCTTTGTCAGCTTCGGTCTCCGAGTGCGCTACCCGACGATATCTCCGAGTGGCGGGCATTCGAGCGATAGGATTAATACTATTGATCTACGGTATGTGCGTGTGTCACGAGGGTAGGTGTCACGTGCTTGCACGTGTTGCGTATTATCGGGTGTTGCGTAATTGGTATCTGCCATAGCTGCTGATCCTCCATGCGTGGGACAGGCCATATCTAATTCCAGTGTTCCAAACGCCAATGAGGTTATTGACGATTCGGAATCGAATTCGGCAAGGTGTTTGTGCTGAAAAAACTAATCGTGTTTCCTACCGTAAGGAATAGTTCCCAGAAGGAACGTCTATATAGATAGTGTCTGATAGATATTGTAACGACCGAGCGAATGAATAACGCGTGTATTTGATTTTGGGGCGGATATTATTAATATTGATCACGGCTAACTAGTACGAACTGTCACACGTCTGATCTTTCAGACGTCTCAGTCCAGACTGTTTTACATGACGATCGATCTTCTATCGATCGTCCGTCCGTTCTTTCGTTCGTCTGTTGTCAAACCTAACTAATATCGTGTGCCTCAACGAATAGTCAGCGACATATTCGTTACAATACATATTCGATTGGTCAAACTATAATTGTGGTTGCAATAATGATTTTCTGTCATTGTTGTAACTACAAAATGCAGACGTTCCTCTTGGGAACTATTTTTTATGGTAAACAGTCAGCATTGTCGCTTTTACTATGTAATTTTTTCTCAGTGTGCGCATGCGCGATCTATAATTCGTTCACTCCACAAGATGGTCCACAATCGAGCAAGTACGTTTTGTGACAACCACTCCACACGGCGGGAAGGATGGAATAGAG
This sequence comes from Ichneumon xanthorius, assembly GCA_917499995.1. Classification (NCBI taxonomy): domain Eukaryota; kingdom Metazoa; phylum Arthropoda; class Insecta; order Hymenoptera; family Ichneumonidae; genus Ichneumon; species Ichneumon xanthorius. The sequence continues at coordinate 23,049,480 of OU824201.1, forward strand.
GGAAAGGTTTCCATATTTAATGTGGCAATTTGGATATGCTCCGGCATTCTGCAGAAACCATGGCTCGCGGTAAGCTACGCTTCCGAAACGGAATGGCGGTAATTCCCATACGCTTCCGTGTGCTCGCCACACTGTTGGGATTTTTTTAATCAACTGCTAGGGTAATAAACCTCTCGAAATGGCATTTTTTTGACTGAAAACATTTTCACTCGACGCTGCGGGAGAGTCTAAAATACCGGATGTTTTTCATTTTACCATGCGGCATTTTGGGCGTCACGCCCGTATCGTCTTTAGAGATCATTCCCTAAAAATGCTCTCCTTGCAAGGGGAGTGAGAAACATCTTGCGATTCGCAGATCTAAATCATCGGGCGGTATTGGGCTCGATTGCTCCGGCATGTTGCCCATGAAATTCCATCGGTAGGTTTAATGACCAATTTGTGCGCGATCCTGTTTTCCTCGACAAACTACCAACCGCAAGCGACATCGCAAGACCAAAGTTATCTCGTATGTGTAGCGAAATGGTCTTGTGATATATTCGTGCTTATGCATACGTGCGGTTTTCCGAGGCACCAGGCGCTCTTCTCGAATAGGAATTTCGTAGAGATGCGAATTTTGCAGCGTGTTCTCCACTCACCCCCCCCCCCCCCCCTTCCCCCTGGTGAGTCGAGTAAATTGAGCATAGGGGGACCAGAAAATGCCGCGTTCACCCTTTGTGTTTCTATCGAGTGTCCCCTTTTCTGGCTCCAAGAGTGTCGTAAAGTAAGGTCGCGAGCCCACGCGTCGCTGGTTGTGACAGCGCAGGGTTGACGACGTTGTACAGCCCCGTTACAACCTCTTCGACGACACGACGGAGGCCAGACATGTTGTTTTTCGCATGATGACCCGTGTAGGTGGCCAAAGTGCTGCCAAACGTTGGAAACCCGTCATGGTAATCCTCGAACGGATTTAGACTCCCCAAAGTGCAAAACTTGCGTTGGCTGGTTTGAAACTCTACCTCGCATATTCGCCTCCGCACAGCCATCGCGAGACCTCCGTCTCGCTACCGACAGTGTTTTCTCGCTGCCTCCTGTCCGTAGTCGTTACTCGCGCGAATGCCTTCCTAACTCTCTCAGCGCTCACGATGAACCCTGACCGAGATGGAGCGACGGTGGAGAAGCTCTCGCAACTCACCGGTCCCGCAGTCTCTCACGGTCAGCAACGATCCCGCTGGTCTCGGAAAAGCCATGGCGATCTCTTGGCCTCCCCCGCTCCGTGATTTATCGGACCCTCGCGCCGAAGCTCTCGATCATTAGGATCTTTGGAAATTTCGACGGAAGCCTGGCTTCGACCGAAACGGCGGGCGCCCACCCTCTGTCGGGAACCTCGGTGCCCTCGCAGCCTCATTCTCCCTTGGGTACTGTCCGCGGGAAAACATCTTCGGAGGAACCTAAGCGCCGGAATCTGGGTTAACGATCGGGCAAAGTCCTCTCCTGCTCCTCTTCGCGAAATTCTAACGAGACATGGTCCGCCGTATTCAAAACAATAGTTATTTAATTCAAACAAATATTCATTTAATTCAAACAAATATTCATTTAATTCAAACAAATATCTATTTAATTCAAACAAATATCTGTTTAATTCAAACAAATATCTATTTAATTCAAACAAATATTCATTTAATTCAAACCGATACGTATTTAATTCAAAAAAATATTCATTGAATTCAAACCGATACGTATTTAATTCAAACAAATGTCTATTTAATTCAAACAAATATTCATTTAATTCAAACCGATGCGTCTTTAATTCGGCACGTTTACATCTCTACCACTCACAACTCTACCAGACAATATCTCTACCATATTAGAACTCTACCGGAATAGGAGGCTAGATGGTAGCCTTTCCTAGATGGTAGTTTTATTTCCATTCCCGTAGAGTTTTATTACAATTCCGGCAGAGTTTTATTTTGATTCTGGTAGAGGTTTGTTTGCTATCTGGTAGAGATTTTGGTAGAGTTCTAATACGGTAGAGTTGTTATATGGTAGAATTGTTAATGGTAGATGTAAATGTGCCTTTAATTCAAACAAATGTCTATTAAATTCAAAGCAATACTTATTTCATTCAAACCAATAATGATTTACGGAATACCAGTGAAATAAATTTTTTTCTGTGCGCCACATTCACTGGCCAGAGTTCACGTGATGTTTGAGCTGTTCCTCCCCGATCGTAATTCCTATGCGCACAGAGACCATAATTCCTATCCGCACGATCTCATTAAAGATTCGGATTCGCATACTGTCTGGAAACTACGCATAGGAATTAATCGAAGCGACAACCCGTCGCCTATGATTCGAGCATTCGCATGCGGGTGTCGCTCGGCAGAAACATCTGTATCCTGTCCGATGCTCGCCGTGCACAGTAAATGAGGAAGTAAAGGGGGAAACTCCGCAAAGTTCGCAGGTATAACCCGGGGGCGTCGAGGCATTCCATGATGGGTGAGAGATTGATGTAAATGAGGTTTCTTAGTCCGCTCCGCCTAGTGCCTTCCACACATCAACCAGCCGCAGACCCTTCTGGTCTTGGATCCTCACTCTTCGCGAAAGTTTACGCCACTAAATCTGCACGACCGTATGCTCCAAGTAACTCTCACTCTCTCCCGTATTTCTTCTCTCTAAACATTCGCCCCGTCTCTCGCTGCCACGAATTTATACGAACCGGGGCATAAACACTGTGCGCTTCACGGTACCGACTCGGCTCTCTCCCTCGTCTCGGCAACTCGCGTGTCTCTCCGCTAGGCACTTCTTCAACCGATTTAGAACATTGCACATCCAAACAGGCTCAAAACTATTAATCGTATGTATTTAACTTGTCCAGTTATTACCGGGCGTATTTAACGGCGTTCTGTATGCCTATGCTCAGCAGCACATTATATCGCACACATACGTGCCGTGCATACCAGGAAGTATTCAATTTGTATGCCCGATAGAGATCAGCCAATAAAAATTGTTCCAACGTTCCCGACGAGACGCCAAAGCGGTGCGGAACTTGAACACTTTTTTTCTTTGCTTTCGTCTATTAATTCCTTGTTATTATACATCTGGATGTACACTTTACTGCCATGAGCGCGAACCTCCCTCGTATTAAACGCACGGGAAGTCTGGTAACGACGGTAATCTTGATCTTTTTTTATTATCTAAAATTAAAAAAAAAAAAATTTCTTATATTTTTTTTTTACTTAAACGAGCTGAACGACGCTCTCTCGTGCAACTTGTTTGCAAAAGGCGCGTCCGGCAGACTCGTTCGACTTTCTTCGGGCAGCTCGCCGTGCGCTCGGCCTTCCCGCGCAGTCGCGGAAAATACTAAATACAAATTCTCCGGCTGTGTATATAATCTCGGTGAGAGACGGGAGAGTCTCGAAACGTCTCGGGCATAAAATTATCGGTAACGAAGTTTGACGACAAATAAATTATATATTCGCTCTCGGAGGTCTATCGACAGTCAGGAAATGGCCGAGACGCCCAGTCGATGACTCTCCGACTGCGTCTGGATGGTTCGCATTCCCAGGAGGATGATCGTCTCGGTTTCTCGGTAGAGGAAGGCCTAGCCGAGGCCTCCGACCAGAATCCTTCCAGACTCTGAATCACCTCGAGATGAGAGCATTTATAGTCGTGTAATTGCGTAGTTATTTCGAAAATGAAACGCTCGAGGTACATCTCGAGAGTTTCTCGACGACGAGGTAAAAGTGAATTAGTACGTCGTTTTAAGCCGCTGTCCTCTCGTGCCTCATCTCTTGGCTACCGCCGTTTCTGTAATTCCTCCTCCGAAGTCCCTCGCCGTTATTAAGACTAAGAGGAAGATATTTCAATATTTCCGACTGGCCCGGGGGAGGGGAGGCTCCTCCAGCGGCATCGTGGAATTATTAAAATTGCACCGGGAACGTAATCGCAGCAACTCGTCCGGAATCAGAACTCGGAACAATATACCGAGGAGGAGACGACCGACGCGATCCTCGGCGTATCGCCAGAGTCGAGTCTGGCTATTGCATTACAGCCTGATAGAACCAAAGCCGCAAAGTGCATTTGCTGTACGACTTCCTATCGAGATAAGATACATTATATTGGTTTCTTGGGACTAAAGACAAGTGTAAGGCTGAGACCTTTTTTTTATTATTAATCATCACTGCTTAACAGGCAGGAACGCTCGCGAAGACAGCAATGTCTGGCAAGCGGGTTCTCTCCGTTGCTCCTTAAGATGCGTTTTTTTTTTAATTTTGCTTACGATAACCTGTTGCAAATTATTACTCTATCGTAAGAGTGGCACGGGGAGGAAGAGATCGGCTCGAACGTAGGTATCCGTAGCTCGTGAACGAAAAAGAAAGAGCCGAGCGTTCGCGTTATCGAGCGCGAAGCTCGCGATGAGACGCGGAAACGAGAATGGATAACCGACGCTCGAACGGATGGCGGCGCTAAGACCGGGAATGCTGTTCAATTTTTGTAGCTCGGTGGGCAACTGGTGCCCGGTATGGCATATCGTTGTAACCGAGCGTACTTTATTTCGCAGCACTCGCTGATGTAGTCATTTTTAGACAAGTGCACACGTCGGTCTTTTTTTTTTTTGACCAATGTACTTGTTCTTAGATGGCGCGCTATTGACAGGTATGCGTCTGTCGAGTGATGTTACCTGTCCACTTTGAGAAACTGTACTACTTATCTTTCATTTTGCGTATGCAATCTCGAGATTTCAAAGATGTCTAAACAAATTTCTGACGTTCTTCGTTTTTTCATTGTCATGTTCGCAGGAAACGTCAGGACCAAAGTCGTCCTCGATGTCGAGACGAAGAGCGGCTACTGGCTGACGATCTACGCACAGGATCACGGAATCGTGCCGCTGAGCTCGAAACTGCAGGTGAATATCGTCAAGCTAAATATTGTTTAAGAAACGTAAAAAAATTAAATTAAGTCTTATCCACTTATCGAAATTTTGTTGACATAGCAAATAGCATAAATGAGCCGACATTTTTAATTACTTTCAGCATCGCTGATATTAATTAGCTGTGCACTTCGAGTGTGCCCAAACTTGTTATCTATGCACTTTTTTGAAAATAAACATTGGGGATGTCTTTCGACAAAGAACATTTTTAGCTACTGATAGAAGTGCTTGAAGTTATACTCACGATTTTGCGTTAGACTTTTGAAGATCGGAAGAAACCTCTCCAAAATAGAAATGTTAAAATCAATTTGAGGACAACGATGAACAAGTTCTGAACATTTTTTTTATTTATTTTTTCTCTTTTTTCAAGATGTACGTGGAAGTTTTGGACGAGAACGACAATACTCCGTTGACCGAGGAGCCGGTGTATTATCCCTCGGTCCCCGAAAATTCACCGGCCGGAGTCAGCGTCCTGCGCATTCCGGCCTTCGATCGTGACGTTACTCCGCAGGAATTCACGTATGCCATAACGAGCGGTAATCCAGAGGGTTACTTCCTCATCAACTCAACTACCGGTGAGTAGCACGTAGTTTATTTCTGTGATGAAATATATATTATACACTGCGACTCGAATAATGGAACAAAAACGCACCATCGTTGACTGAGCCATCCAGCCGTTTATGCCATAAATCGATCTACCGATTTTTCATGCATTCGCGTTCGCTCGACTAACGCGCAATTTGCAAGCTAATGGAGACTATTTTCTCGCCACTCCATTAGAGGCTGTATATACTGTACTGTGTACGCTGAACGTCCATGCAAATGACCCTAATCGAAGTCAAGCGTGCGTCGATTCATATTCATCGGCCCTTTATCCACGCCTGGTATAAAACTTTTCTCGCGCCAGTTCGCTCGTAGCCGTGCCCTCCGACACGCCCGTTGACAAAGGGATGAAAAAGAAAAAGTTGTTGCGTGCACAACCATTATTTGAAAAGAAGGAAGAAAAAAAAATTGTAAAAGATTAAAATCGATTCGGCGGAGAGATTAATCTCTCTCCGTGGAAAGTACGTCGGTTCTCGTATATTTCTTTATTGAAATATATTCCATTCCATCAACGTCCCCGTTATTGTTCTTGAAACTTACGAGACATCAATTCGCGAGGCGCGGACTATATTTGTCTTCGTATTTTCTACACGGCAAGAAAGTTTTGTACGTTTAACAAACACTTCCCGTCCACAAAGGACCACAATTTTTATTTTTATTTGTTCATCTTACTTTTTTTCTGCCAACATATCATATTTTTTCATTTAAAAAATATCAAATCCGTCCGTCTCTCCCCACCCATTGAAAATTGGTGTTTTCATTATATATATCGACATTCGATATTTTTCTATTAAAGCATATCGCAATCCTTTGATACCCTATTATTCGTGCCGTGATTGGTGGCCGATGTCGAGGTGACCGAGTAAAAAACGCGATGCGTTTTTGTCACTTGTTGCATTCAAGATACATTTCAGACAACAATAAAAAATGTCCTTGCAACGTCACTTCCGTTTTGTAAATTTGACGTTTCAATCGGAAGTGACGTCACATCGAGAAGTTTTAAAAATCATTATGACGTTACTTCCGATTTCAAAGTCCCGATTTTTTAGCGAAAGTGACGTCATATGGAAAAAAAGTTACTTTCGATTCCAAAATGTTGGTTTTTGACCGAAAGTTAAAAACCAACAGGAAAACGTCACTTTCTATTTAAAAATCTCGGGTTTTGACCGGAAGTGATGTAATACGGGGAAACGTCACTTCTGATTTGGAAATCTTGGTATTAGACCAGAAGCGACGTTTTTTTGAATGACGTCACTTCCGGTCAAACACAAATGTTTTTAAACCGAAAGTGACGTTTTTCCGGATGACGCCACTTCCGATTGAAAGCAGAGGCTTCAAAAGCAGAAGTGATGTTACAGATCGCATTTTTTATTTTCCACTGGAATGTATCTCAAACGCAGCTTTTAATAAAAATATGTAAATAAAAGACCACACTAAAGGGTATAAAAGCACATATGGGATACGCCTCGAATGTATTTGGAATTCATCTCAAATATAGTCAGCAACAGAAACGGACGAATTGCCAACGAATCACCCGCAATATACTCTAGTTAACAAGTCAAAAAAATCGTGGAGGTTTGTGGACAAAAAGCGTTTGTTAGATCTACGAATCTTTTTTGTACTGTGTACGTAGAGTTATAACTACGTTAATAAAAATAGTTCGGAATGGCAGGAGCGTCTCGACGATTTCGCGTTGAAGTGCAAATAATAGTTGTGACGGATGAATCGTATCGTTCATCCCACGGGAGTGGCTCTGGGTTTTCGTATCAATATATGTACATATATATATATATATATATATATATATATATATACATACATACATATATGTATATAACACAGTATATAATTCATAACTCCAACCCATCGTCTATGACGATAGATATACCGTCTGCGAACGAACGCGGGTTTCTCGTCCGGCAAAAAGATTTATCGATGCAAAACGAGCAATCGAATATTATTGTGGCAGTAGAATGTATCAAACCGGATTCACAGGGCCCTAGGAAAATATTCTACGTGCCGAGATCGCGCGCGAGGGATGTTATTCTCTCCGAGTCTTTTCGATCGGGCGATTTATCGAACAACCAAAGAGACCCGGAGCTTGATTTCTAACAACGAAAATACATGGTCTCGCATCGTACACATATGCGCTTTCGTGTGAGTGTGCGAGCGTGTGCAGAAGGCGCGAACGCACGTGCTACTGCTCGAAGCGTTCATTAAACTACCGAGCAAAGATCCCACCGACAGATAGTGTTCGTGACTGCGCGCGACGGTTGTCTATCGCGGCAGTTGCACTATAAGACTGTGCTTTTGTATATGCTATTCTAAACTCGTTAACGCATAAATAGTTTATTGTCTCAGTCGCGTGGGCGCCGCGAGGCTCGCAGCAACTCCCAATGGCGAGAGATCCCTTTGGGAATTTAATACGTATCCGGTTGTAGATAGCTAGATCGGTGGAATTGGCTGTATTTTGTCGCCGGTTCGTTTTGTCAATTCCATTTATTTCTTATTTTTTAGCTTTTGCCTACCGTATGCAAATCTTTCGCTTCATTTTTTTAATGAAATTCAATCTGCAATCATCTGCAATATTTTAGTGATAACAATTCATAAACTGGGAATCATACACATAAAGAAAAGTCGTATTAATCGTAATTTTGTGCTCCGCAAATAAAAAATACTGCGCGATGCAGCAATTTATATATTTCATATGAAGCTAAAAAAATGAAGAAAAAAAATATCAATGATTCAGGTAAATTTTGCTTGCGGACTGACAAAGAAAAAGAAATTTGTTTCAATTCGTACAATTCCATACCGGATTGAAACGATAACATGTCACCTTGACAGTCTTACCGTCGTTGTTTCAATATCATATGGAATTGTAAGAAATGAAACAAACATTTTTTTCTTCGGCAGCCGGCAAGCGAAATTTTTTTTTGAATGTGGACTGGACATTACTGGAATGATCGTATAAAACTTCTCCATCCCTCACGCATACTCGGACCTATTTTCTCTCGAAAGTTATGTTCTTTTTTTTGCAACCAATTTCTTTTTTCTCAAAATGGAAATTAGAGATTTCCGTTTTTTCACTGGGGGCGTATCGTCAATGGGAATTACAGTAATTATTGCTAATATTTATTTTCCGTGTACGAACGACCTTCGTTTCTCAGCTCCGCCGTCTTGCCACGTCCTCCCCTATCGATATCTCGCGATTCGATGAACTTTGTTGGAGCCTCGTTCGCATGGTCGGGGAATCGGGTTCTATGTGTGTATAGCGTGCCACACGCAATCCCCGAAGCTCTTCGGTTAGCTTGGTCAAACGTACATTGCGCCCATAAAATACGGACGGTGTTCATCCCGGCGTGTACCAACAGATATATATACATATACCAATTTACGTATGCACCGTCTCGCGATCGGCGAGAAGAACTTCGAAGCGCGTCGTTTCGAGAAAACATATTGCGATTCTCCGTAGTGCAGAACTGCTCCAATGCAACGCAGTAGGATAAACGCAGAAAAGATAGCAGCCACTTTCTCGGTGGATATATATATATATATATATATGTATGCTCAACACGAGAGGTATTATTGCATCTTGCATCTTCGACTTTGTATAAAACATCGGGGATATACATATATGTGTATGAGTCGCGTCAAAGTTAAGTTTGAGGTACTTATCTCGGATTCTACGAAACACAGTCGTAGGGTCTCAGGATTGCAATGAGAAATATCAAATGAAGGAATACCATTCCGAGGAAATGATTCGAGCATGTGTTCCAGAGTTCGAATAAAAATTTAATATTTCCTCGCGTGCGCGCAGGACGAAGAAATATCAAATTTCCACTGCGAATGAAAAATGATTTGCTCGATTTTACTATAGCATTTATATTCTATATCTGAGCTGGGCAGTACTTAAAGTACATGAGTACGTATTCGGTACTTAACCGTCGTTGTTTCAATATCACGTGGAATTATAAGAATTAAAAATTATATTGGAAATTAAGAAAAATGTCTGGTAGCCTGCGAACGATTTTTTTGTCAGCGCAATAATGGTCCTTTGTGACGATCACCCTCCGGACATATTCTCGGAATTTCAAACTTCCTTTAATAACACCCAGCAACATGATATTTCTGCTTCGCGATATGCGTATAATGAAATTTAACAAAAAAATCGGTGTTTTTTTTAAGTACTTGGCGTCGAGACGCTGCCGCTTCCCTTGATTAAAATACTGAGAAATCCGACGGAGCTCGAGATACCTGAATACTCTGTTAAATCACAGCGGCAAATCTGTTCCGGCTCCTATCGAAATTAATTTCCCTCTGGTACGACCGGAAAAACTTGAACCTCGGCCGTGGTTCGTCGGGCGCTTTCTACCGTGAAACCCGGCAGAAAAGTTGGTATCTCTGCGGGAAAAGCTGCGACGACGGAAAAATAGTTTGTTATCGAGAATGAACTCGCGTGCATATCGTTGCCTTCCCTCTCGCAGGTGGACGGGCCACGGTAGAATTTTCACCCCGAGGGAATTTTCCGTGCGAATATGCGTGCCCGCGAAAGCGCAGCTGTGTCTGCGGCAACAGCCGGTCGGATGGGGTTGGGAACAATTCAGTAATATCGTGATTAGTTTTGCACGAATTCGCTTTGATTTCCAATAACCAGAGGTATATTTTTTTCGATCTTTTTTTTATTTTATTTTCTGCTCCCGTTCGTTTGTTTTAATAATTTTCTTTTTTTTCCCCGACTCGTCCCGTGCGATCAGACTTTTCCCGTAGCGCGGCGCAGCAAACACCGGTACAGGACGTTGTGACGGGACGCCGCTGGCGAAAAGCAATTATTTAAATGTGTTTGGTGCTTCGCTGACGTTTCGCCGGCGGTGTCACATTTTTTTCCTCGTTTTTTCTTTTTCCTTTTTTTTTTGCTCCTTTTGTTTTTCAACCCTGTCTCTGTTCATCTCGATGCTGGATGGCTCCGGTTGCACCCGTGCCTCGCAGATACGTCGATTTTTTTTTCATCTCGCCTCGCTGCTCTCTGCGTTTGAATTTTATTCTATTTTTTATAATACATTTTTTGTTTTATTCGTTCGATTTCGACAGCACGGTAGAGAGCATTGACGTTCGGTTTTTTCTGTTTCAGTTCTGTTCCCCAGGTTCTTTTTTATTTGTTGCCCGGAGAGTGTCAACTAGATCTGCATCTCGTTTGCGTCGCAGAGTTTGCGTGTATAACACAACATCGGACACACATACCCAAATTCGTTTTACAAGCTCCGGTTTTCGAATAGGATTTTTTGTTGTTATTATTTCCCTTGATTTTTTAGATTTTTTTTTTTCCTCGTATCCATAAAGCTCGAATCGTTAGGTTAAAAGCTTCGGAAACTCGTGCTCGGTGTACAAACTCGTAGGAGTCCTCTAGTTTTCTGTTCCAGACCGCAGGTAGACGGTCCGTTCGCGAACGTGCAAAAATCTCAATGTCTGCACCGTCTCGTCCCTTACACTCGGCTTCGCCCGAAGAGAGACCCTCGAGTCACGCCTCGCCATTATGGGAGCGATCGAGCCTTCTCACGTTTTTCCGTTTGCACTCTCGACCACGTACGAGAAGTACAAGGCTTCCTTTCTCGCGCTTTTTTTTACACCGCGAATCGTAGAACACGGCGCAATAACGTCCGTGCATAAAAGTCCTGCAATTGCACGCGACACGGATGCATCCTGTGCTCACTGACACGAAGCTATAGTAAAGACACGAAAACACGATCAAGAATACAGAACGGCTTCACCGTTAACCCGATTACAGTGCTCAACATAAACAATTCCGTGGAAATCTGGGGTACGATGCCACCGAGCGAAACGGAGATTGAAGCCCCGCAGCAATTGAAAAAGAAAATAACAAAATGGGCCAACGAGCCGCAATGCAAGCTCTAGCGAAGGGCTTCGTTCGTGGCTTTGTTCCATTGAAAACAAGAACGGCCAGAATTAATTCCGTGTCTCGCAATCTCGATTCTAAGTAACTCTGTCGCGAAACGGGTCACTGAGTTATGGGGAAGAGGGGAGTTTACGTCGCGCATTTTTGCTTTTTTGCATTTTTGCATTTTTGCATTTTTATTTCAAATATTATGCGAAGAACTAACTTACCGTTAAACAGAACGACCTTGGTCAGACTATAAAAAAATCCCGATACTTATTTGCAAATTGAATTCTTTTCGCGACGAGTCCGCAACACTGCATTTTTGCATTTTTTTATTTTAGCATTGACATTTTTATTTCTAATATTATGTGAAGAAGCAATTTGCCGTTGCGGCGAAACGATCTTGGTCTATAAAAAAAATCCCGATACGTATTTGCAAATTAAATTTTTTCCGCGCCGAGTCGGCAACATTTGCTCCACTTCCGAGTGCGTCAATAACGGTCCTTCGCACATTACCTTGCACATATGATCAGTGATTTCCAAAAGAAAAAAAATAAAATATTAACGCACTTTTTGTTTCTTCGTTTCAGGTCTGATAACGACAAGCGGTCGTAAGCTCGATCGTGAGAATCAGGCAGAGCACGTACTCGAGGTAAGTAACATATTGAATCGCCAGGATGCGGGTATATCGCCATCACGGACGATGATAAAATTAACCATTAACGAAGCTCGTGTATTCCGAGGAGCTACAGAACATCACCGACATTCTGGGGCACCTTCGTCTCTCACGTACTAAACTAATAATTCATATTTACTGCCAATGTCGCCTTTCTCCACCTCTACCGACACTATTTCATATACAAATACATATACACACATATATACATATGTGCATACATACCCACCGGTATAACGAGTATACGCGTCTAAGTAACCGGAAACGGGTCTCACGTCGTTGCTTTCTTGCTGGCATATCTTCCAAGAGGATAGGCTCTGCGCGCTGCATAATTCTCACGAGACGAGAGGATTTCGACGTCTTTCACGGGCCGTATCAGCAGCTTTGCTAGCTGTTGGCACTTGGGCTTCCGTCGGGCCTGTTGTACATGTATATTCGACGGAATAATCATCTTAAGTATAATCGCGCTACGGTGTCTACCCGAGAAACGTTGTATACAGGTAGTTAGCACTTCGTCCAGGTACACCGTGTACGGGACTTCTCAGCGACGAGTTGTTGTTACAGCGCTCTATGTACGCCGGTTACAGCGTTCAGGGAATGAGAAACCGGTGTACGAAGGGGGCTGCTCGGTGACTAAACGGAGCATTCCGAGCTGGTCCGTGATCTACCGTAGACGGAGCTGACAACGCTCCTGGCAGGAATGTCAAACTCGCGCGAAGGAGCGAGAAATAGCTCGAATGTAGTTAGTCGACGAATGCTTCCGTTCCGCGCTATCGCGAAACCGCTATCGCGAGTTACCTTCACTGCTGAAGGTAGACGAGAGAGACCGGCGCCGAAACTCCCGGGACTATCCAAGGCAAAACCCTCGAATGATTACGTTAACAAAACCTTGAGCTACCCCGGCGAATCTCGCCAGTCTCTTAGCGCGCAAACTCCAACATCTTACGCTTTCTGGCGCTTTCCGTCATTCTGGGAAACCATGCCACGGCAATTTGTCTCGTTACGACGGACGAGCTTAAAATATGATTGTTTTTATTGAGAAAAGATCTTAATGTGTTTGCGGGGTGTTATTGTCGTATTGTCGTAGCAGCAGCGTGAAGTATATGTGGCATCATTTGCAATTGTACGTAGAAGTCGGGATCTCCGACGTGATTTTTTTTTCGATATGTGACCGCGAATTTTTTATCAGATTTCTCTAATTATGGTTTATTTCCGTGAATTCATACCTCCGGTCACAAATGTATCGTCACAAACATCAATCAGCCTATGAAGTTTTGGTATACCAAAATCTGTTAAGTCATTTTTTGCCGTTCCAACGTTTACTGGCGCTTGCGGAAAGTCGCCGAGGCAGCGGATCGTAGTGAAATGCACAACTCCCGTCTTTTTTAGCGGGACTAAAAATAAAAGGTGCTTTTCGGCATAATATCGATCCCCCGGGTGGATCGATGATCGAACGCCCCCGAGCCAGAGCATCGAAAACATTGAACAGTTTTTTTGTTTCTTCTATTGTTTCTGTTCGCAATAGCACGGACTTATTGAAAGCATCCCACGGATTTTCAAATACTACCCGATAACAGCCTGTCCGTACTGTGCATATTATAGTTCATAACAGGAAAAAAAAAATGTAATCGTCGAGTGCCTCTGTTCGGCCATGTCGATTGCGGTTATTCACCTAAGAACGCTCGGGGTTTCTTGTTCGTCTTTCCCATAATTCTTCTGTAAGATTACCATGTATGCAGAGAATTAACGAACGGTAAAAAAAAACGCCCTCAAGCAAAATTTTCGAGCCCAAACGTCCATTTTTTTTAAATTCCACTTTACCTCGCGAAAGCGACAAATTCTACAAACAAGAAAACAGCTGTGCAAAACCGATTATTCGTGTAATAAAAAAAAACATTTTCAATAAAGGATTTAATGACACACTTGAGGAATCCGACCGAAGGAAGGACACGCGTAATAATTACCCAGTGTTAATCGACGTAACATAAACAAGAGTAATACCGCGTACGTGGACGTCGCAATAAAGTGCCGGAGATGGGCAAATCGAATAGTTTTATAGTCTCGCTAGTGCTCGGACGTTGCCTCGGCTCGGCTGTATCTCCGGTGTGCCGTGCTGTTTAGACCGCCCGGTCGGGAGAGACCAGAGACGGACGGGGTAATTATAAATCCGTATTATCTACGAGTTCAATTATCATAAACCACCGGGAACGACAGGGAACGGGAGAGACGGAGAGGTGAGAGAGTGGAGGGTGCAAGGGTACACGTGTACGTCCGCCTCGAGTGGCCGATAGCACAGGAAAGCGGCAACACAGGCAGTATGCAACAGAGGATCGTGTGGCTCTTCCCGTTATAGTGCCATTAGGGCCACTCTACTCCGCGGAATACATCCTCGATGTATACTTACCTTACTTTTACACATCCGCCCTCGCGAGAAGAAGCTTCCAACCCTCCGTCCTTCCTCGGTCGTAAGGCAAAAGAGCCCGAGGCAACGAACATTCATCATCAACAAAATTCACATCGATTTCCCGTCGAGACCCGTGACCGTGAGACTCCAGCTTTTATATCTTGAAAGGTTTTTTTTTTCGTCACTCTTTTGTAATATGTCGCAATCAATAACCCCGAAGCTACGATGAAAAGGTTGCGACTGATAACATGAGAGATGACTTTTATTTTCCATCGTCGAAAGACGTACATAAATCTCTTTCTCTACCTCAGGAAGAGTATGTAACACTTTACACGTACCTTTGTCCGATGATGCGACACCAAGAAGGGGTTTTTATGTTCGCTTCATTCAGAGAAGGTATCTGTTTGATTGAAATAAGTTTGGTACATTTATTTGCAATGGATTTGGCTGCGTCAAATGGATCAGTTATCATGGATTTAATGTAGACTCTTTGAATTCGAAGGATTTTGATTTTTTAGTGGAAGTGGGGCAATACGGACCCACAGCCTCAGCTTGGCGTAAAATTTTCTTTCTTTTAAGGCCCGCGAAAAATGTGTACAAAAAGTCCATTTTGCCCCAGCTTGTTCTATATCGCGTGACTAAAATCAGAAAGATGTGTCTTTATATGTATAAGCGCTACAAAGCTTCTCAAAAAGGACAATTTTTTATATTTTTCTCCCACCCTTTTAAGGTATAGATTTCGATCTCAAATTAAACATCACGAAAGACGGTCTGTAGTAAAAAAAATCGTAAGAGGTGCCATATTTAATGTTTGTACCCAAAAGATTTGACAACTTCTCTCTTTTTGAGAATCGAATTCACCCTAGTGGACATTTTTAGAGTTTTCTATATACGTATTTAAAAATAGAAGTCGAAGAAGAAGAAAGAAGAAGAAAGAAAAAATAGAAGTTGTATTGAACACAAAAGTGAATACAAAAAATAATAAAAAGTTAAGCTCCCACCCCATAAAACTATATATCTTGATCGATAAAAAAAATTTAGCGAAAGGCGGTCGCTGACTATCAAGTTTGAAAGGTGCCGCATTTTTTGGGTACAAACGTCGAATGGGGCACCTCTTAGGATTTTTTGCTAGGTACCGCCTCTCGCGACGTTCAATTTGAGATCAAAATTTGCACTTCAAAAAGGTGGGAGGATAAAGAATTGCCTTTTTTAGACACCCTCAGCATATAAAATACGCCATTCCGGTTTTACTCACGCGACACAGTGTATGATGCAGAAGACCTTCCAGCGAATTAATGTCGATGCCGATGAGGCAAATTTAATTTTCCCCAGTCACCATAATTGCGTAGTAAGAGGAAGAGGGTCGGTTCGTCGGGTCGAAGCAGTAGAAGCCAGCTAGTCAACGGTAACCGGCTCTCACCTAACCCTATACCATTTTCTTCATCGCCACCCTCCTCGTCTTCCCTCCATCTCCCGTCCTTTCGTCCTACTCCACGATATTGTCTGACTCGAAATGAGAAAGAAAATCGCATCCCCTCTGGTTGAGATTGAAAAGTGAAATGAGGAACGAGGGCGGTAAACCTCTTGGTGTCGCGGCCACTCGATTGGATGAAGGCGAATGGAAGGTTACTATTACTATCGCCGCTGCAAATGATGGCCGTTCACGGATAGAATGAAATTCGTGGCGACCGTGAGTCGCCACGAGAATTTGCCCACTTCGCTATAACGAAAGCAGAACCCGCGGCATTTATAAAGATGAAGTTTTATGGGAGGAATTGGACCGCACGGCTTCGCGGTCTCCGTCCTTGAAGTGCTCGATACTTCACCGTTAAAACCGTGGCTCTTCGACATCGTGAACATCGGAATTTCAAATCATTACCGCTTTTCTCGTACAAATTGAGCGCAAAAGTGACGAGATTTATTATTATCTTTACACTCAGAAGGGAGCGGGGTAAAATGAAATCCCGAGGAATATCGCACCATTTTGTCTATTTCTCCACCTCTGTTTGTTTTTTTTTGTTTTAGGCAAAAATCAAATAAATGATACATTATCTAATTAACACATTTTTATTTTGAACTTCAAATTATACGGATTTGGTCTTAATTACCTGAGGTCGTCGATCCAACATGCATATTGTCTAATATGCAATGTATCTAGTCTGCGCCTGCTGCCTAGTCTCCGAATTAGTGACTTCCACAATTTAAATCTAACATCTATTTAATCGCAAGAAACATTTACTTAAATTTAAAACTTTGAATATCGTCATTAGTCAATATTTAAAGAAGTTATCTTTGCGTATACAGCCATAGGTAAATAAAATTATTCTGTCCAATAAAGTAACTCTCACAGGTGCACATAAACAAAAATTTGTTTCGCACAAATAAAAAAAAAACCCATTTGAATAATCAGAATTCTAATGCATTGATTTACTTAAATATAATAAACGATTTCCACGAGTGAGGTCTCATCTCGAAACGGCCGGTTAGTTTTGCCCTGCCCTCCTTGCATTTTCCTTCACCCAGTCCTTCGGTCCAGATTCCATTTTTATTCGCCGCCCCGCGAAAAGTTGCCAAAGCTACCTCGAGTACAACGCCTGCGAGGGTGTCAAGAAAAACCCTCGACGAGCAATCGCATCGTGATCGAATGTAGAAACGACACCGCTTATACTTGTCCGCCTTTCCTCCGGCACGTACATAACTTTTCTCCTTCGCACTTACGTTTATCTCTCCGTGGGACGAGGCAAAGGGTTACCGCCGTAGTCGTTCATGCAAAAGCTCGCGGCTGTGTGTGTCTCCGGGACCGTTGCCACTCACACGGCCAAGACGGTCTTGCCATTTGCCACCGCAGCGACGACGACGACGACGGAGAGGCTCTCGATCAAGAAAGTTCTTCCCGTGTACCGGTAGCCGAACGCGTCAGCTCTTTCTGCGCCGAGCGGAGAGCCAAGAGTTTGCAACGAATTTCACGCCAACGATTCTTCTTCAGTTCGATCGGGGCTCTCTCACCCGAGACCTTACCCCTCCGTACTCTCTTATAGTCTCGCCCCGGCCCTCCAGCTACGCTCCTATACGGTACTTACTTCTATATCGTATGTACACGCAAATGAAAAAGGACAAAAGTACCCGATGCTTCTCCACTCCCACCCCCTCTCTATTACACGGTCGTTTACATCCCTCGTGCACTTTCCTCGGAACCCAACCGAACCCCTCCCACCCCCGCGCGTTTTTTCTCTCGCGATGCACAACAGTGCCACCTGCTCTCCTACTTGCAGCAGTATGCTTCATTGAGATTGGATTTAGAAAAAAAAATCAATTTGAAGTGTTTTGCCTGAGTATAATGTGCATG
Source organism: Ichneumon xanthorius (assembly GCA_917499995.1). NCBI lineage: Eukaryota > Metazoa > Arthropoda > Insecta > Hymenoptera > Ichneumonidae > Ichneumon > Ichneumon xanthorius. The sequence continues at coordinate 23,067,311 of OU824201.1, forward strand.
AGAGAGGGGACAATATGGACCGGTGGGTAATGTTGGTTGGGGTGATTAAAATAATTCAGCGGTGATTTTATGATGAATCTGGTTACGCATTGTTACGATTTGATTATAAATGTTGACAATAGACGGGTGCCATTAATTTGTTAGCTTAAGGTACATAGTAAAAAAAGTTTGTACTTTTTACAACTTTTTGTCCACAAATGTCCACAATTTTTTATTTGTTAATTTTCTAGATTTACAAAGACAAGTACAAACTAAAATTGTCAATGACATGGGAAATAAAAGAGCAGGTTCGTATATTCAAATAAGTAACAAACTCGTTTGTCACGTCATATGGCCCGAAACCGAGCACTTTGATCGCAGTTCTATTGAACGTTAGTCCGGTGACTTCACTTTTTTTGTTGCGCATTAATTCCTGATTGATTCGCGAGACCGCAGTACTTTACATTTTTTCTCTATCTTTGATCTAAGTATGTTAATTCTCGATTTGAAGATCAATTTCGCCAGCGCTCCCGTTAGCGCCGTGTAAAAAGACCCATTTTCGAGATCTAATTATTCATTCAAATGGTCGGTAAAAGCCTTCAAGATTTTGTACAAGTACAGTTTGATAGTTAAATTTCAATATATCAATAGTTTATGCATATGGCTTCAGATTACCTTCGCGACATGACTACCTTAAAGCGCTGGGATTTACTAGTCGGCATACCAAAGTCCACGCGTATTCAAAAGAAAATTTTATCAAAAATTCTCTTCATGGCTGAGATAACTCTGTACTCTGTACCGAGAGAAAAAATTTCATTACCTTATCGAATAAAAAAAGAACCTACGGGACGTAAAAGGATATTCAATTTCGTTCATTCAATACATTCAGCTCTTTGTAGATGACAATTAGCGACAATGTCGGCCGGTGAAATTTTCGTTCGGAAAATATGCACATATATCGTATGGAATCCGTACAATGCCTACTCTTGTCGGTCTTCTCCGGTAATGAGGTATTTTTTTTGTAATTTTATTTCCAATCAAAAAACCATTCTGTCCGACGACAAGCCGTACAGGGGAGCCTGAGCAATGACGCGATCAATTTCGTCCCTCTACGCTCGTCGTTTCCACCCGTGGCTCGTCGATAATCGAAAAGTTATTTCAACTTCGAATATCGGATCGCTCGGGGGATTCGAAAGAGCGGAAATGAATAAGCGGAAGAGGAAGAGATAGACTACGGGAGCTTTGGGTATGAATAGCTTTCGATATGGACTCGGTAGTTCGCGAGATACGCGAGATGCTTTCGGGGCCGAAGACATTTCTCATTTCGAGTACCGAACTCCGGAGTTCGTGTAATGTCGCATATATAGCACATGCGTAATACATGAATATATCAATCGCGAAATTTAACGATTTCGAATGCACTTGCAAATATTGCGTCCTCGAAGGTATGTCGGGTACATAATCGTATCGTAAGAGGCGTCTTCTCAACGATCCTATAATGCTTGGCTCGCTTGCCGGGATGTTCACGCACCGATAGTATCACCGTGAAACTTATTCCCATTATGCACAACGCGAGACTATATTGCCCTGCACCCTTCGCTCCATTCGAGAGGGATGATGAGAGAAAGCGAGACGGAGTAAACGAACGACTTTGCTCTATGCAAATTTGCATTGTTCCGTCTAAGAAGCCGCCAGCGCGCGGCAGACCGGCGTTTATGCTTTCGAGAAGACTTGTGAAATGTGCTGTTTCGTTGTATGCTTTACAACTAAAGGATAATCCTCGCGCAATTCATGTTCTCGGTTACATGCACAAGTAACATTGTCTTTTTTTTATTACAACGCCAACACCGATTCTGTGTAGAACACTTTAAAGCCGTTGTGAAACTTCGAAGCTCTAATATTTATGGAGATTAAGAAGCGAGTATGTATTCGCTTAAATTGTACGGGAAAGCATATTCATCTTCATTTGTGATTCAGACAGACTCGTTGCGATGGATTTCTGGGATTCAGTGCTGGGTCTCAATAATTCGAAATTTCCCGCCGAGGGGGATTTGGAATCTTAGGAGGACTTAGGATCTTGACGAATATCTTGTTCGATATCTTGTCCGGTGAGACTTCGGCCGTAAAGCTTTTCGAGGTAGCTTTTCATTCAGCACTCTCGCTAATCCTTCACGTACGGGAGCCTCGGGATGAACGTGGCTAGGCTGGCCGGGCGCTCCGCGATCTTGTCAGTCTTATATTAACTCCTTCCATTGACGATAAAAATATTATTTTATACAAATATAATATTATACTTCAAAGAGTATTCTTCCGAATTTCGATATCATCAATTTTTGTTATACCGCGAAGTGTCAGCACACCCAGACAAATAATTTATTTGACAGGCGCACCGCAAATAAATATTTCTTTGGTTTACATAAATATTTATTTAAATGAAATAAATGTTTATTTGCAGGGTGTACTCGCTGAGCGAGGATCGCGGCCGAATCGTCCGGAATGGAGGTTCTCGCTCAGCGAGGATCGCACACGTGAAGGGTTAAAGAATACTCGCACAAAATAAATGGTTTGCTAGATAAGCGCTCCTAAAAAAAAATATATATATATATATATATATATATGTATTCCAAGCTGTAAGTGGGTCTTACACTAGATAGCTACGCATTCCCGTAACTTGCACCCATAACACGAAAGATATTCGATATCCCACTCGCTTTATCGTCGAGCATCCCATGAACAATGTTCGCGTTCGATTAATAATCGCCGTGTCTGTTTCGCGCAAGGCGTGAGTTTACATCGAGACATGAAGAAACGAGCCGTCGTACTACGGCCGTATGAGTAGGCAGGCGCTACCTATTAAAAATAAAAAAAATAAAAAAAATAAAAAAAGTTTCGCGATACTCTCGTCTTTCCAACAGCAGGAGCAGAAGCGGCATATAGCTCCGCGCAGGTACCTGTATAACTCCGCACCGAATGCATTCATCTCAACTATGTTTCGCTCAGATCGTGCTGCATCCATGAGGAACGCCACATCGTCCGGCCACATCGGCGTAACACACGCGCGCACACATGCAGAGACACACCGACATAACTATATTTTCCGGGCGAGCCGCTTTTATAGCGACCATATCTTCCCGGTAACGAGCGCTGAATTCTTGGCGTTCGCGTGTGTATGGAAATAAGTGGTGCCTGGCGAACTATCGCGCGAGACCAGCAGCGGAGGCAAAAGCACGATATCCTATATAGCCCCGTCTCGTTCCTTCCCGGGCTATTTTCTTTATTTATTTTTTCCCTTTTTCTTTTCGGCGTGCCACAGCAGACTGCGCCGAGGAGACGTGTAATCGTCCGTCTCTACGGTAGTCCGGGCCGGGGTGGGCCCGGGGAGAATCTCACCTTGGCCTGACGCAGCTTCGCCATTCACGCCCGTCCGGTAAACGTATTCTGTTTCGCGCTATGGAACGAGCTCACCGCTCCGAAGAAATATAGGTTCAAACCCTGCGTACCCGGGCTCGTATACATCGCGCGTTCAACCCGGGAGAGGCCCATCGGCTCTCGACTACCCAACCAGTCTGGTATTAATCGTTAAGATTTTTCAGAATCCTTCCGGTAGATCCTCGGGGTGACAGGCGAGCCACGCTTCGCGGAATAAGGGAGAGCGGGGCGGAACGGAACCCTCGGGGCAAAATGGACCGGCACCCTCCATCCTGGATGAGGATGCTTTCTTTTTACGTGGGCCAAAAAAAATTGTTTAAAAAATGGTCCGTTTTGCCTCAACCTGCCCTATATTTCAGAGGTCGAAGTGCGGAGCTTGATACAATGCAGGTCAGAGGCTCTTCAGCTATCAACTGGTCCCATATTAATCGTTAAGATTTTTCAGAATCCTTCTAGAAAAAGAGTAGAGGGAGAGCGGGCCGGAACAAAAACCCATGGGGTAAAATGGACCAGCCCCCTCCATCCGGGATGAGCATGTTCTCTTGTTACGTGCCCCGAAAAAAAAGGTTTGAAAAAATGGTCAATTTTTCCTCACTCTGCGCTATATTTCAGAGGTCGAAGTGCTGAGATTGGTAAAATGCAGGCGCCCCAGCTAGCAACTAGTCTCATATTAATCGTTAACATTTTTCACAATCCCTTCCAAAGAAGACTAGAGAACACTATGGGGCAAAATGGACCAGTGCCGTTCATCCGAGATTAGAATCGTTTCTCTTAACCTCCCGCAAAAAAAAAAATTTTTTGATGGTCCTTTTTGCCCCGCCCTCCCCTATATTTCAGGGCTCGAAGTGTGGAGCGTAGGTAAAATGCAGGCGAGCGCACAGGCTGGTTAACCCCCGGTCCGCATATTAATGGTCGACTCTCTGCACTCGCTATTCCTCAACTAGAGAGGACGCGCAACTCAGATTTTTCTCCGAGCCCGGTATACGCCAGCTTGCACCTTATATAGCCGAAGCGAGAAAGCTCGAAAATCTCTTCGGCAATTCCTGCGGTTCGTCGCATCCCCACCGCCATCGGTTAAAGCCCCGGTAGCGCGTCGAGGCAAAATATAGAGCTTAGTCAGCGTCTTCCCCGAGCAAATATGCGCCGAAGGAAGAGCCGATACTCACTCCCAACGCAGTGAGTTAGAGGGCCTTTGCACGTATTATAGTGCAATATATATACCCGATCCGCGTATTGCATCGTCCCGCGTGCACACGCTCGATCGAGTATGAAACATATCAGTTGGAGCGGAAAGCAGACGCGTGAGAGCCACGACGAACTGGAATATATCCTAAGGAGCTTCGACGAAACTTCGCGTATTCCCCGTCTATCTCATTATAATTCCTTTCCTCCTCGTATAATAACTCGGCGGATAAAAAAAAAAAAAAAATCTTTAGACTTTTTCTTTATCTACCGGCTGGCGACGCCGATACCTCGATCTATGCTCGCCACGATAAAAGTTTTCGTTCCTCGACGCATCGCCCAGCCCGGAGGAATATAACGACAAATCCGAGATGAATGGAAGAATGTTTATCCTTCTCGGAGCGCCCCCACATGCTTCGCTGCTTCGCTCGATTCACAATCGAAAAGGCATTTCGAAATTAGGCCCGCAGGTTCTCCAATAGTGTACACCCTGTTCCGCCCTCCCGTTCATTCATATTGTTGCGAGATCGCTCGAGCATTATTTTCTACCGAGCCCACGAACTCGTCGTTGTGCAAAACAAAAAAAAAAAAAAGTACATAAAAAAAATAAATAAAACTTCCGTGATCGAGAATCCTACATTCATCTGGTGGAGCTACGAATAATGCTTCCCGTGACCCGTGATCGTGCTCTTCGCTCCGCGGTTGTCGACTATTTTACCATATAGAGAGAAGCGACGAGGGCGAAAAATAAAAATAAAAGAAAATCGGCAAATTTTTGCCTCCCGGCCAATCTCGGATCGCACCAGAGCAGCGTTCGCTCCAGACTGATAGTCTACGCGCTGGGCTTGGATAGCGGAACTGTGTAAACCGGCAAAAGTGACCCCACGGGCAGAGATGCTGCGAGGGTCTGCTCACTCACTCACTCTCTTGCTCTCCTTCTCACAAACGCTGGAGGTGGATAACGTTTATCTGTAACCGCGCTCGGAACGGCCGTGCTTAGGCCGGTACCATAAGCGTTTTCCAATCCCCAGCCTGCGGGGCCCCACGAGGAGGAGAATTCTCGCCGCGGTCTTTTCACCCCTGTCATTGCCTTTGCACACGAAAAATCTCCATACCAATGACATGCATTCGCTACCTGTACATGTGAACACCCATCATCGACGAAACGTCGCCTTGGGCAGAGTGATCGCGCATCGAAACGATCTTCTCACTTTTTTTCTGGCTGGAAACGAATTTCACACACGCTCATCCGTCGATTTTGGTAACCTATAGTTAAATATGAAAATTATGAAATTAAAAAAGAATTGTACACAACATTGTGATAAAGGCTTATGTTTGGTCTGCAGACAAGCTTAGAGCCGATTAGCAAGTTGAAAATTCGTTAGTTCGTGCACTCAACTAGTATATGAATAGTCCATCGATTGAAATAAGTATTGGCAAATTTTTCTCTTTTATTTCCTCATAGAGGAAGTTTTGCTTTGGTGAAAAAAAAAAAATCTCGACATTTTAATGAAAAAAGCTTCCTCTATGAGGAAGCAAAATGTTTTCAGCGTGTTCGAAAACACCGACGTTGGTATTTTTTTTTTTTCATAGATTTTTCCGCGTCGAACCTGAATCAGGCAGCCGTTTTGCTTCAAACTCAATCACGACGTTGACGTTGAAAAAGTTGAAAATGGGAAAGAAAAAAAATTTCCCAACACGACGGTAACCTCGCGGGACGCTACAATGTCTGAAGCAACGACTCTGCCTGAAGTAACGAAAATTCCCGGGCGTAGTCCGGGCACGAGATTCGCCGCGATAATCTTAGTGAGGTGTGACGTAACGCCGATACGCGCTGTACCGATAATCCTCGACGGTCGTCGAATTCCATAAGAAAATTCTCTACAGCCCGCGCCATCGGCCCCGGCGCCGCAAACTGTCCGACCTTGTCGTTCTCTCGTCTAGAACAGTTTCCTGGCAATGACTTCGAGATGTATTCGCCCCGATCGATTGCCGTTCTGCAAGGCGAAGCGGCACGCCGGCTAATAAGGTTTTTTTATTTGTATTTTTTTGTTTCCTTTTTTTTAATTCCTCTATAATTCAACGAGGCAGGTGCTGCTGAGGCTGACGCTCCTCTGAGTTTTCGAGTAAAAGGGGGAAAAAAAAGTTGAAGTCTGAACGGGTATTGGAGTACAGTAGAACGCCGGTTATCCGAGCTAATATGGGAGAGCGTACGTCAGATAAGTGAAATCTCGGATAACAGAAATAATATACTCAATTCAAACATCGCGCTAGTATTATATTTTTTTTTATATATGTACTTCATAGAAACATTAATTTTGTTAGTTAACTTAGTATATTTTAAGTATAATTATAATTTATATGAGGTTAATTAACATTAACTTCATATAAATATAAATCTCTTTAAACTATTGACTCTAAAATTGGAAATGTTGTATTTTTTTTTTTTTTTTTATATTTTTGTTGTTCCAATTCCACCGTATACCCTGTCGGGTTTTTACGGAACCCCATCCCGATTCCCCCCTAGCACTCCCTACCCGCACTCAGCTAAGCTACCTAACTTCCATTGCGTCCGTAGCCGACTTAGCTACACTGTACCGCATTTGCCAGGGACACGGGGAAACTACGGAAAACCCGTGCCGGTACAGACGGCCATATTCTACTGATCCACCGGTATTTTTGCACTTGAGTAAAGTGCAGAAACACCAAAGTCTCAGAAGAAATCGCCTTCCGCTCAACGGTCGATGCGCCAGCTAGCGCACGGCTAAGCGGTCACCCATCCAAGTACTGACCGCGAACGAATCAGCTTGACTTGGGGGACCACCAGAGCCGTGCGCCAACCGCGCATCCACCGCTGTCGGTTTGGAACTGTTGTATTTGCAGCTTGCAATAAAAAGCAAACTTGTACAAGCTTACGTGCGTATGCAATAAAGTTGTCTTTGCGGACTACTTCGCGCGTGAGTATTGCTCTCTTATTCTTTTTATCTGAGTTTTCCGTATTATCCGAGCCTACACCTCGGTTAAGGGGATGCTGGAGCTGTTTTTTTTTCCTTTTTCAACCTGCTTTACCTGTTTTACCAATGAAACTAGACAATTTTTCAGTTCTGACTTCATTGTTAATATGCTACGCATATGTGTCAAATCGTGCAGGACTATGATATTGACATTAACGCTCTGATCACCAGTCACAAGTCGATAGACTAAATGATCACAGTTTACACTATGCGTGATTATCTTTTGAGTGAGCAACTTTCCAACGGTTTTGGAATATTCGAAGAACGTTCAACTAAATATTTTGTTGGTACAGCTAAAAAATTTATCGGTTCAACAATTTGTTGGGTGATTTCACCAAAATATTGTTGAGTCATTAAAATATTTTGTTCGACCAACAAAATTTTTATTTCAACATTCCTGCCCAATTCTTAGTTGATTCAACTGTACTTTTTTATCAGTGTACAGTCCTGTAAAATGTGAAGCATACCCGTCGAATAGTGCAAACTGAGAAATCGCCTATTTTCGTCGATAAAACAGGAAGGTCCAGCATCCCCATAACGCGGAGATCTGGGATGAATTGAGTGCTTCGGATAACGGGGAGTCTCGGTCGATCGAAGGTCGGATAAGCGAGGTTCTACTGTAGATCTATCCGCCGCGTCATTATTGGTTGTGAGGGGCTCGGTTGTATTTTCCGATCGTCTTCTGTTTCTCACGTATTAGATTATACAGCTTCGTCGGGGCCAGAAACTGGCTGACGCCTCTTCAGGGGTCCTCCTCATCTCGAAGCCCCCGTGGCCGCAAGGCGATGCCGGCGAGCCCCGAAGATAAATGCCGGTAAGGCGTATAACCCGCCGTAGCGAGGTTGCACGCGCTCATTCTTTAGCCATAAAAGGCCCGTAAAAGTGGAGGCGCTTCTTCTTAGCCGCGGGTTCGCTTCTTCGGGACGAAAGAGGAATTTCTTAAAGGACGGTATAATGGCGTACGCCAACGTTGCCCGGAGCCACTCTCCGCCGCTCTGCTCGCTGAACGATAGCTCGTGTATGTACACATTTTGGCCTCGGTGCTTCGCTATTTATCCCACAAAAGCGGCAAACCTTCCCAACCTGCTGAACCGACCGACAAATCTTCAGTGACACCTCAGCGCTCGAAACATTGCGACGGCAATGACACACGGAGCAAACACGAGTCGTTTGTAGCCCGATAATGTTCGGGTGTGCAACCCGTCATCATTGAAAACCACGCCCGAGGCGCAGTAATAACACGGGAGTGTAATTACCCGGGTACAAGACAGGATATTGCGTGAGCAGTTCCGTCATAACCGTTGATCGTGGAGAGACGAGAAACAAACGCGCAACTTTTTGTGGTTCGCGGTGTCGGTTGGGTATCAGCAGCTGCTCCTTTTTACCTTGTTCATCAATGTCCGGACGATCTGATTGGAGCTCCCAGGTGGGTTTCGTGACTGGAAAAACGGCGCATCGCTGGATCCACGCTTGCTGCCGAACGGCAAAACGTCATGTCGGTCCTTCTCCGGCCGACTTAAGTAGCCAGAGTCAAGCCGACGGTCTTCGATGACAAGCACCGGGTAAAGCCGCTGCAATGCGCCATTGCTTGGCAGAGTTTAATTTGAAAAATTCGAAAGTAATCTCACTTTTAAACTGGAAGTGACGTCACGCAGAAAAATTTGAAAAATTTCATTGTGACGTCACTTCCGGTTTCAAAATATGTTTTCAACCGTAAGTGACGTCATATGGGAACATGTCTCTTTGGGTTTGAAAATGTCAATTAACGACCGGAAGTGACGTAATGCAGGAAAATGTCACTCCCTGCGAAAACATCTCAATTTTTGAGTGGAAGTGATGTCATACTGGAACTGCGTTACTTCCGGTATGAACATTTTTTTTTTGTATAATCTACTTTTTTTCTCTGAAATTCTGATGATTGTTACTGTGCAAAAGCCGCGCGAATCATTGATCTCGAACATTCAGCTACAGCCGAACAAGCACCCTCTCTTTCAAACATCCTTGTGAGCACAACGGGCTCGTGCACAGCCTCCTTTAAACAATACCCTGTTTATTGGAAATTAATTTTGAATATTCGACAATACTGCGAGCATAATGCTCCGTTTAGAGCATCCTCAGCAGCATTACAGAGGAATTATTCATTATTTTGTGGAAAACAATGCGTAGTCGACGAAAACCTGATATAATCCCCCAAAATGTGGAGCTACAACCAATCATGCCGTGAGAAACGGAATTAACGAACTATTAGCGAGGGATGTACAAACTTGGTCGAAGCCTCGAACCGTCGGTTTAATCTTCGCGGAGCGCCTGGTAAACACTCGGTCAGTGAACTGTACGTATGTATGTAGTTCGTTGACGCGAGTAAAAGCTTAAGCTTCCTCGTCAGGGAGGCTCAAGCATCGCATCGCTTGCCCTACCAACTTCCCTCGTGTGTATAACGATGACTAATACGTTTTTCAAACCGAGCTTTCGGAGGAAACGCGCTCCGAGCCACTGTGTAGATGCACACCGATCACGAGAGCGTTAGCGGGTGGAACGGCGGGACCGGAGAGGACGAGAGACTTCTCTCGCTCTGCAACTCTAAGGTCGTTGGCTAAAACGAACTTTGGTAACCCTAATTTAGTGCAGGTGCTACCAGCCCGGATAGACGGATGTGACGTGGTACGAAGTGTCGCGAAGCTTTCCCGGAGACATTGGATTTACGTGGCGGTCACTGCGTACCTTCTACTTGTCGCACCGGAAATGCCCGTAAATGGTCCAACATGTAACTCGCTCAGCCTCGGCACTCGAAGAGCGCCGAACCTATGCAAAATAGGCCATTTACATTTCCGGGGGAAAAGGTCACGCTATAACTGGAAAGGCGTCCGAGGGTCAGGGGAAACCTGGCAATTTTGAGAAATGTTTGAAAATTCATGTAACAGTCCCATAATTTCGAGATTTCTCACTCACTATTTATCACGCCAGCATCCGGTCTTACAGTCACAAATATATAATATTGATTCGTAATCGCGATACCGTCAGCACTTTCGGTGCGACCGTCCGCTTTTTCACGGCAACGGTCCAGCCGCTGTACACCCAGAAAAAAATGTATTTGACGGCCACCGTTTATTTGGTTTAAGTCAAATATTTATTTAAAAATATTTTACATAAATATTTATTTAAATTAAGTAAATAGTTACTTAAATAAAATAAATATTTTACTTAAACCAAATAAACGGTGGCCGTCAAATACATTTTTTTTCTGGGTGTACTCACTAGGCGCGGTCAGTGGCGAACTTATCGCTCGCAGCGACTTGTATCCGCGCGCATCAATGGGCGAGGACCCTGTTTCCGTCAGGCCCTTTCTTCAGTTCTTCTCGACGGCCCGAACCATTGTCACGTTCGTTGCAATGCGAAAGAATGATTTTTGGTGGATAGATTGGTATGAAGAATTAATGTGACTCTTTTCAACTTCTTTCAGGTGACTGTAAAAGACGATGGAAGACCTCCCCTGTCATCGACAACACGCGTCGTCGTCCAGGTGGAGGACATCAACGATCACGGTCCGGAGTTTGAGCAAAAATTCTACACCGTCAGGATACCGGCATCGCTGGAAACGGACAAACCGCTCTTTCAGGTAGATTATAAAAATGTTGTCATGTATTTTTTTTCGATCCATCGAATTGTGTCCTCATAGAGGAGACCGGGGCAAAACGGGGTAGCCAAGGAGCGAAAACCAGAGAAAATTCGGGGTTACAAAATAAAATTTCTTACATAGTTATTCCGACCATTTGGAAAGGATTGCGGTTCGAGGCAAAATGGGTTGTCTCGCTATTTCGCCGCCACTGCGAGAGATAAAGTTTAATTCACTCCGACCCAAGAGGTACCTCGTTTTGCCCCGTATGCGCATTATGTCCACATTCCCCACTTTACCCTAGTCTTGCCAAGTGTTTCAATAACTTTTATCAAAAAATGTCTTCGTACCCCATTTTGCCTCGTGTCTGTAGTATTCAGCGATCCATTTTGCCCCGATCTGCCCGACCGATGTATAGATCGTAGATCGCTCGAATCGATAGTCGATTGTACCTCCGCAGCTAAGGTCCCGGATGGAAAGAGCCTGAAAGACTGACGAATCGCAATAGGCCTGATAACCTTGCCCCGCGCATCGATCGACTTACTGATAGTCCTATTTTTTTTTAATTGTCGATGTGACCAATGTGCGAATCTCGAGAAAAGCGTTTTTCTATCAGTGCCCTCGAGGAACGGAAAAAAAAGTCCTTCATAGACACAGTAGTACGTTTTATGGCACATGAAACTCCGCGCACGAAGATTCCCTCCACATATATATTGCACATTACGGTCTACTGTCGTCACCGTCCAGAATACGATATCAAACTATACTATGTATATATATATATACCTGCATCACCCAATTACAATAATTGTATGTACAGCGGAGCACGCGCGAATCACATTGAACGCAACACGTGTGACCCCCATCACAGAGACGCACCCATCCACCCACCACACTCTGTACCATATATTATACATCACAATACCGTGCCCAATATCTTCGTTCTCACGATACACCCAGAAAAATAATTTATTTGACGGCCACCGTTTATTTGGTTTAAGTAAAATATTTATTTGATTTAAATAAATATTTATTTAATTTAAGTAACTATTTACTTAATTAAAATAAATATTTATTTAAATCAAATAAATATTTTACTTAAACCAAATAAACGGTGGCCGTCAAATAATTTTTTTTCTGGGTGTACATATTCCGTACATCCAGTACGCCATCTATAGTAGTGCACCGCGTGTGAAAAAAAAATTTTGATAATCTTTATCGATTAGCGATCGAAGGCGGGTTCGATATCGGTCGTAGATCGGAAAGGAATTTTACAGCAACGAGCGGAAGCATTGATTTCAATCGATCGGGACGCAATCATCGATCTAAGGAATCTAAGGACGATAAAAAAAATACACAAAAGGGGGGAGATTTTTTAATTTTTTTTTTGCGAACGAAAAGCTAAAAAAGCTGTAATCTCGTTCTCGACAGAAATCGAGGAACCGTTCGCGGGCTTACGACCTCTCGATCGATACCTTACTCGAGAATGGAACTTGGGAGACATTTAGCCCAGACAGCGTGTCAGGAGATCATTGCTTCAGGGTAAGGAACTTCGGCACGTCAATTTAAAGAAAAACAAAAAGAAAAAAAAACACACACTACGGAACGTCAAACAAGTTTAATATTATTAATAATAATCGTAACAACTGATCATAATAATAATAATAATAATAACAACAATAATAATCTGATCGATTTGATGATTGGGCGGGTAGTTTGCGTTCTGCCCGGGTGCCTTGCAAATTTGTTGTATACCATAAAAAACGCTTACTATTTTTCGTTACGTGCATAGATATATATATATATTTTTTTTTAAATATCTATAATTCCTGCATTTCATCTATAAAAAAATCGTCATTATGGTTTAACGCAATGTCCTGTCACGCGAATATATTTACATCCTGTAAATGTCCGTTAGGTGAGCCCATGCATATTTTAATCGGGTGGAATTTTGACACGCAAACTCGCTGGAAAATTATTCGTATTTCCAACGGTGTTGTTCCAACTAATATCCATATTTTCGCATCCCCCGGAAACCCATCGGAATTCTCGTCTCGATATTAAATTATTGCGGATCTTGAATTCTCCTCGTTCCGTACTTAATTACCTTACGCGTATGCGCTCCTGTATGTGCGATCCGCTCACACCCCCCCCCCCCCTTAATTTTATCGGAATGCTGTATATTTTAGTGCAATTAGTTGTCGTAAATGCCGGAGAGTGTCTTCTAAGAATGTACCATTATTACGAGACACAATACAGGCGCATCAACCCTCTGTGCCGAGACGAACGATGTGCCGCGTAAACTTGCAACATGTAACTTCGTGGTGACGAGCGAGTAATTGAGAGATATTCGTATATAATTAATTAAGGTAGAACAAAGTTACCCGGCACATCGCTCGTAACATTCCACTGACGAGCGCTCGGTAAACTCGATTCGGTATATGTATGCCCCAGTCATTGGCACCTCGGGCACTCGAGGCTCGACGAGTCACGTGCAATTTTCAATTTTACAAATTTCATACATATTTATTTATTTTATTTATGTATTTGAAATCGTGAATAAATTATGTATTTTCGGGAGCACATTGAGCAGTACATGGTTAACTCTGTGGCTCGTAACGAGACATATGTATGTCTCAGATTTAAATAACTGCAAAGGAAAAAAAAAATAATTCGATCATCTGACAAAAATGTCTTCTCCACAAACGTCCAACATTTTTTTTGTTCTTGTTCGTTCCAAATTTTTTAAAAATGAAAATACGATTCAAAGACAAAAAAAATGGCGAAAAACAAGCAAAAAAAAGTTGTACTTTTTCGAGACGAAATGTTTGGTGCAATTAACAACCCTTTTTTATGTGTATTTATTTACGTATTTTCGTCAAATTTTATTTCCAATAAATTAGTTGATTTTTTTTTAAGATAAAAAATAAAAGATATTTGAGTTACTTTTTTTAATATGTATGCAAAATTTTGCGGGTAAAATGGTAACAGTCAAGGTACCACGCGACCAATGAATGGGACATCAAAACGCACGCACATACACACACGCCCAAAAAAAGCAAATCTGCCGATCGCCATACACTGCATCCATTTTAATGAATGTCACACTTGACGCATGAGGAATGTGAATGCGATGCTTGCCAATCGAAGCTACGAAATTTCGGCAAAATTGGCGTTACAATAACGCCGACGAGGATTATGACGCCCGATAGTGAATGAGTCACGAGAGAATGAGGGCAGAATGTGGGTCGAAGGGAAGAAGACGTCGAAGTTTGAGAACAATCGACGAAAACGGCAAGTTCGAAGCCGATATCCGGGTCCGCGACCAGACTATACGAGTTTCAATCTCGGCCGATTCAATGAACGCGCACGGGACGACGACAACAAATTATCGTTTCTCGAATCGGCCCCGAAAGTATCACAGGAGTCATCGTCTTCCCGGTTCGAAGTAACGAAAAAGTTTCGTTCACGTTTTTTATCCGATCACGAAGGGGAAGTTTGTTCTCGCGATAAAAATCCCGAGCAAGACATTCGAGCCCGGGCCAGTACGCCGAGGACATTTTTACGGTGGAGAAGAGAACTTTCGCTAATTACACCCAAATTTCATCGATTGAAATTTGTCCGATTGAAAATAAAGATATCCTTTTTTAAATAGCTGTTTCATTGTCGAATATGGCACATTTGGGCGTTAAAGGGTATTAACCCTTTAAGGTAGTCCTTGCGAATATTGTTCACTTCGCATAAGTATCAGAAAAATTAGAGGGAATTGCAAACACTTCTAGATGGTATAAAAATCTGAAAAAAATTAACCATATTAAAGGTGTTGAAAATAATAATTTTGCGTAATAATAATTCCAAAATGTTATTAACACATTGATGAAAAATAAAATTTGTTCACCAAATCTTACGTCAACCTAACTTTTTCTAAAGGAAAATGATTTGTTCATTTTTCTGAATACGTATGAATTTTGTCCGATTTTTTTATTCCCTTTGAATTTTGTGACTTTCTCCACATTTTTCCCATATAAACAAAAAATTCAAAGTGAATTAAAAAATTTAAAAAATCCATACGAGTTTAGTAAAGTTAACGAATCATTATCATAAAAGAAGAAGTTAGATTTCCGGGAGATTTGTTCAATAATATGATTTTTCATTCATTTGTTAATAACATTTTGGAATTCTTATGATGCAAAATTAATCTTTTCAGCACCTTTAATATGCTTGATTTTTTTCAGATTGTTATACCATCGAGAAGTGTTTGCAATTCTCTATCATTTGTCTGAAACTTATGCGAAGTGAACACTATTCGTAAGGTCTACCTTATCGCCCTATATTATTTTCAATCGGAAAAATTTTAATTGAAGACATTTTTTTCGAGCGGTGTTTCGTCATATATATTTTTTTTTTTTATTATTCAGGTGTAAAATTTAAAAACGGAATTTTTCGAAAGTTTCAATTTTCAAACACTTTCATTTAAACAAAATGTCGAAATGTTTTTTAATGTCTTTAAAGAAAATAGTCTTCGAACCTGAAGGGTTAATATCACGAGAATCAATGCCGGAGAGTCGTATGTAATGTGATTGCAGAAAACGCTTATAAACTTCTGGAATTAGTCCCGCGATTATTTTGATAGTTACGAATGAAAAGAGCGAACAATGATTACCTTTTTTTGTGATTCCGGCTGGGCCGTAGGCTGCGGGCTACTAACGTTAATTTGCCGTTCTATTTTTTTTAATTTTCTTATATATCGAATGTCGTAAAATTTGTAGTTGTTGCGTCGGATTTCGACGAGACAGAAGGGAGTCGGAGAAGTATGATTCGTACCAGAGTTTGTGAATAACGATTGTAATTTGCTGTAGGTCCTGGCGAGCGACAAGGACATCGGTGATAACGGGAAGATCCAGTACAGCATAAAGAGTGGACGCGGAAAGGGAAAGTTCAAGATTCATCCGACGACCGGTATGGTCTACTCGCAGCGCGGTTTCGAGGCTGGCCAGGAGTACGAAATGATGGTGAGCGTACACAGACGACACTTTGATCTTTGTTGCAAAGTACCGCGGTTCTTTGCGATGCGGCTAACGCTCTGCGGCTCGACATTGGCTTTTGCAGATCAAAGCGGCGGATAACGGAGAGCCTCAGCGAAGTCATCAAACACGAGCTTCCGTTCAGGTCGTCGATGCTCCGAAGGAGTCTGAGAATTCCCCAATTTTCAAGACAAACAATCAGACGGCCGAAGTGACCGAGAGCGACGAAGTTGGTTTTCTCGTTGCTCTGGTGCAAGCCACCGATAAGGACGGTGATTCGCTCTGGTACGACATCGTGGGTAAGTGATGGCATGAAAATTGCGAAATTTACACAGTGATATAGAAAAATATATATATATATTTATTTATTATTTATTTATAGAATAAAAGTAAAAAAAAATAGAGCAAAAGCCGACCCGTGAGATTACTAGTGACTTTCGGTCTCCTATGTTTTTTTTTCTAGTTTCTTTTTGTTACGCATTCTGAAGAAGCTGTAGTCAGCGATTTTTGTTTTATCTGAGCCCATTGTTCTATTCGTACCAAATTGAATTTTGAATGAATTTCATATAATCATCGCAATCCATCGAGAAATCCAATCATTCCTAGTCATCCCAGTAGTATGGCTATAACATTGTATACTATATAATGCTATATAATGTTATTTATTTATTTATTTATTTAGTTTACGGGATGAACCCTTTTACTTCATACAATAATAAAAATACATTAGTATATTATGAAAGTGTCTTCACAATTAGAATAATATCACCTGTTCGCATCTTAATATAAAACTGGACAAAATATATTTCATTATTTCATTTGAACATTAATAACCAACGAAGATAAGAATTCGCCGCCCAACAACTGCTTTGAACTTACTAACCGACCGTCGAAATTGACTATCTTCCCAAGAATTATATAATGTTATACAATGTTATATAATGTTATAATACGTATAGGGAATAATTACCCTTTTAAAATCAATTATAGTCTTGTTAGTTTTTCCCTTTGTAAAAATTAAATGAATTCCACTCATTAAAACGATGATTGCTATTTAACCTTTAACCAATGATATCCTTTTTAATCAAATTGTATATTGATTTTTTTATTAATATTGTATCAAAGTGGACAATCGAGGCTCAGAGTCGGCATTTTCAAATTTTCATTGTATCCCAAAGCGAGTCCACTTTACCCCACTCTACGCCTTTACACGCATACTGTTAAAGGATCTAAAAAACTGATAAAAAAATTTCTCCCCAGACGGTGACAAGCGCGACGAGTTCTTCATCGGTCGGGATAACGGCAACGTTCTTCTCGCGAAGAAGCTCGACTGGGAGACCCAACATTTCTACAATCTCACGATATCCGTGACCGACGGTGTTCACGTGTCGAGAACGCAATTGCTCGTGACGGTGATCGACATCAACGATCACAGGCCGGAATTCACCGAGAGGATCTATCGGGTCGACATATCGGAGAACGTCGAGAAAGGCGAAACGGTCCTGCAGCTTCACGCGACCGACGAGGACGAGGACAAGAAGGTTTTCTACAGTCTGCACGCGGCCCAGAGTCAGGACTCGTTGAGAATTTTCCACGTCGATTCGGTGACCGGCACGATAACGCTGAACGACTATTTGGATCGCGAAGCGATCGAGGAACACGTTCTCACCGTCATGGTCCGAGACCAGGGAACTCCGGCCAAGCGAAACTACGCCAGAGTCGTGGTGACCGTTCACGATCACAACGATCACACCCCCGAGTTCATAAGCGAGATAATCCAAGGCAAGGTGTTCGAAACATCGCCGATCGGCACGGCGGTCGTTCAGGTGTACGCGATCGATCGCGATCGTGGCGAGAACGCGAGGATCGCTTACACGATCACGTCCGGTAACGTCGGAAACGTATTCACGATAGATACCGATCTCGGACTCATCCGCGTTGCCCGAGAGCTCGATCTCGGCGTCACGTCGGAATACATATTGCTCGTAAAAGCGAGCGATCACGGTACGCCGCCTCTGACCAACACCGTGCCCGTTCACGTTATGGTAACGATGGCCGACAACGCACCGCCGCGTTTCGTTCAGCGCGAGCTCGCCGCCGAGATATACGAGAATCAGCGTACCGGAGCTTACGTTAAGCACGTAGAGGCGAGAAGCACATCCTCGCTGCAGTTCGAGCTCAGACGGGGCAACAGGGACGACACATTCTTCATAAATCCGAGCACCGGTGTTATCGTGACGAAGAACAGCCTGGATTACGAGAAAACTAAATTTTACAATCTCACCGTGGCGGCGACCAACATGGCAGGCGCGACGGCGCTGTGCAACGTGATCGTTCACGTTCTCGACAGAAACGACAACGCGCCGAGATTCCTTCAGGCTCTGTACAGCGGCGAGATAAGCGAGGGTGCGAGTATCGGTTCTCTCGTTCTGACGAACTCGAGCACGCCTCTCGTGATAAAGGCCGAGGACGCAGACTCCGAGCTCAACGCTCTTCTCAATTACGACATCGTCGAGGATCTTCCGAGAAAGTTCTTCCACATAGATTCGAGCACAGGCGCGATAAGAACCGTCATGATTCTCGATCACGAGACAGTGCCGATGTTCGAATTTCACGTTAAAGTCTCCGATCTCGGCAAGCCTAAACTATCGTCAGAAACAACTGCCAAAGTGGTGATCGTCGTCACCGACGTCAACGACTGTCCGCCGAAGTTTCTTCGTAACGATTACAACACCACCCTGCTGTTGCCGACATATAAGAACGTCGCGGTGATTCGCGTCAACGCCGTCGATCCCGACAGCACCGAGGGAACACCGCTGCGATACGACATCATCGACGGCAACAAGGCTCACACTTTCGACATCGACGCCCAGACGGGTTTCATCACCGTCAGCAATCCCGATAGAATGAAGAAATCTTATCTTCTTCATGTGCGGGTCTCCGATGGAAAGTACTCGAGCGTCGCCCAGGTCAACATCGCCGTCGAGAAATCGGAAAACTCCGGTCTCGTGTTCCAGAAGGATGTTTACGACGGGACGATTGTGGAGAATTCGACGAAGATAACTACCGTGGCCGTTGTTAATGTACTGGGCAGCGCTCTGAACGAGCACATAGTCTTCGGTATATTGAATCCCACGGATATGTTCGTAATCGGACCAACTTCCGGTGCGATAAGAACTACCGGCAAGCGCTTCGATCGCGAGGTATCGGACAATTACGAGCTCATCGTCGAGGCGAAGAGCCAAATGCCCGATCACGAGAAGCCTCGGGTCGCTCACGTTATAGTCAACGTGACGATACTTGATATCAACGACAATTGTCCGATGTTCGTCAATCTACCGTACTACGCGGTCGTCTCGGTCGAGGCTCAGAAGGGCGACGTCATCTCTAAGGTAATATATACAACGTATTAAAGAGAAAAAAATTGAACGAAAGAGGTCGAAACTAAAGTTCGAGGATATTTATTCATATTGGCTCGAGCTCGAGAGGATAGGAGAAACTTTACTAATAAAACTTGCTTCGCGAGCGCAGGTCCACGCCATCGATATGGACAGCGGCGACAACGGCGAGGTGAGGTACGAACTGAAAAAAGGTCACGGCGAACTGTTTAAGGTTTGCAGAAAAACCGGCGAGATATCGCTGAAGCAAAATCTCGAGGGACACAATCGTGAATATCAATTAACGATTGCTGCTTACGACGGTGGTGAGTAACTATTAATAATTTGATATGAAGTAAATATTGAGTAAATGTTAAGGGGATGCTGGACCCGTTTTTAATTCCTTACTTATCTTTCTTACCAACGGGACTACGCGGTTGCTCATTTTCAATTCAGAATTATTAATATGCTACGCATATGCTTCAAATCGTGCAGGACTACAATATTGACATAAACGCTTCGGCGAGCAATCGAATTAACAACGTACAAGTAATTAAGAAAATAAAATATTACAGTTTGCGAAAATGCATGAATGTACACAGTAAAAAATATGTTCGTAAAATCGGAATATGAAGTTTCGTAAAAATAGCTTTGTTAAATAAGTAACAAACTCGTTTGTTCAGGTTGAATATTACAAAACTGCCTTTTACTTCTCGTGCAATTAACAATTTTAGTTTGTACATTTGTTTGTAAAACTAGAAAAATATAGAATATACTTTACCTGGATTTCTTTTGTGTAATAAACTTTCTGACAATTTTGTTAATATTCTGGGAATTTCGCAGAATCGGCGTGCACTCTCATTTTACGTATTGTGAGTTCCAGAATATTTTATATCCTACAAAATAGATGCTGTTGAATTTTTCAGCGGCAATATTGGTTTTCGCGACAATCTATAATATTCGATTTTCTTCTTGGGCTTTTTCAACCAAAATTCAAGTGCACACCGAAGCGTTTATGACTAGTATTACAGTCCTGTAAAATTTGAGACAATGCGTAACATATTAATTATGTAAAGTCGATTCTACGAAATCGTCTCGTTCCGTCGGTAAAACAGGAAGGTCCAGCAGCCCCTTAAGTCGATATTAATGCATTGTCGGGTATCGTAATCGGATTCGGGGTGGAATTTTTTATTAACGGATGAATCAATTTACAGGCCAAACACCGTGCTCCATCGAGGTTCCTGTAAACGTAAAAGTCATCGATCGTTCGATGCCCGTATTCGACAAGCAGTTCTACACCGACAGCGTCCTCGAGAGCATAGAAGTGCACTCGCCGCTCGGTCTATCTATCCAAGCGGAGTCGCCGCTCGGTCGCAAACTCATCTACAGCATCACCAAAGGCAACGACTTCGAGGAGTTTGCGCTGGACTTCAATACCGGTGAGGTTTATACACGCTCTGTTTTACTTGTCTCACGTTCGGCGTGACAATGTTGAACCGTGACTAAATTTTATTAAAAAATAAAAAAAAAACAAATCAAAACATTGTTACAATAATGTATCGTTGGATCTGTTCCACACGAGACAATGTCTCAGCCGAATGATGGTCCGTGCTGTTTTTTTTCTTTTTTTTTCAATTTTTATTTTAAATTCCTGTATAACGTGTTCGTTTTAATGCCACGTTGTAAATAATTGCCGGCTAAGCTTCGATCGGTATTTCGCTATCCGATCCGTTATAGCGTTATGACGATGGTGAAAACGTGCAGAGTGCGCAATCCTATATATATATACATATATACATATTTTTATTACCTTGCCAGTAGGATCTACCTTAACACGTATCTAAAACTGAATTTCCTCCCAAAATTCCACTCTATCCGTTCGTACTTTCCTCGAGTATACTCTCTGATCGTAGCCTCGATAAATCGGCTCTTAATTAATTGCCGGTGGGATACTGAAAAGAGCGCCACTTTAAAATCGTGATTAATCGATTATTGTTTTAAATTGACGAAAAATTATTATCATATCGAATACCGGACCGAAAGCCCACACACACGCACACGAAAAAGAAAAATTGTTTATCAACCCACACCTTAATCCTTCACGAATGCTTGATTGAAAAATTAGAAATTAAAGTTTTGTTGTATCTCCCTGTTTCGCAGCCCCCGACAATAACAATGGTCCTTGTGAGTATAAAACAAACTAGATAATATCGGCCTTGCTGTGTCGCTGGTTTTTTTTTTTTACATCAATAGCTATTATTCGCATTGCTGTGTGTATGCACGACAAGAGCGCACAAGCCGAAGCACGAAGGAGCTTTTATTTTTGTTTTGTATATTGTCATGTTTTTCATTTGTTGAATGGAATTGAATTCAAAGCTCGTTCTTGCCTCGGTAGTCGATTCATTTGATATCGGTTTTTCTTACCGATTCGACAAAGCGTATTCATGACTTTTCTGCACACTCGCTATGTAAATTAAGCGTAGTGTAAATATGCTTCGTGTTAAATTTTTTTGTAAATTTATATCCTCGTTTTTTCTGTATTTTTGTTGAAAAATATTTTTTTGCGAGACTTTGTTCTTTTTTTTTTATTATTCTTTCTTTCGGGCGCCGCAATTTCATTCGCGCAGCACGCTCCGCATGATACCCTCACTCACGTAGGATTAACTTTGTGACTAACAGATCAGAGTGGCTTTTAATAAATCATTCGAAATGCCACTCTCGCTGTTTGCCCGTGAAAAATCCAGCTACCGCCGTTTTTATTCCATCACATGTCCCGTCCCATATTTTCAATGACATTTTTTTTTATACATCCTAAATTATGCATGCGATTTCGGACTGTCTCCCACTATCTACAATAATCTATCTATCTATAGCGAGTAACAAAAAAAAAATTCTATGGAGAAAGAAATTATACACTCTATACGCATTCGTGTACATTGCACCATCATCTCATCGTTACCCCGAATGTCGATATCTATTTAGTTATCAATCGATTATCCCTCACGAAGCCATCGAGCGCACATTCGTTATTAATTTGGCTCGAATCGAAATTGTGTACAATCGGAATTTATAGCTTCACAAAAAAAAAAAAAATAATGTTCTCGCTGCATGATACGCCTATGTATTTTTATTATCCAATTACATTTGCCGGGCGTTCATATTAGAGCATCGATCACAATCACTCATCCACGGATCCTCGACGTTTGTCTATACACGTACATTTGTCACACAACCGCATTCATTAGTGTCTCTCGGTATCGACGAATCCGATATATTCGATCCGATATTTTTTTTCCCTGTAATTAATTTCTGTATTTTATTATTATTTTTTTAAATTATCGATCAATGTTGCCTCGGATTAAGAATAATCGGATTCGTCGTTGCTAAAGCTGGATAGAGCGCTTTGGGTCTACAACATTCTCTTCAATAAATTAGGTGTAATCTATGTGGTGGATGAGCTGGATTATGAGCAAAAGAAGCAGTACGAATTGACCGTGAGAGCAACGGACAGCGTTTCCGGCGTTTACGCCGAGGTACTCGTCAGCATCCTCGTGCTGGATGTCAACGACTGCCCGCCCGAATTCACCCAGGATTCTTACAACATATCGGTCTCCGAGGCCGCTTCGTTCGGCACTTCGGTGCTCAGAGTTAGCTCCAGAGACAACGACACCGGTAAGTCTATCAACTATAATTTTACCGACATAGCATGCAATATTTTTAAATCATTTTAGAAATATTTTCAATCCTTCAAATCTTATCGAAATATTTCTGAAATATGTGAAAATAATATTGTGAAATATTCTATCAAATTATTGCAATGGAACGTTTCTCAAATATTTCAAAAACATACTTAATCCTTCAACACTTCTGAAACATAAAATTTTTGCAATATTTTTAAATTCACCGTTTCACCGAAATGTTTCTACTATTGTTTTCGTGTTTATGTGGGTGTGTATATGAAAATCGGACTCTCGATGCAATGTTTGACATTTGGGTGAAATGTTTTAAAAACAATTCGGAAATATTTCAATATAAGATTTATGAGCCGAAAAAAAATATTTTCAATATCTTTTAAAAGCATTACACAAATATTTGATAATATTGGTAAAATAGGTAAAATAGTTGTCAATATAAAATAGTTACATTGGCAAAATAATATTTTTGAAACCTTTCAAAAATAGTTTCGTGCTATGAGGGATTAGCCCAAATTCTTATTTTTATCTCTTGATTCGTATAATTAATTCGATCTTTTTTACTTTCTTCCCAGGAATAAATCAGCAGGTTCGCTATGCAATTGAGAACGATACGCAGAACAGCAACGAGTTCTTCCACATAGATCCCGAGGAGGGTGTGGTTTATCTGAAGAGATCTCTGGACCACGAGACCCGTGATTCTCATCATTTCACGGTGATCGCGATAGATCGAGGTGTGCCGAGCCTGTCGAGCACCGCACACGTTTGGGTCAGCGTCGTCGACATGAACGACAATCCACCAAAGTTCGAACAGCCGTCTTACACCTGTTTCCTATCGGAGCACGCGGAGCGTGGACAATTCGTCACCGTAGTATCGGCGAGCGATCCCGACTACGTCGACGAGAAGCTCACTTACACCATCGTGGGCGGCAACGAGCAACAGACTTACAACATCGATCAGAACACTGGAATAATATCGTTGATAAACATGCAAAATTTTGGCGAACAAAAATTGCGTATGCTCAACGTTTCTGTTACCGACGGGGTTTACACGAGTTTCACCCGAGTCAAGATCGAGATATTGCCGGCCAATCTGCACAATCCTAAATTCCCGAATCCTCTCGTCGAAGTAACAGTTATGGAGAATCAATTGCCAGGCAGATTGGTCACCAGCGTTCTCGCCTCGGACGAAGATTTCGGAGAGTACGGCGCCGTCCTCTATTCCATACCATCCGTACTGATGAGAGAAACCTTCGACATCAACAGAATGACCGGCGAGATAGTAACGAAGAAAAAATTGAATCGCGAGGCCCAGAAACTCTACGAAATACCCGTGATGGCCACTGACGGGGGTGGAAGATCGGGCTTCGTCATAGTCAGAGTCAAAGTCGGCGACGAGAACGACAATCCTCCGGTGTTTCTTCTCCGCGAATACAAAGCTTCGATCCACAGCAACTTGTCGACGAACAGCTTCTTCATGAAGGTCAAGGCACTCGACGACGACGAGGACGAAGCGGCGACGATCGAGTATTCGATAATCGAACTCCAGAACTCCGAGACGAAAAATCTTTTTGGAATAAATCCGACCAGCGGCGCTTTGTTCCTCATCAAAAGCGCTGTTCCATGGGGTAAGAAACGCCGATTTGTCTACATAAAAAGTTAATTAGTCGAGGCTACGACACGAACGCTAATCAATTTTATTAATTTTTTTACAGAAAAACAACTCTTCGAATTTTTCGTCCGAGCGACCGACAGAGGATTGAAGCCTCACCACGCGGACGTGCCCTTCAGCGTTTACATAATGGCTCCCCAGGACGTTCCTCCGCTGTTCGAGCGAAAGGAAGACAAATTCTTCATATCCGAAGCATCGCCGGTGACGACGCCAATAACCCGAGTGAAAACCGTCACGAATACAACGGTGACCTACAGGATAGTGTCGGGCAGCGAGGACTCGCCATCGTTCGCCATCGATTCTAACGGTCAGATAACCGTGGCGCGTCCGCTCGATCGCGAGACGAAGGACAATCATCTGATCGCGGTTCTGGCGGAGACGGATTCGAGTCCGCCACTGACGGCCCTGGCGGAAATATCGCTTCAGGTTCTCGACGAGAACGATCATCCACCGAAGTTCGAGAGCAATCCGTACGCGATAAATTTGGCGGAGAACGTGGAGGAGGGAACGTCGATATTGAAGGTCATAGCCCACGACGAGGATCTCGGCAGCAACGGCGAGGTTCGTTACTCGTTCGGTTCGGACATCGGCGAGCTGGCGAATGTCTTCACGGTCGACGCTTACACTGGATGGGTGTCGACGCTCGTACCACTCGACAAGGAAAAGCAGCCCGAATACAAATTTCAAGTTGTCGCTACCGACAACGGTAATCCGAAGCACTTCGCGAGAACGTCGATGCACGTGAAGCTGAAGAACTACAACGACAACGCGCCGGCCTTCGTCGACGATCGTTACGAGGCGACGGTGAACGAGGACGCTCTGCCGGGAACCGTCGTGGTCAAGCTTGAAACGATCGACAAGGACACCGATCTCAATACGCCGGTAGAATTCTACATAACGGCCGGCGATCCGCGATCGCAGTTCCAAGTTCGAGGCACCGGTGAGGTTTACGTCGCGAAAGCCCTGGACCGAGAGACCAACGACAGATACGAGCTGAACGTCGTTGGTACAGACGGCAAATACGTTTTCGACACCAAAGTCACCGTGCAGATTCTCGACGTCAACGACAATCCGCCCTATTGCCTGCGCTACCGATATCGCGAGATTCTCTCCGAAGGTTCGCATCCTGGAACATACGTTCTCACGGTTCTCGCGACGGACTACGACGACGAGCCGAACGCCAAGCTACGTTTTTATCTCACCGGCGAGAACAACGATAAATTTTCACTGGACAAGGACACCGGAGTGCTGAAGACCGTCGGACAGCTCGATCGCGAGACCCAAGCGAAGTACTCGCTGACCGCACACGTGCAGGACCGGGACAAGCCCGTTTGGGAGTGTTCGTCCCAGTTGGAGATTCTCGTTTCCGATCTGAACGACAATCCACCGAAATTCACGATGACGGCCTACAGCGCGACGCTGCCCGAGGACGTTGAAGTCGGAACTCTGGTGACGAAGGTTCACGCTACCGACGACGATATCGGTATTAACCGGAAGGTCAGATACGAGTTCATCGATTCGGCCGACGGTCACTTCCTGATAGCAGCCGACAGCGGTATAGTCACTCTCGCGAAACCTCTCGATCGTGAAACCAAGGCAATGTACAATGTGACCGTGCAGGCTCTCGACCAGGGAACTCCCCAGCTCGCCAGCGTCGCGACACTGATCGTCAATGTACAGGACATAAACGACAATCCACCGGAATTCACGTCGAAATTTTATTTCGCCCGAGTGCCGGAGATCGTCGCTGTAGGGATGGACGTGGCTCGGGTTCTCGCGACCTCGAAGGACACCGGCGTCAACGCCGAGGTCTACTACTCGATCGTCGGTGGCAACGAGCACAAGAAGTTTCAGATAGACACGCAGACCGGTGTGATAACGATATCCGAACAGTTGGACTACGAGAGAGCGAAGGATTACTTCCTGACGATACAGGCCGTGGACGGTGGAATTCCGCCGCTGAGCAATCACGCTACGGTCAACATCACCGTCACCGACTGCAATGACAACGCCCCGTTGTTCAACGAGGTTTCTTACCGTGCGGCGATTCGCGAGGACGCTAAGATCGGCGAGAGGGTCGCTCAGGTGTTCGCCAACGATCTCGACAGCGAGGAGAACGGCGTTGTGTCCTATCACATAGAGCGAGGCGACAGACTCAAGCAATTCGTCATAGACGAGAAGACGGGTTTCATATCGGTAGCGGCGGTTCTCGATCGCGAGACGATATCGAACTACGTGCTCGAGATTCACGCCCGGGACAGCGGTACGCCGCAGCTCCAGAGCTTCGTCATGGTCAACATCGAGATCCTGGACGCGAACGACAATCCACCGCTCTTCTCGCAACCGAATTACACGACCGTCGTTCAGGAGGACAAACCCTTGGGTCACACGATTCTCAAGTTTGTCGTGAACGACGCCGACACGGTGCCGAACGCCGAGCCGTACACCTTCGACTTCCGGTCGGGCAACGAGGGCGACGCCTTCAGGCTCGAGCAGGACGGATCTCTGCGCACGGCGACGAAGTTCAACAGCAGAGTTCGCGATCAGTACGCTCTTCACATCCGCGTCTTCGACAACGGAAGTCCGCCTCTCTACTCCGACGCCTGGGTCGTCGTGAAGGTCATCGAGGAGTCTCAATATCCACCGGTCATAACGCCCCTGGAGGTGATCGTAAATTCGTACATGGACGAGTATCCGGGCGGGATAATCGGTAGAATCCACGCCAGCGATCGGGACCAGTACGACACTCTTCACTACAGCATCGTACCGTCGTTGCCCCATCTTAACATCGATCTCTTCCAAATAGATCCGATCGACGGCACTCTCGTCGCTCTGCCGAGGCTCGACGTCGGCGAGTATCGCGTCAACATAAGCGTCACCGATGGTAAATTCTATTCTTACGCTATCGTCAAAGTAAACGTCGATCTCGTCACGGAGAAAATGCTCGAGAATTCGGTGATCGTGAGATTCCGCGAGGTGAGCCCGGAGGACTTCATCCTCAGTCATCGAAAGGGTTTCGTGAGAACGGTCAGAAACGCGATGAACTGCAGGCTGAAGGACATCGTAATAATGTCCGTTCAACCATCGACCGACGACTCGGTGAATCTTATAAAATCCCGGGCCACTCGTCAGGCCGTTCACAACGATCTCGATCTTCTCTTCGCTGTTAGAAAATCCGCTGCCATGGTCGGACCATCGGGTTTCTACTCTTCGGAGAGCATACGCGAAGCGCTCAATCAGCACATCGAGGAACTCGAGGAATCGACCAAGCTCGTCGTCGAGGAGATTGTCAGATTCAAGTGCAACAAGGGCTACTGCGTCTACGGCGATTGTCTGGACAAGATAGTTCTCGATCAGACTGTAATATCGCCGGTGGCGACGGACGTCATGAGCTTCGTTTCGCCCCGTCATCGTCACAAGATCGAGTGCAGCTGCAAGGAGGGCTACGCCGGTAATCACTGCGAAATCGTCGTCAACGAATGCGCGACAGATCCCTGCCCGATATTCAAGGTTTGCGTTCCGGACTCGTCGGTGCAGGGTTACACCTGCCAGTGTCCGGAGGGCTTCGCCGGTCAGACCTGCGACATCGACATATCGAAGTGCCACGACGAGTCCTGCTACATACCGAGAAACCCGATATCGTTCAGCGGCAAGAGTTACGCGAGCTACAAGCTCGACAAGGCGCAGATAAGACAGACGATGGAGGATCAGTTGAGCCTCTCGTTGCGGATCCGCACGGTCCAGCCGACTGGCAATCTCATGTACGCCGCCGGCAAGGTGGACTACAACATCCTCGAGGTCGTCAACGGCGTCGCCCAGTACAAATTCGATCTCGGCAGCGGCGAGGGTCTCGTCAGGGTGAGCAGCGTCTACGTGAGCGACGGTCAGTGGCACGAGATCCACTTGGAGCGCGAGGGCAACAGCGCTCGGCTGACTGTGGACGGCAAGCACGTGGCTCACGGCTCGGCCCCGGGTATAAACGACATTCTCAACCTTCAGTCGGACGACTTTTATCTCGGCGCTGAGGTCAGACAGCATCCGTCGATACTCGGCTTCGAGGACGTTCAGCGTGGATTCTTCGGCTGCATGGACGACGTCAGGATCGCCCGGGTCTCGGTGCCGCTTCACATGAGCGGCGCCAGCAGCGTCGCAGTCCTGAAACTCTTCGCCAACGTGGCGTTCAGCTGCGACACGGCGACGATACTGGTACCGGCCGGTGTGTGCGGCTCGCAGCCCTGCCAGAACGGCGGAACCTGCAAGGAGGTCGACGACGAGAACTATCAATGTCAGTGCCACGGGAGATTCACCGGTCTGGCTTGCGCGGTCGACACCGATCCATGCGCCTCTTCGCCCTGTCTGTACGGCGGTCGATGCAAGGTCGTACCCGGCGGAAGCGATTACACATGCGACTGCGTGGGAACGAGCCTGACCGGAAAACGCTGCGAATTCGGACGCTACTGCAGTCCGAATCCGTGCGTTCACAGCGGCATCTGCGAGGAGGGCAACAGCGGTCCTATATGCAAGTGTCAAGGTTTCACCGGTGAACGCTGCGAGATCGACGTCAACGAGTGCGAGGCCAATCCATGCATAAACGGAGGTACATGCGTCAATGACGTTGGGACCTACAGATGCGTTTGTCCGCCCAGCATGACCGGAACCAACTGCGGAAATCCCGTTTACTCGACACCGATCATATCCGATCCCTTCAACATAACTTGGGACCAACTCATGTGGATCGGTATCGCCCTCGTGGCGAATATATTTCTCATAATCATCTTCGTCACCTGTCGAAAGATACGAATGAAGAGGACGCGCGCAAGGGCCAACAACATCAACAACGAGACGAGAAAGCAAATCGTATTGAACTCGGCGAGACCGCACGAGCACGAATTCAAGCGCAGCTCGAAGCTCAGCAATCTGGAAGTCATACAGGTAATTAAAGAGTCATCGCTATCAGCGACGAATCACCTAACACCGATGTTTTACACTTCGAGCATGAAGTATTTGATATCTTTATATTTTTTTTTATTTTCTTTTGAGTTTTGTTTGTTTTTTTTCTGCAATTTTTTTGTTTTGTTTTTTTCCTACTAGTGTTCATTAATTCATGCGCGTTACTTGTCCCCCTCTTTGATTTGCTGATTATTATCACGCGCGCTTTTCGCTGATGAATAATTGAACGAAAAATAATTGTTTTTTTTATTAATTTTATTAAATGTTCGAATGTGGCGTGTGGCTTTTTTGAGATTATGAGCGTTGGTGTGATTTCATTGCAGAGAGAACCTCCCCAATGTCCTCCCAGACCTGCATCCTATACCCCGAGTTCAAACAACGAACCAGCGAATTACGGAACGGCGGCCGCGGTCGCGCTCAACAATCTTGACACGCTCAGAAGTTACGGAAGTGCAGGCGACGAGCTTGAAAATTTCCCTCCCGATTATCTGAGAAATTTGAATCGAAGCACCCCGGTGCCACCTACGAGCTTGACCCTCGCGAATCCAGTCGGCGGTAACGCAACGGGCAGCGACACGGACAGTCTTCACAAGCCGATCTGGCAGGAACAGATGCATCTCGCGTCGTTCATCACCGATACAGCAAAGATAAAGAACGGTGAGTCACAAGACCCGAAAGACGGAGGACCGACGGGGAAATAAAGGGAGAACAGAAAGGAGATTCACTCGGTCCAACGCATATCCTTCAAGCTCGACGTAGCTTCTTACATCAGTTGATTTCTTTTTTCTTTTTTTTTATACATATATTTTTTTTCGCTTGCCGCATGCCTCATGGGTCTCGTCGACTGTTACATAGCTTCCTTTATATATATATATATACATTTTTTTTCTATATTTTTAATTTTATTTTATCAAGAGGCGATTCTCCCGCATTTTCATTCCGCCAATTTTTATTTCGATATATATATGTATATGAGTGTATATATATATATATTGTTGCCGATTGGCCTTGGGCAGTAGCGAGTTACATATTAACACCGGTGTGTCGTCGTGTGTGTACTAACAGACCTGAAACGAGCGAGTCCAGTGGTACCAGAGCTGACCACTGGAGGACTTCTACTAAACTCTACCCGGCGGACTCCTCACGGAGGTGGGAACTCCGTTGCGTCCCTATCGTCCATCGAGGATGATCCTCGCATCGTCGGTGGTAAGTCGATGGACAAGCTTTCGTCTCTCACTCTCAAAATCTTTTTCCCTATCTTTATAATTGCTCCGAGGGTCGCTTTGCCTGCCTGAAACAAACCCTTCTCTCGGACATATTTCTTCTCTCGACCACCTCTCCTCTGTACACATTCCCCCATATCTTTAGCTTGTATCTACGCTGAGCGGATCGCCGAAGCTTAAAAAAAAATTGAAGAGTACGAGGAGAAGCTGTCGCATGTGCTGCGTCGAGAAATACATATGTTGTCTGCAATGATTTTAGGGTATCACTGGGACTGTTCAGACTGGGTCAGGCCGAGTCAGAACCCTCTTCCTAACATCACGGAAGTACCTGGCAGCGAGGTTCCGGACTCATCGAGCTTCCACAGCAATGAGAGTAACGAGTCCAACACTCATCAGCTACCATCGAGTGAGATAAAGATTTTTTTTTTTTTTTTCTTACGATCTTAAAAAAAATAAAAAATTATCGGAGCTATTATTACTATTATAGCTGTTGAAAGTACAAGGGAGTTGCGGCGTTCTTAAATGCAATTCTGGTCTGTTCGGCTATATCCAGAAATATTATATTCCAGTCCGCTCTGAGTTTCGGGATTAGTTTTGACACAAATCTGCTCCGATAACCGTCTTTTTGTTATAAAAAGGAACGAATTTGTTTAAAACCCACTAGCAGTGGAGTCACAAATAAAAGAACGCATAGCCGAGCAAATCTGCATTTACGAACACACCCTAATAGCCAAAGTACCTATAGTTGATATAAAAAAATAATAATTTGCGTTTCTAACTAGTTGATTTTTCAATGTTGAATAATGTAATTTTTTTTTCGTTTTCCAGTGCACGGTCCAATAGATCCCACCAGAGACATCGAGACTCTAAACGAGGATCAGGAGTCCGAGTACGTCGGTGATTCGGAGTGCGGTACAGAATTTTCCGAGCACTATCACTGCCCGGAGACTCAGAGATTGAATCCGCTCGACAGCGGCGGCGAGGGAGAGTACAAATACAAAGATTCGGAAAGTTATCTGAGACACCCAAATTCTTATCTGCCGCACTACAACATACACACGGATACGGAGAACGAGATGAATCCGCTTAACGGCCGCCTCAGCACACTAGAATCCGACGACGAAGAAGACGACGTAGTGCCTTACGGTTTTCCGAGCACCCGACGAAACAGATGCCACAAAGGTGACGAAGCCGACGAGATTGGCTCGGTTATCACGACCCTGGAGGAGAGAAATTCACTCCTCGGCGGTGGAACGAGCAACAGCGATCTCTCGACGAATTTATGCGAGATCGACGATTCGGAGTACGAGGTCAACGATCAGAAGACCAACGGTCGTATGTGGCTGTCGGGTAACAGTATAACGCAAACCTCGGTGTGACGAACGCTGCCGAACACCGGGGACAGACTAACAGACGTTATTGTCCCGTATATAGTGCTCCTCGATATTGTAGAAACAGTGAAGTTAACGTCGATATGCAATTTTGTACATATATTTTATCCTTAAAGCTAATAGATAGGGGAGGGCACTCTGTGCAGGCAGCTATTTAACAAGAGAGAGACTGACTTTCTATGACGACCGCGGATATGCGCCTGTGGTGTGCGGGTCTGCAATCACAATCGAATGCTGGTCCAATGCTGTGTAACATTTCCGTATTGCACGGTACATCGTGAAAAATCTCTTTACCGCTGTTATTAAAAATAAAACGAAAAAAGAAAACCTAAAAAACAAACCGAAAAAAGAAGATGGTCTTTAGGTACGAATGGTACTTAATCCGAGAAATTCTTACAAGTTTTCAACTTCGCACACACCGCCGTATTGAAAGACGTGGAAAGAAAAATGAACAAAACAAGTTATATTATGTTTATAACACACGCGAGCGAGATTATTGTCTTCGAGCAGTGGAACGTCGACGTTGCACAAACGCATGTGCAGAATCGATCTTGGCAGATTTGAAACAAACAAATAAACAGACAGAACGATGTTGACCGAAGACAAGCGATACTCGTTGGAACTTTCGAAAGATTCCCGGGATGTGGGAGATATTTTTTTTTTCATCGTAAGTTTTTCGTATAACCATCTTTCGCAATTAATGAAAAATCGATGGAAATTGTAATGAATCATTATTCGCGTCGATAGACCAATGACTATTGTTTAATACAAAGGTAAAAAAATGTATCGTTTGAATATGAAAAAAAAAAAATTAATCGAATACTATAATTCCACTGCGAGAGGAATAAATATAGGTATTATTATGTATTTTTACTAAACGCTAACTGACTTTATTTTGAATACGTGTAAATGAACCGATGGACTACTTAAGTGCGACTAAGTAATAATATGTAGTATAATAATCAATAAGCTAAACGCACTAAGTAACGATAGAAGAGAAACAGTGCGCTGCTCGATTCGAAACTTCGCGCGCTCGATGTTAACGCGCGTTAAAATGAGCAGGAGCGGCGCGCGTGTTAAATAGTTGAAAAAAAAAGATATAAAATAATATTTTTACTGTGATGATAATAATGTTTATACGATGATCAAATACTATGACTTGTATCATAATAATCGCAATGTTAATTATGCAACGGTTTATAAGGGGGGGGCAGATTGAAAGATCACGGTGGACGTAGTTCCTCCAGTATGTTCTATTGTAAAAATGAAGTCAACGTTCCGTTCCTTCCATTCCCATCTATCTCATTCACCGGTCATCATTAGCATGGTTCAATGTTATTGCGATAACGGTGCTACTACTCCCATTACCGCGTATTTACGCAGATAACAAAAATATCTATTTCAAATAAGACTGCACAGCGATTAAAGCCATTTTCGCTGTTGTTCATACATTACATCACACGCCATTTGTCACAACTCCAATCATTACACACTACATTCGCATCGATTCCGTTTCTATATTTTTTTCCTCGCCGTCGTAACGTAGCTAATAAGGAATTACTGTAAAACTGCCAATTTATTTCAAATGCCATATAAAACAATGCATTTTTCTGCGACTAACTTTGTAAGTTTATATTGTAATGTTAATTTGAACGAAAAAAACTGAGGGAGATTTTTGTTTTCCAACGCGCGAACCCCCCACGAAATACTTCCCATCCGGCTTAGGATACTTGGTGAGAATTAATTTTATAACGGCAGCTTTACCGGGATGTGGTACACATGGTCTTTTTTTTTATTTACACGTAAAGAATTTTCGTTGAGAAATTGCGACTTATGTTCCTATTCTATAAAGAGGACACCAGCGGATCCTGCTCGTCAAATAAGCACCGTTAGTAAATTAGTGAAGCGCATAAACGTTAATGAATAATATACTATGCAGGGTGAATTTTTGTGTTGACCAATACACCGTTTATCAATCTACACACGCAATCTTGCGGCCGCGCTCCTCCGTCTGATATTTCAAAGCGATACATACACGCGGATACAATTGATCTTATATAATTTATTCTATATTAGAATGAGATTTTAAAAAAATGTACAGTTTATTTAACGAATTGTATCAAAACGGACATCCAGTCGGCGATGAAACTTTCAGTTTGTGATCATGTCGCATGCCGGAAGAAAATTGCGGAGGTAATGAGATTGATATTCCGAAAAAAAAAACAACATGACGATGGCTCATACATGAAAATCTTCCTATACTTCTTAACTGAGCTTAAGTAGTCTTGTAACGATTTTTCTTTTTCATTATCTGATGTATAGCGTTTTCTTTAAGAGAGTTTGAAATTATTCGTTCCCTATACAGGGACGATTCAGCATAAGCACGAAAGTGGAATTAAAGAAAAAAAAATGTACAGCGAAAGTATATTTATGCGTTATGTGTGTGGATCCGTTATACTTCGTAAAAGTGGAGCGTCGTTTGTGAAGTCTTCTCATGCGAGCATCGTCATAAATTTTACTAATGGTAATAAGTCACCAAATAATTTAAAGGATCATGACTCATAAATATATTATCGATCATGTCATTAGGTAATTAAAAGGCAAAATGGGTACAATTTCTAAATTCTCCCCGTTAATCGTTCTGACTAGCCCTTAATATAGTATACATATCGATAACGAGAATCGTCAGAAAATGAGGAACTTGACTTGTTATATATATATAAGGCTATAATTAATTTGTACAAGATCAACCTATTGTAATAAAAACGAATCTTGCCTATAAAGCAAATTGTTCTTGTTTTCTCTACAGATTTTTCCAGATTTTAAAATTAATTTTGAATTTTGTGACTTTCTACATTATTTCTCCCATATAAAAAAAATTCAAATCAAAGTGAATTAAAAAAGTGAACGAATAATTTCCATAAAAAACAAAGTTAGGTTTCCGGGAGATTTGTTGAACAATTTTATTTTTGGTCAATTTGTTAATAACATTTTGGAATTATTATTATGCAAAATAATTCGTTCAAGCACCTTTGATATGCGTGATTTTTTTTTAGATTTTTATACCATCGAGACGTGATTGTAATTCCCTCTTATTTCTCTGAAACTTATGCGAAGTGAATTCGCAAGGACTACCTTAAATTACCAACGGCACATCCGATTCTTTCCGCGAGAAACATTTCGTGCATCTTAATAACAAAGGAACGCTTATCAGAATAGATCTGTCTCAATACTAAACCCTGAACTCAGAGCAGACTGGAATATATAAGAAAGCCTGTTTCAGCTGCGTATTCATGTGAATACATCTAGAATATTTCTGAACTTAGGTGAACAAAGCAGGGCCTAGATCCCCATCACATGTTTCGCTAATGATACGATAAAGTTACGCTAAAGGTAACCTTACGGCAACGCGAATGTCAATCGGATGGCACTGATAGACTAGAGAAAATACATTTCTGAGTTGTATTTTCAATTCAGCAACTCAGAAATGTATTTTCTTTAGTCTAACAGTGACATCCGATTGACATTCGCGTTGCCGTAAGGTTACTTTTAGCGTAACTTTATCGTATATTAGCGAAAGATGTGATGGGGATCTAGGCCCCGAACTGCATTCATGGACGCACCCATAGTGTTTCTTCATTCAAGTTACTACTTAGTGAAAATGAGATTCTATGGATAAATCAGTTTGGCGGAAATGATGTCTTACAGTTCGAAGTTCGGAACCTCTCTACATACGGGAGGTTCGACGGCAGAGCCGTCCCTCGATCAG
Organism: Ichneumon xanthorius; assembly: GCA_917499995.1. Taxonomy (NCBI): domain Eukaryota; kingdom Metazoa; phylum Arthropoda; class Insecta; order Hymenoptera; family Ichneumonidae; genus Ichneumon; species Ichneumon xanthorius. The sequence continues at coordinate 23,103,626 of OU824201.1, forward strand.
CTGTTCGACCGGCCAACCTCCCTCACCCCGCGGCCCGTAATGCGCGAGAATCAAATCTGAAGTCAGCTGTTGAATGTTCTCCGCTGTATACGGAAGATATAGAATTTTCCGAAAATGTTGATAACGAAAGATAATACATGTGTAAACGATAAATTCATCATGACTGAGATTCCCGTCTGTAGGGAGATAAGGCTCTCCTGGTATTGAATCTACGAGGTTCATTCACTGGTCGACGACATTCGATTCTCAACAAAACTAGGTTAAGGGGTCTGTACGATTTTGTGATTATTATTAGAATTCAATATTTTTTCATTCTCAACTTTATCATAACAAACGATATTTGCGTCCTCGCGCACTTTCTGCACGTAGCGAAATATTCTGCGATCAACTTTTCGCGTGCTCGTCTCAGGTCATTCGAGAATTCGTATTTCTCATGTAACAATTGTAGAAAATTTTCGTTTCTCTACCTTCAGATACAAAGCACAATGGGTCAGACTCTGAGCGAGCCAGTGACCACAAAAACTTCGGCCTGCTGTCGAGATTCAAACTATCGCGTCGGGAGTTCGTGTATGCAAGGATGGAGAATTAAGATGGAAGATTGTCACGTTCACATACTCTCGTTGCCCGACGATCCTGGCACTTCGTTCTTCGCTGTGTACGACGGACACGGAGGTACAAATGGCTTGGTGTAAAAATAGAAAACAAAAAAATCTCAACCCTAAGAAGGAATTCTAGGGTCGATGATTGTTAAATTTTAAATTGATATGCAGGTGCTGCGATGTCGAAGCACGCTGGAAAGCATCTTCACGAGTACATAACGAAGACTAACGAATACAAAGCTGGAAACATAGTCGAGGCGATGCAGCAGGGTTTCCTCCAGTTGGACAAGGCGATGCAGTCCGACGCTACTCTGATGGTCGAACCAGCCGGAACGACGGTCATAGCTCTGCTGATCAAAGACAATGTTTTGTACAGTGTATGCATTTCAATTTCCTCCAAAAACGACGATGCCCGACTGTTTTGTAAAAAAGTGTATGTAAAAATATATGTATATTTTTTTTGTCTTGCAGGCAAACGCCGGTGACAGCCGAGCGGTGGCGAGTGTAAACGGCAAAACGTTACCGCTCAGTCGGGATCACAAGCCGACGCTGGACGACGAGCGGAGGCGAATCGAAGCTGCGGGCGGCTGGGTTGAGTTCAACAGAGTGAACGGCCACTTGGCGTTGTCGCGCGCACTCGGTGATTTCAAGTTCAAGAGGAATAACTCTAAGTCGCTGGAGGAACAGATAGTAACCGGTAATAATATGAAAAACTAAAATAGCGGTGCAAACTGATTTGCACATGGCTTCCGTATTTATTACAATTTTGCGCGTAGCTTTCTCCGTGAGAAAGTTCGTTAGTCGATTTTGGCTTCCTCATAGAGGAAGCTATACGCAAAATTGTAATAAACGGGGAAGTCGTGCGCAAATTAGTTTGCACCTCTTTTCGTATCTTAGAAAAATGTCTACATTTCATGAAATTGAAACGGTCAAAGTTTACCGCAAAATTTATTGTAGAAAGTTGCTAACTGAAATGTGCGTAATTCATCATTTTATATATTTTTCACCACTGATGACTCATCTCCAAATTATTTTATTCCTAGAGCGACGTTTGATGCATAAACTCGGTCGGTCTCGTAAAATGTAAACGGTTCGATCCATTTTCGCCAATTTTCATATTAAAAATTATACAGTGGTAGCCAATTCCCGTGATAAATTTCAGCTCGATACCTTCGGGTTTACTGGAATTACACCGTTTTCAGTAATTTTTCAAAACAATCTAAATTCCATAAAATCGGGTCGTTTGGATAGATTTTGGCCTAATTTGAACCAAAGGCCTTTGATCATATTATCTATCTACAAAATAATAAAATTCAAATGTCGATTAGATACTCACAGATACTCACACACTCACACAGATACTGCGAGTATGCAGTATGCTATTTGTATGCAGTTTTAGGACGATAGCTCAACATGTACGCAAGTTGGAACTTTTTAAATTTCATTTCACATCCTTCATTAATTTCGAAATCGCGTGAAATCTCGGGCCACCCCTCAATATTCATGAAAAGTGCACCAAGGGAAAAAACGTGACCACTCTATTAGAGTACCAAACTTCTGAGTTATAGTCTGGATGCCAGCTAAAAATCGAATTTTCTCGACGTTTTAGACTATTTAAAGTACTGTGAAACTAAATTCTCGAATAATTGGTTTAAATTTATTTTTCTAATGCAAACATAGCCCCCCATATGAGGAAGCAAAAAGAAAACATTGAATGTGATTTAAAAATATTAATTACGTCTTACATCGATATAATATTTCATTTTTTCTCTTTTTTTTGCACTGAACATTGCAGCATTTCCGGAAGTTCAGAAGTTCCCGATAAACGAAGATTGGGAGTTCGTGATTCTCGCGTGTGACGGTATTTGGGACGTCTTGACCAGCGAGGAGGTCGTACAATTCGTGAGAACGCACTTGGCGAACCAGTTGAAGCCAGGTGTCGAAGATCAGAGCACGTCGATCGATCCCGAAGAGATTTGCGAGGAGCTAATCAACAGGTGTCTTGCGCCAGACGCTCTAATGGGTACCGGTTGCGACAACATGACCGTCGTACTCGTATGCTTTCTTCACGGTAAACCGTACTCTCACCTGATCGCCCGATGTCAACAACCGATCGAACCGATCGACACACTTTCTTAGCGAAAAAACACTTTCATTCACGAGAAGAAAAAAATAAAGTAAAATAAAATTTCAAGTCACATAACGCTAATGAGTTTAGTCCGGCACACGAAAATTTGATTTAAATAGCGTAGTAGTAATTATTGTCGTTATTATTAGAATTATATTAATTATATTCAATTGATTGGGAACGTATGTCTGAAAATTTATAAATATTTGTATTTAAAAGAGAAACCGTGAAAGAGCCTCGTTTCTTTTTTATTTCTTCGTAAGCCCGATGAAATTACCAGCATGATTTTTTAACGTTAAAATTACTTTGTGGAATGGTGTTTGAGAAGATTGCGGGGGAAGCTCTTTTTTTTAGAAGCTTTTATTTACAGTCCCGATCAACATAGACGAGAAAAGTTCTCGATTATATATTCAGTAACAGTCGTAAAATCGAACTCTTTTAAACCCCGTTTCCCTTAGATTAGAGTCCATATCGGTCCTGTATTGACGATACCGCGGCATTGGCCAGCGAACTTATTCTTCCGGCAACTTTCGTCACCCCTTGGCGAACGGTTTCCTTCACGTCGTCGAGATCCACCGTGTTGCCCCGGGAGGAGATGCTGCTCATTGACAGTGAAGATGTCGGGGACGACTGATTCGGAGTACCCGTGCCGAAGTAATCGGATGACGAGATGCTGGAGGAACCCTCGAAACGTCTGAGATTACTCTTGCGCTCCCACTGCCGATACGAAAAGCAACGAATCGTTAGTGCGAGTTTTCAAGGTGTGTAAATGGCAGTGAAGACTTCCATCGATTCAATAAAAAAACATGGAGTTAACAATATCAAGATTATAAGGGTGAGTTCTTGAATGCAGCTCTGCTCTATTCGGTTAAATCCAGAAATATTGGAAATCATGCTGAACGGTAAAAACTGCGAATGGGATTGAAGTACATACAAGGACAATTTTCGGGACATCTCCAGGTTGGGTTGCAACATTTATAAAAATTTAAAATATGCATATCGCGGGCGACGTACTAATAAAATTTAATTCGATAAAAAAAAAACTAGTTACTATGAACGAATGTATTTTTTTTAGGATGGTCGCTAGTAGTATAGGGTAGACCAGGCAATGAATGGATAGGAACAGTGACACTTTCATTAAGGGGATGCTGGAGCTGTTTTTTTGGAAAATAAAAAAATCAAGGACATCCAGCACTTTTTCACGGGCAGGCAGGACTTCGAGGACTGCTGGACATAGAGATGCATCCACGGGTATAGGCAGCGGAAATAGGCATTCTTATTTCCAGTCTACTCTCATTTCGGAGTTTAGTTTTGACACAAATCTGCTCTGATAAGCGTTATATTGTTATAAAAACGGACGAAATGTCTCCCGCTGAAAGAATCCAATGTACCGTTAGCTATTTAAAAAAACAACCAATAAGCAGTAAACCGTCACAAATACAAGATCGCATAGCTGAGCAGATCTGCATTCAAAAATGCACCCTATTTAACGGACCATCGTGTATACGGCGAACGAGACTCACCGAATCGTCGTTCGCGCTATCCCGGAAGTACTGATCGGAGCTAATAGCTTTAGCGCCACCGAATTTCCTCTGAGCTTCACCATCAGCCGGCGTCTTATTGTCATTTCTGCTATAGTTGGATCGCGGAGTCGCGTGTTTCGGTATTTCCGGTTCCGAAATAACAACGACGTCGTCGCCGCGAGATTTGTTGCCGCTCGATTTGTTACCCCCGTACGGTGTACTGAGAGCGGAAAAGAATTCGTCGAAATCCGTTAGACGACTGCTGCGATCGATCTCCGCGTCGTTGTCACGTGCACTGAACTTCGGCTCGCTCGCAGTGACCTTTCTGCCGGATGACTCTTGTGTTATAACGCGCATATCTCCGAGGGCGGAGTGACTCGCGCCGCTGCGCGAATTGAATCCCATACCGAGACGCTCGGCTTGACCGGCTTTGGAAGGATCCATATGACGACTCCTCTCCTCGACTTTCTTCGCTTGTTCCGTCAAATTTTGTTCGTAACGATAAGCCAAGCGACTGTTTATCTCCTCCTGTTCCTCCTTTCCGCGCTCCGGTGCGTTTATGACGCGAGTCTCTTGACTCGACTCATTCACGCTTCTCTCCAACTCATCGAAATTCGTTTTTACCCTCTGCGCTCCTAGGCCGCCGGTCTTCTTTCCGAGCTGATCAAAACATCAATTTACTTACGATTAAATTCGATTCGAAAAAAAATTTGCGAAGGTTTCCCGTCGATAACGAGTTTACTTACACCGGGTCGTTTCGCTTGAGCCTTTCGTCCTCCTATCGTAGATTTCCTTTCGGTTTGTGCACCAGACCCGGAGTCTGACAATGTAACGGAAGGCCCAGAATTTACTAGCATGTCGGGTGTATTCGTTATCGTGGTAATCTTGGTCGGGATTTCGCTGTTGGACGTCGATTTTGTACCGGTGATTATATTAGTCTCCGCGACTTCTCGGCTCTCCAGTGACAAGTTGTCGAAGTTTTCGTGCTCCTTGAAAAAATCGACCTCGGCAGGCTCTTCCATTCCAGTCTCGGCAGTTTCATCTAAATGCAACTGTTGCAGAGAAAACGATCATTTGTAGATATCCGACGCGCTGTTTTTTTTGTACCCCTTTGGTTTATGAACTCTTCGACATTAATGTCGAAGATAATATCTTTGTTATGTAAGTGAAATCGTTAAGGCAGAATATTCACGCAAAATTGCTGAATGATTAATCGACACGACACAACTGAGTGCAAGGATGACTGACGTTGCTACTCTATCCATGATTGATAATTGCATAGTGTGAAAGCACAGTTTTACAAAGTGTTAGGGATGTAAACAAATTGAACACGAAAATTTGTTATTTACTGAGACACATCGAGCTCACCGATACTTTTATCGAAATTGCTGGAAGTAGAGCCTACAATTATCAAATCCCCATTGTGAAAACTACAAGAATTGAGTTCGAGGCAGATATCGCGAATGTAACAAAAAATCAAAATCATTCTTACTTTCTTTCCATAGCGCTTCATAGCCTGAGCAGAAGCTTGAGCTAGTTTCTCTCTGTACTGCATAGCCGTTTTCGACTTGTACTTCTGCTGGGCGTCGGTGCTTGTGCAGTTGTGCTGGCAGAAGAAGGCTCTCTGCAAGAAATTGTGGAAGATATGAAAACATAAATTTATTTATTTAAAAAATTAAGCCTAGGAAAAAAGTTCACGTTGAAAAAAATACTTATTATTTATGAGAAATTTAAGCCACGGCGAACTCCCGGGTTTTTCCATAATTTCATCGCCATCCGAGGCGTATTGCTGTTTAAAAAAGTCGAAAATTGCTACTTTTCCTAAAATCGGTTATGGAACAAGTCTATATGCGTGATGTATTTTTCCCTGCTGATCGCGAATCTGTAATTGATTGTGTTCCTACGTTGAAATTCGATACAAAAATTTGCACCGGATGTAAAACAAATCATTATTTTCAATGTTTATAACTTACAAAACATTTTTGGAGTCACGCGCTCCAAAATTGTTTGTGCGCATAGCGCTGATGCCGCTGTTATTATTAAATTGAATGGTATTAGAGAATAACTAACAGTTCTGGCGTTTTGTCCGACTTGCATATCCTTATTGAGTATCAGTGTTTTGAAAAAGGTTGAAAATTGCTACTTTTGCCAAAATGGAACAAGTCTACATGCACGATCTATTTTTTCCCTGCTGATTGCGAATCCATCATTGATTATACTCTCATCTCAATATTTGATATAAAAATTTGCACCGAATACAAAAAAAGCATTATTTTGAGTGTTTATAAAACAGTTTGGAACTATATGCTCCAAAATGTCTTTCGAGCGTAACTGCAATACTGCTGTTATTATTAAAATGGATCGTATTCGAGAACAACTAACAGCTCCAGCATTTCCTCCCAGTTGCATGTTTCGTAACTGCAGCCATGTCCAATTGGTGTCCAGCTGCGAGGATCTTACGAACGTCAGGTGTACTCCAAGACTCCTGTGAACGGCCGAGCAATCGATGCACAGAAACACGCCATACGTAACGCTGCACCAGGCCGGATTTTTTGCATTACAGTCAAAGCAGGTCTGCAAACAGTAATGAAAGAAAATTAGAACAATATTAAAAAAATGTTCTTTTTCTCAATGTCATTAGCAATAAGCATAAGAAGTTTTTTCGTTATAATTCAATGAAGTGTCGTCGAAGCTGTGCGTCAAGTTTTACACGGGCTATTGGCATTATTAACCACGTCAATGATTTTTTTCGTGCTTCACAGATCGTTTAACCTTCGCGTAAAATAGACCGAGGCGTGTCATATGATCAGATGGAATCGTCCGAGTGGACTGCTGCCGCGTGGACGAGTCGGCGACCCTCTTTGCACGGGTTTCGTCCCATTAATTTAACGATTGCGTAATGGATCGTACAATCAGCGAAGACATTTAATGAATAAGTGCGCACCTTGTTAGCCGGAACAGCTCGCAGTCTTTTAAAAATCTCTTCGATATCGTTCTTGCTTGGTCCTGGATCTGCCATTTTTGACGTGTTGTCAACTTGCGTCGCAAGGTATTATGGGTAAGCGATGAAAGTTTTTCCCGATCGTCGCGCTGGATGGACGACAAATGAGGTGGGACACGCTCGAACTGCGACTCAGCAGTAGCTGCGTTTCAATATTGGCTGCAAGCTTCTTGCAGCTTATGGAGAACGTAATTAGAGAAAAAGTAATTATTTAGCCCGCAGTTATTAGACATTAAGCTCTTAAATAACCGGCAAGATAGCCGCAGTGACAAAGAATATTTTAGTGTTAGTCATTTTAATAACTATAATTTAATGAAGCATTATAATAATTAATTTGACAAACTTAATTTACCAGTTAATTATATTCTCGTAACTATTCATAGTTACAAAAAAAAAAGTTTAAGTATCTGGAAAAGTGTATTGGCATCGTCGAGTCGGGTCGATAATGTCGAATACGATTTTTACTCAGTTACGGAATTGCGACTCATCAGTAGCTACGTTTCAATATTGGCTGCAAGTTTCTTGCAGCTAAATAACGAGTAAGATAGCCGCAGTGAGAAACAATATTTTAGCGTTAGTAATTTTAATAACTCTCATTACAATAATTCATTTGCCTCGCTTAATTGACTAATTAATTATATTCTCGTAACTATTCGCAGTTGCAAAACAAGTTTAAGTATCTAGAAAAGTGTATCTGCATTGTCGAGTCGGGTCGACAATATCGGATACTATATTTTAATTCAACATTCGTGAGCGTTCAGCGAGTTTCGAGCAGCGGTAAGACCTTTCGAAAAAAAAAATACAAGCGACGACCGTTTCGCTGCAAGCGAGCTCTTGCAGTTTGTATCGAAACTCACCCTACGCTGCGGCTTTCGTATATACTCTGGCAACGAAAGTCATACGTCGCGCATCAAGAATGACATTTAAAATTCGTAGTTTGGTTAGTTGAGGTTTTGACGAGGCAAGGAGAGGAATCGTCGAGCGAGGAATACGAAGGAAAAACATTGCTCGAATAATTGCGTCTGAAACGAGATAGTTAACGTCTCACTTCGTAGTTGGCTCATTTCGAGATAACTTGACTGGCTAACGGGTGTTCGAAGCAGCACGATCGGATACGAAGAACACGAAACTCACAAGCGAGAACGAGAGAGAAGGAGACAGTAACAATAATCGCGAAGGCGATAGACAACGAGAAATCTGGATTAATTCGTTTATGGCTCTCTGACGGGCCGAAGAGACCGAGGACAACGAAAGTTTTTATTTTCGTTCGAGGGAGCGATAAATAAATCAGGCCGAGGGTGAATGAACGAGAGATGGACGTCGACAACGATTTCGACCAGCATTTGCTGCATCAATTCAGTTGCCTTGGTACCACGGACAAAGATGATCTCGTCAAGCAACTGCAGAGGCTACTCGCTGGCAGTCAGCTCAACGAGGCTACAGCTACTTTTTTCCTCGATATGAACAATTGGTGAGACACTGAATATTTGACTACTACGAGAATCATCTGGCATTAATTCCACTCGCACGGACATAACCTCCATTCTGTCGTGTAGCAAAGTTTATTTCAATCGCGAATGTTTTTCGACGATTTTTTAAGCCTGGACTTTGCGCTCTGCGACTTAATTGCGCGATCGATTGTTGAGAAAATTGGGCGATGCTTTTTTAGTAAATAGCTTGCAGGAGAATTAATTTAAGATGAAAAAAAAATAATGACAGTTGAGGGCATTTTGTTTTTTTTATTAAGTGGACTGTCATGATTAGTTAGGAAAATGTGAATGGTTCTTTCGTGTTCACCATTGTGGAAATTTGGGTTGGATTCTTTGTTTTCTCTTTTTTTGCTATGCATTGTTGAATTCTTTGCCATGGTTGACAATAACAATACTCACGCGCGTAGATTACTTGAGCCTTCCAAAATTTGTATACCTGCTAAAAATTTTTGTTGAGAAAGTGCGTCAATGCTTTTTTAGTAAACAGCTTGTACTAGAATTAATTCGGAAGCTGAAAAAATATAATCTTGACATTTGAGGACATCTTGTTTTTTATCAAGTGGACTGTCATGATTTGTTAGGAAAATGCGAATGGTTCCTTTACGCTTACCGTTGTGGAAATGTGTGTGGGATTCTTCGTTTTCTCTTTTTTGCTATTCATTGTTGAATTCTTTGCCATGGTCGACATTAACAATACTCATGCACATTGATTTTTAAGTAACCCAAGATTTTTCAGAATTTTTCCACATTTTTAAAGTGTGGCGATCAATAAATTCATTTTTTAATAATAAATAATTGTAAACTTTTTTTTTAATCTAATGAAAAATCTGAGTACTTTTGAGAGTTAGTTCAGTCATATACAAAATCGTAGACCACAATTCAAGATGTGAGGAGTTAGACCCAGTTTGAAATGATAGGCAATGCCCCATATATATATTAAACATTTCAATATTTCCTTCTGATTTCAGATCACAGATATTTTTTCAAATTTATCTCAGACCCGTATAAAAATATATTTTGCCTATGTAACATTTCTGCAGGAAAAACTAATTGATATTTCCAGCCAGATCGCATGAAAATTTCCTTATCTATGTTGTCCATATATAAAGCAGTGAAGAATTTATTATAATTTTGGTAATGGAATACAAATTTCATCGGAGTAGACGATGTTTAAACAATGGCATTAACTATATGTTCACTGCAAGTTATATAAGCTGTGAAGCAGCCAAGTCAGGTACAACACAGATTGCCCACCCACTTGGTGTGTAATATATGTAATCTACGTTCAGTTCTAGGGTCCGCATAGAGCAAGAATATTGTATTAAATAACATTTCCTACTCCTACTTCAGAAGCCTTACATTTCCTACTTTAGAAGAAACGTAAAAAAAAATTAGTAGGAGATTGAAGAGTAGTTTGAATTTAAAACAATCACGCTGCTAATTGGTTGAAACCAAATGCTATTTGGCCTGAAGCTTGCCAGAAACGATATTTTTTTTCCATCCGTTAGATACCACCCGACCTTTGTTTTCTATGACCGAATCCCTGCTATTGTGAGTCACCAGAATTTCATTGTACTGCACTGACTCTGCCATGTTTCCTTTGTTATCTTATGATAGTACGACTTTTATTGTTCCCATGTGGAGACAATGACCTCAATATAGAATACTTATAGGTAAAATCTAAATTTAGAGTTGTGTTCAATTAATTTGATGGCGATAAATTCAAAAGATTGCTTGATCTATCTTATAGTGCTTTCTAACAATGACATTAATTAATGAAAATAATCGTTTAAAAGAAACGTATTCAAATATAAACTTGGTACAGCGATGCATAATTTTAAAGTACTCTTCTATTTCGATATCAGTCGGTATTAATTTTATCTTCTATCTTAATCTCTTTTCGATTACGTCAGAATAATACAAGTTTTCTCCGTAGTTGGCTATGTTTGCATCCAGTCATATATTTTAAGGATTACAGGAAAGATATCAACGTTCGTTGTGTAAATAAATGGTTTTACTCAAATATTTGTATGGTCTTATTTGTCCGCAGGAATCTTCAAGCAGCAATATGTAGCTACTTTGATTTCGAGTCGCCCTTCAAATTACCGTGCATGACGCTATTGTGCGATAGCACGATCGGAGAGGGTGAATCGGTGCAGCCGAATACGCAGTTCAAGAAGTCTTGGAGGGTGCAAAATTCAGGCACTGAAGCGTGGCCCGAAGGTATAGTCTTGCAATACACCGGTGGCACGCAAATGGGCGACTGCAACAGAGTCCCCGTTCCTGCATTAGCACCAAAAGACGCAGCAGAACTTAGCGTTGTCCTCACGAGTCCCGCGGAACTAGGTGTCTTTCAAAGTAAATGGAGAATGATGACCACCACAGGTTCCTACTTTGGAGGTATGTAAACATATTCATCGTTTGACGGAATTGCTCTACGCGTGACAGTGATTGCTTCTTTTCTGATTTTCCGATGTTTTGTTACTGAAAATGGTATTTGAAATTTTCAGTAAGGGAATTTCAAATACCGCTTTCATTTACATTTCCTCCGAGAAAGGTGATCTTTCGGTAAAAAGCTGTAAATAATAAACTGTGAAATTGTTTGGCCGATTTCGCTGTTCTCTGTTCTCTTTGCGTATATTCGAAAGGTCACTGAGAAAGTTGAGTTACTGTTTTTGTTACCGACTGAGTACTTTTCACATCGTGACAACGATTATACATATATGATGATATTTAATATATTTTTGGGGTAATATTTGTCTACCCATATTAAAAAAAAAAGAAAAATAGGATCAATCAATTGTGTGAAAAATGTCGATGCTTCTTTCTTTTATTTCAGACATCATTTGGGTGATAGTGACAGTGAGCGAAACAGGGACACTAGCGGTCACGCAACAACTGCATCAATTAAGTACATCGCAGTCTGGTGATATCCAGATGTGCTAGCGCCCTTGCATCGTCGAACGTCAACAGCCATTGCTGCAAATGAGAAAACGAAACCCCGCCCCCTCCCCTACACACACACGTACACACTCACACACAAACACACACCTTTTTCGAAGACATCTCTATATATATTTTTTAAAGATTTATCTAAAAATAACCAATCGAAGTAGATTCGATTAATCGAAGAGTGTCGTTCGTTAATTCCGCCTTGGAAAAAATGATTAAAACTCGCGGAAACTCATCGAAAACGTAGGGCTACGAGAGTTTCTCGTGAACAGTGATTCGTTGGAACTCGACTTTCTCAGGTCCATTGATCTAGTCGGTTCGTCGAGAGGCTGTTTTTCGAACGTATCAAATATAATTTAAAAACGACGGTGGATACAGTTTTCTTTAAGACTTTATAGGAGTCAACGATCCTTGATGTTTTATCAAATTTATCAATAATTATTAATTACGAAATTACGCAAATAAATTATGATAAATACGACAAAAAAAATGGAAAAAACGAAACTAATGACGAATTACAAGACGCTTTCGCGTAGCTAGATTCAATCTTACAAATCAGGAAAATTATTTTATATAGAACATCGAATTATGCAGACTTCGTTCGTGAATTAGATATACAATTGACTCACAATTGTAGATTCAAAAAGTCTCGCAAGTTTTTCAAACCCTTTCAAATGTTCCGCCAAGTCTTTTTTTCTCAAACTCTTATCGCGCCTTTCGTTGTTCCAGTCTAGACAGCCGAGAGACTGTGTTGGGACAAATTGCAAACGAGAAACTAAGTCGTGAATAATTGTAGATAATGATGTCTATCGTTCTAGATATTTATCGACGCTGTATAGAATCGGGAAATTTAAATAATAAAGGTAACTAAAGGAAAAAAGTATAAGATAATTTGCGCTACTGAGGCGTTACTCAAAGTTTATAAAATTTCTCGAGAATATTTGCAAAATCATCGATACACGCGAACTCTCCCTCATCACAGTGTCCCCATCGCGATGTGCTAAATCTTTTTTCCCCGATGCAGGGTGTCGATATAGACTCACTAAACGAGGGTTGCTGAAACTATCATATACATAGATCAAGAAAATGAAAACAAATGTTTATCGTGGTGTTGATTTTAAGAGTATCTGGAACCTGTGAGATCAGGGCTTTTATCGATTTTCCACGCTGGTCGGTCACGGCTACCTCGGTTACCTTTCTTGGGCCCATTATCGTAAAATCTGTTATACTTATCAATGTTTTTCATACAATTCTGTTTATCTTGAAAAGCTGTTAAGGTGAGATGAAATATCGACGTCGCCGCCACGAGTCCGAGGAGGCGATAGCTGCGATTTGGCAAGAATACACTTTTTTTTAAGCGTCAGACCTTTCCGGTGAAAAGCCAATTATTAGCGTATGCAGAACTGATATACGGAGATGCTAATGATGTGAATTGACCGTTGACAAAAAATGGAGTACAATTTGTGTTTCTTCATTTCACCGTACAGACGAGCGAATTAAACGTCGCCTCCCTCTTCTACCATCGTCATGTTATTATTACACCGACGAGCGAAAAGCCGCGACGGATAGGCAAGGAACGTGTATTCGAACGTTATGTATGAAGTCAAAAATCGAATCTTAAATATTAAGATATGAGTTTATGGAGAATATAATTTTTATTAGGGAATAAAGTATAGTTATCACTAGAGACGTTTAATCTCAGTTATTCGTGATCTTTCGAAACCCTCCCATTGAACACATCACCAAAAGCTGAAAAATCGTACAGGTATAAGTCTCGATCACGGCGGTACGTCGTTTCTACAGATTCCAAATAAACACATATTCATACTTCATAGAGGCAACTGTATACAGAAAAATTCTACACATCACCAACTCGACACTCCAAAATTCGGCACATTATCAACTCGATCCATCACCCAATTGAAATTGACCGCAGTGGACACGGACGGGAAGATTCGTAAACTAGCTTTCAATCTTGCTAAATACAATTCTTCTTGCCGAATGGCTTTAGGCCCGTAGCCAATGGCCAGAACTGAACACACTTCCAACTGACTTGCGCCATATTACACTAAAGAACAGTAATTACTGACCACTTCTACTTTTCTTCCAATCGCGATTGGAAAGTATAAGATTTAAAAAAAGCACTCGGTAACTATTCATCTCTACCCTACAGATGCATTATGCCGCAAGTTTACTTGAGTGCGTTACTGACATTCCACCGTGAGCGAGACCGGACTGAAATAGATCTAAGTTACTGATAAAATTCGACTAAACTCGAAAACAGAGTTCTATTCGTGTACGCAATTGGTCGTCGACCAGAGAGTTCGGAGTTCACGCAAAAATCTGTCAGTAACTTAGATCCGCTTCACTTCGGTCTCATTGCCGGTGAAAATTTGGCATGTGTATAGTGCGCAAAAACTCGTTTATAAATTGTTCCACCTGTGTCCAGTTGGTCGACTTTGTCGTCGAATTTTGATGGGTCCAGTTGGGTCCTTGTTCATTTGGAATCTGCATCACAACGTGAAACAGAGAGCACGCGTTGCCCTCAATCACACGAAAGGATTTGATGAGTAAAAATTGGATTTGTTTATGATCTATTAAATGAACTACATGTTGTCAAAATGGGGCAAAGGCAATTAAATTTCTCAGTCCGGCCGAGGGGGGACTTGCGAAGCGAAGGCGTAGATTCTACGTGACGATTAAATTTGCATATACAAAGTGGAGACAAATAAATATTTTGAAAGATTCTGTATTTTATACGAAATTTATTATTGAATACTTTGAATATACATAATACTTTTTTATAGTCTATAACGATATAGATGTATGACGATTGGTAAAAACCACTGTAATCGTCATATCTTTTGATTTTACATCCCCGACAATGTTTTTGATGATAATACGGTGTAATGAAAACAGTAATGTTATTTTTTTGCGAATAACGGCAGTGCAACATCATTGACGTGTTCGAGTACTTAAACAGCCATGGGCATAGATATTTTCGGATGTGGTTTATATTCGATCAGCTCGAAGTCACTGGCGACAAAGTCGTTGACTTCTTTCACATTCCGAGTAATCTTCAATTTCGGAAACGGCTTTGGTTCGCGCTTTATCTGTTCTTTCAATGCGTCCACGTGATTGGTGTAGATGTGGCAATCGCCCATCGTGTGGACGAACTCACCAGGCTGAATGAAAAACAATGTGCATTAAATATTTTTCAGTAATCGTAAAAATCGAGTTTTAGCCCTTGCTTTATTAAAATGCTGATCCGAAGGTTTGAAAAGGAAATTTGAACGAAGCAAACCTTGAGATTCGTCACGTGGGCTATCATGTAAGTCAACAGAGAATAAGAAGCAATGTTGAACGGCACACCGAGTCCCACGTCCGCGCTTCGCTGATACAGGTGAGATGACAATTCTCCGTTGCTCACATAAAATTGCACGAAACAGTGACAAGGCGGAAGAGCCATTTTTTGTATGTCCGTCGGATTCCAGGCTGACATTATTATTCTTCTGTCGTCCGGTGTGTGCCTCAACTTCTCAATAACATCTTGCAGTTGATCGATGCCTGAATTTTAAAAAATAACCATTTTACAGGTAATTGATACTTTGAAAACTAAAAAAATATATCATCTTTACTATTTTGTTAATTTTATATATTTTGTTATATCGTTATTTGTTTGTTTATTAACGACTTTTCATTCACCAATTATCAAAATACAAATGTGTCTCATGACTACTTTTATATTTCAATTTTTAAAGACTAAAGAATAATGACAGCACTATTCCCTTTTAAATTGGCTCAGCTATTATTGAATTTTACTTGTCTAGACATACACAAATATTATCCCACGTGCTTGATTCTGTACAATGAAAAAAGTCTGCCTTCTAAACCCTAGCACCAAGTATATATAATCCAGATGGACTAGATATGCAAACAATTAGTTTGACGCATTATTGATGACATGTGTGTTCTCATGAAAGAGCAGTTCTGGCGCATTTCTCAGGACTACTTGCGGGCCTTTAAAACTAATCAAGCTTAAGAGAGATGGTCATACATCAATCCCATTCGTAATGTTTAAGAAAACACACAAGTCATTAAACATTCTTACAGGTAATAGGGATGGAATATTTGCTATTCTGCCAGACCCTCATAATAATAGTTGTCATAGCCCACAGTATTTCCAAACCTAAATGTAATCAATCTTAAAAATTTGTGCTGTACCGACTGGATTTTTCTGGAATGGGTGCCATAGTGCAATGACCTTATCGTGAATGAATACATTAGTTTTGAACTATTATCTTACATTCGATGAATTACCTGACCCTTGAGTATTACAGTTTTAAATAAGAAAATTGAATTTTTTTCTTCATTTTAATAAGAAAATAAGATATACTTAGTTGATTGAAAAGATAAAGTCTTCTCGTTCTTCCAAAATTTTAATCGAGATATCTTTTTTTTTCATGTGTTACCCCTATCGTGGCTATAATTTAAACTGAAATTCGAATATGTGAATTACCCTTTCCGTTGTAATCTGCATGCATATCGGTATATTCAGCACCAAAGTGCCTCCACTGGAATCCATAAATGGGTCCCAAATCTCCCTCCTCTCGGTCAGTGAATCCACAAGAATCCAGGAAGTCTCTGGAACTGTTGGGATCCCATATATGGACCCCTTTTTCAGACAACTCCTTGGCATTTGTCGAGCCCTTGATGAACCACAAGAGTTCCTCGACGACACCTTTCCAAAAGACCCTCTTTGTTGTCAGCAATGGCAAAATATCTGACGGCATAACAAAGGAACACAAACATAAGAAAGGAAAAAAAATAAAACTATAAAAGGGAGAAAAATTAAATTATGAACTTATAGCCCCTACGGGAAATTACAAAAATTCTTATTTAATAAATAACTTTTTTAAATGTTTAACTCATCGCTAAAAAAAAGTTGATCACGCTTTGTACCGGTCAGTGAATCACCGATCGGAAGTCCTGACTGTAAACCCGGATGCCAAAACGGCATTTTATAACGAAAATTTAATTATGCACAGATTGTTAATTTCTACAAAAATCAACATAGTTTTCTTTCAAACTTCAACTTACCATCGCGCAAACTGAAACGTAGCTGCGGCCCGAATATGGAGAAGGTGCCGACCCCGGTGCGATCACTTTTCTTCGAACCATGTGCTATAATACGTTCAATGAGTTGAAGATATTGGCACTCTTCGTGGCTATCAGTTGAATTGTTTGTTTCTTTGGCGCCGTTTGTTGTAACAGACATAGTGTTATGCACTTATCCACGTTTTCTTTCACTTTATACTTTCTTTTGTTATCGAGTATGTTCTTCGCTTTCATGAATGGTTCTGGCTCAACAAGGGCGTTTCTACAATTTGGCGGGAAGACGGATTCTTCTTCTCCTTCATTGGCTGTCGCCATCAGCAGGGGTCCAGCACAAACGGGCAACCCACCAGTCTTCCATGAACAGTTTCTACACACGCTCCTTTGATTGGTGGAAGCTCGGTTCTAGACCTCTCTATTGATGGAGGCAAGCATGTGTAGAGCCGGTGGTATGGAGGAATGGTGCGCTGCCGGACGGTTTCAGTGGCAAACCCCCTTTTCTCCGCAACTCCGTTCTTTACAATCCCAATTCTCCACATCACTCTGTGTACACACACGATCTTACACACTCTGTTTACTATACACAGCGGTTCTCCACGCACCTTTTACTACACTATACCCTTTACTTCACAAATCGATTGTTCACATTCGATTATCTACACGCTCGGTACTATACATGCCTTTTTTCCTCCACATTATCGCGTCGGTAACATAGAGTGATGGCTACGCGAAGTATACCGAAAAATTTGTCACAAAAAATATATACTGTATAATAACACAGTGCGGACATACAATAAATACTATTTATTGAACAGCAGGTAGGAATAGTGAGTACAAAGTAGTAGATAAATATAATAGATAAATACATGTAATACTGAAGTTATAGTTAATTAATATACGTGAGAAATAATAACCATCACTGCGAGATAAAAATGAATAATTTATCGAGAGCTAAGAAAAATCATAGATATAAAAAATTATCGATAGGGATAATAGTAAACAATGAAAAACGTAATCGAGGGAGAACGAAGAAATAATTGACTACGCGTATACAAGTCATCAACCATCCTCGAGTACTGTACCATAACAAACCACTGTTTGCATAAGATAAAAATAGTAAAACTTATCATGAAAAACAATGAAATAATGAAAGAAGCCTACAGATGTAAGAAAAACTCAAGAATAAAGATTTATAAAAATTAATTATTCATCGAATTATGCATAAAGCTTATGCAAAGAAAATTCGCGAACGTGCTTCGAACAACCGAGAGGACATCGGTTGTCGCGCCTTCTGTGCTCATCGCCGCACTTAGAGCACGCCTTATAATAATTAAATGTCATGAAAATCATATTTGGACGCTGCGCGTAACAAATCGAGTGTGGCCGCTAAACAATATCGATAGGCAAAATGCTATCTTGGCTCTATGTTACGAACGTGAGATAGTCTCATGAGTCGATACCGACAGCGATGATGTGGGGAATCGAGTTGTGGAGAAAAAAAATTTGGAGAAGGGTAAATTGTGGACAAAAAGGCATGTATACTACCGGGCGTGTAGATAATCGAATGTGACCATCGATTTGAGGAGTGAAGGATAGTGTAGTAAAAGGAGTGTGGAGAATCGCTGTGCACTGTAAAGAGAGTGTGTAGGATCGTGCGTGTACAGAGGATGATGTGGAGAATTAGGATTGTAATATTCCAAACCGTCGGAAAGTTGCTCACTCAAAAGATAATCACGCATAGTGTAAACTGCGATCATTTAGTCTATCGACTTGTGACGGGTGATCAGAGCCGATGAACACGGCACAAATGTCATGCAGGGCACGATGCAGAGCCACCTACGTCAATCGTGACACTACGTTCACGCACTTCCGCAAACTATAATATTCAGTTTTCTTAATTCCTTATAAGTTTTCAATAAAAATTCGACCGCACACCGAAGCGTTTATGTCAATATCATAACCCTGCATGATTTGACGCATATGTGTAGTACATTCACAATGTTACGTCGGAACTGAAAAATTGTCTAGGTCCGTCGGTAAAACGGGTACAGCAAGTTAAAAAACGAGAAAAAAAACAGCTCCAGCAGCCGCTTAACGTTTATTTTCAGCAACATAATCATATTCCGAAATGTTCATTAATTAATTTTTTTAAATGTGTTCAATGTCTGCGAAATATTTCGGGAAAATTCGCAGGACGTAACAAAATAACAAATGCGCACTAGCGGATCGTCGATGAGCGGACCGGCGAGATCACAATTAATTATTCGTACGGATGAATCATTCCTATAAGCTCGAGCGATTGAGATCATTATTCAACGAAATCTATGTGTGTGTGTGTGTGTGTGTGTGTATGTGTATGAGCGTTTTGCGATGTTAATTTTTTGTCCCACTATAATTATAACGACAACCGTATTAGTGTAATAATTTATTTTTCTATTTGACGCGACGCCTATAGTGAGATCATTAAATTATTATCGAGATTTTTTGCAAGTTTTTTTTTTCTTCGTCGTATTCTTGTTTAATTAATTGTTTTTTTTCGTGATAAAAGACGAACGTGAGAGCAGCAGAGGTCGTGCGGTGTTGGTCAAGCGCGTGAGTTGTGTTTCGTTTATATTATCTCTTCGCTCCGCGTGTTTGTTTCATATATTCTATCGGTCTTAACGCCCGCAATAGGTTTTCAATTCGCTGATCGTGCATGGGTTCTCGCAACATTCCTCGACAATACCGCGGATCTGACGACGAAGCTTCGCACCGCCGAAACGTCCCATCATCGCGCTCGCGCTCGATCTCGATCTGAGTGGGGAGTCGTAAGGGTAGTCATCCATCGCCATTTCTGTTGAAAGCGAAGAAATACAAATAAAATTAATTTTAAAGATAATATATCTTCTTTTTTTCTTCTTTTTATCTTCATTTTTTTTAAATCCAAATACTGACCCTGGCCTCTCCTGGCGAACATCAAACCGTCGAAGTCGTAGCATGCAACGGATATCGCCTCGGATAGTCTTCTGCCGCAGTATGTGCGCCTCGATTCGTTATTCTGATACACGTCCGACTGTGCTTGGGCCAGGTGAAGTACGACGAACGCCATAACGAGCACCAGATACACGATCAAATTCGACTGATACGAGGACATCTGAAATAAACAACAAAAGCAAAAAAAAAAACAAATTAACAAAACAAACAATCGTACGTGGAGCGGGGTGAAGTATATGGGGGCATTTCACCAGAAATTTGCATGCTCTGACCCTGGCCGTCTTCAATAATTGCGCCAACTTTTTTCGTCAACTATTTTGAAAAAGAGCAGACACGCATTTTTTTTTGGGCTTCCGATCGACATTTCCGAACGTATGATTTTTATAAATATTACCCAGATAGAAAAAGGTACCGCGAAGCGGTTATCGTACCATTCCGTCGCCGTGCCGTCTTTTGTCTATCTGGGTAGATTTTTTTGGTAAGGCTACTTTTTACAACATGATTATGTTGGAAGATTTTCAGCGTATCGAAAAATGTCTCAGATGTAATTTGTTTAGTTTAAAGCGAACCAAATTATGTATATTTTAAAGAATTTTTCTGGTCAGTCTAAAGTTGCGTTATACGACGATAAAGTGGAAGAAAGCCAAAGGTTCGAAGAAGGAATCCACGAAAAAAACCTCAGGAGCAGTCGCCGAGCATATATGCTCTTGTGCAAGGCACGTTCTTACGAGAATTTGGAATTGTCCAGAACGT
The DNA here is from genome assembly GCA_917499995.1 of Ichneumon xanthorius. NCBI lineage: Eukaryota > Metazoa > Arthropoda > Insecta > Hymenoptera > Ichneumonidae > Ichneumon > Ichneumon xanthorius. The sequence continues at coordinate 23,124,160 of OU824201.1, forward strand.
CTGTTAACTAAAAAAAAAAGTTTTCAATTTATTCTATCCTAAAAAATTATCTCCAAAGCTGTACTCTCAACAAAAATACTGCCTCAATGGTAAAACGTAAATTGCAGCCAGTTTCATTAAAACAAATTGTACTCACTCTACAACAATGATTGGGACGCGACGGTGTACGGTTTTTTTCCATTGTGAATATAAGTGTTTTCTCGCAAAACGTATATATATATAGACGCAGCGACATATGCGGAAATAAATAGTTCTATTGACATTAGCCGCTGATATAATAAGACCGATATAATAGTGCTGTCACATAATTTTTCTTTTTCATTCGTGCTACATCAATATTAGCTAACTTCACATTTTTAGACATCTACGTCGCATAAAACGCCAACCCTAGCAAGTTCACGGACCGCTTTTAGGAAAAAAAAACTAAAAAAAGGACACGACCGCAAATACGGTAAAATGGACCGTACGTTTTTGGATTGATCCTTTTCGGTTGCGGAAATCGAGGAAGGACCGAACGTTTTTCATAAAAAACTTTCCACGTTTAAAAATGTTTTTATTTTGCTTTTAATTCTGTTTTTAATGAAAGGACAGAATAAAAATACGATATTGGTCCTTTTTCAGTTGCGGGAACCGAAAACGGAGAAAGCAAATGTCTCGAAAAAAAATGTTCGGTCCGTTTTCGGTTTCCGCAACCGAAAAAATAACAAATGCCAACAAAAAATGTACAGTCCGTTTCGTCGTTTTTTTACGATCCGTTTCGTTCCCCAACGGACCTTTTTCGGTCCGTTTGTGGTCCGTCAACTTGCTAGGGAAGGCATTCTCTTGATCACGCAGGCGATCGAAATTGCAGGCTTAAGTTCGCTCTGTGGATCGAACTAAAGGTCGAAGCCAGAATTCAACTAACAGAATAAAAAAATTAAATTAGAAAAAAACAAAAACTAAATTTTTTTAAATTAAGAAATTTAATTGGTAAAATTTAATTAGACAAAAAATCTGACATCCGACTGAAATGAATTGTTAACATAGCCCGATAAAAAAAAGGACCAGTTACATGTTCTATTTATATTTTTTCTTTGTTACTGATTGGATGTATATTACTGATGGGAAGTGTTTCTTAATATCACATTTTTCTCGTACGTTTAAAGAATTGGATTACGCACATTTTTCCGCTTTTATTTATACAGCTGTTCATCGTTTATTTCGTCGCAGTCACGTTCACAGCACTGTATCCCGATCGGACGACATTGGAAAAGCAAACAAAAAATTGGCAGGGAAAGGGTTAACACGTAATATGTTAAGCCGCGACGGAATATTAACTTTAATTCCTTTATGGTGGCAGAGACCAGTCTTCGAGGTCAGTGGCCGCAAAGCTTGCCAAGTTCGTTAAAATTCATCCTGCAGATAAGAATAAAAAACGTTTATTATTTTTCCACAACGACTCTAATTCCATTTTTGCTATAGGGGAAATTGTATAATTAAACGAACTTACGTAAGTGAAGTTCTATCATAAAAAGAGTAAAGTGAAATGTTTAGAAGCAGCGTCACTTTATTAACCAAACTTGAAGTACAGTACACGACCGCGTTTCTCCGATCCTCGGGAGCCAATCCAGTTAAGCACGACCGCGTAAGTTGGATACCCCACTACCTGTCCACCGTCCCTTTCCATACGCAAAATTCCCTTTCCGCGCGCCGTAGCGCGTTGCGCGTGGAGATACGTATAGCCGCAAAAATGACTTTACTATAAGCGTGCAGAAATATACTCTATGTATTTCGCAGCTCAAGTCATAGTTCGAAACTGACTTCTTAATTTGAATATGAAATGCATTCTGTCGTTTAAGGGAGACCCATAAAAATCCCGTTTTATAAATTACGCATTTTGTATTTATTTGATTTGTTGATTTGCTAAAGTTAAGTAGCCTTTGTCTATGATAGATATATTGCTTCTTCATAGAGAAAGCTATGATTTCGTAAAAATAAAAAACGCGAGATTTTAACTTCAGAGTACTTAAAATACTTGGCGTCGAGACGCTACCGCGTCTCTTGATAGTCCAAGACATCCAGTAATGCTATTATTAACTATCCTTTGGATGCATGTGGGTGTGTGTGTGTACGTGTCATCACATCGCTTCGTTCGGAAAAATAAGCTTTTTATCAAAGGAAATATTTGATCAATAATAAAAATTGGAGCATATTGAGGCTAGTGACGATGTCATTCGCAGGTAGCAAAAGGGAAGGAGTCGTTTGTTTCCCCACCAAGCAGGTAACGAACCTTGAGAGGGGCCGAATTGGACTTGCGCGGTCGTCATTTTCGGAAATACGCGGTCCTTCGAAATTATGCGTTTAGGAGAAACGTGGTCGTGCACTGTACAATGAAATGAACACGCGTTTTTTTTTTAACTTAGCCATTTAGAATCGCATTAGCGAACGAACCTGTAGGATTCGATACAGATTAATCATAAAACTGCGCGAAAGTCTGCGAACTATCAATCCAACCTGCCCATACTAACTATCGAGCATGGCAAATAGCTTACTGCGTCTATTGAAATTCGCTCCGTGGTGGGGACTGTTAAGGCAACCGAGGGCGAAAAAATCGAGGTCCTAGTGTACCTGGTACCTCTTTCATCTCGAAGGCCTTCCGGACAAGACGCTGGCCACCAGGGCCAGCGTCTTGATTCTTCCAAAAGGATTTCCCGACCCTGTTAAAGCATATTATTTCACCGACCTTAGAATAGAATCTGATGGTATGTGACATTAACATAGATTGAAATACAGGGAACCAGGGCTGAGAAGGCCACTCAGGCACAACGACAATACCCTTTGAATTCCCATTTCGATTTTTTTTTTTGAACAACTCTTAAAATGACCGAGAATGGTGGAAAAGCGTAAAAAAGTAGGGTTTCCATGATAGCGTAAACGCATCCACAGCAAACGCGTCCGGACCTCTATGCCAAGAAACAAATGCTTCGCACTTTGCGTTTAAACGGGTCGCAAACAGATCGATATCTGGTCTACTGAACTTTGCCTGAATTCCGTCGAAAGTTTGGCTTGACAACTCAAATTCAGTATTAGAATCTTAATCTTCGTAATTCCGCATCAGCTTCACAATTTATTTGGGAAGCTACACACGATGCGAAGATCCACAAGTTTCTCTTTTCGCACCACAGCCAAAGTTCCTTTGACAATCTATTCCGGCTGTCATATGGCACACCACCCATTCTATTTACATAAGAGATTGCTGTCGTGTTGTCTATGCAAAGTGAAATCTGTTTGTCTCTTAACTTTTGTGCGAAGCACTTTAGACTGAAGATTACCGCCTTCAATTTCAATACATTTATATGGAGAACTTTTTCCTGTTCTGACCAGTGACCATGTGCTTTTTCGCGAGTATTCTTACAGAATGCTCCCCGGCCAGATGGGGAGGCGTCGGTAAAAATGTCTGTATGAAATACCGAGTCTCTAATAGGATTAGGAGATACCGGACCTACCGTTCTCCAACATTCGAGTTCCTCTACTCTACTACATCTTGAGAGATAACGAAACTCTCGTGTATACCATTCCATAGTTTACTGGCGGGCAGTACGATACTATAGTACCCACAAATTTTGCGAAATCTCTTATTTTGTAACTTCTTTTCTGATCTTTCGACTTTTATCTCGCCGCAACTCTATAGTCATTCGATTGGAATCGAATACAAAGCCGAGGAAACGGCATCTCTTGCTCGGCGTCATTTGACGCTTTTTCTCGTTAATAACAAAACCCAACCCTTCAAGAATCGTTCTCGATTCCGTAACAATCTTTGAGCAATGGTTAGTAGAATCCGCTATTAACAGAATATCATCAATATAAATTATGGAAGTAAAACCTAATTTGCGCATATGAGTCGCTAGGGGAGACCGGGGACAAAAGTAACACGGGTCAATTGTAACAAGCGGCAGCGCAACGCTGCGCATGATCGGACGCATCGGATATGAAGTATGCAACATTATAAACATCACCTCATAAGGAGATGTTTATAATGTTGCTCACTTTATGCAGCCACTTGTCACATTGCGCAGTCGTTTGTTAAAATTGACCCGTGTTACTTTTGTCCCCGGTCCCTTTGCTATAATCAATCGTCGCAAGTGGATAGACTAAGTGATCGCAGTTTACACTATGCGTGATTATCTTTTGAGTGAGCAACCCTGATGGACAAGCGTCACGAAAAGTACAATAGTGTCGCAATATTTGCGACATGTGCCGCACATGTCGCAAATATTGCGACACTATTGCTACTTTTCGTGGAGCTTATCTATCTGGGAACTTTCCGACGGTTTTGGAATATTCCGAGAACTTTACAGAATCGGAATGCACGCCCTATTGACATATGCAAGATCTAGAATTTTTTATATCCAACAGAACGGATGCTGTAAACATTACAGCGGCCAAATTGGTTTCCGCAACAGTTTACAATATTCAATTTTCTTTATTTTTCGGAAGATTTCGGCAGAAATTGGAGTGCACGTCGAATCGTTTATATTATTAACACGTAAGATTTGAAGCATACCCGTCGCATAGTAACGACGAATACTTAAAACTAAGAAATCGCCTATTTTAGTCGATAAAACAGGAAGGTTCGGTATCCTCTTAATCCTTGGAGCAGCGATGTATGGCGGCAACGGGCATACTCGCACCTCAGATAGACAAGTTTTTCTATCTGGGATGGAGGTTGAGGGAGGAGACCGTTCCACGAATAACTGGCCCCGTCACAAATGAATTTGACGATCACCACAAAAAAGCCAGTCCGATTAGAGAGCGTGGGCTTATGCTTTCGCTCGTCTTCATTTATTCAGTGGCCCATCAGCGTTGCATTGTTCGGTGAATCCATGGATTTTCAAACCGCATATTACCTCCTGCACGCGCAAGTCCGCCTCCCAACCCCTCGTGCATGACGTCGACCAGGGCTGTGGTTTACCAATCGACTGCGACCGAAGAGGTTTTTTTTTTTTTTTTTTGGGAAGCGGTAAACTATGTAATGATTTAACTCGTCAATTCATAACTATCAAGCGATTCCTCGTCAATTGTGTCTAGTTATTGAAGATAGTATTGGAAAGAAATGTCATTCTATTTCACAAAGAATTTTGATTTTCTAAACAAACTATTAACTATCTAACGTTTATATTAGACAATCAAACAATCTCGAACAATTGAAAAAAGAATAAGATAGGAAAGTATCATTGGCCGGCTAACTTCACACAGCTCGGCATATGCCACTGATATGGATTGTAATCTACAATTGTGGATGAAGCAGCACCGGGCCAGCACGAAATCACGACCCGCCATATAATAAAGGAGCTCATTACCAAATTTTTAATCGCATTTTTCACAATTGTTTGGACGTCAGTGAGACAAATGGAAAGTAAAAGATATTCGTTGATAATTCGACGCTGACACCAACAACCAGTGACCCTTTATCCGTCTCCATATCAACAATTACTAGGGACATCGTAAAGGGGATTTTGCGGGAACATGGCCTGGGTTTCGAGGCCAGTTTAGAATCGTAAACCAGGTCCAATCTGCGCATACAAGACACATGTCTTTATCTCAACGCAATTTTGTTTTTGACAGCAGTGCTGTGAAAGCGTAAATATAGCGATCTCTAATCTTTGCTATAACTGCTATACCCTCGGTAAACTTTTTTTTTGCCAAGGATTTATACAAACGTATAAATACCGATGATGGTTTTGCAGATACAAAGTGTATGCAATATATCGAAAATTCAGGTACAAAGCAAACAATGGTTCCCTTCCTCGTGGTCATAAAAATCACTTTGTAAAAATAGACAAGTGCTGAAAATTATGATTCTATTGTTCGAAACTGCAATTTCATATCCAACTGTTCGATGAGATTGATCGCCGTCGAAATTAACCGGTAATAACTAATACCTCCCAGAATCTCCAGTCTACTCCACTAAAAATTATTATCTACGAAAAACATCAATGGCTCTCTATATTTTTACGTGTTACTTTTTTTCGTATGACGTATATATATAAATATATGTATATATCAAATGGAATACAAAAATTACATGCAAAGGCTCTTAAAACTTTTCTCCTATGAATCACAGAGATCACCATAAACACACACCGGATATGTATATAAATAATATTGTATTCACATATTCGGTTTGCGTATAAACGTCGTATGTACATTATATTTGGTAGTACATCATTGGATAAACATTACGCGTACGAGTTCTAGGGTATTTTAAAAACAAACCCGTAAGCACAACGATCGTGGTGGCCAACTTTAACGGCATAATACTTTTACGAGCTTATTATTATTATTATTATTATTGTTATTATTATTATTATTATTATCGTCGTGCAGGGGTATCTAGACTCTGCTAAATCCTCATATGCACAACAGTAATATCATTAAAATTGTATCGTCCGTCAATGAAAGTTGTCAATAGTTTGCGAACTCTTTTCCGCCGTGCAAGCTCGCCACGACACATTTCACCGATCACGGACCCTTCACGAACAGACTAGTTTTCTCGCGAGTCTCGCATGGTGGAATTAGCATTGCAATATTGACAACTTACGTTGAAAAACAATAATTTTCCGATGATGAGAAAATGATTCGATAAATATATGCGAGAAAAAAAAATCAACGAGATAAACTTCACGGTATTTTTGCCAGTTGTTTTCCCTTCGGAATCAAGTTCGGTAAGGAAAAATGGAGCAAAATCTACCAAGTCGATTTTTTTTTTGTTTTCCAGTTAGAGCCCTGCATCTTTGTTCCTGGTGCCTGTTTTGTTTACAATGATGAAAATTTAGTAATGCACAATCGAAAATTAAATTACAAATATATATATTTTTTTATCATCACGAGTGATTAACTTATGTCATTGCAAGCCTCAATGATAGAATCGTGGTTGAAGAAAAATTACGCTTGGAGTTTAGAATTATTGTACATTAAAATAACTAGAGAAGAAATAGGAGAAAAATATTGTAGAGATAGAATGGACAGATAGATAGACAGTGAGATGGAGACGTCTTGCAAAACTATACACTTTGTTCATATAAGGAGCTAAAAAATAATCTAGAGAAATAGCGCTCGATCGTTTACGAGGACGTATATAAAAGGCTCCTTTTAAATCCTTTTTGTTATCGTCGACAATAATCTTATATTACGTTTCGTTACGTATTTACGATGTGATTTCCGTTATCCTGCGAGTCGGGGCTCTGATCCATCGGTCGAATCGAGTAATCAGGAACGTTACCCGAGTGGTCTCCTTCGCCCATCGTGTAACCGGAAAATGAGCACGCCGGTGCGCTCCTTGCCGTCGTTGCCGGTGCATCCGGTAAGAGGGAGGTTCGCTCGTTAGCGCTGCCCCAGGCCTGCTGATAGGCGCCGCGACCACGAATTCTTCGGCTTAGCGACGATCCTACGACTCCTAAGTGTTCTTTGATATCGTTGTGAACGTCGGATACATCCCACATTGCCCTGCAACCAATATTTTCATAGAAATTGACCTCTGGCATAGATCCATAGGAAGAAGAAAAACTAATATTTTCGACGCATTAGTGTAAACGCATAATGTATCTAAAAAAATGTCAATTCAATGTGTTGCTATCGTTCATAGGCAACTTTGACGAATTCATGTACTTCATGTTCGCAAACGTATTATCACATTATGAAATTGAAATATGAAAATATAGAAAACAAAATGTTGTTACACATTTTTAAAAATGTAATATCCCGTAAAATAATTTTACCGCTGATTTAATGAATTTCGTAAATTTAATTTGTTTCATAAAAATTAAGGTTCAAAAAATGAACCCCGTCACTGTCAGGGTTAATACTCTGACTGTGAAGGGGTTAATATAAGATAATTGTATTACCTGAAGGCGTCCCACCAAGCCTGACTCTGAGCCAGGTTCACATACGGCTTGTAACTGAAACTGTAGTGGTGAGCCACAGCAGCCAAAAACATTTCAATGCAAATCAAAAAGTCTTGCAGCTTGGACGATATGTTCCTTATGTCGTCGGTGTTGTCGGTATCGAATATGCTCGATATCACGTCGAAGTAGACAAGCATTGCTATCAACACACCTTGGCTGAAAATTTAAAAAAATATATTTTTTCGGTAATTTGACTTTCACACGGCAACGGTAATAATATCGTCATATGAACTTACAAGAAGGAAAAGAAGACTACAGCTTTGATGCACAGAAACTTTCCAACGGGTTTCATAGGCTTCAGCGCCTCGGCATTGGCCCGATAAAACAGCACTAGACAGTACATAGCGATGAACTGTGACAAATTATTGAACGCGATCATGTACGGGAAGGCAACGTCCCCTCGGAATTCTCCCTCGCCGTAAACGCCGTTCAGTTCACAAATGCTGAAAAAATGTGAGAATTTAAAAACTTACGATTAACGTAACAATGCACATTAATATTAATGATTGACTAAAACTGCGTGTTGCGCATACTTTAACACAACACAGATTCCCTTCTAATCTTAGTCATGAGACAATCACAATGGGCTCTTTATTAAATCGATAGAGCAACGAACATTTTTACGATGCATTATTTCTGAATGCTAATAAACACTCTTTGGAATGGCTCAATATGAATTACAGTTTGGAGGATAGCCCAGATAAACTTTTATCAACTGAGTTCCAGAGCCTCGTTATCAATTACGAAAAAAAATATATAGTCTGTCACCGAATGTTTACGAATTATTTATACTTACAAGGAAACTAAGGTTGATATAGGCCGGACGACTGTGTACTGAAGAATGCCATGCTTGCACATGTGTACAAATTCCCTTCCCATTTCCCAGTTCGGTAAACAGCAAAGGGGGAACATGTGTCGCACCTGAGGTGACATTTCCAATCTGTGCTCCAGCTGATGGTCCGCGTTGAGATATGCCAGCAGGTACATCATGAAGTTATATATCACGTACGCCTCGTAACATTCTCGTAGACTATCTACGTAAATACTGCCTTCAGGATAGACCAGTCCCAGCCACTGATCAAGGATGCAAAGACAAAACAAAAAAAAATTGTTGGTAACATAACAACTTCAAATCCATGTCTCATTTTTCTTATACATCCATAGGTGGATAAACATCGTATACGTATTGTATATAAAAATTATATATAAAAATATAAATAAAAAAAAAGTACACTGTATTAACCCTTTACGCACGGAAGCTTCGCGACAAGCGTGACTACCCAGGCCGGAGGCTCCGCGACCTGAGATGTAAATGTAAATTTCGAATAATAGCACACAAATTTACACAAATATAATGTCGTGAATATTAGCCTTCAAAGAGTATTTTTCCGAATTTCAATATCATCAATATTTTTTTAGATATAGCGACTTTTGTACCGCGCAAAGTAAGTGCTCGTTGGGCGAGGATCCCGGCCGAATCGTCGGTAATCGAGGTCCTCGCTCGATCCCGTGCCTAAAGGGTTAGACGATAAACTAATCGATAATCTCATATTTACCGCATTCACTGCATAAATTGGTACCATCCAAAGTATCCTGCAGAAAATGAAAACAACAACAATTACACATTGTTTTCCCGTGCGTCGGACGATTAATTTCATATAAATTGCCCACCTGATTATGTATTTCTGTAATCTTGGCTGAGTGTAATAGATCATGTGTTGTACTATCTCGTAGAACGCTATGGGTAAAGCGAGTAGCACGAAAGCTCCTCCCACAAGCGCTCCTTGATCCTGCTTTTTGAAACCATTCTTGATAGAGTTTGCCAACAAAATGGGCACGAGAATGAATATGAGGAGAGCGTAGAAGCACGTAAGGACGGGTAAGATCCACAACCGCCATTGTCTACAAAGCCCGGCCATTGTTCTTAATCGCTTGTCCAAAAATGTCACATAATTCCCATTTCTGACTCAGCTTATCTGCAACAAAAAAAGTTTCATATATCAGTTTCGAGTTTCACGACGGGATCAAAGTTCAAGATCTTAAATGCTATGGTACTCCAAAGGATAATTGTAACGAGTGAGAAGACATTTAGCAACACATTTAAGCTCTAATGGTACAATAAATAAATAAGTAAATAAATTATTCAAACAGTAATAATAATACTAGTACTAAAATTTTCAATTTTCTAAAAAAAAAAAAAAATGAAAAAATAAGGTAAATGGCAAAGAACCATCAGCCATTCAGGACACTCTATAAAACGCTGTAAATGCTACAGAGCATGAGTCATTGGGACCGAGTGAATATAGTCAGTTCATTATTTATCTAATCAGAATGTTATGATATCAATCGAAGTATAATGGAAGAAGGTCCGAACGAATATTATCTCGTTATCAACCGTAGAGATTCGGAGAACTAAAAAACTGTTCGTAAATCGTGACTCGTACAAAGTACAATTAGGATATTTCAGGAAAGTCTAAGAGATGTACGATATTTTCATATATTATTTCATGCCATTGTGAATGATCGGTCGACAACGAGAAAAGAGGGTTATCTAATTCGCATTGCTAAAAAAAAAAGATAATTGGACGTGTGACTTGAGTTGTCATGCTTTCGTCGTTCACTGACGAGCCAACTAACTAATTGTCGCGAATGTTGAGACAGCAGGACGTTTCGTAGCTGTATAACACAAACAGAATGAATCAGCTGACGGCGACACGATCATGGCAGTACCCAAACGCTCGAGTAACTGCCCCTTTAATCCAATGCTGGGCGAGCGTACCGAGTGACTGTCCAGAAACCGATAGCACTTTGCACTGTTCGTCGTTTGCGAAATTAACGATTAAATTTTCTTTATCAATAAATTGCTCGTAGATTATACAAAAAGGATCCTGTTATGGCAACGAAACTGACCGACGGAATGCTCAAGTGCAATAGTCGAACGAGTGTTCGACGTTCGACGACAAAAAAAAATTATTTTCGTCCTTTGACGTTTCGTCGTACTCGCTACGGCGATGAAGCGTGAACACACAACACAGCTCGCTCGCAACCGCTTCCCCCACCCGGGCGCGATTGCTCACCAACAACTCGAGGATGCCGAACCGTCGAAATCGGAAATTATCGATGCACGATCAGCAACTCCCGTCAACGAACTTCGGATTGCATCTACTTGTAAATTTTTGTTTTCGTAAATATTCGGTAACTAATGTTTCCACGTTTATTATTGATGAACAATATTTTTTATTCGAAGTTCGTATCGCGCGATCAATTTTGGATGGGCGGCACAGTATTATATATAGTTATGGCAGTATTTTTAATTAATTGATGTAATGTACGCAATAAAATAACGAAAACCGTGCAGATCTTAACGGTTACTTTTTTTTTTTATTCCAGGACTTTTGTTAATTTCACGTTAATATAATTAAATTTATTATCTATTAAAATTTATAAAATCTGTTAGTCTGTATTCAGTACTATTCATAATTTATTCATAATTTATTATTATTGTACATTTTATTATTCCGTGCTCTAAATCAGGATTTATTGTAAAATGGTAGTAAAAGGAGAAATTCGTGAAACGTAGTAAATTATAAAATCGCAAAAAATATAATAATATAAAATTAAAGTAATGAGTAAGGTACTCTCCGATACCATTTTTTAAACTACTTTTCAACTTATTTATTTCATATTCTACCAAAAATACGTATTGTAAATCGTTAAAGCTGGTGCCCAAACGACTATAACGTGAAGCTTGCCACTTGAAATTTGCCAGTACAAAAAGCATCCAGTTTCGCAATATCACACGAGTCAATAAAACAATATCCGATGGATAATCCACGAAGCTGCTTATTTTTTCTCTAAGCATTCTTTGTTCAAATACTATTTTGCCAGAAACTCTTTTGTCAGTCATGTGATTGGTCGTCGCCAATATTCCGAGCCAATGGAATTGTCAGAAGCTGATTAATGCGATGAAATTGATAATCCGAAAAGTTACAAGAAACCGAAACAGAGGCAAACCTGTTACATTGTTACATACTAAAAGACGTTTTCCGCCGAAGAAATAAAAGAAGTTATTTATATGACCGTCGTTTGAAATTCGTCAAAAATTACAGTCATTTCGAAGCTCCAGTATTCGCAGGTGGGGCTGCGGAGCCCCCAGGAGGGGATGCGGCGGTGGGGGAGCTTCCGGTCTAATGGCGTCGGGAGCCAAGCACTGTTGTCACATTTTGTCCTACAGTGTTTCAATACCTCGCTTTGTTTACATCGTAAGTCCTCTGGGGAAGAAACAAGTGCGAGAACCCAAAGGAGGTCCACGAGGACGCATGGAGTACAAGGACGTCGGTGTTCGGACGATGAGTACCTCCTGAAAACAAAGGACGAATATTCCGGGTGTCCCGGGAGCAGTGACCTTGGCTTCGCTGTCATCTCTCTTTGCAGAACGGGTGGCGCGAAATTTAAATCCCAAATTGGGCATCCTATCGGTAAGAAAACGATGTATTCGAAAACAATGTACTCGTACCTGCAGGTTTTTTTTTTAATTACTCCAAAAAGTGTATCTCGATTTGACAAAGAATTTTTTGTAGATGAACCTGAGATAACCAGGTGAGCAATCATCGTGCTCGATTCGTTTTAGACGTTGGCTCGAAGGAGGGGAGAACGGAGTAAAAGATGGAAGTTACGACCGACGAGGAGGCCCAAGCCGTACTTCTCGAGGGAATGGAGGGTGCACAGTACATAACTATACAGCGAGCCGACGGCGAAAGCCTCGGCAAAGGGGTTCCTCTGCTTACGCTCAACGGCGAACTCATCTCCGAAGGGATGGTGGTCGATATGATCAACGCTGGTGTTGGCTCGGAGTACAGTGCTGCGACTCAGTACTACGAGACCGACGATCTTTTACCTCACGAAATGACGGAGGTAACAATCGATTCGGACCTCTTGCGAATTATTGTTTTTTATAGCAATTTTTTTTTTTTGCTCTACTATACAAAAAGATCTCGTTTTCTTCCTCTTACCATCTTTTACTTATAATATGCACACCATAAGTGTGTAAATTTTTCGTCTTTGCTTCCTCAGAGGAGGCTTTTTTGTTCTTGACTCTGCTATACATAAGAGCTCGTTTCTACCCTTCTGCAATTTTTTACTTATAAAATACACACTACAAGTGTTTCCATATTTCTTTTATTTTTTTTTGGCTCTGTCATAGGATTTTTATTCATTCTGCAATATGAAAGAGTTTGTTTCCGTTCTCTTGCAAGTTTTTTTACTTGTGAAATCCACACTATAAGTATGTACATTATTATTCTTTTTTTATTCTTAGTAATTTATATCGATACAACTCTGTCGATATTTTCTTTATATTGTGATCTACGTTATGCTATAATACGACACTCAATCTTTATATTTATTTTTTATTTGGCTAATCTCTTTAAATTTGAAGCCTATATTCCGATAAAATATTAAGTACGCAATTAATCAATCAATGAATAGTTTAAGACTACTACTGTCTACTGTTGTTGAGAGTATACAAAATGGCTGGGACATTGAGTAAAGAAAGTACATTGTCATGTTAGGAAAATGTACTAAAAAAGACGATCTGACTTCGCAGGAGGATAGAAAATTGGCGGCGGCTTTGGTAGCGGTTCAGTTGCAGCAACATCAGAAGCAACAGCAGCTTCATAGTCAGTCCCAGCACGATGATCCGACACTCCCGGATGTGAGCCATCTGGCAACTCTCTCACCGGTCAACACTTACGCCATACAAGCCATATCGGAATCGGAGCCTCCTCCGGTCTACTCGAGTCTTCAGTCTTTCAAGCGCGCTCACAACGTTAAGCAGGAGTTTATTAATGTCAAAAGCGAGTACGATCTCGAGGTTTCGGCGGAGAGCAGCGAGGATGCTGCGCCACCGTCGGGACTGAAGAGAACTCTGCCACACAAAAAGCGGATTCCGCGAAAGCTCAAGCAACAGACGAAGAAAAGCTCGGTGAAGAGGGACGGTGGAAAAATCGTCCAAACCATACTGTCTCTCGATTCTAACGGGCATGCCGAGGTTCAAGGGTTCAGGTGCGAACTGTGCGGCGGCAGGTTTGGTGGACAGCTCAAATTTTTCGAACATCTCAAGGTAAACACCTGAAATGATGTTGTCCCTCTACTGCCGAGAAACGCTCGTCACAATGTTTACTATCAGACGGAACATATATTGAAGAGGTTGAATTGAGGATTTTGCATGGTTTGCCATCCTCATGGACCACATTGTAGAAAATCAAGTGCAATTGCAGTGTAAACATAATCAGAGTTTCATATGCATATTGTAACGACTGAGCGAATGGATAACGCGTGTATTTAGTTTGGGGCGGATATTATTTATTATAATCACGGCTATCTCGAGCACGAACTGTCACACGCCTGTTCGTTCAGACGTCTCAGTCCGGACTGTTTCATGTGACGATCGATCTTGTATCGATCGTCCGTTTGTTTGTCTATTGTCAAAGCTAACTAATATCGTGTGCCTTAACGAATTGTCAGCTACATATTCGTTACAATATATATGTTGTTCTATTAGGGAAATCTATTAGAAGTCTATTCGGTCCGTCCCTGGGTCAGTAATAGCCAGTTTTTGTTTTCGCAGACGCATTACGAGCCCGTGAAGCAGGAAACGAGAATAGCTCAATCAACGAATACTAATATAACAATATCCGTGCCCGAGACTGTGCAAGGGTTAGAGAATACGGTTATCGAGGAGTTCAGCGAGCCCGAGGATCTCATGGAAGGAATCCGCGGCGTTGGTAAGCAATTTATTTATTATTATTTATTTGTTTGTTAGTAGACGAGAAACGAATCTTTTTTACATTGTATAATAACATGATAAATCTTTGTTGTTTTTAAATAAAGTAAGAAACAAGACCATCAATATTTCACACTTTGTGCGTTAAGAAAATAATTATTTGACGTTAAAATAAAATAAATAAATACATTTTTTTAATGGTGGAGCGAAAACGTAACCACTGTTTATCGCTATTTACTATCGCGAAATTTGTGGATTAAAGATATATGTTGTTTCCAGTTGAAGAGACGGGAGCTCACATAGACGAGGAATCGGAAACTCCTTTGTCCGACGTGAACACCGGTCCGACACTCTGGTCGATAACCGAAGTTACCGAGACATTAGGTCACAAAGAGTCGGAGATCTCCACCATCAACGAACAAGACTTACAAGAAAAATATGAGACTGAAATACCGGAAACTACGAAAAAAAAGAAGTCCCAGAAAGCACGAAAAGTTCAGAGTACGTATGGGCCTCGTAATCTCGATTGTGGAGTTCAATCTACTTCAATGAATTCTGGACCTTGTCATTTATTTGAAATAATTAAATTACGTTCTTTATTAAAACAGATGACGAGTTGGCCTGCCCGCAGTGCGACAGATCTTTTCACCACAAGAATAGTTTAGTATATCATATGCGATCTCATAGTGGCGAAAGACCCCACCAATGCGAAGTTTGCGGTAAAAGTTTCTTTGCAGCGAGTGCATTGAAGGTAGAAAAATATTATTTTATATATATATTTAGAAAAGTTGTTTGTTTGTTTCTCGTCCAAATTTTGAAGTATCCAGGGTGGTGCCCTAAGGAACCCCTCAGGCCATGTTCATTCACTTCCGGTCGGAAAATTATATTTTCCAACCGGAAGTGACGTATCTCTCGGTAAATCTCCGAAAATCTAAATTACCGGCTTCTAAATTATATACTCCATAGCGAGGGCACCAAGCGCCCGAGCCACAACAACCTGCTAGTATTAATTTATTAACGATCGGGTGCTTGACGCCCGCTTGCTAATTGCCTACATACTCTATAATCTTGAAGATTTTCTACACAATAAATAGTGTATAAAATCTTCAAGATTATAGAGTATGTAAGCAATTGTAAGTAAGTTAAAGTAAATTGAATTGCATATAAATTTCGCTGTTTCAGGTGCACAAGCGTTTGCATAGCGGTGACAAGCCTTACAAGTGCGAGGACTGCGGTCGTCACTTCCGACAATGGGGAGATCTCAAGTATCATTCAATGAGCATTCATTCGGAGCAACGTCAATTTCAGTGCGAGTATTGCGGGAAAGATTTTGCCCGAAAATACTCGTTGATAGTGCACCGGCGCATACACACAGGCGAGAAGAATTATCGTTGCGAGTATTGCAACAAGACCTTCAGAGCTAGCAGTTATCTGCAGAATCATCGCCGTATACACACTGGCGAGAAGCCACATCCGTGCACCGTTTGCGGCAAGCCATTCCGCGTGCGCAGCGACATGAAGCGACACATGCATACGCACACCCGCGGTAGGCCGGACAGGCCAGCAGCAAATAAAATCGCCGTTGGAAAAAACGTGAACGAGGATAGCGACGACAAAGGCTGTCACGCCCGAACGATTCAGGATCTCGTTCAGGAACTCAAACTCGAAGTGGAGCCCAATGGGGTCGTGGAAATTGTCCCGCCCGAGGATAATCCTGAAAGCATATTGCCGCACGAGGGACAGACCTTGGAGTACACCGTTGCCACGAACAATGACGGCAGTAACGACAGGGATCCTCTTGAGGCTGCCGATCGGACTTCCGACACCCTGTACGTATTTTTCAAATCTCTAATGTTCACATAATCGTATGACTGTTTTTCTGTCCGGAATTTTTCGGAAAATTCTTGAAATCAGAAAAATCGTCAACAACCTAATTTTCCAACAATTTATGGAATATTTAAACGGATTAATTTAATACGTCCCTCTTATTGTAACTAACGTTGTATACTGTTGATCTGTTGCAGGCAGTATTTCTTCATGTAAATTCTAATTATGTACAGAACGGATGCGGACAAATTCTACGTGGACACGAAAATTACGCCAAATTTGTGTGTCTAATGTAGAACTTGGTGATCCCCGAAAACACCTCAGCGTAAACGACTGATCAACAAACCCTGCCTACGTATTACAGTACGTATACAATATACGAAGCTCCAGCGACGTCTTATCGCTGCGATGGGAATGCATTCTTTTTTTTAACATTACGAAACACGGTGTGATAACAAACGAAAATTGTTTATAAAATCGCTATACGGAATTGTTCAAAAATAAGTACAATCGATTAATGGAAACCTAAATGTGAATTTTGAAGTATCAGGATGAGTTTTTTTTCATATTTTAAATAATTTTTTGCCATTATTCATCACGAGAACACGGTCGGCTAAAACAAAATGATTTTGAAGCTTATGGATGGGTTTTTCGCTTCACCCCATTCAAATAGCGCTTGGTTTAAATGGTATGTAGTTCATACAACTGTCGCATGCTGTCATTGATCAGCTATAAAAAAAATTGTACTACCGATTGAGAAACAGTAACGGCAGTAGTACAACTTTTGTGACCATTTGCCGAAATCTTTAGTTATTGTTTCATTCGAAACTTTGAATGAACGCGTAAGGACGATTAAATTAAATAGCGAAATGTTGCATCGAAGAGTGAAGGGCAATCGTATACATATTACGGACAGAAATATAAATATATAAATAAACTATAAATATATCTAAATGCATAAGTACGTAATGCACGATGTGCTGTAAGTAGCTGTTAACATGATAACTGTAAATCTATGTTTATAAAAACTTGACAATTTATATATCGCGCATTCAAGGTTGAAAAATATATTTTTTACATGAACACGTTTACAGAAAGATATTTGTTCATCCACTCATTGAATCGGACATTTTTTTTATTATCTGTTTTTATTCTATAAACATCGCAAATTAACGGGCTCGGATAAATATAAGATACTTCATATATAGATTTTAATTATGTATATAAATGCATTGCTCAATCAAATTAAATGTTTAATCGTGACCGGTCGAAGTAGTGGGAATGAAACTGGAAGCTGTTTCTTCCTTTCCCAGGAACACTTGCAAAAGCAGTGTCAAATCCCTGGATTCGAGGGCCGATTGCAGTTTCTCCGACGCAACTTTGCTACTGATTCTGAAATATTAATTTATATTTTCTCCATTAAATTCTTAGAGCAACGTGCAATATATCAAATTTGCCTCTAACAAATCGAAAGTCACGTCCCAGATAAGAGGATAATACAAATTTTATATGTTTCTTTAGTAGTTTTCCTGACGAAATTTATAGAAAAATGTTTGTCCGGTAACATTTTGGTTACCTGCGGGATCCCTTGGCACGTTCCCAATCGACATACAAATCCGTAACAACGCCGTGCAATCGCTGCAAAGTTTCAGCACCTTTGGTCATCTTCAGTCTGATCGCGTTCTCGTCTCTGAGAAGTTCCTGCCAGTCGGTGCACAAATTTTCCTGAGGGTCAGACCGCATTTCCAATTCCTGAAGAGCGTCGAGGATCTTAAGTTTTTCGGTGAGTATGTAGGCATCCTCGAGCCGGGGCATTATCAGCTCCAACACTCGCGCCACGCTTCCCTCCGCTACGTCTGGATTTTTTTCATAAACAAGTCGATTTCAGTATGGCGATAAGCTTATTGAAAATTGTATCAAATCATCATTCGAAAAGTGAGTAAAACAAACATTATTCGTTAAAAGCTTTTTCACGCAAACAGTACATTTTTTCTTTATCTTTATAGTAATTATTTTTATAGCGTTTGATCCTAATTGTGTTCAGCATTTGTTACATTTTACTTTTTTCCGAGGATTTGCTGAAAGTTATGAAATAACTTACCACAGAATACTTCGAGTTTGATTTTCCGCTTGGTCGCTTCCCTCGTCAAGATGTCTCGAAGAATAATGACGGTGGAAATGTTCTCGCCAAGAAACGTAGCGCTCCCTTTCCTGGTAGTTAACAGATATTGCGCATCGCCTTTTTTTGCGGACCATCCTCAGATAAACTTACCTATATTTGCACTTAAGGATCGTTCCTACAAACGTCGAGACGTAGTTGAGAGATGCTTCACCCTCTATCAATTGCGATCGTTGTGGAATGTCTGGCAAAGCCAGGGACAGCCACGCATGCATCTGGTATGATTAAATTGTAAAAAAATATATATATATATATTTTTTTTATGATTACAGAACATTTTTTTTATAAGGATGTACATTAATTCTACAGGTTACCTCAGCAACGGTAAAGCCTCCCATTAGTCTGAGTTCATTGAAAGGTCCTCCGGAAAGCTTGACGCTCTCATCATCGTGGAGTCTCGCATGGAGGGACAGCGCGTAAATAGGTATGCGAATCCTCCGACAACACTTTGGCTGTATCTGAAATAATTATTTTTCAATTCAACATCGATTCAACAAGTCCATTGACATAAAATCATTTAATAAACATTTTGATTATTATTATTTTTTTATTAAGAAATTAATAAGTGAATTATTAATTAAATAAATATTTTTAAATGCTAGCAGTAGTAACTGCATTATTGACAATGTTTGTATGGTACGATCAACCATACATCTAGGACAATATTAACAGTATGTATTTGAATTTCTGTTGCCAACCGGCCATCCACCTAAGTCCATTCAGCCGTTTAAATGTTATTATACGACCAAATTTTTTCCCTCACCTGCGAAGTCACGTAGACCTGCAGCGTTCCCGATTGACCCTCTATGGTTCGCAATCGCGTTTCTAAACGATTGGTGTTCGACTGCAAATAAACGAAATCCACGATGTCATATACACTAAATGAAAACAATGTGTACAATGCTCAGACTTAAACGCTTTAAATGGTATGGTTTTTAAAATCTATAAAAAAAAAATTACGGAGCAGATCTGGGAAATCATCGCTAGATATTGATTGTCATTTCATAGCATGCCCCATATATATCGTAATATCTTTGATTATTGAAACAACATGTTTTTGCATGTATACAATATTTCGTTGTTAGTTTTCTTTCGCAGCTTTTACCTGGCAGCGATAAGTCGCGAGAACGAAATTTCCGTCCTCGGGACTGCACGACGATAGACTCGCGACTGCGTTGTTGCTTTCATCCAACAATTCAATAGGAGTGTCGCTTTGTATCAGCACGTTGTCGATTGACGTGTCCAGCTCGATGGATAATAAATACGAGGCATCTTCTCTGTCCAGAATAATCCTAAAACCAACGACAATTATTATCGCAGATCTAATTAAAATCTAGCCGATCTAATTAAAAGTACACCCATGAGAATCGCATCCCACAAAATATGCTTTTCCAATTTTACAACGGTATTTGCAATGGTATTATTTGTTTGTGAAAAAAAATCTCATATTTCTCATATTTATTACAAAATCGCGATTTTAATTACCTATGGCTAACCGACAGTATGAGCGGTGCTAAAGAATCGGATGAATAATCAGGTGTCTCTTTGTCTGCCAATAGTTTCTGCTCGAGCTGCTGGATCTCCGTCTTGAGTCTTGCGAGACCGCTGTCGTTGAGTTCGACTTCGAGGGAACCCGGTGGTCTCGTCGTCAGGCCGAATATTCGACCAGAATATGTCGTAACCAGAATTTCAGGATGACCAAGCGATCCAATTGTTCCACCAGCTAGACTGCTGATACTTTCGCCCGAATTCTGGAAAACGAGTACAGTAATAAGTTGGCGGTAAAGGCTTTACAAACGACTGTGCTTCACATCACGTTAATCCAATTTTGCGCCAAATTGGATATCCAACTAAGTACCACATATCTAAAATTACGAAGATGGTCGATTTCACATAATTTTTTTTTTTTTTTTTTTTCATACAAGCACTCACGTATCGAAACCGGAGTGTGGGCTCAGTATCTTCATCATCAGGAAATGCATACACATCGACAGTACCGTCTTGCCGGCCAACAAGAATGTTCACACCGTCGTCGAGCTCGTGAGTGTCCAGGCAAGTGATTTCCGGACCAGTCGTGTTTACCAACCAAGTAATTCTCAGTGTCTTATTGCTTTCCAGTACGAGGAGACCAACTTTGCCGTCGGTCGTACCCACAAGGACTTGGTCTGTTGATTCCTGGTCGCCTTTTCTGCTCATACGTGATTATAATACTCATTAATTAAAACCCTTTCAATCATATTTTTATATGTTACAGGGCCCTATGTTTATATCAATGGAATCGTTGATAATTTGATATATAATTGCAATGAGACCTGTACAATGCGAGTACCGTTGGCACGCTCGGCAGTCGCAGTATCGTTGGACTCTTGGTGCCGTGAAGTACACGTATCTAAAGAGAAAAAAAAAGTGAAAATGATAAATTTTCACATTGCTTAAAGAAAAAAAAAAATATTGAGAAAAATATAATTGAAAAATCTTACGGCGCGATCCCCACACGCAAGGACCGCCAGAACGGCGGAGGCGTCGAAAGGAAGAAGTACCACATCGAACAGCGTCTCTCCGGCTAAATACGAATCCGCGTCTTTGCAGTTGTGATATCGGTGATAAAGATCGCGGGCGCACGCGCCTAATTCTGATCCCAACACGTACCTGAAATCAGCATCAATTCAAAACCAGATATTTCGAGAAAGATCAATTTTTCATTAATGCGATAATTTTACGATCTTTGTTTTGTATCGATTGAAATGTTCGATCATAAATTATAATTTTTTAATTACATTGCGGATATCGGCTCGATAAGGCTCGTATCAAACTCCAAAAACATTTTGCCCTTTGGCGTAAAGCCCCTCACGGAATTTCCATATGCAACGAAGATTTTATCTCGTAACGTGCCAGAAGTGCCGCCGAGGGCCATTCGTCGGATCTTTGGTCCCGGAAGAGACTTGAAGAAAAGCTGCAGTTCTCCCTTCTTCATTCCTGGAAACAATAAAAAGCATTGAAACAGGATTGTTGAATAACATTGGATCTATTCTGAGCTCTGGTGATGGAGAGGCTTTAATACAATTTTTTCACAGATGATTTATTTGTTGGGCACTCCAAAAGAGCCTCCTAACCACGGCTATCTGCAGTCGGTAACAAATCACTTTCCCGATTTTCTGCAAGACTGTTAATGTTGTATAACAAAACAAATCAGGTTTTCGTAGGCAACACGTAGCATGAAACTCGAATTTGTTTTTGTCCGAAATATCGAGAGTTTCGGAGAAAATTTAAAAAAAGCATTTCGTTACCGACCGTGGTATTCCACATGCCCTTAAGGGGAAGTTAAATATCGCGGTCGGTAATGAAAACTGTAATGAACTTTTCTCAAGGATGCTAATTTTTTTGAGAAAAAGCAAATTCGAGCTGGATGCACACGGTAATTTCGCATCCGGCACGAATTCATGTTTTTCTTAAAAAAAAATTAGCACCATTGAATAAAGTTAATTTGAAAATTGCAACTATCTCCCTCACACTCATGGCCTCGTCACGTGACTTTCACTTCACCTTAACCATGTATTGCAAAAATTACCGTATACGTGCAGAATTCCATCATGGTCGGCGACGGCGAATTTCTGTGTTTGCTTGGGATCGAGGGATGGTAAAATTTTCGTCGTTCCTCGGGAAGTGACACCAACAGTGGCGTAGTCCACACGTGACAAAACGAGAGTCATTTTTTTTACCTCCTCACCCCAGAATGTTATTCGTTTTAACGTAAATTCTCAACACTGTGTTGCTGGGCAGTAGAAGCGATGAGAAACACACTCACTCCCACTTATAGGTATCAACAATATTTTTTCCGAGTCTGTAAATTAATCTATCTGGTAACCCAATTCTTACATGCAATTATTATGTAAACCGTTCTTTTGTTTACGTCAACAAAGTTATTATTGCTCGTTATGTATTATTAGTCACCTGATTAATGGTAACTTATGTGATTCTGTACCCGCTTGTGAAGTATGATACGTTGTGGGTATTGTTTTCATTCTGGAGTCTATGCGCCGATCGATTTAACCATAGCAACCGTTGAACGCGCGGTTTTTCTTAAGCTTGCGTTAATGTCGTGTAAATTGATAAAGTTTATTGAGCGTTATCGAATTTTTAAAGTCCCTAGCGGACTCGGTCACCGACCGAAACATCTTCGAAATCACCATGGTGGTTTTGTGGAAAAAGTTTTGTGCAAAACCACTACGCTAACGACCGTTCCATGATAGGTACGCGTATTAAAAGATGGTTTCGACGGTGGAATCGATGAAATATACCACCAGTCACCATTTTTTTACGGCGGTTAGCATGTACCGAAAAAATATTTGGTGAGATCGGAAAAAAATCGATTATAATTATTATCGTGAATTATACCAACTTAGGATACTATGTTATCCATTTCAGAGAAAGAAAAACCTAACGACCTAAAATCGGGCTGGAACCCGAGATTTTATGTATGTTAACCTAGAACCCCAACGCTGTGCTAGTGATTATTATTTGAATTTTTCTCTTTCCTAGCAAGATTTGAACGTAGCAAAAGTTTTCTTTTCTGCAGTGAATGGACAATGAATATTTCATTTATTTATTTATCAAATAAAGTATTTACTGAAATTATTACTGAAAAAAGGTATTATATCAGTCCTACGCAAAGTTTCTTTTTATTAGCATTTATTTTTACCATTCAATTTACATAAATAAATGCTAATAAAAAGAAACTTTACATAGGACTCATGTAAAGTACCTATTCTTTTTAGTAATCGTTTCAGTAAAGAAATAAATAAAATATTAATTGGTAATCTCAGCATCCCTAATTCGCGCCCGACTATGCAATTTTTTTTTTGCAATCCCTTTTCAACCAGAAGTGACGTCATGCCAGAAATACGTCACTTCTGGTTTGAAAATTGCATTTTTTGAGCGGAAGTGACGTCATACCGGAAATGCTTTACTTCCGGTTTAAAAATTTCATTTTTCGAGCGGAAGTTGCGTCTTACCGGAAATACGTCACTTCCGGTTCGAGAAACTTACTTTTCGACCGGAAGTTCTGCCATACCGGGAGAGCCGGGAATTCGGGGAATACATCGAAGACACAGATTCTATCCACTTTGAAAATTTTTATTGTAAGCCTGATAATAAATAGCTACGGATTATAGGAACTGGTAATACCACGATGTCGTATAAAATGCAAGTGAATAATGTCGAACAATCATTAGCAGGCCGAACACGGCTCGATCTCTTCAGCGGCTTCCGCTTCTTCGTAGGGTCCAGCCTCCCGACGCAATCTCCATTCCATGCCGACGCCGAAGCTCGGCTCGAATCCTCCGCCAGGTCTCGGCTGCACTTGACTTTGTCCACGGATGAAGAGTTCGTTATTGATATTGTGTTCGAGCCCGACACCGACCTGGGGTGTCAAATGACCGCGTTGAAGAATTGCAGATCCGAAGGCATCGACCTTCGTTCGTTCGTTATTGAATGTGTGCTCGAGCCCCAAACCGGCCTGGTGTGTCATATGACCGCGGTGGAGATTCGCACCTCCGAAGGCATCGAGCTTCATCTGGTCGTTGTCGATTATTTGGTGCTTGTAGGTGACGTCGAGGGAAGGTTGACTGTCCGGACCGCCGGCCGGTTGCTTGCCTTCTAGGACTACGGATCCCTGCGGCGCTCGTCGAAAACGATGGTTCTGCGGGTATAGAAATAATTATAGTCAGGACGAAGAGATATAACTCTTGGCACGAATATAAACCATTGATGAAACATTTCATTTCCATTTGTTACTTACAAAAGGCGGCGGGCGAGGTCTTCCTATCGAGTGTCCGCCACCAAAGTTGTGTGTCTGGGCGACGCAAGCGACGACGCAGAGCACAGCGAAAGCAATGAGGAGCTTCATTCTCAAAGATTGAATATTCGTCTGGAAACATTTTAAAGTTGGATCGTTTAGATTATAAATTATAAAGTTCGTTATACCATTAAGTTACTAAATATCTTACCGTTCAAATTGTCCGATCGAATGGTTCGTGAAGAACTGGATATCGAGTGTCGGGACTGTGGATCTTTTATACAGAAAAGTTATCCCGGTGAACAACGAAGACTCGGGGAACCCCTTCGCCTCGCAGCTACAACGTTCTCTCGAACGGGGATTACCTCGGAACATCCGCGACGAAATCCGCAGCAGCGTGCGAGTCTTGGACATTGCCTTTAATCTCGGGCGCATCAGTAACGTGCTGAAGTTCCCTTGTCGAACACGCGAATTCGTGAAAGCAATGTATCTTGAAATTACATTGAACTCGACCTCAGATGGGTCATGATGAGCGATAAGTGATTTTTTCCCTCACGCCCAGATAGACAGACCGCCAGGAAAAGTAGCAGTTGACGCAATATTTACGACATGTGCAGCACATGTTGCAAATACTTTTCTTGGCGCTTGTCTATTTGGGCGGACTCTTTTGCCACCTTGTGATTCCCCGCATCCGAACCGAAATACGTCACTTCCGGTTTCAGAACCTAATTTTTTGGCCAGTAGTGACGTCATACGGGAAACACGTCACTTCCGGTCGTAAAATAAGATTCTCAAACCGGATGTGACGTATTTCCCATATAACGTCACGTCCGGTCCTAAAATTGGATTCTCAAATCGGATGTGACGCATTTCTGGACGAAAAATGAAATTCTCAAACCGGAAGTTACGTATTTCCCATATAACGTCACTTCCGGTCGAAAAATGAAATTTTCAAACCGGAAATGACATATTTCCCGCATGAGGTAACTTCCCGTTGAAAAATTCAATTCTCAAAATTGAACAAAAAAACGAGTCGCACAATATATATACATAGCTATGTGAACACTTCAGCGGGGAATAACTCCGGGAATTTTCAATGAAAGACAGAGTAAGGATGACGACGTCCCCTGAACCACGTTTGTGCAAGGTCAAAACTGTATTGTCCACTGTATCGCGGAACTAGAATCACAAAGGCACCCTCGCACACTTCAAAGCAAGAAGCGTATATCTACTATGTATGTTAATCGACTGCGTGAAGAGTCCGGGAGCGGAAAAAAATTACTTATCGCTCATGACCCATCTGAGGTCGAGTTCAATATAATTTCAAGATGCATCGCCCCTTCCATTAATTCGCGTGTTCAACGAGGAAAGTTGTGCACATGACAGATGGGTCCGAGATTAACGACAATGTCCAAGACTCGCGCGCTGCTGCGGATTTCATCGCGTATGTTCCGAGGTAATCCCCGTTCGAGAGAACCTTACAGCTGCGAGGCAAAGGAGTTCCCCGAGTCTTCGTTGTTCGCCGGGATAAGTAAGTTTTCAGTATAAAAGATCCACAGTCCCGACACTCGATATCCAGTTCTTCACGAACCATTCGATCGGACAATTTGAACGGTAAGATATTTAGTAACTTAATGGTATAACGAACTTTATAATTTATAATCTAAACGATCCAACTTTAAAATGTTTCCAGACGAATATTCAATCTTTGAGAATGAAGCTCCTCATTGCTTTCGCTGTGCTCTGCGTCGTCGCTTGCGTTGCCCAGACACACAACTTTGGTGGCGGACACTCGATAGGAAGACCCCGCCCGCCGCCTTTTGTAAGTAACAAATGGAAATGAAATGTTTCATCAATGATTTATATTGGTTCGAAGAGTTATATCTCTTCGTCCTGACTATAATTATTTCTATACCCGCAGAACCATCGTTTTCGACGAGCGCCGCAGGGATCCGTAGTCCTAGAAGGCAAGCAACCCGCCGGCGGTCCGGACAGTCAACCTTCCCTCGACGTCACCTACAAGCACCAAATAATCGACAACGACCAGACGAAGCTCGATGCCTTCGGAGGTGCGAATCTCCACCGCGGTCATATGACACACCAGGCCGGTTTGGGGCTCGAGCACACATTCAATAACGACCGAACGAAGGTCGATGCCTTCGGATCTGCGATTCTTCAACGCGGTCATTTGACACCCCAGGTCGGTTTCGGGCTCGAACACAATATCAATAACGAACTCTTCATCCGTGGACAAAGTCAAGTGCAGCCGAGACCTGGCGGAGGATTCGAGCCGAGCTTCGGCGTCGGCATGGAATGGAGGTTGCCTCGGGAGGCTGCACCCTACGAAGAGGCGGAAGCCGCTGAAGAGATCGAGTCGTGCTCGGCCTGCTAATGATTGTTCGAGATTATTTACTTGTATTTTACCCGACATCGTGGTATTAGTTCCTATAATCTGTAACTATTTATTATCAGGCGTACAATAAAAATGATGGAAAATATTTTGTCTTCATTAGATTCTTGTTTAATTCCTTTTTTTTCGTGATCAACGACGAACGTAAGAGCTGCGGAGGTCGTGCGGTATTGGTCAAGCGCGTAAGCTGTGTTTTATTTATATCAGAGCTGGGCAAAATGAACTGAGTACTTTTATCCGTATTGAAGCATCCAGTACTGAGTCAGTGCCCACTATTCAAAACTTCAAGAATTTACTTCTGCCAGTACTCAATACGTCAGTACTCAATAACTACCTAGCGCTCAGTACTTCGAGTACTTCATACTTTAATACGCACTGCAAATACTTAGGGTATTTGCCCAGCTCTGATTTATATTACTCTTCGCTGCGCGTGTTTGTTTCATTTTCGATCGGTCTTAAAACCCGCAATAGGTTCTCAAGTCGTTGATGGAGCATGGGTTCGCGCAACATTCCTCGTGAATCCCGCGGATCTCGCGACGAAATTTCATATCGCCGAAACGTCCCATCATCGCGCTCGCGCTCGATCTCGATCTGAGCGGGGAGTCGTAAGGGTAAGGGTAGTCATCCCTTGCCACTTCTGTTGAAAGCGAAGAACATACAAATACAATTAGTTTCAAAGATAATATATCTTTCTTCTTTTCTTGTTTTTATGTTATTGTTTTTTGTGCAAATACTGACCCTTGTCACTCCTCGTGTACATCAAATTGTGGACGTCATCACATGCAAGGATTAGGGCCTCGGACAGATTTCTGCCGCAGTATCTGCGCTTCGATTCGTTCTTCTGATACACGTCCGACTGTGCTTGGGCCAGGTGTAGTACGACCAACGCCATAACGAGCACCAGATACACGATCAAATTCGACTGATATGAGGACATCTGAAACAAATACCAAAAGCAAAAAATAATAATAATAATAACAATAAAACAAAGAATCGAAAATGAAAGACACGTATTTTTTATTTGGGCTTCCGATCGATATTTCCGACCGTATGATTTTTATAAAAATTACCCAGACAGAAAAACGTGCCGCGAAGCGGGTATCATACCATTAGTACCGCCACGGTTCCGTCGCCCTGCCGTCTTTTGTCTATCCGGATATATTGTTTTTTGCTAAGCCTACTTTTTACGACATGATTATGTTGGAAGATTTTCAGCGTATCGATAAATTTCTCAGACGAAATTTGTTCATGCTACGAAAAAAGTTGCAAAGTAAGTTGCACATGGCTTCTTAATTTATAACAATTTTGCGCACAGCTTTTTGTGTGTTTTTTGCGCCGAACCTGAATCGGCCAGTCGTTTTGCATAAAAATCAAACACGACGTTGACGTTGAGTAAAGTTGAAAATTGAAATTTTCATTTCGCCTCCTCATAATAGTTGAAAATTGAAATATCCATGTGGTGTTACTTCTAGTCCTAACTCGTGAGAGTGTAAGGGGGAGCGCAACACGGTTGGCTTCTCTTTTCGGGTCAAGGCAGGGCAGCCCTTGATACCGGGCACGAAAACCTCGCTTTTTACACTATCGTATTTATGGTTTTATGGATGACCATTATCGATACTCGAAGCAGGTATTCAAATTAATTCGTCGCGGTTAAATGTTTATCAATTGTCAAATAAGTATTGGAATACTCACATGATTTATTGTTCACAATATTTAAATTCGGTGAGATGATGCAATAAGTTTCACATATAACACACGTACAATTCGAATATTAATCCGTAGAGTTGAAATGGATTGTGACTTCATAAATTGCGCCTGAAGAGGTATTCTTCAGCCACAGCCGTACGAGCTATGAACTCTGACTTCCAGCTGGACTGTCTTCGCTGGGTTATCGCGCGCAGTCTGGCGTTATATGTATAGTGGTCGGGTGTTTACTAACGTTTTCTATTGACCGATTGACGTCGTACGTATGGTGGTTCGATGTTGACTGACGTCGTACGTACGGTGGTTCGAGGGTGCGATCGACCTTCCTTTTGACGAGTGAATTTGTATAAATATTGAAGGCCTACACCCGCCGCAGCCGGTGTCTTCGGCTGATGGGGCTCTGTGATTTTACTATTTAACAATAATGGGCGCCAATTGGTCCTACGACCAATAATGAATTTCTTGCCGAGATTAACTGGTGATAATTTAGATACGTCACAGGGGAGGTAAGATTGGAGGACCCGGGAGAAGAAATTGCAAAACAGAGAGAAGAGAGAAGTTCGAAGCAAAGAATTACGTTATTACAAAGTTATTGACAAAGACTTACTTTTATTTTATTCCAATCGATCTGTTTCGCACACTCTTAATCAGCTATGCAATATTTGACAATTTCCCTGTAACTGGTTGACAATTGATGGTTGCTAATTTTACTTTCTATGACTCCTCGAGAGCTGACCCTCCGTGCGGTAGAGACTCCAACGGTCAAGTAAATCGATCTATCTCGCCCCCCCCCTCCCCACCCCGCCTCCCTCCGCGCCCGACTACGGGCGGTCGATGTGCGATCGATATTTTGACGCATGCGGGGTAAGCTCTCGTCTTGTTTTATTGGTGAGTCGAGTAAGCACCGCCCCTGGCTTTTTGATCATTCGACTCGTCGGAACCTTATGTTTAATTTGACGGTTTTGATTGACAATTTTAGCGCTTTGACATTGGCGGTTTCTTCTTATAGGGCTCGAGGAGTCTAAATATAGTGCGCTGATGTCGAGAAATCGTAATTTTATATTTTCCGGTGATCAGGTGGACTGACGTCGTCATACGTACGGTGGTTCGATGTGGACTGATGTGACGTACCCTCTGGGCGTTTTGCTCATCGTATATATTAAGTCGTAGGTAAGGGTGACAATGTTGTGGCCAAGGGTTATTCGTATTTCCCTGAAGCGTTCCTGGTGTTCCTAGAAAGTTAAGCTAAAAAGTGAGACTTTCGGTATCTCCATTGTAATACCATAAACTAAACTAGCCGCGTCTCACCGTTTTTCTCACGTGTCTTTTGAGAACACTTCTTCGCATGTACTTACCCCTACATATTTTTTCTTGCTTGCTGATTTTTTTTTTTGCTAATAAAGCTTATTCTGATTTTCTACCCCTAACTGCTGTGTTTCACTGTTTCTTCTCCGCTTTTATTTCCACCTGGGTTTTATATAAATAAGAACAAGAATCATATTCTCGACGAAATGTATCAATTTGACTTCCAAAAACAAAGTCGTTACATTCATTATGTTTCACTTTGATTTGATCACAGGTACGACTTTGACGAAATAGTATATTATGCCACAAGGGAGGAAAGTGCGTCTTTTCACCGAGTGCGAAGTTTGATGCCCGAGCGAAGCGAGGGCAGAAATTCGCACGAGGTGAAAAGGCACTTCCTCCCGAGTGGCATACGATATTTTTTGCCCGACTATGCTAACAAGCGGCCACATTTCTATGCCTGCAATGGGGATGGAAAGTTGTCCGCCGCAGTAGCTACTTTTCGGCCCGCTGGGACTACTTTTCGGCCCGCTGTGGCTACTTTTCGGCCCGCTGTAGCTACTTTTCGGCCCGCTGCATTACTTTTCCGCCCGCTGCGTTACTTTTCGGCCCGCTGCGTTACTTTTCGGCCCGCTGCGATACTTTTCGGCCCGCTGCGTTTCTTTTTGGCCCGCTGGTCAAGAATCGACAACTTTCCGCCCCCGTTGCAGGCATGGAATTTGGACTTTTTAGCGTAGGCGGGCAAAAAGCATATTTACTAAATTTCGTCAGGTATAATGTTGTTAAAACTTTTTAATAATGATCGCCACGGAGATTCTGGCAATGATTTTTCACTTTGGCGATTGGCGATTGGACTGCGGTCAAATACGACCTAGTCAGTAAATAAGTCTTTTCCAACTTTCGTCGAAATTGTCCTACATCGAACGTAGGAGTGTAAAGTATGACAGGGATGTACGTAAAATCTGGAATAAAAAGTTAGCCCTTGGTCACTGCCGACTGTTAATATTCAATAGATTCCAGAGTTATTATATGCAGTCTCGCGGAAGTGGATAATGGTTCTTGCCGTCACAAAATTTTCGATGGATATGGTTAAAATTTTACCGGCTACCAGTTTGCAAGGTACGTTACAACGGAGTGTCATCAAAACCAGAAGCTTCTGAGCCACCGGTGACAGCCTGTACCATTGGTTGTTGTATCTGCACAGAAGAAGATATTTTGTGGAGGATCCTCTGCCAGCTCGTTATTAATTTACTTACATACAATAACGAATATGGATACTGTGATCCATCAGAAGTTGAGACATGTTTGTCTCCACGTAGAGATGCATCGTATTAGCTACCAGAAAAGCTATAAATCTTGTATTTTTCAGAGGTTCGTTTGCTTTTTTAAGGATCTGAATTGAGTTGCTATTTTATCTGTCGATTAAAAAAATTGTTCATCATAATTCGCAGGTTTTACCTGATATCCTGTTATGCTAGTCATAAGCACGTTACATCCCACGAAAAAAAAGAAACTCCACGAGTAAGTCGCGTTAATGAGTTTCGTAAACCTGATCAAAGATGATTTGTTAATAACATTAAATCGTGAAGCTGTATCCATTTTCCGAAGAAACTAACTCGATAGCATCGTTGTGGTGGTTGATGCAGGAAACTATATGGTCGAAATTCATATGCTTCTTGGTCGTCGCACACGCGGTTTCTACTGTATCGGTTGGTTTTTCATTTTCGCCGGTTAGCTGTAATTTCATGCTGAAAATTTGTTATGCATTTTATTAAAATGAGATGGTGTACAATGTCTAATGTGGTTAAACTCACCCCACTGCGCCGAACAATCCACAACCATGTTGCACGCACACGATGAACATAGTGTTAATGGCGATTATAATAATCCCTCCAACAGTTACGCACACGACAATATGTGTACTAATGTAAAAATAATATTCCTGTCCGTCGAGATTATAGTAGTCGACGGGGATTGCAAATTCTCCGAGCTCGGAACCGTTTATCAGCAAAACGTCGATAATTTTTAGTATGACGGGTTGGGTCGTGAAGAGCATACAGGTTGAAAGAACCATAACTGTACGCAACATTCATAAATCTATGTAACTTCTATCAACTTTTAGGCTGCCAGTGACTATACTTAAATTACCTGCATACATGTTCGTCGACTTCCTTCCCTGTTCAGCATACTCGTGAATAAATTCAACTTCTTGGTCCCGACCCCACACTTGCCAATCCATACGGATACGATTTAGCAACTTCAATATCTGTATGTATTGAATAGCTCTTCGTCAGTGATATTTAATTAGCTTGTTATCAGGTCGATCACGATTGTCTAGTAATTTGCGAGGATGTAACTAACATTCTTCGTATTCCATATAGTAGAAATCAGCCTGACTATGAGGCCCACTTCGAAAAGAAATGGTGAAGCGCTTATGAGAAGAAATTCCCAATCGTCGTGATTTTTCACAACAGCCACTATCTGAGGTACGAGTAGGCTGCTACCGCCAACAAGTATAACAGCAAGGATTCCCATTCTGACACAGGTACTCTGATACGGCCACTGCCCAATGATCATCAATAAAATTTTATTCATTCTATAATATGGATGCTGAAACAAATCCATCGTGTCTCGAACTCCCAACAAATGTGACTGCTGTTCTCCACACTGCTCGGCACTCTACATGCTGACTTCCCCCAGCCGTTTCGTTGTTTCTCTCGCATGACGAATTCTCATTTTATATTTACACCTCGATGGACGTTTAAATTGCTCCTATTACACGTCAGCGTTGAGTGTCAGCGGCTCGAGAGGATATACCGTCCGCGCCTCATACTATGCTACGCATAAAAATATGCTTTACTTACGAGCCATAGAAAACATTGCAAGGGCTGCGAGACTCCAAGTTGCCGTAGATGTTCTCCGGTATAATCATCTTTTGTAAATCTATTGCAATGTACGCTAATTTAAGGAAGCCCTGAAAAAGAGCGAACTTGCCTGTTCGACTCGGGCATGAAGTGGGGTACTTCGGTGTACGTCGCAGTGATACGTACGATCGATTGTATAAATAAGTCTATCTGTTACACACAATAGTGCATCATTTTCACCAAGGTAATTTCAAGACCAAGCTGTTATATTGTGTCGAATTTTGATGGAACTATCAAGAGGCGCGGTAGCGTCTGGACACCAAGTACTTAAAAAAATTGTTTTTTTAAGCGCGACGCTACCAAGTATACTTACGCCAATGTGTCGGACGTGGAATCTTGATTCTCGTATTTCTAGGTAACTGAGCATCGGATCGGAATTCCGACGACGTTTTTATAGTATAATTCGAACACAAGCTTTTGCACAACGCGCCCATTTACAATCATAATTGTTCAACAGATGCTGATATATAGGCACCATGTTCCTGACCAGGTCCGATATTATTATAAAAGGGTCCTGTAATGTGAGTTCTCGCGTCTACTATTGAGTTACATAAATGAATCTACGGTTTCGGGCGTCGAATTTAGTCCCACTCGAACTCCAGTTAAGAGCATGTGCAATACCGCGGTCGGTAATAAAAACTGTAATCAACTTTTCTTATGAATTCCGGCATATACGGTCAAAAGAAAAGTCTCATCGGAAGCGGATATCATTTCGGCTTCCCATGAGACTTTTCTTTTGACCGTATATGCGAGATCCAGTGAGAAAAGTTGATTACAGTTTTTGATACCGACTGAGCCCGGGATGGACGGGGAGGGGGGTGTTTCATATGGTCTTAAGGGGCTGCTGGAGCTGTTTTTTTCCTTTTTTTAACTTGCTTTACCTGTTTTATCGACGGACCTAGACAATTTTTCAGTTCCGACTTAGCATTGTCAACGTGCTATATAAATATGGTTGACATTTGGAGTAAAAAGGAAGTATCATCGGATGAGGTACTGAATTTTACATAAACTAATACCTTGTTTTTTCGCGAAATGTCGACCATCTTCGAATGCCATTCGTTACAGTTTTTGTTACTGACTGAGTCTGTTTCACCTCGCCTTAACTTACTTTTTGCCGATTTGTTACCGCTCGAGTATTTCACATGCCCTTTATCGGAAGCGCTTCAATTGCTTATTACTTTTACCAGGAGTTAGCGCAATCGTAAGATTATTTTGACAGTTCGCCGAAGCATTCTAACCTCAGTGCACCTCAGCATGAGTAACAAAACAAGCAGCGGTGGTAAGTGCTCTCTCTTTAGCCAAAACCTTCGGAAAATATGCGTCTTTATGAAATAATTATTAAACAAAAAATATTTCTCAACGGTTGCATTAAATATTAAATCGTTATTAATTGCTGCCCTATACAAGGATATTATACAGCAAGCCAATAATTTGTTTACATTATTTTCTTTACAGGAGACATCGACCCTGTGCAAGAAGAACTCGCTGGCAGAATTCGCGAGGTTGGAAATCACGCAATATGGAGCTTGTCGAGCTGCAAACCAGGCTTCGGAGTGGATCAACTGCGAGACAATATAACAGAGACGTATTGGCAGTCGGATGGCCAATTGCCGCATCTTGTCAATATTCAATTTAGGAAAAAAACCACTATCCGCGATATATGTATTTATACAGATTACAAACTCGACGAGAGTTATACACCTAGCCGGTAATTGTTTATTGGTTGTTTTACCGATTTCTGCTTTTTTAAAATACCCATTTTCATAGGTGAGAGAGGCTAGTTTTGCACATACGCTGTTATAAAATTTGCATATAGTTTACAACAGTGTTCTTATTACATTTTGAGAAATGTCCTTTGCTATTATATTTTATTTATATCTGAGAATGGCATTTTAAAAAAAATTAATTTATGTGATAAACTGTTCCCCTGTGAAATTTATGATTGGCCACTAATTTTCCGATCTCAATTTGGTAATTGACTCTGATTCACCTCTGTATGGTAAATAGCTCACTTTAATACGATTCAATGGGTAACTGCAACAGCTTAGAATGTCAAGGTTTCATAGACTACTCTCTACAACCCTTTTCAGCAGACCAAATCTCGACTATGTTTAGCTCTATTTTCCCTTAATTACAATTTTTGTCATGAAATGAAATATCTTCACGGGTAAAACAGTCCCTTTTTTTCGCAAAAAATCGTATCGACATTGATGATTCCATACCATTACTGTAGAAAAAAAAAAAAAAAGATACGACTTCGTACTGAATGGACGACGTAAAAACTCATGATCGAAAAAAAAAAACTCCGCGAAAATAGCTGTTTATAAAGATAGAAAGCCAGAATTGGGTAACGCAGAATTTTTGTTTACAACACTTGTTGCAACGATCTTTTGACTTATCAATGAAAATTAAATATAAAAATCTCTTCATTTTAGCATAAGCATCAGAGCAGGAACGAATTTCAACGATCTCCAAGAAGTCGAAGTAATGGATTTAAACGAACCAAGCGGCTGGGTCGTCGTTCCAATTAAAGACATGAACGAAAGACCGATCAGGACGTTCATGATTCAGATCGCG
The DNA here is from genome assembly GCA_917499995.1 of Ichneumon xanthorius. Classification (NCBI taxonomy): domain Eukaryota; kingdom Metazoa; phylum Arthropoda; class Insecta; order Hymenoptera; family Ichneumonidae; genus Ichneumon; species Ichneumon xanthorius. Next base: position 23,159,607 of record OU824201.1, read on the forward strand.
GTAATAAGCAATCATCAGAACGGAAGGGATACGCACATGAGACAGATAAAGGTTCACAGTCCAGCACAGGATATGCTTGGACCACCTGCTCCTCATGCCCCTGGACAATTTCTTACGAACGAGTTTCAACGATTCGCAACGATCAGATAAAATTCGTTGCGTATCTATGAAAGTTTTTAAAGTTTCAACGTACTTTGCGACTGATAATTATTTATGCAGCAGTATGATTATATTACATTATAAAATATTTTATTTTTTACACGACTACTAATAAAGCAATCATTAAAATGTATCGAAGAATTATTAAATCCGATTTGTCAATAACGTTTTCTGCATTCTTGATGGTAAAATTGCGCAAATTTTAGCACCTTAAATAGAGTATCCTTTGCATAATTATTGTAAGGTATATTTGTCCAACAGGCAAAAGTATTACAAGAAATACTTGCGGTACGCTGTACAGATATATTGCTAGGGCAATTTGGCTAAACCGTAGGTCAACGTGGTCTGCCTATGATATGATTTTGTCTCGGTATTGTTGTACCTTCACTAATTGCTAAACCTTACAATCCTCGTATTTACATGTTACGTGTATACATCCACACGCTTACGTGAATTGGAAGAAAAAAAAATCATTGCGCACAATGACGAAGTAAACAGCCGTACCCAAGGCAGCTCTTTCACTCGAAAGTACCCGCAGTCGTCGATCGGCGTTGCGAATGTTGATACATTGATCTACAATGATATCACGCTATTTATTCGTTACGGTATTCATATGTATTTTTAACGGCCGCTACTCGTTTTGCGCTAGACCCAGTTTGGAGACAATTCTCACATTAACGACGGATTTTTTCGAACAATTGAAGTTAAATTACGGTAATTTTAGCTATATTTTTGCAATATCCAATTTTTTTTGCATAGCACCCGGCCATTCATTATATATAAAATTGTTGCCCGATAATATTGCAGAATCTCAATCAGCGACGCCCGAGTTATTCGAGTTTATCGACAATCAACTCGTAGACTACGTAAAGAAAGTGAAAAATTCAACGAATTCATCGCGAGAAAAACGGCAATTGGATTTGGGCAAAGGTAATTTTTTATTTATAAAAAAGTATGTTCAAGTTATAAGTGACTTTTGTTATACGAGGAAAAAATTATTCACACTTCTAAATATTTAGATGAGCAACGCGGCTTATAGACATCGAGTTTTTGCAACAAAAAAAATATATATATATATATACATTCACGATTACAAATGTATATGGAACAATATTCTTTAAGCGTTGATATATTTTCACATAAAGATTCTAAATGGCCAGCAAAGTAAAAAATAAAAATATCGAAATCGTCTTGATTTACGTATGTACATTCAAGGTATATACAAAATATATTATTCATCTCCGTAAACAAAGATACGTATAAAATATATATATGGCTTGACGGATATATGATGTGTATACAAATGTATTATTCAATATCAGGCCTGGATTTAATCGGATTTAGCAAACGAATTATCGGATGTGCATAAATATTTGTACGAATATCATGACATGTACGGCATAAATCTTATACGATCAATCGGGCAATGCAGTTTTCCCCTCAACTCCAAAGAGGTCTTTGAACACGTGTTTTGATCCATGCTCCGTCAAATATTTCAGTAGCTGTCCCATATCATTGTGTTTGTCAGAACTAGGAAACGATATCTCTTGAAACCCGCAAAATTTTCTGAAGCTCTCTAAATTTCGGTCGCACAGTTCTTCATTCTCGACCAATTTAACAAGAATCTTGTGCCAGTTCATAACTTTTATCTGAAAGAAAGCAAAACTAAAATTAATTCAACAGACTCAATTTCGAAAGTTTACCGAAGCAAAGATTCATCATCGGTGAATACGTCTGACATTTTTTTTATGAATCCTCTTTTCTATGTATTCTTTCATAAAAAAAGAAAATTAATAGCTGTACCTTTTGCCACCAATATTCACAATCATCCATTGCTCCCTCGACGCAAATTATCCCTGGTTTACCAGCAAGGCAAAATCCAGAAAGACAATTTTCCCTCGCCTCGTCCGCTATGTCTTTGCGCTTTAAATTACTATATATATGATGGCTGTAAACCCAGTATCTGGCAAAAGCTGCATCTTTTTGTTTGACTCGCTTCTTTTTAAACGAATTCTCCTGTTCCGCATTTTTCTTTGACTCTTTTAGATAGATCCCAAGATTATCCTGTATCCAATCGACGAGTGAATAAATGCAGGGTTCGCCTATCTCTTGAATATCAACGAACTTCGTTAAAGCCTCGTTCAGCTGAGTCTGTTGGGTACGTCCTAAAAGAGAACTTCTTGCGTAGACTTCTGGTCTTACTTCCGGATAATCCAGAGGCAAATTCACTTGAAGCTCAATACTTCCCTGCAAACATAGATTTTATTAGGGCTAAAGTACTGTTTGTTACAAAACTCAAACAGTTTCTCTCTAAAACTTACATTGTCTTGTGTTGTAAAAGAATCAAATTAAATTTTAAAAACTGCAAATAATTTGCAAATAAAATTTCTTTGATATCTCAACGATTTATCTTAATTTAGACATATATAAAAAAAATTACCAACACAAAAGTCTCAGTCATAACGTAATCTCTCCTGAAGATTACTAAAACACTCTACCAATTTTTTTTTTTAAATTTACTTCGTTCAACAAATAAAACTGATGTTACTGATTTCAGAAAACATATGTGGGAGACATTTAAAAAATGGCATTAAAAAAATATTAACTGCAAAAAAATATTAAAATGTATTTTCAAAAATCGAAAATAATTTATTTTTATATCGCAATGGTTTACCTTAAATTTAGATACACAAAAGAATTACCAAGATGAAAGTCTCATCATAACATAACCTCTCCTCAAGTTTACCAAAATAGTTGGAATACCTTCTTTTTACGATTTACTTCGTACAATGAATAGATCTGATGTCAGGTTTGAGAAAAACGAATGCAGGTGAAATTTGATAAATGGCATTAAAAACCTATTAACGCCAAGACCGACCTGCGATATGTAGGTTTTCAATGATTTACCAAAGGAGTTAGTCATCTGCGCAAAATTACCTCGGGAATGACAATTTCGATGGAATACTCAAGCCTCTGCGGAAGGTCCTCACGCGTGCCGGAAATATATTCGTTTATGTCAGCGAGATTGCCGTGGTCAACGATGGTTAATTCTTTCGGATAAACAGACTGCAATGCCTCGAGCTCGCAGACCTGAGCGTCCAGGTTTTCCCTCGTTTCTTTTGCAAGCGACATTGATAAAATGTGAGCGAGACTCGAACGTAACATATGTTTCGGCGTAAACGTTTTGAAACTGGTTTCTGGCAACAGAAAAAAATGCTAACTTTCACACTGGGGCTGTTATGGTTCTTGTTATTTTCTTTTTGTATGAACTTTAGTTTGTTTTCTCTGGAAAACGAAAGCGTTCGGAGTACAATGTCGCTTGGACTTATCAAGTGCTTCTTTCCAAAACTTTCCAATGATATATGAACGTGTGATCGTAAATGCGTAGGAGAAATGTTGGACCCACAACGGAGCACAAACTTGTACAGCTGGCCTTGACAGATAGCATCCTGTTTTGTTACTTCAAGTAGCAACAGATGGGAATGACGCAAGTGCGATCACTGCGCATAGCTATGACACATATATTATCGAGAGAGGGCATGTGATAAGGGGCATTTCCATTGGCGCACAAAGTGGTGCACAACCCTGTAGTTCTCGAGTCCGGTTAAGGGCATGTGATACATACGCATCGATGCTCCGATGGTATCAAATCGCTTTCCCCATTTTCTCCGTGATGGTGGATGCTTCGACCAAAATCAAATTAGGTTTTTGTAGTCAATAGATATAAGTATGAAAACCTAATTTGCTTTTGCTCGTCGTATCAATCGTTTTGGAGAAAACAGGGAAGGCGATTTGTTACCGACTGAGTCTGTACCACATGCCCTTAGTCCTTGCGAATAGTGTTTACTTCGCATAAGTTTCAGAGAAATGAACGGAAATTGTAAATACTTCTCGATGGTATAAAAATCTGAAAAATATCATGCGTATTAACACATTATAAGTCACACCTCTATCCCCACTCTTAAGGTGAAGTGAAAATCACAGGACGGGGCCATGAGCGTGAGAGAAATAGTTGCGATTTTCAAATTAACTTTAATCAATCGTGCTAATTTTTCTGAGAAAAAAATTAATTCGGTTCGGTTGCGAAATTACCGTGTGCATCAGGCTCGAATTTGCTTTTTCCTCAAAAAAATGAGCACCCTTGAGAAAAGTTCATTACAGTTTTCATTACCGACCACGATAATTCACTTTCCCTTAAGGTAATGAAAACTGTAATGAACTTTTCTCAAGGGTGCCAATTTTTTTAGAAAAAAGCACATTCCTGCCAGATGCACACGGTAATTTCGCATCCGGTCCGAATTTATTTTTTTCTCAACAAAATTCGCACCAGTGAATAAAGTTACATCCAGCAACCGGTGGAAACTCCATATTTGAAAATTCGATTCGGGGGAAAACCGACCGATATAAAAAAAAAATCTTCCGAGTATGAAAATATCGGAAAATAATTACGGAATTAATGAAGTATGTTGGAGTCTCTTTCGGTTGTTATTAAAAATCCATATATGCAACATGTGAAAACTCTAGAAATTTCAGAAAGACGGAAGATGCGAACTGGCGAACAGAATGAGCTTTGGCGCTAGCATATTTAAATGTTGCATACCTCATAAAACCACGTGGACTCAACGGTTTATTTTCTTCCTGATTAATTGTTTACAGAGGTCGGAATATTAAATGGATTCGAAAAAGTACCCAGCCTCGATTTACCAAATGCCATCGACGTTACGTTTTTCGTACATCGTCACGGAACTGATGTAGTATGGTACGCCGCCGCTCTGAATCCTTCGGGCATTTCTTTGATGCAATATCAAGTAAGAATAACGTTCAGTAAAGGTAATTTTTTAGTGCATATGTGTTATCGTATACAGTGGAGTCTCACATTTTTCTTGATGCGGAGAACAGATAAGCTTTGTGAAGGATCAATCACGTTCGTGAACCGTCCTTCTCCTCACCACTTTGTAAACTAAGTGAATGCGAGATGTAAGAAATTGCAATGAATCACTGAAATCATCATGGCCTAGATCCCCATTACATCTTTCGCTTATGATACGATAAAGTTACGCTAAAGGTAACCTTACGGCAACGCGAATGTCAATCGAATGTCACTGTTAGACTAAAGAAAATACATTTCTGAGTTGCTGAATTAAAAATACAACTCAGAAATGTATTTTCTTTAGTCTAACAGTGATATCCGATTGACATTCGCGTTGCCGTAAGGTTACCTTTAGCGTAACTTTATCGTATCATTAGCGAAAGATGTGATGGGGATCTAGGCCCATATATATATAATTGAGTTTATACTAACTGTTAGACAAGATTGTAAATAATAAATTATATAGAAGTAGCAAGTTGTTGTGACTCGAGCGCTTTGCGCCCGAGCTATGTACTGCAGCATTTAAAAACCGGACATTTAGATTTCCAGAGATTTACCGGAAATACATCACTTCCGTGAAAATCTCATTTCTCGACCGGAAGTGACGTCATACTGCACATATGTCGCTTCCGGTCGAAAGAGCAGAAAAGAGCACCATGAGACGAGCTTAAGGCAGTATCTTTATAATAAAAATAACTGTACGAAAGCTGTTTGCAGGTACATAATTCCTTATTTTTCCAGGGTCATTCCTTCAGCCGAGTTGGCTCTTATCCCGATTTGTACAACGGGACTCGTATCATTTCGCACAGTTGCGAATCCACTATACTTCTCGTCGTCCAGACATCAATCGGCGAGGCTATCGTTATCCGTTTGTCTCATGAAAACTCGAAGTATACGCTTCACAGAGTGCAAACGCTGAACGTCCCAGCCGCTAGTCATGCAACTCTGTGGCAGGGAATGAAGCAGATTTACTTCGCCGTCGCTTCTCAAAAAAATTTCACGGTCTTCAATTGGCTCGGCGAGCATTTCGATCGAATTCAAAACAACAATCTCGATGCGAAGAGGCTCATACCCTTCCAGACCGGTGGCTCGATGCACTTGATCGCAACGAACGGACCTCGAACGTCCATTCTCAAATTTCTTCTGCGCTCGAGAAAATTCGTCGTGGTGCAGAAACTCGTGGGTGCGAAAGACGCGACAGCTTTTCATCTAGAGAACGGCCATATGGGTGAACATTTCATCGCGTTAGCCGGTCAAAGTTCCACCGTTATATACAAACAGTCGAAACATCGATTCGTACCGTTTCAAGAAGTCTCGGGTGCGGAAGAAATTCGCTCGTTCACCAACGAGGCGGCGGTTTTGCTGATTTTAATGAAAAAAGAAGAAATAACAATTTATCAGTATGACGGATGGAAATTCGCTGAATCGAGCGTTCGAGCAGCTGGAGTTTTTGATGTCGTTCCTCTGACGTTTCAAGGCGATGAACTTTTGGCAGTGAAATTGAGAGAACCACGATTCGAAGATTTTTTTAGAACCGATCGAACCAGCCCTGTTACATCAATGAACCGAACCATCGCACCGTCGAGACAAATTTCTGGTCATGCATCCGAAGAATCCAAAGATTGGACAAGGACATTTTGGCAAGTGGATAATTTTGGGGAAAACGAGAGCTCGTGGAGTTTTCAAAGGGTAAAATGGAGGCGAAGAAAAACCTGGGCGAGTTTGCGAGAGGAAACGAAAATTTGGTGTCTGTCGTCGTTGGACAAAACGCTGAGGGTCGCCGCCACGGTTCCGAAAATCGAAGGTCCCGTTAGAATCGGACGAGGATTCATTAAACATCTTCGAGCTCGCGAAGTAAGGAGAACAGTATATTATGCCGCAAGGGAGGAAAGTGCATCTTTTCACCGAGTGTGAGGTTTGATGTCTGATCGAAGTGAGGGCAGAAATTCACACGAGGTGAAAAGGCACTTCCTCCCAAGTGGCTTCCTCCCAATAGGGGAGAGTGGGGCAAAACGGGATGCTGAGAAAAAACGGAATTTTCCAATAACCTTTGGATGATAGCGATGGTGGTACGTAGGGCAAAACGGGTTTGGAAATCCGGATGTATCGCTGAGACAAAATGGGGCATCCAAAAATTATTGGAAAAATTGAGTTTTGTCCTTATTGTCCTGTTTTGCCCCGCTGTACCATTTTCTATGCCTGCAACGGCACAATCTTTAGGTGTAGAGCCGCGGTCAGGAATCTATGCGGGCAACAAGCCGGTTTTTTTTTGCAATTTTTTCGTAAGTAAACATTTTTAAAAATATTTTTTTGCTATTCTTAATTTTTTTTTTTGCAATTTCTAAGATTTATTTCCTTCCGCTAAATTACTATTTTGCCCGCTAAATTACTATTTTGCCCGCTAAATTACTATTTTGCCCGCTAAATTACTATTTTGCCCGCTAAATTACTATTTTGCCCGCTAAATTACTATTTTGCCTGCTAAATTACTATTTTGCCCGCTAAATTACTATTTTGCCCGCTAAATTACTATTTTGCCCGCTAAATCACTTTTGGGCCCGCTAAATGCCTTTTCTTCCGGCTCGTCAAGAATGGGCCACTTTCCACCTCCGTTGCACGCATGAAGTAGAGCCTTTTTAGCGTAGTCGGGAAAAAACGTTATTTTTAATGCAAATGCTAAATAGTTTCGATAACTTTTAGGTGAATGGTCAGAGTGCAGAAAAATTTGGGAAGCTTACCGATCGATGGAACACGATCATCGATGAAACGGGACGACAGGAGAGGGCGGTAAAAAATTATGTTACGAGATCAAATCCGACCTTCGAAAATCTGCGAGCTGGTACCGTTCGCGTCAACTGCACGACCATGTGCCGTGCAACGAGAACCGAGACTGCAGTGAAGAACGTATTCCTGAAACGTCTTCGAAGGATCGACAACGTTGAGCAAGATCTTGAATTCCGCAATATGAGGGTTTCCGTCGCGAAGAATTTTCCGTGTCCAATTCCGGCACTGGAATTTCGCGATGCTACGGTCAGTGGTCTTGTTAATGGAATTCGGTTTCCAGCATTCGTGGACGATGTACTGAAGATCACGGGCGATCAGGAATTGACTGGTAATCTCACATTTCTTTTCAGTGATCAATATAAAAAAAAATATCAAAAACTTTGAGTATAGCATAATATTACAATATACTATATAATACAATATAATGATAAAGAGTGATACAGTATAAAAAATAATAAAATTATGTATAGGCACCCGCAAAAAAATTATTGTTCATAATAATTTTTTTCAGTTTCCTTTGCATTAAATTGCGTTAACATCGTAACATTGGATACGTCGTATGATTATACATATTCTATGTTTCTTCGACTGTACAATGAAAAAAAAAAATTCGTTTGCGGGCTGTCGAAGAAAAAAATGTTTGTTTTAATTCTACTTTCAATACTTACAATTCCTTATAATATTGAAACAACGACGGCAAGACTGTCCAGGTGACATGTTATCGTTTCAATCCGGTATGAAATTGTACGAATTGAAAGTAGGATTGAAAGTAGGATTGAAAGTAGGATTGAAAGTGGGATTGAAAGTGGGATTGAAAGTGGGATCGAAAGTGGGATCGAAAGTGGGATTGAAAGTGGGATTGAAAGTAGAATTGAAAGTAGAATTGAATCAACATTTTTTTTCTTCGGCAGCCCGCAAGCAATTTTTACTTGAGTCAATGATATTTTTTTTCAGTTTATTTCGTATCATTTGTTACCTGAAATCGAATATTTTAGGTTCTCACACGTTCGCGGAGTTACGAGTAGCAAATGCAAAAATTAGTCTGGACGTGGCCTCCAATTTCACGCGTCAGCACATACAGACCAAAACCGTGAAAATTGATGAACTGAACATCAACTCGGGTGAATTATTGCTTCCATTGAATGGCAATGTCTCAGTGATGAGTGGTTCGCTTACCGTTCGCAAGGCAAAGATCAATGGCCTTATCGACATACAGCGAGGAAGAATCAGGGGCAAGGGTGCGGACTTTTTGTCACCGATGGTCTACATTACTGAACCTCTGGAATTTTCCGGTAACTTCTCACTCCGGAATGTTCAAATTGTTGAGAGTCTCGAAGTCAAGGACCTTACGAGACCCGTTGGGAAAACCTTTAAAAAGATAGCTTCGAACGCTCTACCGTTAAGCTCAAGTCACGTCCCGATCCACTTCAAGTTTCGGAATGATAAAGTGGTGAGTGTCAATGTTTCAACTAAATATCCAGGGAAGCAGAAAAACAAACATAATCTATTATTCTCCAAAATACCAAAGGCCAATTACTCCAAAAGGCCGTTAACAATAAAGCCAATAGTCAAATACTAAAATTTATTAAAAAATGTATCATGAACCCAATTATATTCGTTATCATTGCTGTCTGTTATCATTGTCACCATACTTTCATTGATGTTTCATAGTCGTGGAAAAATATGACCCTGCGTAACTTCCCTTACAAGTGGGTGACGAAAAAACACTGCGGTCACGTGATAATTACCGGAACCAAACAGGCGACCATGCCGCGCGTAACTCTAGGAAAATCGGCTTACTCAAATCTGCCGACACCAAGGTATACTGCAAAAAAAAAAAAAAAAAAAAAAACCGCTTTGTCTACAAAAAAAAGAAATGTTTGTTCATTCGAAGATTAATTTTTTGTTTGCAGATTGCCATTGCGATTATGCGCCAGATCTATTGTCACCGAGGGTATTTGGCAATCGAATTTGGTGATAGACCGAGGAAGTGCGAAATCCGTTAAAAGCATTAATGTTTTCGATGAGTCTGAACTGAGCGAAGTGTTTTTGGAGTCTGCAACATCTCTGAACGAAGTGCGGTGGTCTTTGAAGAACTTGACTGGTCGGATTACGGTGAAGAATGCCAATATCGGTAAAATAGTGGGCATGGACTACGAAGGTAGGCCTCCAGCAGTTAACGAAACATTGTTAACGTTGAAATTGCATATGGCTGCATGCCTATTTTACTCGTTATTTTTATATCGGGTCTTTGTATTAAAAAAATTGTTTTCTTGGCGAGAATTGTAAAATCGTAAATCATTTACAGGATTAAACAAATCCATTGCGAGATGGCTCGAACCCGGGCGTCTCAAGGGTCCGATCAATGTTAAGAATTTAAAGGTCAACAATGTAATTGCACCAGTTGGTTTTAAGATGTCGTTACCACCGGAAGTCGGAAATGCCAAGTCGACGGAAAACATTTTCGTTGGAAAATGGAATGGCGTCAATTTTAATCAATTTCTCGATAACGTTGTGAGAATAGAGGACACGATTTCCTTGACCAATGTAACTTTCGGTAGGAAGTAATTTCTGTCTAAATGACAATCAGATTCCGCTTTCGAATTTGAATGTACTTAACGGTATGATTTTTTTCGCAGCTGGAGGCCTCGTGGCCACGGAGATATTCGCTTCGGAAACTTCTTTCAGTCTTCAGGAAAAAGTAACTCTCGGTTATTTGGGCTCGAAGGAAATTATTGGAGCACTCGCGTCGGAAGCGATGAACGTACCATACGTTTTACAACTTCCCTCGTCTAACACTCCGGTTAATATCGTTACGAACGGTGAGTTATATTTCCTATCGTTGCAAACCCGATAAATATTATGATTTGGCGAAAAAAGGTTTGGAAAGCCCCCTCTATCAAGAAACCAAAATCAGTTAACTAACTTTCTCATGTAGTGAAAAAAAAATTGAAAACAATGTGTAAACTCGATTTGCATTTTTTTTTATCGGTATGAAGCATCCGATCTAATCAATTTTATTGCATTAAGACGTTGTATGAACTTTTTTGCAGGGTCTGTCAGATTCATCAGTGAACCGAGTATCGTAAACGTGAATGACAAAAACTTGGGTCGGTTGTACGACGAAATTTGGATGGCCGATAGGGCGACTACTATTTCCGCGGAATTTATACAATTCAAAACAGTTTCCTTCCAAAACGACCTCACGATATTGGTAAGATAATAATTAAATTTGATTATCAAAGCTGGACGACCCAAGAACTGTACATGGATAATTTTCAATATTGTTTCAGAAATCCTTCGACACACCGAGCCTCGGACCATGGGATGGCATTGAAAATCGTCTTCTGAGTAAAACAAGGTCCCAAACGATAAACGTCAGTGCTTCTTTTAGCTCCATCGAAGCACCAAATGTATTCGGCGCGGCGAAATCTCATCTCCGGTCAAACGTCTCGTATCTGAACGATTTGGAGTTCAATTCGTTGAAAAAAAACAATACCCAAGTGATAAAAAACAATTGGACATTCGAAGAGTTGATCGTCACAGGTGATCGAACGAATCTGCAAAAAAAATTAGCCAAACAATTATTTACAAAAATTAAATAAATAATATTAATTTGTTGCTTTCGCGGTTCTCAATTTCAGGAAATGCGAATCTTCGCGGTAGAATAAATAAGTTGAATCTCGCAACCGATATCGTGAGATACGACGTGGAAAGAAACGTGATAACCGGTCAAAAAATCGTCCGTGGTGTAATTGCACGGAATATCAATGGCCTCGAATTTGACGAATTTGCACGCAATGCATTGAGGATGAACAATGGGAATCGAACGATCGTCATCAAAGGATGGAAGTCTTTCAAAACTGTCCAATTGCCGTATACGAGGTATAATACACGAACCCCGGATGTAATTAAAACGTACTTCAAACGGGGTCTGCGGGTTTTTATTTCTTCCAAAATTTTCCAATTTTTCGCAACATTAATAATTGAAATTACCACAATAAATGAGTGAAGATAAGTGAAAATGACGGTGAGCTTTGAATATGTGCAGGGTGGACGGTACGATAATGGGCTCGAGGATAGAAAATTCACTTCTGAAGTCATCAACGCAGACTCTTAGCGGATCAAAAGTTTTCCAAGGAACGCTAAGAACACCGGAGATAGTAACGAACGGAACCGTCAACAACATGAACCTGAAGTATTTCATCGGCTATCAACTGAAGAAACGAGCTAATTCGCAGATAATTAAGACACCGATACTTTTGTCGAATAATTTGACGATCATGGGTAACGTGACAATCGATGGGTTGTACCAGGGTGTTGAGTTGAGGAATTTTAAGAGCTCCACTGACAGCCTCGAATCCGTGGTCAAGAAGACGTCCGAATTGTTGAACTTTGCCGAAGGAATCGACGTCGCACTTGAAAGTAAGATTAATTTGGAAAAACATCTATTGTCAGATTACCTCCAACAGATACAATTTGTGTACATATATACACAATATAAACAGTGTGTACATGACGTATATGTAGTTTACATATGTATATATGTACCCTCATATATATATATATATATATACTCATATGTGCAGATTATATAAATGAAGAATATGTACTTCATTTATATATTATAACTTCTGCGTGAGAAAAATGTTGGACAAGATTTATATCAATAGGATTTCGCTCTCCATAAAACATGTGTGGCATATATCGTCAATACGGCCAGTTATTCTCGAAAATCGATAACGAATGATTTCGCCGCTTTTACTATAAACAGATCGCGCGGTTTACTGGGACAAGTTGGAGCTTCTGGAGAGAAACTCAACGCCCTTGATCACCAATCCCGTCAAAAACGAACTGATGCAGTTGGATGGTTTGGGACGCTGCAGAATCGATGTATCATCTTTATACTGCAATGACCAGAAGGTCGTCAATTTTCTTTCGAACGTTTCGAACGGAACTCGTCTTCTCCAAGCGCGAGTGTTCACACTGGCAGGAATCTCGCTCGCTGCATATATAACATCCGATCCGGAAGGAGGGGTTTTCATCTTACGATTCGATCGCAATGAAAATCGCTTCCGTCAGGTGACCGGTAAGTTTTTTTTTACGTCTACGATCAATTTTAGTTTAATAAGAATCCTCAAGTAGATCTATTAGGTTTGAACCGTTTTCTTTTCCCATGCTTTAATCGGTTGTTCGGTTACTTAAACGATGTTTTAATTATCGCGCGTTTTCATATACCGTATAATGAATCGAAACAAACGAAAAACAGTATAATTTTGAGATTTATTTAGTATTGGTCAACAAAAGGATAAAGATTTTGTTTAACGAGCAACCGCCTACAAGACGATTTTTTTTGTCAACTAGCATTACGTGTACCCGGAATAGTGGCAGGATCTTTTACAACGATGATGGATTGTCTATGGATCAGTCTGCGTCTGCGCGATCACATAATGATTCTTCGTTACGAGCTGTGGGCTCGTGACTTCCACGAATGGATCTTACCGGGCTCCGGAGCCTTCTTGATGAGCTCGACACCCACCGAAGAACTCCTGATACTGCGATCCGATGGAGTCTGGAAATTAGGGGGTCTCGCCGGGCCTCGACATGTCTTCCGGGCTACTCTTAACGGTCAAATCGATACCTTTTCATTCGGGCCCGATTATTATGTGCAGTTAACCGATGGGAACGTCACTACCCTCCTAAAGACGAGATATATCGGTAATTAAACGAATATTTACCTTCACGAAGCTCTATTCTTATTTTCAAAATGTCAGCTGTAATATAATGATCTACAATTATAAAATCAGTTACGAAAGTTCGAGATGATTTTTAGGTAATTGCGTTCGTTTACATTAATTTTTTTGTATATTTGTTACTTATACAATTATTGGCCCCATTTGTAGATTTATAAAATCTGCGTGTTAATTTTTCAACGTATAGTCATTATCGATACTCGAATATTGTTATGAGCTTCATCTGCTTGGCCTTTGAAAGGCATGTATCGCGTGGTCGTTGTTAATGTAATTGCTTAAGAATTGTTTTGTTTGATTTTTCGTTACCCCGAACGATATTAATGTCCGTAAAATGTTTTCCATCGGAACTTTCAATGGCGCACAAGTGAGTTTATAGATTTTAGAGATGATCTATCGATCGCAGTCTTTAAAATAATCGCATCTCGATAATTGGAGACGTAATCTGTATATATGTATTCGATTGTAAATTTACACAGATTCGCATTGATCTGGACAATGTAATCATGTATTTGTTCGATATATTATAAAAATTGGTGTACAAATATATTTATTACGAAAAAGATAGCAATTATAATAAAATATTAATAAAACATAAACAATAGATCATATTCTGTTATGGCTCAGATATCCTGCATTTTTTTGACTGCGCATATGATCGCTTCGAGAATTCTTGCAAGAGGAAATATATAAAAATAATCTCTCGCAGACCTACGAAGCATAAAAAAAGGGATATTTCAACATTTACAATATTAAAAAATGTAAACGTTACAACAACTGTCGCCCTATGTAAGTAACCTATAGAAGGCCTACATTGAGAACAAATCCTCTTGATCGATTTTGGGGCCAATCGCCTTCAACAACGACTACGAAGTATAAAATAAGCAGCCCATGAAAAACAACCATCGGTTGTGAAGAGACAGCCAGCCTAACTCACGCCGGCATTGCGAGACGTGGTCGGAGCGACGAAGATTCAGAATAAATCTCACACACATATTAAACGCAAACTGCAGATTATTGGCCAAGGTCGCAGAGAAGCTCGCATGGACGATCATAGTGAAGCGGACAGTACCGAATTAATAGTAATACGATCAAATAAAAGAGGTGACAAGGTCGGTCTTATTATGTATACATTTTACACAGAAAATTTACAAACTTTATGAGGTTGGGATGTACAAAATACGCGAAAAAAAAAAAATGTTTTTTCCTTGCGTGCAATACGGGCGGAAAACTGCCAATTATTGACTGATAATCATTATTAACCTGCGCGCATGCCCAGTACAATTACATTACTCCTTAGGGAGTAATAGCCCAGATTACAGAAGACGCCACACGGGTATCGTACCATTGGTACCGCTACCGTTATTTTTCTATCTGGGAGGGCTCATTGCTCCCTCTGGAAGCTCTATTACTCCCGGGGGAGTAATGGTCATTGGCGAATATGAAGATTTTGCGACGCAAGAAATGTAGTTATTTTAACGAAGTCGGAAAAAAATATCGTATTCCACAAAGTGCATTTTCACTTCGCGTGAATTTCTTCTCCGTGTGAATCGAACTTCACACCCGGTGAAATAAACGCACTTTCCTCCTTTGCGGCATAATATACTATTCTTTTCGTTGCATCATATATATTTATATACTGCAATACGAGGGATTTGTTTAAATAATATTGGTATGGCACGCGCAAGTTATTTCTATTTTAGTAATTATTAAATCTTCGTCGTAGCGGTGTGACATGATGAATGCCTTCTTCCTGTGAGCCCCTACTCTTTCCCGTTGACCCCATCACGAAACCTTAACTGCCGGCTTCTATATGGGCGTACGCTGCCAATCGGCTTCCTCGTTGGAATACCCATTATTCGCTTGATTGAGGAACGGTTCTGTATGTCTCGTGTGAGCTAAGCAAACCTCGAGGACATACGTGTCATACGAAGTCTGACGGTCTCGCTCGGCTACATATTTCCCGCTCGACACTCTCGCGGTCGCTGCAAATAATTCCTTCTTCTTGTCCGTCTTTTCATGCATTTTGCTTCCTCGTAAAGGAAGTTTTGTTTTCGTAATATTTAATGCCAATCGAAAATACCATTTTCATCACTCGGTGCGGAAATGGCCACTTTTCCGTCCGCTTCGCGTGCGTAAAACCGCCATTTTCGCACCTTGTGATGAAAAATTTCGTACATCCCTCGTACGAAACACTTTTTCTAACTCGTGTGATTACAGCACTCGCCTTCGGTTCGTGCTGCAAACTCACACTCGTTAGAAAAACGTTTTTCGCCCTCATGGAGTAATGTACTATTTTGTCGAAAAATTGTAAGGGCCCCCCCTCATCGCCCCTTCTCATTTTTCCACTTTCAAAATGGCCATATATTTTTTTCGAGATATCGAATTTACCCTTACCATTTTTCGTCAAAAATGGTATAAATAGAAAGAAATAGAAGTTAGGTATGGGTAAAGCCACTGCGCACCCTACCTAGCCCAGGAGCCCTGCCTAATCAAAGCCCGGAGAAGAGACTGCCGGAAAGTCCCCCGCCGGATACCGAAGACTTCACTTAATCCATCGAATTCATTCGCGTAGCGAAGTAATCTAGGTTCTAGACTAAACTGACCATACTTTGTTCGGTGAGTCGGACTTTATGATTCTTTACATTCTCACGGTAACGGTCCAGCCTCTGCACTCGCCACGTGCGGGCAGCAGCCGTTTTATCACGCGTAGCAATACAGTGTCCGTGCTCAGGCTCTTCCTTCAGTTCGTCTCGACGTCCCGAACCGTTGTAACGTACGCTCTCCTTCCATTCAGTACTACGCTTAATACTTACACTTAATATTATTCGGCATTTATCCATCATTCGTATATTACCTCGACCATACCCTGGCTCAAAAAATATTACCTCGACCAAACCATCACAGGCTCAAAAAAAATCTCCAAAACAATTTTTAGTCGACTGCAATCGTCGGTGTAGGTATAAAGAGGTGAAGTGTACGTGTCAATTGATTTTGGAATAAATTGTTTTATTTATTTATTTACTTATTTACGGGACCTGCCCTTTTACATAAAAATTCAGATAACATAATAACAGTATGAGATCAAGTTAAAATTAATTATACTTTTTTGATTTTGCTCAGTATATTCGAAATAGTCTTCACGAATAATTTTTATCGTGTCACCCGTAGAGGAGAATTGGTGCAGAGAGGGCCCTCATATACGTCGTAATTGGTCCTCCAAACAAGTGGGATAAATCCAGCCTATTAGCGACGCTCGTGAATCAGTAGTGAGCCGACCTTTCCGTAAGGCCTGACCCAATTTTCGGTGTTCTGAAGAAAATTCGTGCTCTCCTCTGGCGATCGGGAACAATCTCCCGGAGTTTTGCCATCGGGGTGGAACAGTCCGTCATTCCTGACAATATTTTGAAGAGAGTTCGCTGGTCACAGAAGGTCCTTAGGGAGTTTCGGCCCGACATCGCGAGCAAATTTGCGATTGCTCTGTAATTATGATCTTCTTGCCTCATGGAGGTACCCGCCTTGTAAGACGCTGACGGAAGAAACTTATGCTGGACACGCTCCAGTTTTTTGGCGTGAACAGAAAAAAAAACTGGAGCGGTAAATAAACTGTGCGGTAAAAAATATTCATCTGTTTTATCTTGTAGGATAATTATAAGAACGTGACATCGCCGAACGATTTTTACAAAGGGATATAAGGTTGCAATACAACTAACAAAATGCGTACGTCTCAAGAGCCGCCGGAAACATTCACGGCTGTTCGTAAAACTACACCCATGGATAGGAATCCCTCGTAAGATCCACCTGGCAGCGAGGAATGAAAAGAACGATCATAAATTTGTACACAGTGAAAAAGGAGATAATGAAACAATTGAAAAAATCTGCTTTCACATTATGAACATAGATAGTTCTGCCTTGAGGCCTCCGGAAGCGCCATCGTAAATATATTTGATGATTAATAAAATTTTTAGATTGGATATTGAGGATATCGAAAAAATGACCTCGGAGGAAAAACCGGACGCAACTGTTTGTGACGAGTTTACGCAGCTGGGCAGGCTTCAAGCGGTAAGACCGGAAATTATATGTGATAAAATTATTCATTCGAATTAATCGAATTCTTTGTAAACATTAAATGTGGGTGATTGAAGCGTAGGTAGTCGACTGGATAGGAGCGAATATGACGATGCTTCTAACCGTCGCTGGAGTATTGGTTGGTCTTTGTGGTGGATTTGTTGGACGACTCGCCGACCTTTCCACAGGCTCTATAATGCTTGTCAGCTTTCCGGGCGAGATACTCATGCGACTATTGAAAATGGTGATTCTACCTCTCGTAATCTCTTCGCTAATAACCGGTATGTAGATCGTTCCGATATAATGTCAATAAAGAAATACAGTTGCTCTATATAAAGTATCTAGATTTAACTTAACGATTTATTATAATGAATACAGGAATGGCCCAATTGGACGTTAGATGTTCGGGTCGAATAGGTTTCCGTGCATTGATATATTATCTGGTAACAACAGTGCTGGCAACGACAGTTGGTATTGTTATGGTCCTGTCGATTCATCCCGGCGATCCGAAGGATAAGAGCCTCGTTGTGGTGGAATATGCTGAAGAACACAAAGTTTCGACTCTCGACGCCATACTCGATATAATTAGGTACGAAATTTCACCTAACATATAAGCGTGCTTCGAAATAGCCTAAATTTTGTATTTTTAGAAATGCGTTTCCAGAGAATTTGGTTCAAGCTTGCTTTCAGCAAGTGCAAACTACTTACATGAGGAAACCTGCAGTCGTAATTGACGGTACCAACATAACTGATTTTGTTATGGAACACACACTCGTCTACAAAGACGGCACGAACGTCATGGGAATTATTCTTTTTTGCATTACTTTTGGTCTGATGATCGGACAGATTGGTCCACGGGGAAAAATTATGCTTGACTTTTTCAATGTAGTCAACGAAATTGTTATGAAGCTTGTTAACATAATAATTCTGTGGTGAGTTAATTTAATTGAAGCCATCTGTATCGCGGCCCGTTTTTGACCAATCGGTACATTCCATCTTTCTCGCGTAATTTGTAACATCCCTCTGACGGTCTGTAGAAATTAGCATTTATTAACTGCATTAAAAAATATATATATCCATTTCAGGTACGCGCCCATTGGCATAATGTGCCTCATAGCCGGCAAAATAATGTCGATAGACAATCTCGCTGAAACAGCAAGAATGTTGGGCTTGTACATGGTAACAGTCATCGCGGGTCTTTTGATACACGCTGTAATAACTCTCCCTGCAATTTTTGGACTATTAACGCGACAAAATCCTGCAGTTTTTTTCAAGGGTATGGCACAAGCTTGGATAACTGCAATGGCTACGGCTTCCAGGTGATATTTCATACATTTTTTTAGATATTATTTTATATATTGTAAAGGGACGGTCTACCCCTCGGTAGATCTTTTCCCTTTCCGCGAGATGGCGAGTCGGCGGAGTGCTTGCGCAAGCGAAGTGGTCCCCGAGTCGCTATAAAGGCTCTACCTATCCTATCCTACAAGTATTTTCCTGTCCTCACAAGAATTGACAACTACCTCCTCGAGGTAACCCCAGAATGGGGCTTCGTTGTAATTTTATTATTTTATAGACTGCGTAAGCACGTATGCCTCGATATACGTGTCTCTGAACAGAGTAGGCTCACCGTCAGAGGAGAATATTCAGCCTTGAACGTCGGGTTGACTTTCAGTCCCCGAATTGCAAGACTGAAGAACTCCTTTGACTTTCCTAGTTCCCTTCGGTCATATGCGCGAGTGACTAATTAACGCTATCGCCTCATTAAAAGCGATCCTCCTTGAATGAGAGTGTGTTATACAGGGGTCAGCAATCCAGCTGCCTCCTTGAATAGAGCTCATGCGACGTGAAATCCCGTCCTCCACACCTTAACCAGTCGGTCCAGTACCGAACTCTTTACCTTCCATTTGGAAGAAGAGGATGTAATAAATCGTGAGTCCGATATTCCCCAGCAGGTTGCAAGACTATCTTTTTTTTTAATGAACCGCCGTTTCGACCGAAGAAACGATGGTCGTGGGGTACGCTGTTTCGACCGTCTATCATTAAAGTTTTTCTCATTCCTAGCAAGATTTGATCGAAACAAAAGTTTTCTTATCTGAAGTCAGTGGACGTCGAAACCACAATTTAAAACGAATAACGTGGAGAGATGGTCTGCGTAGTAGTTCCAACAAAATACTTCGTAAACTTTTTGCACAAAACCACCGTAGTGAAAACCACCGTGAAAACATGGTGATTTTTGCAGTGGTCGGCTCTGCTAGAGAATCGGGTGGTTGATTCCATGGTCGTTGCGTGGGTCGAAAAAACGAGTTCCGGCGACCTCGGAGTGGTCAATTCCACGATCGTTTTATCGGTCGAAAATTTAAAAAAACGATCAGACTATTTCAGACTTGCAAATCCTGTGAGTTTTGAGGGTTATTGGTCGTTTCCGTAATCGAAAAGTCTGATTTTGAACGGTCGAAACAGTGCACCCCTCACGACTATCGTTTCTTTGGTCGAAACGACGGTCGTGCAACCCGCTATTGCTCCCCTGCCCCGGAATATCGAAACGTTTCAATATATAATGATATGCGATATGCAGTAAGATTTACAATTTACCTTTTTAATTAACAGCGCTGCTACTTTGCCGATAACTTTTCACTGCTTGGAAGAGAACAACAAAATTGATTCGAGAGTAACAAGATTTGTTGTCGCAGTAGGAGCTACGGTTAATATGGATGGAACCGCATTGTACGAGGCTGTAGCTGCAATATTCATTGCACAGATGAATGGTATCTCGCTCGGATTCGGCCAAGTCATCACTGTGAGGTGACTATTGCATATTGCATTACCAAATCCGCAAGATGCTTATACATAACAAGCAAGAAAAATCCAAAGTTAAATAATTATTGTTACTTTTTTGTTTATTTTTAGTTTAACGGCAACGCTAGCAAGTATTGGGGCGGCTAGTATTCCCAGTTCGGCTTTGATAACGATGGTTTTGGTGTTAACCTCGCTAGGTCTTCCAACCGATGATATTTCATTGCTTTTTGCAGTCGACTGGCTATTGTAAGTTTAACTGTTTAACTGTTATTATTGCCTTAATTACAATGGTTATTTTCATAGAGACCGTCTGAGAACTTCTATCAACGTACTTGGCGACGGCTATGGTGCCGGAATAGTCTATTATCTCAGCAAAGACGAGCTTGAAAAAATGGATATGGATAGGAATATGGAGAATGTCGAATTGGGACCGTTTCCTAGCTCGGCTCCTCTAGTTTTCAAGTTTGAAGAGGCTCAAGATATTGGCGGTACAAATGCAAATAGAAAAATGTAGTATCATTATCGGTGGCTAAGCTTCGTATTTTGCATTTGAATAATCGTTCGTTCTATTGGGGTATTTTGTCGTTACACCGATACCCTAAGCATTACGGGATCATTCACTTTTGTCTCTCCTTTTTCCTTATCCGCTGTCGCCGGTTCGATTCTTGGGTCCGAAGCTTTGTCGCGTCCCATCAGGTATCAGTAGTCTCGGACGTATGGATATAGTGGTAATTCGTACGCCCTATCTCCAGAGATACGTCCTCGTCCGTTTTCCTTACACGTACGGGACTTCAGTCTCGAGAATCGAACTGACACTTTCCAGTCTTTCGGTTTCCCATACCGCGGCGCTGACCTTTTCCCGCTACCGGCTATATAGTGGGTTCCGAACCGCTTTTTCGCAGAAAAAAAACACCACAGAAAATTCTTGGTGCTTCCCGGGAATCGAACCCAGGACTACTGCATGTGAGTCGCGCTCCTATCCACTCGGCCACGCTCACCGTTCATCTGTCGTTCTATTTATTAACTGTATAATATTGGGAAAAATAAAAGAATATAGATACAAACGAAGGCGACAATGATACACATTGCAGAGAAAAATGAAAGTAGTTTACTATTTTACCCAACACATATTGACGTGTAGTGGAGACAAAACCTCTGTTGTTCGGAAGTACAGTGAAATACGCATAGAATGCATCATACCATCTTTCCTTAGTATACGTAAACCATACCGTATATCCCATGGAGGTATTGCCGATTGAACGAAAATGGCCGATCAGCGGGCCAGTGTAGGCGTAACGATGTTAGTACCCCAACCTTCGGGCTATGTTTGATCAAGTACGTTTGACCAAGTATGTTGCTTTCCACGACAGTTTATAATATTCGATTTTCTTTATTTTTCGGAAGATCTCGACCGAACTTCGACAGCACGCCGAATCGTTTATGTTATTAATGCAGTCCTGCAAGATTTGTGACATACGCGTTGCATAGTAACGATGAAGAGTGAAAACTAAGAAATCACCTACTTTCCAGGTGATTTCTTAGGAACAGGAAGGTCCAGCAGCCCTTTAAAAGTATGTTTTAAACCGGCAGTGACGTCAGACGGGAAAACATCACTTCCGGTTTTTAAATCTTGGTTTTTGACCGGAAATGGAGTCATACGGGAAAACCTAATTTCTGGTTTAAAAATCTCATTTTTGGACCGGAAATAATATCATACAGCAAAACGTTACTTCCGTTTTGAAAATCACATTTTTCGACCGGGATGAACGTATTATCGGTATGACCTAACTTCCGGTCGAAAAATAAGATTTTCAAATCGGAAGTGACGTATTTCCGGTATGTCATCACATCCAGTCGAAAAATGGGATTGTCAAACAGGAAGTGACGTATTTCCCGTATGACGTCACTACCCGTCAAAAAGTGTGATTTTCAAACCGGAGATGACGTATCTCCGGTATAAGGTCATTCCAGTCAAAGAGTGAGATTTTCAAACCAGCAGTGTAGTAAAATACAGCCAATGCCTCTGCTAATGCTAAAAGTTTGTAGCAAATTGCAGCTGATATTGAAACGCGCCCTAGGGTTATTACTATTACCCAACCGTACCTCTCACCAATGACGATATGCATCCGTGTGCCTCACATACACACCGGTTGTACACAAAACTGGTATTGTAAAGCAACGTCGGATTCGGACACAATAAATTAACCTCGCGCGTCGACCTCCGCGACTCGATATCGCAATATTTTTCACTCCGGCACTATTTCCTCGAGTGTCGATGTAACACGGCGATCTTTCGTACGCGTGATAAGAAGCGTCTACCGAGAAAAAAAAAAGTTCGCGATGGCTGTGCCGATCAGTGAGATCTGCGAAAACACGAAGCTCGCCCGAGAAACGGCACTGACTGGAAACTACGACACATCGGTTGTTTATTATCAGGGAGTCGTTCAGCAGATTCATCGGTTGCTCGCGAGTATCGCCGATGCAACGAGGAAGGCGAAATGGCAACATGTCCAGCACCAAATCGTCGAGGAGTTCGAGAAAGTCAAAGCGACCTCGAACACGCTGCAGCTTTTCAAAGCCGACACGCACAGCGAGAGACTGATAGGCTCGTCCTGCGTGGCCTTCGAGGAACCGACTAGAGATCCGACTCTGTGGTCGTGCGCGGGTTCGGGAGGTAACTGGAGCCAACCTGTCGTCCGCGATCCCGATGTCTGGCCGCCTCTCACGCCCCTCGAGCAAAAAACCACCAAACCCCAAAAGTTTCAGCACAAGTATCAGAATCGTGCGGCCGCTCGCAAAACACTGACCGGCAAAAAACCCGACGCGAAGGTAAACGCGAAGAAGGATGAGAAAAAAAATTCGAAGAGGGACGATCCGACGAAGCTTCAGGAGAAGCCGGAAGGCGAGAGAGTCGACATGGAGGTGGAGGATCGAAAATTCGAACCCTCCGGCAACGACAGGGACCTCGTGGATTTGTTGGAGCGGGACATCGTGCAGAAAAATCCTAACATTCGCTGGGACGACATAGCCGATCTTCACGAGGCCAAGCGCCTGCTGGAAGAGGCCGTCGTTCTGCCGATGTGGATGCCAGATTTTTTCAAAGGCATTCGGCGTCCGTGGAAGGGCGTGCTAATGGTCGGACCGCCCGGAACGGGAAAAACTATGCTCGCCAAGGCGGTAGCGACGGAATGTGGAACTACATTCTTCAACGTGTCGTCCTCGACGCTTACTTCGAAGTACAGGGGCGAGTCGGAAAAGCTCGTTCGTCTTCTCTTCGAAATGGCGAGATTCTACGCACCGAGCACGATCTTCATAGACGAGATTGACTCGCTGTGCTCCAGACGAGGATCCGAGTCGGAGCACGAGGCTTCGAGGAGAGTCAAATCGGAGCTGCTCGTGCAGATGGACGGGATCAGCTCGAACAGCGAGGATCCCAGCCGGGTGGTCATGGTTCTGGCCGCCACCAATTTTCCGTGGGACATAGACGAGGCGCTTCGCAGGCGACTGGAGAAACGAATTTACATTCCGTTGCCGAACAGCGAAGGGCGCGAGGCGCTGCTGAAGATCAATTTGAGGGAGGTCAAGGTCGACTCGTCCGTTAATCTTACGGACGTCGCGAAGAAACTCAAGGGATACTCGGGCGCCGACATCACCAACGTGTGCAGAGACGCTTCTATGATGTCGATGCGCAGAAAGATCGCGGGCCTGAAACCCGATCAGATAAGACAATTGCCGAAGGAAGAGTTGGATCTGCCTGTCTCGGCGGACGATTTTCACGAGGCTATCGAGAGATGCAACAAAAGCGTTTCGCAGGAAGATTTGGAGAAGTATGAGAAATGGATGAACGAATTTGGATCGTCGTGATATCGCGTTCGGACTGTGAATATTTTGTACTGAACTGAGAACTGTTTCTCGCAGCATATCGATCGTGTGGAAGATCTTGGTTTTTTTTGTTGTATTTATTATTGCCGAATTGAGAGATGGATTCTTCAGATTTTAGAATAAGCATCGATGCCGACCTACATTTTTGCTGATTTGCTGAAATACACAGTTGTGTACTGCTAAATAACGAAATGCTTCAGTTATATTTCAATTTGCTTACTATCAATGAAACTAAAATTATTGGCCACCACTAAGGCCCGATCAGTCTGATCAGATAAAGAAATCACCGAAGGAAGATTGGATTTTACGGCTTTGGCGGTCGTTTTTCACGGGGCTATCGAGAGATGTAACAAAAGCGTTTGGCAGGAAAATTTCAAGAAGTATGAGAAATGGATAAATAAATTTGAATCATCGTGATATCGTGTTTGTACAGTAGATGTTTTGTACTGACCTGAGGCCTGCTTCTCACAGCATATCGAATATGTGAAAAATCTTGTTTTTTTAAAATTATTTCCGAGATGCGAGATGAGTGCTTCAGATTGTGCAATAAAAATTGATGCCGACGTATATTTTTGCTAATTTAAATAGAATTAATTGAAATAACACAATTAAGTTGAAATTAATGAATTATTTCCGAGATGCTAGATGGATGCTTCGGATTTTGCAATGAATATTGAAGCCGACGAATATTTCCGCTGATTTAAATACACATTCGTGAACTGCTGAATAACAAAATACTTCAATTAAATTCCAATTTGCTTACTATTAATGAAACTATATTATTGCCCACCTATAAGAGCTACCCAAGTGTGCAACACTTTTATTCGGCACTCCGTTTCCGTGCATGTCGTTTTCTTTCCGCACTCTAGACAAGGTGTGCAAACGTCTGAAAATGAATAATCAATTATCTGTTTTCCGAAATAAGTATATGATGCCTGAAAAATTTGTTAAAAGTATTAACAGCGTTTTACACTGTTTTATAAAGTAAATCGCTTAGTATGTGTGATCGGTACAAGAAAATGCAAAAATGCAAAAGGGCCATGACAGAATGCGATTTATCGTTTATGTTTGATGAATATTTTATTACAGTTGCTATTTTTCTTTCGTAACAAATATATTTGTACATACATTTTTGTAACATATTGAATAAAGACATATGAGAATGCAGGATCTTCATATATTCGAATTGTATATTGTCTGATAAGCGATACCAAATTAGTAACCAGGTAAGGTTGTCAAACCGGTGCACCCAGATTCCGAAAATAATTTCCCCCTCCAATGACCGCCGAGGCTGTAACCTGAAATACCAACGATATTACATTTACCCTTTCTTCCAAGGCCTGATAACCATCGGACGATATAACACCAATCTCAAAACCTTAGCAGCGTTTTTTATTATAGTAACGTCTTCGGATACTGCTTGTGGTTCCTCAACTTCCGACGCGATTCTCTTCGGCTTATTGTCTTCAACGACCCCAACTTGCTTCTGCCATAAGAAAAACTTGCTTAAATCAATGAAGCTGCTCTCAAGGCGATATGCCCGCCCTCCCATCTACCCTAAGCTGAGCTGATAACAAAAACTGTAATGACTGCCGTTTCGAGTTCTGAGACAGCTGGCAGACCATTACAAGGAAAAAGAAAATTGTCTTTTCCTATATCCGCAGGGAAAGACAATTTTCTTTTTCCTCAGCTGTTGTCGGTCTGAAATCGGCATTGATTATTACAAATTTTGTTACCGACGCGTAACAAAATTCATGCAACTTTAAGCCGCCTATAGAAACCGTCGCAGTGGTACCCTAGCGGATTCAGCCACTATGCAAAGCAACAGCGGTTACCACCAAGAATACCGCAGTGGTTTATTGTCAAAACGTAACCGCACAAACCACTGTGAAAACCGCAGGCCCAGCGGGCTCAACATTTCGAAAGAGACCTTGCGGTACAAACCACCGTCGGATTAAATCCGAGTACACTTGCAACACCGTGGTTGTTGCCGCAGGCACTACCGCTCAATCCACCGTTTGAGTAAACTCGGCTGAGCCTGCAACACAGTGGTTGTATCGTCGAAACTACCATTCAAACCACCATCCGAGTAAACTGAAGGGAGCTTACGGGACGGTTGTTTTACTGTCGAAATCAGTTTTCAGTAGTAGTTTTGATGACAATACCACGGTGATGCAAGCTCGCTAGAGTTTATTCGGACGGTGGTTTGTACGACGGTTATTTTAAAACCCACCACATCATATCCCTGATAGACAAGCGCCATGAAAAGTAGCAATATTGGCGCGGTATTTGCGACATGTGCGGCACATGTCGCTATTATTGCGCCAACTGCTACTTTTCGTGCCGCTTGTCTATCAGGGATGCTTCCGTCGGAACTTTTGGGTCCGCTGTGTCCGTGGTTTTCCCAGTGGTTTGGTCGGTTACGTTTTGACAATAAACCACTGTGTTTTTTTAGTGGTTTGATTGGTGGCTGAGTCCGTTAGGGTAAACCTAGAGATTAAATAAAACTTTGTAAATTACAGTGAACCTATGTCTAGTTGCTGATATTGATTTTTTTTTAGTTTCATTCATTCATTCATTCGTCATTCATACTTGGGGGTGATGGACAGAGTCCTTTTTGGAATCCCTTTTGGCATGCTTCTCCTCGCTTTTTCTTCGATCCTCAATGGCATTATTCAATGCAGTCTGTTCAGCTGATGTGAGGACCACCAGTCTCGGATCCATAGCGATCCAATCGCTGTGAATCACCTGATCCATTTTCCATCGCTTCGACACGTCCGGCTCCAACAGATTTGTTACCAATTTTTTAACATTTTCACTGAGGCTATGAGCGACCTTGCCACGAAACTTCCATCGCCGATTCATTTGTAATTCGCAAAGACGCTGTATATTTGGATCGTCGAAGGGCATCCTTCTGTTCAGAATTATGTATAAAATTACGCCGAGGGACCAAATATCCGCGATCTTCGGATTGTACGGTGATGCGCGGAGTATTTCCGGTGCGGCGTAGGACAGCGAACCGCAATAAGTGTCGCTCAGAACTCTTTTTCCCCGAGCGTCTATAACGTAACGGGCGAAACCAAAATCCGCCAGCTTCACGTTGAAATTCGACGTTAACAAGACATTTTCGCACTTCATGTCTCGATGCGCTATTTCCATTTCGTGTAGATATTGCAGACCTGGAAAACAAAGTACACACACACAGAAACGTTTTTTTATGTTAAATTTCCGAATCTCCCAGTATTGTTCTTCTCCGAATTGCCACAGAAGAATTAAAATATTTCTTCCAACGGTAAATAAATGCTCCGGAACGATACTGTAACTCTGGTAAATGAATTTACACACTGATAAAAAAATACAGTTGAGTCAACTAAGATTCGGGCAGGGACGTTCAACTAAATATTTTGTTGGTACAGTTAAAAAATTGGTTAGTTCAACAATTTGTTGGGTGATTTCACCAAAATATTTTTGAGTCATTAAAATATTTTGTTCGACCATATAATAATATTTATTTGAACGTCCTTGCCCGAATCTTAGTTTATTCGACTGTACTTTTTTATCAGTGCACACTGCAAACGAATAAAGATCGCCGAAAAGTGTCTCTAAATAGTTTCTTAAAGTCATCGGATACATCGATCATTTTTTTAAGAGTTTTAGGATGCAACTTTAAAGGACTCTTCGAGACAGCGTTGTTTACGACTTGTCGACAAACGACCCATTGGACGACTGAAAAATTATTTAGACATAATTTGCCAATGTTTTTTATGTTCGTGTTCAGTACATTGAAAATCTTTCGACCGAATTTCGATTAACAAAAGGGTTTAAGCATTCTGACGCTGTTACTGAAATATGTTATCTGTCGATAAATGCGTGCAACTCGGTTTCGTGTAACGATAATAATGCAAACACCTAGAGCCAACTGGCGAAACCAGACTCGAGCTTGACTCTCGGCGACCGCCCCGTTCTTCAATATGAATTCGAGAAGATCACCGTTCTCAGCGAACCGCATGAAAATGAAGTATTTTGTGCGCCTTTGAAAAATACTGTGGACGTGAACGATGTGGGGATGATTAAGTTTCACGAGGATATCCAACTCCCGCGGCAGAAACTTTTGAACGAAGTCCTCGGCCGCACTCGATGTGTCCACGATCTTGCAGGCCAGAGTGTTGTGTCGGTCCGGCTCGTTTTCCGGTTTGTACTCGGCCAGGAAAACCTTGGATGTATTTCGCACCGTGTCAATGATTTTTACCAATTTATTGATATGTGACAATTAATTAATATTTTTATTCCTTTGCTGTTTAACATTTTTCGGGAAATAGGGTAATTTTTGTAAACACTTTCAAGAATAAACTTTTGTGTAATCTGTGGATCTGGACACCCCCAGTACAGTGCAGATCAGCCTGAAGAAGGCTCAATGAGGTCATGAAGAAATCCGAGTCGTAGGACTTCTCCAAGACGCCCTCAGGATCAACGTAAAATTGTTGACGAATGTTAATGTCAAATTGTGACGAATGTTAATGTCAAATTGTGACGAATGTTAATGTCAAATTGTTCACGAATTTCAATGTCAAGATGTTAAATTTAATGTTGTATGGGCTGTCGATCTCATTTTTTACCTTAGCGTAGGAGCCCTCGCCTAGTTTCTTCACAAGTCTGTAGCCGCGCGTCTGCAATGTTGCATCTTCGGATGGTGTCTGATTGAGCTGTGGCTGCGACATAGAACTTGGCGAACCACCGCTGGCATCCTACCTCCTCCGCTAACGTAATTTATAAATCATTTATCTTTGAGTCTCTCGGCTGTAAAATGCCCTAACGAAACCACACCATCGTCGGTTGAAGTACTTGCCATATTCCTTCGCAATGACTCCTTTGACTGTAATACTTTCCGCATACAGCGAATTTATTAGACCACTCTGGATTCCGAGAAACATTGTTTGTGTATCGGTCGAAACGTACGTCCTTTAATCAACTTGATAATTGCAACTGACAATTATCAAGGTGATTATACATCTGAAAAAAAATCCATTTTCTAAGCTTTTTTTGCTGCAACCAATTTTCGATGCAACAATGATTAATTAACACAAAATGTGTACTTCATTTAAACAGCACTGAGCTCAAGATTTTTCGTACTTTCGTAAATTTTGATCTTTATGCTCAACAGCATTTAGTCGTATCAGTAGAATTGGTGTGGTGACTTGTATAAAATGTTTACAGAGTAAATCCAACGGAAATTATATGTATAAATCTCTCTATATATGATTCGTTTATATGACATTGAGTGATGATGGTAAATAACGATGCGAAAGGGGCTCAGAGTCCACTCTGGCGAGTCGTTATTCAGAATCAAATTTTCCAGCTTTATTAGCTTTTACAAGCCTTTACCATTAATCGGATTAGGGCGTTTACTTGGATTTGTGAGGTCGAAGTTTATTCTCATTCAGGGGTAATTAACCTCCATATAATGAGGTTGGTGAGAAATTATTGTCCCCGGAAATGATCGAGCGATGGATACCCTACGCCGTACAGTCTTTATCGGGGGGTTCCCCTTTTTTTAGGGAACAGGGAAACGAACTGCGAATTTAGAAGCTATTGGATGTGTGCCACTGTTTACTTAATGTACCATTAATTTGGTGCACACCTTCAAAATAAATATTATCGTCTGCAAGAACATCCGAAGATCTTTTTCACTCGATGCCAAGTTCGCGGGACGCCGATATCTGCGATAAACATAATTATTATTTATTAATTATACCTTCTTTGACAGAAAAAAAATCAGTATTACCGGTCCATTAGAAAAAATAAAATTTAATTTTGTATAGAACAATGATTTGCGGTTATTGACAGTGTTTTCAATTATTTCATAGCATCATCATTTCGTTATGATATATTTCATGACTATCATGTAAAATATTTGGAAGTGGATAATGATAGAAGTGCCGGAAATATATAATCCTGTGTAGACTTTAATAATATTAATCACAATGAAGCATAACTTTAGACGAATATATATTTTTTTAAATCATCAT
This sequence comes from Ichneumon xanthorius, assembly GCA_917499995.1. Lineage (NCBI taxonomy): Eukaryota > Metazoa > Arthropoda > Insecta > Hymenoptera > Ichneumonidae > Ichneumon > Ichneumon xanthorius. The sequence continues at coordinate 23,189,942 of OU824201.1, forward strand.
TTAGGGTTTGAAAAAACATTCCGAGCGAGACTTTTGTCGCAAATGCACATGAGCTACGAGATAATGAAATGAAAACATATGCGCGCTTCCGATCGATTTTCGTCTCCTAGGATAGTATCTCTCTTATAACTGATAGAGGAATTCATGGAAGGAACAGATGTGTTTCGTCCTCTGTGGGATCGACATTATCACTATCTGAACAGAAAATCATTTATACGTTTCGAACGAATGGACTTTCAATTATGACATCAATATTTCTGTCTTACATTTTAATTCCGAATTAAGTAACATGGAATGTTAGAGCCACAAAATGTTGTTCACTGAAGTGTATGCGAATACCTTCGTACTCGAGGAGGTATGTGAAACTGAAATAATCTGCTTATAATAATCGATCAGGTAACTTTTTGATACATATTAATGATATCAATTTTCGAACCGGAAGTTACGTTTTTCCGGTCTGACTTCACTTCAAGTCGAGAAATGCGATTTTCAAACCAGAAGTTACGTATTTCGGGTAAATAATCGAAAATCTAAATTTCCGGTTTCTAAATTCCATGACCCATAGCGAAGACGCGAAGCACCCGAGCCACAATGACCTGCTAATAACAAAATAAATGCAGATAAATTAATATTTCCGATATTGATTTTAGGTTGATAAAATCGTTCGGGAACGCTGGAGAATCATTAAACGAACAACGCCATATGGTTGGCTTACTGTAAATTCTCGCGGATCGACAATCTCTCGTAAAGACGCTGATGTATTGTCAGCGCTCGCCATCAAAGTGAGTACGATGCACTACAAAAGTAAATGCCGAAGTGTAATTCTAAAGTTCACACGGTATAATATCAAAATGATTTTTTGATTATTTATAGAACAGTTATGATTAATCGCTTTGGTATCAATATTAGATTATCTAACAAGGTTTCAAAGTTTAGTAGCTTAAGAACCACCAAAGTGATCGACTCAGAATAATTAAAAAAAAAAAAAATGTTTTTGTTTTTTCATACCCTTTCGTGATTTTAGCTATTTATTTAGCTATTTATGCGCTATTTCGTCGAAGCGTAATTCTAAAGTTTACGCGGTACAATATATAAAAAATATTTTCCGATTATTTATAGAACAGTTATAATTAATCGCTTTTCGTATAAATATTGGATGATCCAACGAGGTTTCAAGTTCAATAGCTTAAAACCCATCAAAGTGACCCGCTCAGAACAATTGAAAAAAAAATGTTTTTTTTTCTTTCATACACTTTCGCGATTTATATTTCTCAATAAAACACTATTTACCGAATGTTCAGGTCTTCCTTTTATAATTTACCGTGCACTTTAGATCGGATACGAAAACTGTAAGGAAACTGTTCGGAGAGTCCGAGACGCCTGTCAAGATGTACACCCGAACTATGTGACGAGGATCGCGATGCTTATGCTAGATGAGACTTATACCGCCGTAATGCTCAAGTGCGCAATATACTGTTTATGTATTTCCAATTGCTTCGAGATCGTGTGAGCCGTTTTATAGTGTGGAATTAGCAACAACACTATTGTGATCTATCGTTACAGAAGACGCAAAAGGGAATCCAAATGGCAGAATACGATATTGAGAGATCTGCCACCAACAGTATTTACGATTTCCAGAGATATATTTTTTTCAAGCGATACACAACACGGTACCTTAAATTAATCTCTAAACGCTAAAAAAATGTAATCAATAAAAGAAAAATTTCTACACAATTTGAATTAATTCTTCATTGGTGATTTCGTCGATCACAACTAGAATATCTCATAAAGGCGTTCGTATCACGCTAAATTCAGTAAATATAATGGTATAGATTATTGTTAATTGTCTTTTTTTTACATTTTACTTTCGTTGAAATCGCTCGATATATTCCATCCCTAAGCTGGTAGCTTGGAAGCTGCGCATAGAGGTCGAAAATTGGGCGTTCGTATTCTTGGTCTGTCAGCAACAATACATTAGGCACTAATTATTTATCGAATTTTATCAATAAGTCGCGGCTATATCGCAATACATTTGTCAATAGTAAAAATACGCACTTTAAGAGCAATATGCACGATACAGTATCGCATTGGTCGGTGGAAGTCTAACGTTTTTATTTATTATCTCGCACGATGATTCTGGAAGTAGAGTGAATCTTGCATCCTTCATCTTTACCATAATAGGTACAATAATGCATTTAAAAAATGTACACCTTTTTTCAATTTTAATGGCTTTTTGAAAACACCTTATTTTCCTTGTCGAGGATTTTGCCATATATTATCCGGGTGCACGTTAACGTACATACTGCATCCGGCAAGTGGCTTCCAACATACCGAACGTCTTTGTTTGCGTGTCATTTGCAGATTGTAACAATCTGTGGGTTTTTTTTGTTAACAAATCGAGGCGTTGCGTTCCATATACGACTTTACAATGTGAAAAATAACATATTATTTTGAATTACAGGTTTCGCCAAAAATTTGGTACTCATTTCAGCCTTTGAAACGATACAATACTTCTACGACGGTTAACTCGATTATTAAATTATCCAACATCCGAACATTTTTGTTTGCGTGTTATTTGCAATTCATAAGAATCAGTGGATTTTTTCGTTAATCATTTGAGTCGTGATGTCCGTATACGAAGCAACTTTTCAAAGCGAAAAATCAGATATTGTATTGCATTAACGATTTCACACAGAAATACGGTTCTCTTTTGAACCTTTGAAAAGATACAATACGCCAACGAGGGTTTCGCGATTATTCAATTATCCAACATACTGAACGTCTTTGTTTGCGCGTCATTTGTATTTCACAAGAGTCTGTGGGTTTTTTCATTAACCATTTGAGGCGAGGCGTTCCACGTCTGAAGCAACTTTTCAGAGTCACAAATAACATACTATCTTAAATTAAAGGTCTCGCAAAAAAAATGTTGTACTCTTTTGAGCCTTTAAAACGATACAATACTTCAACGAGGCTTAACTCGATTATCAATTTATCGACAAACTTCTCTCGCACATTCGCGACGTTGGTCACTCGAAACGTGATTCGAGTCGAGCTTAGCGCAGTCAATCGTAAGAGATCCATAGTAGCAAGAAATGAATACAGCAATAATAATAAAACCGAACGAAAAGCCACGAAAGCGTGCCATACCATAATGCAACGCTGCAAAAACAGATAACGGCAGTACAAAGTATATCTCGAAAATGGGTCTCTTACGGACTTACCATGTTGCCAAGTATCTCGAACCCGGCAACTATCGCGATATATGTTTACTATTCTTCCGATGTCGTGAACATTCATTAGGCACAATATACAACGCGGTGTATAAGATTCACTTTTAACATTGTTACAATACAATCGATCTCCGCAAATCTACCGAGTCTCTTGTATAACGTCACATTCATTTATTCACAATCGAACCATCGGTTATTTTTTTTTTCACTAAATCATCATCCATTCGTCTATTCGATCGTCCACTGGTACATCATTCTATTAGTTATCATCCGCAAGACTGCGGTTAACAATAACTTAATCATGAGCTCAGTAGCCTAGTTTCCTAGATTCGGATTGAGTGCTTAATATACATCGTATGGGTGCAACACCACTAGCGCTAGTGATAAAAGATATGGAATTGGGCCCCTGACGAGTCAACAAACAAATAGCAATGGCCCGCGCTTCCTTTTGTTATGTCGAACACTTAATCAGTACGCAGTCATTCTTATGAATAAAAATGCGTTCAACCGCTTGTACAGCCAAGAGTTTTTGGCAATGGAGTTTAATTTTTACTTCAGCCACCCTCCGATTAGAGCCTTCGTGAATATTTATATGCAGCCGATGACACGCTTGTGTTCTCCGACTTCCAGATCTGAAAAACGTTTAATTGTGGCTGTTAGAGTGTAAATTCTTCATCGGCAAAGGGCGCGATAACAATAAAAGATAACGGACGACGAATGGCGATAGTAAATCAAACGATAGATAAATGATTGCATGAGTTTTTGTATCTACGAAAAGTCAGTTGTTGCCCAGACAAATTATTTTTAATTTACCCCTATTTACCCGCTATTTGTTACGTGGTGGGCAGCATTTTAGTTACGTGATATCGATACATCAATTAGCCTTCCTTCAAGATTTTTGATGTCTTACAAATGCGAATGAAAAACTTCACGACATTCAAAAGCAAGAAAAGAGAGCGAGCCCTGATAGAAGTAGAAGTTGGTTTTCTCGAAGTCTATCGAGGTTAAATTTGGATCGCTGTTTATCAGCGCGTTCTCATTATTCATAGTATTTCATAGTACAGCAAATGTGAGCATTAGTCGAGTTAGACTTACGAGTTAGTTTAAGATGTCTTTTGGTCGAATGAACCTGTGATTTGTGGTTAGATTGTGGGTGAGTTGAGATTAGGGCTGCCCGGAGTCGACGAGGGCGTCGATGGTGTACCTGGTGGCGATGCTTCCAAGGGACAAACGAGATTCCCGTAGTCCACCTCGCTTTTACTTTTCTTGCGCTTCAGTGTGAACTGCGATTTCTTTGGTACCTTTAAAAAAAAATTAACGTTATATTTTGTAAGCGAGTCTGCCAAGACTATAACTCTACTTTAGAGTTACCAAGACTATATATCTACGTAACTCTATCATAATAGCAATTTATGACAGAGTTTTACTCTATCATAACAGGTATTATGATAGGGTGATTTATGATAGAGTAAAACTCTATCATAAATTACTTTATATTATATCTTTAATTATATTTAATGTTTGTTCTACTGATTTGTCCTTTTCCCAATCTACAGTAAGAATGAATGGTCAAATAGTTTTCGCAGCACATTAGCTAGTCGAATGCCCCCACCTTCAATCTAGCCGTAAGCGTGAGTGGCACGAATCCAAGAGTGCTTTCCATTTCCCGTTTGTGCTGAACGACTTCGCGTCCCAGAATCTGATTGAAGTGGGTCGTGAGATGTCGGCGAAGAAGCGTTTTAGCTGGGGGAATGCTGAGCAACGCTGCAAGGAGCTCGGACGTGAAACGACCCTCGTGAATAATTAGACCCCCGTGAACTCCGGAACCCCGCATATTCGGTGCGTATTCGGCCAGATCCACGACTCTCAGCCATTCCATGACTCGGTGATTCGACCACAGAGCGACGTTGCTGCCGTCGGCTCCGTTTCCATTAACCGATCGTCTCTCGAGATTGTCGAACTCGAAATTCAACTCGCGCAACACCTGAATTCCTCGGCGCAAACTGGCCGCGTGTAATTGAGCAGTAACGCCAAGATTCAAAAGATCCTCCGTCGTCAATCGGTGTAGAACCCTGCCGTCCACCTTGGCGTTATGGAAAGCTTCCTTGTGCTGAGGAAGACCGACGTCATCCAGCCATCGTAGTACCGCTGTACAGTCCATCTGAAAGAGTAGATTCATTTTTGTAAATGCGAAAAATAGTCGGCGTATCGGGGGCCTTCAAACCCCTTTTTATAAAATTTTGTATAAACAAAATTTCTCAATTTTGATGCCGGATTGAGTTGTACGAAACATTACCTTTTCCGAGCCAAGAAATCCGACACCGTTGCACCGCTCCGATTCAATGGCGTAAAGTAATTTCTTTCTGTGCAAGCTGTTCTTTATGTCGAGCTCCTTTTCTATTTGGTTTTGTGTTGCATCGAGCAATTTCGTTCCCGTCGCTCCCCATCTCCTCAATTCGGCGGCGTAACACTCGAGACCTAGACGTGATAGCCACTCTTCAATTTCCTCCATCTGGAGTTCGGACAAGGCTTTGGGTGGGGTCTCTTCTACGCGAGCGGGCACCTCGCCGATTACAGTTTTCTCTTCTTCAGCTAAACAGACAAATAATCATTAAACAATCAATTAATCAAGTGTCCATAAATTGGTTAATCAATTTTTTCGAGTATGACTAAAGGAACCACAAAAATATGCTATTCATCAGAATTAGCATACGAAAGCTTCTTGTGTTCCTTTAGTTATTTGCCGTTAGAGGTATAAGTCACTGCATGAATTTGATTGTTATTTCATAGTTGTTACTATTTTGATAGAAAAACAATATTGCATACTCGAGTCAGCGCAATCTCGGGAAAATTTTATTCCCAGTACTAAACCTGCTGGTTTTTTCGATGAAAGTTTGATAACATTTAACAAACGGAATGACTAAAGAAACAGCAAAAATAGTAATTGTATTCTGATGAACAACCATTCAGAATCAGCATACCAAAGGTTCTTGTGTTCCTTTAGTTATTTTTCGTTAGAGATATAAGTAACTCCATGGATTTGACAGTTATTTCATAATTGTTATTATTTTTACACAAAAAACAATATTGCGTACTCGAGTTTGCGCAATCTTGGGAAAATTTTATTGTACTAAAGCCGATGGATTTCCGATCGAGCGTTCGATAACATTTAACAAAACGGTGTTAGCGACGTTTCAGGGGTTTGAAAATGCACCGATGGTTTTACGGATTAATGTTACTTGCGCCAAGGCATTGAGTACGAACTTTGCAAGCATCTTGCAAAAGAATTTCATGATTTAGGCTTTTCAGGTTGGCGTCTCTCAACATGTTCAAACAAATGTTGAATAACGGCAATGTGTTTGTAAGTTATGCGGGAAGTGGTGAGTTCACGAATCATGCCCAAACGTAGCCAAAACACCATGCCATCGCAAACGTTTCGTCGCGAAGGAAGAAGTGCATAGTGACGAGTTCTAGATTGAACCTAAAACTGGGGCGGATAGACATCTCGCGGATGATCCTCTGACGGCCAACGGCACAGTAGTTTGGGCTGCAGAAATTTGATGCGGGACCTTACCGAACGCGACGCCTTTCTTCGACGTCGTCGGTGGCCTTGGGAGACTGCTGTACTGTCCTGCGTGTCTGCTGAATCTCTCGCCCTACGGGCAAAATAAATTCAAATTGTAAATACGAGAAAGTCGTGACGAATTATCATTTTAGCGACCTAATCAAAATATTTTTTACCATTACATTATTTATTTTCTTTTAATTTTTTATATGACATTTATAATATGTTGTAGAATTTGACTCGGTTTACAATTGTAAACAGGCTTTTTTCGTCACCAAATAAATAAATAAATAATTACGTCATATGTTTTTTATAATTCAACCCTTGTCCGCCAATAAACGTAACCCCTCTTTCTGGCATACTCTACGTTATGAATATTTTCGGAATGAAAGACAATCAATAAATAATTAACTCACGTTCGAAACGGGACTATTGGTATTACGCAGTGCAACATTCTCGTGTTCCAGACTGGCCTGTCTGAGTTTCATTTCGGACAACGAACTGAGAAGTTCGAGCTTTTGCGTCTCCAGTGCACTCCTCGACAGTACTTCCTTGACGGTGACAAATAAAAAAAAAAGTTGAAGAAAACTTAAATAAATATAAACCACATATAAATTAAATACACAATATATAAACTAACTACTTAGTTATATATATATAACTAACTAAATATGAAACTACACTGTAAAAAAAAATTGTTAATTTAATGCACCAAACTAGAAGTTTTTATGCAAAAACTGGTACATTAAATTTAATGTACAAATGTGATGAAAAATTAATATATTTTTCTATAGAAATTAAAGTAAATTATTAAAAAAACAAAGTGTTTCCAACGTTTGTAATTTTGTATCACGATTGTACATAAAATTTAATATACAAGTCTTTGCATAAAAACTTCCAGTCCGGTACATTAAATTCCATACTAATTTTTTTTACAGTGTACAAATGAAACGTTGAAATAAATGAATAAAAAAATTCAACAATAATAAGCTGACAACCCGACATTGAAGTATTGTGAGCCGAGAGAAATGAACGATACAAAAATCGCTGAACAAGGAGACTGCAAATTTATACCCATGTATGGAAATACCTTTTGCAGCACGTCTTCCATTTGCCGAAGCGCGTCCTTCTTTTCCTGCAGCATATTCTCAAGTTCCAAGATCTTACTGGACTGCGCGTCGACTTGCTCCGAAAGAACCGAAACCTCCATGTGCAGAGCACCGCGCTCGTTCTCCAATTTTCGGAGGCGTTCCTGCAACAACAAAGCAAGATGTTAAAAGCCGTGCAAAAAAACTGCAAAGCCATTTGTAGACGAAGGTGGGATAAAATAGTACACTATCTTTTATAAGACCAATTGTCGTAAATTAATTATCAATAAATGTCACTAACTAAAACAAGCGCGCTACGAGCTCGATGGACGGATGAAGTCGGCTCTGCAGCATTGCCATCATCGACCAATCAGGGCTCGACAAAATTGGCTTTTATTGTATGAATTGTTAGTTCGATTCACAGCTCACCCATTTCGATAAAATAAATCTTCAAACTCACTCTTCGGCATGATACACAAAAATCGGAACGGGTTAAGAAATTGTTGCATAGGCGATGTTTAGCACGATTTTATTGACACGCCGTCGCATATTCGTGTACAATTTTTTTTTCTTTTTTTTTTGGTACCTCGGTATCGTTATTGTAGTTGTTCACGTATGGATTGCTGGCATAATGGGGCGCGTTGGGACTGGCGTATTGAAACTGCTGAAGCGAGCAGTAATGAGGCGGCAAAGGTCTGTCCCTTTCGCAGAAGAGAAGATCGTTCTGGGACCTAGCGCGCTGATCTCTTTCGTTCCTGTTCCTCAATCGACGCCTTCGCCTGTCGAGCGATCCGCTGCAACGGCCGCCGACACTTCCGGTTGGCAATGAGGTGACACTCGATGTTCGAAATCCCGGACGAGGACCGTGCTCCTTCGCGATCGGAAAGACTTGCATCTGCTGCTGGCGAACGTGGTGCGCCGTGTGGCCGTAGTTGCAATACTCCGAGGGCGAAGCTTCCTTCGTCGATGGGAGAACCGAATCGCCGGTCACGCTGTTGATTTTAGACACTTGCATTAATTCAGGACCCTCGTGAATATAATTTCACTCCACCGGGAGTGAAATCTGAGCCTTCCGGTTACCAGCGGTGCCGGCCCAGCACGCCAGCCGGTAAACGAACATTGGTAAAAAGTATCGCTTTTACACTTTTTGCAATTTAGTAATTTTTGTAAATATGCCAGTTCTCGGTTTGATAATGCATGCAGACGTGAAATTCAATGTAAAAAAAATCCACTGGTTTTATTGAACATATCGACCCACGTCGTGGAAGGTAAAAAGAAGTGACATTGTTTGTCAATAAATTGGTAAGGATGATTAATTCCTTCCTTCTTTTTAACATCAAACCGAATTTTTCTGTCCAAGGTTTTTCAAAAATATATCGAGATCGATAAACTTATATAAATTTACTGATTTACCGATTTATTTTTTATTGTTCTACGTGAGTAAAAGGGTTTATCCCGTAAACAAAATAAATAAATAAATAAATAAATAAATAAATAAATAAATAAATAAAAAATGTTGTTATCGTCGAGAAGTGATTACACGAATGATTATCTAAATTCCTCCGTGGGCATTTTTTTACAAAATCTTCATTAAATAACCCTGCACCCGGCGTAGTTGGGTGCAGGGTTCTTCGTGGTGTATTGTAAAAAAAAAAAAGAAAAAAAACGAGAGTAGCGTACCCGAGAACGTTACTCGAGCACGGTGTCGCTCGTAGTGGCGGAAATGTGGCCAGATGGGCAACGTTGTTCGAGGCGGTACACACGTTCGGAATGCTTCCTCGAAGGGCGATGGTCCGCGCGTAACCGAGAAGGCAAGTCTGCAAAAAGTAAGGAAATATATAAATATGGACCTCAAATTTTCGGGCTAATGATTTCGGTGATTACCAAGCCACAGAATCGCAACGATTGAAGACGACGTTTCCTACCTGGCAGAGGCAACCTTGGGACCGACAGACATCGTGGGGATCGCTCGGAGGACCCGGTAGCTCGACTGCCACACCTCGAGGGTAATCTTCAGCGTATTCTTCACCTTGCTCCGACGTCGACGAAGTTCCCGAGGAATCGTAAGCCTCCGAAGGTGTCCATCGACAGTCCCATCGCTTTATCGTCGAGGCCACGTCCGAAGAGTCTGACTGCGAATCTGCAGAATTCAATTATTTTAAATCACTATCGCACTGCATGTTCTCCTCGTGAAATATACACTGAAAAAAAAATCGCTTGCGGGCTGCCAAAGAATTTTTTTTAAATTTCACTTCTACCTGCAATTCTTAGAATTCCATATGATATTTAAACAACGACAGCAACACTGTCAGGGTGACACGTTATAGTTTCCATCCCGTATGGAATTGCAAGAATTGAAGGTAGAATTGAAATAACAATTTTTTTCTTGACTCTAGAATTCTTTTCTTGAATTTTACTTGACTCATTGATATTTTTTATCGGTGTATGGAGATTACAGTTTGGAAAACTATTGATTCGAGACATGCACTATCATCGTTATTACATAAATCATACATTTTTGGTCCACCGAGATAAAAGATCATTGAAAGGAATTAAAATTGTATTTTAAATCTAAAAAAAAAAAAAATCGCGCCGGTACTCAATATGAAGTAAATTCTGTCTGTTGTTCTGAGTTGCCTGCTCATTTTCTCGAGTCGGGTAAGTATCAATTTGCGTCCATAAATTGTGAAAAGAGTTGATTACAGTTTTAGATACCGGCCGAGAGTGAATTCGAGAAGGAGAAAGGGGTTTCCATGCTCTTACGGTAATATTTGACATTAAAGTGACTCGAACTTTCTAAGCATACTTAAAGTCTCTCGGATTTTTCAAGTGAAGCGCATATAACGCTTTTATGTACTAGCGTAGCTATCATAGAACCACTCAGCATGCCAATAGACTCAACGTTCTTTTTTTTATGACAGTGATTTGATTGTTTGTTTTTCCTTGAGATTTCAACGTGACCACGTTCTTGAACCCGTGCACGAAACGTATGCCAAAAGTAGCATAGTGTGTCCTTTGGCGTTGGTCGTTAGCCAAGATTATCTGCTATCGATAGTGGTAAGGAATGTTCCCTTGTGATGATAAGGGGATTAAAAATAATTTCCATAGAATTTGTTAATGAACTTACTACGTCCATCCGAAATAATGCTTATCACTATAATTCAAAACTGTTATCACCGAATTTTTTCTGTGATTTAATTAAAACGTATTTAATATACGATCTTAGAAAATTGTTTAACAAGTAATAAAAACACAGCCCACGTACGTACCTACCCATTCACTATCGTCTTATTCCATAAAATAGAGCTTTGCTTCAAAAAAACACTATTGTTTATTAAACGCATGAACATAAAAAAGAGGCGCTACAACAAGCCTCGATGTGTTTGAAAAATTAAGTCAATTACTCAAAAAAAAAAAGACTCGTTTCAGAACCCGTTTTGTTTTAAATTTATTCCAGTAATTTAGCAACAAAAACTTCACACTAATAAGAAACTTAATGACGAAGTCAAGAGTTGCGAATAGCAAGTTTTTCTTGTAGGTGTCCAGTTGGAAAGTAAACCCAGCATGAGTTTGTTATAAAAACGATCATTTCCGATTGTTTCATTTCGTCGATACGGTTTAGTACTCTTGGTGGTGATACGGTGAAAAGTTAATTGAAAAAAAATCCTCGAACGGAACCGATGTCGAATTCATTGGTTCCACTGCCATGCAATTTTTACTTTTTTAATGAATTAATTAATAAAATTGTGAATTTGTTTTTAATGTTATTTTAACGGCGAAATGCGACCGGGGCTGTACCGATATATTTCATGGGTATGTGGAACAAGGAGAAACCTTTCTGCAGACTCTTGTCCTCTTCCTCCATTATTGGGTCCAGATCCTGGCGTTCTACCGTGCATCCATTGGCCCACGTGTTTTCCATGGCGATGCCTTCTTTCACAAACCGATCTCACAATTTTCAACTCCAGAAACTGCGGCCGCGCATCTTTTATAATTATTCGCTTCAGCAGTGCTTATCGGAGACCTCAAATCTGCCGGACAATGGCAAGCTTTGTTCAAGGCGGCTCTACACCCGAATTATGTTAATCACTCATTTCGTAAGACGTCTTTTAAATTTTTACCGTTAAAATTTTTCACTGTGCCCAATATGTACCGAAATCTACACTCTCAATAAACGACGTTGTTTTTCAAGCTTGAACAATCCGCACTTAAAAAATATATATGTATTGCTTATGAAAAGCTATCGAGCAGAAATATTCCTTACAAAATAGATTAGGCACGCTTGTGAAATTGTTTATTCACGCTCGAGTCGTCGTTCACTTTTTGACACTATAATTCACATATTTTTGTACTTTCAATCTTAATGCCAAGAATTGAATGTTGCACTCGCAGGTGATTTGAGGAACAAAATTGTGTCACTTTTTTTATGTCGAAATTTACGGAGTTTCACACATTTCGAACTTTTCTTGCAATCTTCGACCGATGACCGTTCCTTTCGGTATTTATTTAAATTTCCAGAATTACTAAAAGGCAATGATCGAGCATGAAAGAGGGGCGAATATGTGTTCTTGCAATTTCGTACGAGTAAAGAGAAGCCGAGATGACGGAGCGAGCGGGCCGGATTTCGGTGCACGCCTGTGAACTTTGAAAACGGAACTTGGCGACGACGTCCTCGTATTGCCACGGGCGTGCCTTCGTCGTCTCGACGTCTAAATTTAACATCACAAAATCCTCGAGACAGTGCTTATAAATAGAGGGCGGTATTCGTCCCTCTACTGTAGGCTCTATCGCTCCTGGGAAGCCTATCCCTTCTTTCTCGGCTTCCTTTATTTTTTTATCAACTGTAACTATTCCCCTCTTGGGAAAAGAAATCTTGAAGATTTCATAGATTTTGTTGTAAATTTATTAAGGATTTCAAAGAGTCATATCAGTTAAAAAAATGTGTAATCTGGAGTTGATGGCTTTGTTACTTTGGCAGTTCTCAGTACAATCACAAGGAATTTGCATGGACCAATGAATATAGTGTAAGATGCGGGAAGGAAGCTAATTGATAAATCTATAAATTCGTATAGCAGACTCAACACTGTGAAATATTGAAATAATAAATTACTGGTTGTTGAGGCTCGGGCGCACCGGGCACTCGCTACGGATTTTAGAGAACGAAAATTTAGATTTAGGAAAATTTACCGGAAATACGTCACTTCCGGTTGGAAAATCACGTATTTCTGGCATGACGTCACTTCCGGTCGAAAAATGAGTTTTCTGAACCGAAAGTGACGTATTTCTAGACGAAAAATATGTTTTATTGCTCACAGCGATAGTGCACGATATGCTGTTGTGCTCCGTATTATTGTGCACAACTGAGACGCACACAATAGAACCAGATAGAGTATAATAGGAGAATAGTTATCAGGGCCTAGGCGACCCCTAGAGAGAACCCTGAATTCTTGAAAATTGGGACAAACAAACAAACAACTTTCCAAAATATGTATAAGATTATTATAAATATTATCATCACCATTAATACTTACCTGCGATAAAATATTTCCTCACGCTTATACCGTTAACCACACTAGCTGTACGTACAGAGAAAGATTGTAGCTCTGATGCAATTACAACTGTAGGACCACAATAAATTTGAATGGTTTGACCTTTTCATCAGGGCCGTCGATATTACATTATCGAGCTTATTAAGCCATGATAGCCTTAATAATTAACCCCTTTTATGCTCGTATATTTTACAGATGTCGCTTCCACATAGCACCGTAATACTCGCCAGACATCCAGACATCGCATACAGAATCGGTCCAATCAGTGAGGGCTTGTGATTCGTGCAAGTATATCGCAATTTACCCCTGATACCATACTGGGCGCCTCACTGACCGAGAAATGTTATTACATCTTTTTAAGGTAGTCATAGTTCACCTCGCATACGTTTCAGAGAAATGGGAGAGAATTGCAAACACTTCTGGATGATATAAAAATCTTAAACAAATCAAGCATATTAAAGGTGCTGAAAAGATTAATTTTGCATAATAATAATTCCAAAATGTTATTAACAAATTGATGAAAAATAAAATTGTTAGACAAATCACCCGGAAACTTAAATTTAAAAAAATGAAAATCATTCTTTCATTTTTCTAAATATGTATGAATTTTTTCAGATTTTTAGATCTCCTTTGAATTTTGTGACTTTCTACACATTCTTATCTTACAAAAAAAAATTCAAAGTAAATTTGGAAAAACGAAAAAATTCATACGTATTCAGAAAAGGGAACGAATCGTTTTCGCAAAAAAAAGTTAGGTTTCCGGGAGATTTGTTGAACAATTAAATTTTTCATCAATTTGTTAACAACTGTTTGGAATTATTATTATGCAAAATTAATCTTTTCAGTACTTTTAATATGCTTGATTTTTGTCAGATTTTTGTACCATCCAGAAGTGTATGCAATTCTCTCTCGTTTCTCTGAAACTTACGCGAAGTAAACACTATTTGTAAGGACTACCTTAATCGTGTCGTTTGAGTCCATGGAATCTATGAAGATTCGTAGACCGACTTTAAAGTTTTGATTGCTTTTGATCGTATAAACAAGGGGTTTATTGCGTGTGTAGTTATTCTTCTTATAAAGACGACGTTTCTTCTCCAACTTATATTAAAAATATCACTTTTTCAGTCTTTATCGGTCGACTTTTCTCGAGAGAAGAGATGTAATAACTAATAAGAGTAATAAGCTTCGTATGACTTACGAACTAATGCGAATGGGTTTTGCAGCCCTCAACGTACACCCACCATCGAAAGATACGGACGTTATAATAATACTTGAGATAATCAGAACCTCAGCAACTTCAGTTCACAGCAATCAAGTTTAGATTCGCAGTTGACCAATTTAACGACCGTCTTACTTACAGTATATATAGAACGGATTTTCTAATATTAGTAACCTAATTCCTGATCTTTAATAGCTCCATTAAATTATGTCGTTGACTCGAAATACCCAACCCCGAAACTCCTCGGAAGCAAGTGAAATCATTAACGCGACAGCTGAACGGGCTGTGACGGCGGTAACGAACTAAATGAATCGCCGGAAAGATAACCGATTTGAAATTTGCTCAAAACATCAACGCACTGATGTGAAAAATGCTATTAAAAATATAATCTGGCTTTCGTCAAATAGTCAACTAAAATGAATCTCTGGAAAGATAAGCGAGTCAAAATTTGCTTAAAATATAAATGCACTAATGTAAAAAGTGTTAAAAATATAATGTTGCTTTAACGGGACTGGCTCTGAAACAACACAAGTCCATGCAAACAAAGTCTGTCGGTCGATAAAACGCGCATGTATCACTCACCGGTTGCAACCACTGCAGTAATATTTGCACGGTGTTGACATCCGGAGCCGCAGGCGGGGTCGGCGCGTTTTGAATGGCAGTCACTAGATTTCTCGTCGCATCTTTGACGGAATCTTTCCACTCTGTACCACCGTCGGCTCCCTCAGCACAAGCGCCTGAAACACGAGACACGATGAAATTATACTACGAGGATTCTCAAATAACATTAATATAAGTACGATGGTCGAGCGTAATTTTAGCTTATTTTATTTTTATCAAATTACTGAAAAAATGTTACTGGAGACGATACTCGTATGAGCGCATTTTGAGTCGTACATTATATCTTACAGTCAAACTTGAGATCGAATATAATTTCGAGCTCAGCCACGCGCATACCATAAAAATCATAAGATAATTCGGTAAGAGTCAGGGTCAAACATGTGTACACACATACATCCGATCGCCAGCTCAAAAAAGGTTTCTCGACGTCTTAGACTATTTTAAGAACTCTGAGATAATGATAATGATAATGATAATGATAATGATAATGATAATGATAATGATAATGATAATGATAATGATAATGATAATGATAATGATAATGATAATGATAATGATAATGATAATGATAATGATAATGATAATGATAATGATAATGATAATGATAATGATAATGATAATGATAATGATAATGATAATGATAATGATAATGATAATGATAATGATAATGATAATGATAATGATAATGATAATGATAATGATAATGATAATGATAATGATAATGATAATGATAATGATAATGATAATGATAATGATAATGATAATGATAATGATAATGATAATGATAATGATAATGATAATGATAATGATAATGATAATGATAATGATAATGATAATGATAATGATAATGATAATGATAATGATAATGATAATGATAATGATAATGATAATGATAATGATAATGATAAATTTACCGGAAATAATGCCGTCCATTTGTAATAAAGCAGCCTCTAGCATCTTGCTGGCCTCAGATGAATTTTTGGTCAAGAAAGTCGTCGATTCGTTACTCTCTGTACCGTTGCTTTCTTCACCCTTGCCCATGATCCGACTCTGCAACCAAATTTGTCTCATTCATCCCAAGATTACCACTGCTGAGTTCTGTCTCCACAGAGATCAAAGTGACCAGATAAGTGTATATCATTCTTAATTAGGAGTCTAGCCCTTCGTGATGCTCGTATCCGCGTGTCTTGTCTTTCGACTTCTTTTCGAACCTGCATTTCCTGTACAGTGCCTAGTTGTGGATATGCCAGCGCAAAAAATATATATTTTCCACATAATTTAATTCGTCAGTACATTGGCGACCCTGAAGAGATATCTGCATGAGATTAAATTTCGTCAAGTTTTTACAGCTATGTCTTGCATCGCACAAACTTCGTTCGGGGAAGTTCGCTTAGATAATCAAATTCTACAAGGGATTTTTTTTTGTGACATCACTCGATCACACGAAACCTTTGCTCTACACTGTAAAAAAGAATGACTAAACAAAGCTTCGTCTATGAGAAAGCAAAAACAGAATTAGTTTTTATGCAAAAACTGGTATATTAAATTTTATGTACAATTTTCATGAAAAATTAATGTTTTGTGTACTAAAGATATTGGAAATACTTCATTTTTTATTAAGTTATACTTTAATTTCAATGAAAAAGTATATTAATTCTTCATTACAATTGTACATTAAATTTAATGTACCAGTTTTCGCATAAAAACTTCCAATCCGGTTCACTAAATTTACAATTTTTTTTTACCGTTGTAAGGCTTCACTTCGGATGGTTCGCTCCTGAAAACACGCCTGGAGTGTTTACAGTAATAAAAAAAAATAATGAAAAAATTAGTCGACTCTCAAATTTGGTATAAATTATAATAATTATTATTGATTAATGAAAACATTTTTATAAGTATCAAATTTAATTCGTAATGAGCAAACGAAAGTGAACACTTCACTGGTGTACAATAAAATTCAACTCGCTAGCTCGAGTCCCGTTGAGTTATAGCGGTTTTTTAATTTACAAATCCATTCGCACGTACACACTACACATCCGGAACTGTGCATCCGGACTACGGCTTGAAACCGAATTTGTCGAAGTTTCACACTGTTTCAAGTACTCCGACACTAAAATCTAAATTGTAAAAAAAAAAAAAAAAATGAAAAAACCAGGAATAAAAAAAAATTTCCCCATTGTATTAAAGAAAAAAAAATACATTCGTACGTTTTTGCAGAGTGATGCAGTAATTCGTATGATTTGTAATATTGAAAATATATATTCTTACCGCATTCGTCCATGTTAAGTATTTTTTGTACTCAAATAAATGATGCTGCGCCCGCGAGACGCGAGTTGCTTTTAAACGTTTTTAACAGCGAGCTGCACTTGTGAGGAATCGATCAACAGGTACTCGGGAGCAACGCCCAGCAGTTCGGCAACCATAGCGCCTTCCGTCCGACTGTCTCTGTCACTTCTCAGAGTTTCCAGCTCCCCTCGTGCGCTTCCCCCTCCCCTCTCTTACGCTCTATTAACCATTTCTCCGACAGCAGAGACACCCGTCGTCGCTGTCGTCCTCGGCATTCTTAGACCCCCACGCGGTAACATTTCATTCTTTCGACGCGTAAGTTCGATATTGACATCACCTCTCGTTCCTGGCTACTCGATCTTATATGTTCAACATACTTTTGACATGAATTTGACATGAAGGAGAGTGAATTTGGGCAGTTGTTCAAAAAAAAAAAAATTTCAACTTCCGAATAAAAAAAATTATGGTTTAAAAAGCAAAAAAGTTCAAAATAGCAACAATGCTGTTGAAGAGCAACTGGCGTCAATATTCGTCACCCCCGAGTGCGGCAACTATAAAAAATTCATTGCCGCTCTTTACATGATCAATTTTACCCAAATACTCATACACAGCAGGTGCACATATATCTAGTATTCCTAACTTGATTACACTGTACAAAAAAAATCATACGAATTTGAACATACTGGTACTGAAATTCGTTATGCATAAGCGGGGCATGCATAAAGCATAATGCATATTACATGTCATGTACAATTGTGATGAAAAATTATATATAGAAAACTTAAGAAACACTTTAAATCCAATAGTTTATTTTAATGTCACTGTAAAAGTATATCGATTTTTCATCAATTTCTAAAAGGGTATATCCCGTTGAATAATAAATGAACAAACAAATCACAATTCTACATTCAATTTAATGTACCAGTTTTTGCATAACAACTTCCCGTTCAGTACATTACATTTACAATTTTCTTTTTAACAGTGTGAGTGAGATATCGGAAGCGCATTTATTGTTTTCATATCCCGCCAGTACTCCAAGCTCTCACGGATGTGGGACACCTGAGCCGAGATGCGCCAGATGAAGGGAGAAATCCCGCCGGATGGTCTTTTCTAGCGCGCTACGTCATAGGGAAGGGAGGCCCTGACCTACCGCAATCTCTCGTCACTCCGGTGGAGTTTTTTTTCTCGTTGAGAATGCGAAATATGTATCCCGAAATAATCACTCATCTTGAGAGAATTCCAAATTGACGGCTAAACATTTTTCAGGGTGAGAACATCGGAGAAACTTAACGGTTATTTTTAGTAAAATTAAATAAATTAAAATTTATCATAAAATCGAGATGCTTCGAAAAACATTTCTAGCATCACTAAGCTATTTCGTAACGACGGAAAAATATCAGTAGTAGGCGGTTAAGTGCGAATTAATTTGGAATACTTTTTTAGTAACCTAATAAATGAAATGGCGAAGTATGTGCGGAGCAAACCATTTGCACCAAATACATTGATTTCACGGAATATTTAGGTCAATCGCTCGCATACCTCGCGACCTCCATGGATTCGCGGACACTTGTTGCGTGCGCATGTTGTTGCGCAATCGGCGTCTATTCACAGATACTGCGAGATTTGAATGGGACTCAAAGCAGGAGAAACAATAAAGAAATCAATGGTTAATCGTTGCATCCAGTAACGAAGCTAGTCTCAATATAAATAAACCGATCACACCGACAGAAAAATAAGGACTATACGGACAAAAACAGAGTTCATTTGTTCCCAATAATAGTCCACTTAACCAGTTCATATATGACCATTTAAATGGTCATACAATAAAATCATTTACTGTGTCGATGAAGACACTTTTTCGTAAAATTGGAAATGTATACAGCTTCCCAGTAATATACTTATTGTGATATACACCATAAAACATTTACATCAATGTGAAATGCTTCGGTAAAAATTGCACAGAATTACCTCAATTGTTGCGCATCCAACTCCCGAATTCTTCTCGCGCCAATCTCGCAGGAATTTCACGTAACGGAAACGTTAATGGCCTTCCACGCACACAACCTTCGATCCAATTTTCGTTGTTCTACACGTTCGGCGGAAAAAGTTTTTTTTAAGGTCCCGTTCGTCGACTGCGGTCAGTCATACGCTATCAAAAGGCATTTCAGCACCCACCGCTTCTAAATATTATGACCGTTTAGATAATGTAGCAGGTTTAAACGAGGGCTCAAGGACGATTCGTTAAATAGAATTAAGGCTTTTCACTGTGCACGCGAGCCACGGTAAAACGAACTGAACGTGCTTTACGCGAGAGGTTATGCGCATTTGCTAATATCTTTGCCCGTTCAATGATTTCAATATCCATCAATCACTTTTCCTCCCGAATTTTCACTAGGCATTTTTATTAACGAATCATTCAAATTTGATACATTTCAAATGTGCTAAACACTTCGATTTTCAATAAAATGTTGTACTTTTCAATTGCATAAAAATCAAAATTGACTCAAAGAAACATTGACTTGATTCGAATTACGATTTGCATTAACGCTAGAGGTGCAATAGCAAGCTTCATAAATCGTGAGAACTAGGTTATGTATACTCAACAAGTGTGTACACTGTGAAAGACATCGGGACACGATGTTTTTGGTCGTATAAAAAAAATCACACTAGGATCAACAGATTCGTAAACTACACACGGGGAACGACGAGAACGTATTTTCGTTTCTACCTTTCAGCGGGGTAGAAAGATTCGCATAGATAGATTTGGGAATTGTAATCGTCGGACTGACGTTTACCTCGTTGAAATAAAAAGATTAAAGAATTCCCTGGATAGAAGTAAATCGCGAACTTTGTACACTCGTAACACCGACGTCAAGAGGCACCGAAAAGTCTGTCTCAATTTGCATAGCCAGATCGTACTGTCAAGATAAATCAAGCGAGAATACGAAAGTTTGTCGAGGAACCAGCATGAGCGACGCGGAACCGCGAAGTCTGAGAAAACACGAAATTCAGACTGTACACACCTGGTCCGCTACTGGTTCTGGACGATTCTTTCGTGTTTGTATTATCGTTCCGTAGTGTTGTGCACACCGTCGAGACGGGCATTCGCGAAAACAAGCCTACGCACACATTCTCGCACGCGACACGATGTGTGACGTTTTGACAAGCTGTCGAAGTGTAACGAGAAAGCGCTGCCAATGTTGGCAAAAAAAAGTGAGGTTATGAAAATCCCTTTATTAACAAATATGCGCAATATGAAACGTACGAATCGCAACGAAAACTCGTGCAATGTTCACTGCGATTCCGTTTTTACTGTCACGACGGACTTTCGATCGCAATGGTAATTCACAAATCGATAATTAACCGAGAACTTAAAGACGATGCGATTGGCAACAGTGTCGAGACGATATTGGTGAACGAGAATATACGGATAACTCGCACTTCCGTTACATTTTATTTGTGTTGCCTGTGTGCGGACGATCGTCGTCGCCGTCGATGTACAAAAATAAAAAAAGAGAATAAATAAAGGGTTAGAAAAGGATGCGCGCATGCGACAGCGGGTAAAGGTGGTGCACGTGAGGACGGGTGAATTCGTCGAGTGATCCGAGGAGAAGGCCCGTCGCCCGTGGAATGTCAGTGAGTATCCGTATATATTATAGTATACGTTTCAACGATTTCTCGTGTATTTCCATTGAATGTCCGAGCCAGCAGGGAGATCTGTATTTTTCCATTATCTTTTTTAACGGTGATTAACGATACTATTTTATATACAAATACTACCGTCGCTGTGTCTATACTTTCGACGGAAAAGCCGCGAAAACTACGTCACGAGTGACGGATTCGGTCAAAACTGGGACAAAGTGCAGTGCACTCTGGCATTGCGCTCTACCACCAGGTGTTTCTATGCCGTAATCTTCACAGGATTGGGTAATATACCACCTCTCGCCGAGTACGTACCATTGCACCTTGCTCTCGAATAACTCTCGACTCTCTCACCGCACCAGGCGAATACATTCTAGTGCAATCTGCTATTAGCTATTTTTCGCGAAAATAGGCGTTTCGACGACGCTCTTGTCAGACACGGCGGGTTTACATTATCGCGCACTGACAGGTAGACCATTCACGGAATCGTCCTGGACAATCGTCAAATTTCTTTTTGTGACTCAAATTTCACACACACTTTTTCTGTTCCCATTAACTTTCCAATATTCCCGATACTTTGCTTTCCCAATTTTTTTTTACTGTCCCGACGTCTTTTTTAACCCCTTCGACGAACTTTTTATTGTCTTCCGTTCGTTTTTATATATAGAGAACAATGTTCACTGGAACGGTGATTACTTGTGCTGAGGATTTCGATAAATACGCGACTCGAATATGTGGAACACAGTGACACTCGTATTCGATAGTTGATTTCAAATAAATCGACTAGAGAATTAACAGTTCTTTTTAATTTCGTATATTTTCTCCAATAAAATTGTAAATTTCTTGCGATCCACCCAGTTCAGTGTACAGTCATTTTACATTAATTTGCTTGTTATATTTCTCTAACACTGACTATATTCGCTTTGATAAACTTTTGGGTGCCGCCGCTGCAAAATCGTGATATCGCAGCCTTGGAACACAAATGGTTTGAGCCATTAGTCGGTACTGTGGTTTTAGAGGTGCGTCAAGCGCCTCGAGGTTCGTCGGCTACGCCAAGCAAATTCCAGAATTAAATGATAAATCTCAGTATTATTAGAACTTTTTGAAGTATCTCTGATTCTCGAAGATTCTAATTTTGATGTCTCATGCTGTGAATGTAATTCGATTAAATTAGAACAGCTCGTTTAATCTAAGCATTCCAGTCGTCGCTTTTGTCGTTGTACTCCCAAAAAATGTACTCCCAAATTTAGCAGCACCAACACCCAAATTTTTTTACTTGGGTGTTGGTGCTGCTGAATTGTATTGCAGTCTTTGAACGAGCTTGGTTCGACGAATTTGTTGGTAATGCAGTTTTTGAGGTACGGCAAATGACTCAAGGTTTATCGTCTACCTCGAGCAAACGTCAGAGTAAAATGTTAAATATCAGTGTTATCGGTCCATTTAGAAGTTTTCTGAATTCTCGATCATTCAAAATTTGATGTCCCATGCCCCGATTGAAGTTAATTCTGCGTTATCTGATAAAATGATAATGGCTCGTTTAATGGAAGCATCCGAGTCGTCACACTCGACATCGTAATCCCAAAGATGCTACTACCGAGGCATAGTCTTTTTTAGAATGGAAAATGTTTTGATTGGCCTAAGATAAAAAAAAGTAGGCTGTACGGAATGAAGTTTTAATAAATTTTTATCTCTTCAGGGTCGATGAGGGATCCAGGATAGTCCCATCGGTCGGTATCATGTCGGATGGGCTCGACGGCGGCGGCGGGGAAAATGAGGTAGATTCTCATTCCTCAGTGAACGCGGAACCCGGCGATTCATCCAATAACAGAGAGGACGAGTCACTAGATCCGGACAACGAGGGTGCTCTCAACACAAATTACGACAGCAGCGACGGAGCTGTCCCAGCTTTCAGGTCTCTAAAGAGCTTCGGCGTGTCTAACTAAGCACAGTCTCCGTAACTTTATTTATTTATTTATATATTTACGGGGGCCAGCCCCTTTTTATAGCATATACATTTTTTTTGTATATTTCAAAATTATATGACAAACGTGTATGGTATATAGCACATCATATATTTTTATTTATATTCATTTTTCGGGAACTATCGAAATTTCACACAATTGCTGATAGTTCGACACAATGCTACCTGCTGCTCATTTAAATCCTAAAAAATAGCCAAAGTTCAACCCTTCCACTCTGTTTGCGATGCTCGTGAATCTACAGATTACTGAGTTATTTCAGATTTTTCATACTGATTTTCCTATATCCGGATTGATAATTTAGATTTTGATTTTTTCATACATCCCCCATAGCTCATTGTATATCAAGATAATAACAAGTTTAGGATTTCCTTGCCAAAATCACGTAGGGGATGGATGGACAATTTCGGTGCAACATAAACGAAAGAGCTTGTAGTATATTTTCTCTATCGATACATTTTCTCAACTGCAGATGCGACCGTTGCGACAACTACGAAACGATAAACAAGACAGCTTTTGGGGCCCATCAAGATCAATGTCTTGCGAGTGGTGAGGCAGGAGAGAGTACCGAGGGCATAGAGGGAACGGAAAACGATGGCGACGGGGAGGAGGGACACTCCGGTCACAGATCACACAGAAAGATGTTCGAGTGCGACGTTTGCAACATGAAATTTTCCAATGGGGCTAATATGAGAAGACACAAAGTAATGTATCCGCGATCCAAGATTGATTTCTTTATTTTTATTTCAGTAAAATGTTTGCTGTTGCTATTGCATGCATAAACAACCGATGTTTGTATTTCTCAGTACAATGTTACAGGCAAAAAATTGATAGTTTTTCTTTTCTTTTAGATGCGACACACCGGCGTTAAACCGTATGAGTGTCGGGTGTGCCAGAAGAGATTCTTCCGGAAGGATCATCTTGCCGAACATTTTACGACCCACTCGAAAACGTTGCCTTATCACTGTCCGATATGTAACAGAGGTTTCCAAAGACAGATCGCTATGAGAGCTCACTTTCAGAACGAACACGTCGGTCAGCACGATATGGTTAAATCGTGTCCGCTGTGTAACTACCGAGCGCCCACGATGAAATGTCTCAGGTTACATTTTTTCAACAGGTTCGTAAAAGAACAGATTTTTTCTAGTTAGGCCATCGCCTTAATTTGTGCCCCCTTTCTGATTCTCGCATACTTATAATTGTTTCTTGAACTCGATTGGATATTTAAAAAATGTACTTTACATATGGCATTTTTTTTTTTTGTTCGTACAGACACGGTATTGATTTGGATAATCCGGGACCAAATAGTTCTACATCTATAATGAATAGTTGTTCACCCGGCGAGGCGATGCCTTCGGCTCCGTTGTCGGACAGCGGTGACAGCACAGGGAATAGATCCGCTGACAACGCAACTCCTCCCATGCACTTTCTCACTCCTCACGTCGAAATATCTATACCGTATCCCGAACAAGCCGCCGGGCAGCGTGATCAAAGTCCTGCACCGTTGAACGGTGATAGCCCGAACAGTCCGCAGAGTGCGGACAGTAACAGCAATGCTCCGAGCAGCAGTCACCATCAGTTGTCGATCAACACTGCGGGAACTCATCGGTATGATCTGTGAAAATTTCGGCCACGAAATTTAATTTGACCCGATGATATATCGCGTTACTATTTCCCAAAGAGCGGCAATTCCGCCGATTTTTATTAAAAAAATATTCTTACCGAAACAAGCTTCAGTTGAATATCGTTCAATCTAAGTAGCGCTGTAAAATGTGCAGTGTATTCTATCACAGCCTTATACAGTAGAACTCTGATTAATCGGACTGCTCGAGAATTAAAGGATCCACGAGGACAAACCACGGTTTTTATTACGACCGATGCACTTAAAATTTGATAAATGATGAAATGACATATAACTTACACGATAACTATTATATAAAGTATATACTTTTTCAGAAGCGTGAGTGGAGGGGATGAAGCAATAACGCCATCGATATCGCTGATACCGATAAAACAAGAGCCGAACAGCAACGGGATGGACGATAGTGGGGCGACATCCAGCAACCTGTCGGCGCTTCCCTCGTTGATCAAGGTATCCCCGTTAAAATCGTTGCTGCGTGACGATCTGCGTCGAAAATTAACTTCGAGCTCGAACAATAATCACAGCAGTAACAATAACAACAATAATGGTTCGAGTGGTAATGCCCATTCGCGGGGCGAGCCACCAACGTCCACGAGGCCGGATCCTCGTACAAGCGGCTTGCAATGCACCCACTGTAGAATCACCTTTCCCGACCAAACTCTTTACTTTTTGCACAAGGGCTGTCACAGCGACAGCAATCCGTGGAAGTGCAATATATGCGGCGAGCAATGCTGCAACCTCTATCAATTCAATTCGCATTTACTGAGCAAGAGTCATCAGTAGTGAGAATAAGGATTTATGGAAATGTTATTACAGTTATTGGTATTTACCGGTCGATTTGCCGTATCGGCCGTTTCGATTACCTGACTCGAAGTTACTCATACAGCACGGATATTCAGTGCTGACAATTCTCTTGTGAATAAGAATTAATATTTAATTGACGGTGGAAAAGAAAATGACGTGAACAATGTTATCGCGTGTCGTGAATATCGTGTGCTGTATTGGTAAAAAAAAATGTATAAAATAATCGTCGACGTTCACTTAGTGTCGTCACGAATTTCGTGTAACGGGACAAATCGTGCCTTTATTAACGTCGAAGAAGCAGACAAACCGATAATGATAGTGGATTTAAAGGAGAGAAAGAGAAACAGAAAGAGAGTAAGGAAAAGAAATATGAAAAAATAATTTTGCCAACACTCACTCGTCCATCGTGCTATCACCACACGAGCGATCCGTCCAGTAGGGCTTCACTGAATTATTCCAAGCTCTATTAACGTAGTCTTTAAATTAGTCTATAGACGAGAAATTATTAGGCCAGCAGGATCGGAAAAGTCATTTCGTTTTTCGCAAAAACGTAAAATTCTATTAGCTAGATACACTGCGACAGATGAGAAGAACAATAAAAGATTCAACTTATATCAATTACAGTGAAAATTAGGGAAATATGAGAAGGCCGAGTTTTAGCGACTTTATAGACGATATAATTGAGTCAGGTATTTTTCGAATTCTTCGAAATATATAAAAACGCTGTTACGAGAAATTGAAAAAAAAAAATCGGAAATAAATATGAACTTTTCTTTTCGTCAGATTCTGTCGCTTCTGAAGTAGTTTATATTGGTATGGTGTTCCCACCGTGTACATTCCGTGAAGACACGGTTATATATACGAAAATGTATAATTGAATATGAATTTTGACCTTATCGAATGCCGTATGTCTAAAAAATTTATATTTTCTCGATCAAATTGTTTACGTACGATACGTAAAAAAAAAAGTTCGTTTTTTATGTACATAGCTCAAATATTCTCCAAATTTATACACACATCGTCATCTGATCTTTTTTAATACTGGAAGACTACTGAGCAAACTACATCTCTGAATTTAGAGAAGCGTCAAATTTGTTCTTGAGATGGTTAAAAAAAAATGTTCTTTGAGATCGCTATACTCATGACTTAGAGTGTACCTGTGAAGCCAGAAGTTGCGTCATGCAAAATTGTGGTCCAAGTAATCTGACATTAGCAACGAAAAAAACTTTCATCGTCATATTGAACAAGTTAGACTTTACAATTCCTTTCATAAGGTCAAACATTCTTATATAATTATATATATATATATATATTATATATATCATTATATATTAATTATATGTATATCGTCAATTCATACACAAACATTTTCCCTCGGGATTTTCGATCAATTACCGTACCATATAGGCTCTAGACTCGAGCACTTCTACCTCTCTATCAGCGTTTCTCTCACGATGCCTCAAAGTGCCGTATGATAGTCCTTTCCAAACACTTTTCGAATTAGCCGAATATTGTATAGCATACCGAAGTGTGATCCAAGTATCGACTTTTAATACGAGCTTACTCTTTAGACCTCGTCAGCTTCGCTCGCGGAGCGAGAGGGCTGCAAGGTGTTTCCGTCGTGTACCTTTCGATTCCATAAAGCACCGTAATATCAGCTTTGGTCATACCATGATATTTCAAACGCCGCATAATAGTATTTTTCCACACATTACTAATCTAAGCGCATCTTGTTGTTCCTCGCCTTCATGTTTTTTGCACTTCTCATAGTTTCGAGTATCAGCGTGTAGGCCGTTAAGAATCAAAAGGGCGTAACTCCCATGTTAAAGTATATGCATTAGAGGCCCCTTTGCTTCTCAGCCGTCGATGTTATGCTCGTTAGGAGAATGGAGAACAATTAATTGGGACAGAATTTTTCGTCTCGCCCTCGGACAGCTTTAGCTTTCTTTCACTTAAATCATGGCCTTTTTTATACTCGTTCCGTTTTTTTTTATATTGACATTTAATGGATCGCTCGAACCGTTTTGGTTTCACATATTGTTTTAGTTAGAGAATTTTTCTGGCGAACATTTTTTTTTCTTTTTTCTAGCTTTTATCTCTTTTGGGATCAAATGTCGTATTAAATCAATTAATTCGAAGTTAATTCGAAAAGTAATATATTTTTGTAGCCGCCAGAAAATATTACGTAATCGCAATCGGGTTCCGAGATGTATCGGCATAATTGTGCGTCAAACTTTCGTTTTGTTTCCTCATAGAGGAAGCTATGTTTCTTTTGTCAAACATCCGAGGGATTTCGGTGACGAAATTTTATGTCTCACAGAAATTAGCTCGATTCCAGTAACTTGAGTCGCTTTGAACCGGATGGTGCTGCAAAAAAATAGTAGAAAATCAATCTGTGTTACCGGCTACACTTTCGCGGTATCGGAGCGCGTTTCGTGTAGGTTTATAGTCTACCGGAAGTGTACTGTCTACCCGAGAGGCTCGTTCAAATTTTCAATTTCCACGCAAAGTTTTTAGATAACAAAACGAAAAAGAAAAGACCAAGTCCACAGTGGTACCTTGGATTAGTTAAACGAGAGTCGAGGTTTTCCGCGTTTCGCCTCTGATTCGATTAATATTTTATATATAAATATTTGTACAAAAGAGTGTTAGGGAAAAAATGAACGTGAGCGATAACAATTTAAATAATATAGGGTATGTATATCTCAAAAGAGGTATATATGCATATATATATATAAATATATATACACACACACATACACAAAAACACATAAACACTTTCACGAATATATTATATGAAAACACATATATAATTTAATCTATCTATACATATATAAAAATATATATATACATATATATTTAACTGCCTCATGGAGAAGCGACACCGACACTTATTGTACACACAAAACACTGCTGTAAATGGTTGTAGTTATTTAATAACTATTCTGTATATCGAGGAATATTTAATATTATTACGATTTATTTATTATTACGTAAATAATTTATTGCCTTGCATTCCAAGAACGACAGAAAAGAAGATATAATATTTAAATTAAAGTAACGAAAACCAACAACGGGTCAGATTTACGTAAGTGGACGATAAAGGAGAGCTTTTTTTCTGTTTTTTTGAAAATTTATTGGTAGTCGGACCGAATGTACGTTCGCGCATACTAGACGACAATGGTCTGTTCGCTGGGCGAATATGGATAACAATTTAGCCCGCTAAACGGTATCGTTGCAGCGGTTTACCAAACGATTAATTAATATACGTGGCGAAAGTGCTTCGACATTCGTAGGGCAAATGAAAATGAGTTGTAGATTAACGGTTGTTGCGTCACCAAATGAAAATATATATTGCAGCCTGTTGAAATGTTTTCACATATCTGTCTAATTATTATAAATTGTTCATTACAAATGGGTTCGTTCATCTTATTGCAATACAGTTTGTTAACGGGTTCACTGGTATACGAAGAAAACATACCGCTGACTAATGGAATATTTCAAATTTAAAATGTTTTTATTTATATATACTTAATCAATTTTCTTTTTTTTCATTTATGTATATTTTTTGTTAAATATCAACGAGCTAGTCGAGATTGCCGTAGACCGGTCGAATATTCATTTACGTGTCGCCGCGTTATCTTTTTGCTGACGTACATTTATCTTGGTGTCCAGAGTACGAAAATTTGTTTTGTTAACACCTCGGAACCTTCAGTTATTTTATCGCGCAAGCGTTTCTACTCAACTTTTTTTTCGCGAACTAAAAAAATATTCCCAAATCGCTTTGCAATTTCCATTGCAGCAGTGAACCTGTTAGAGAACAAATGTTTTTCCAGCCGTGTTGACAGAGCCCCTTTGTCGACAAAACTTCAAATCAATAACTATTCGTATCGTATTAAAATGTTAAACTCGATCTAGTTATCCATCACGCGAAAACCGTTCATTCACCGAGCCCGTTGGAGGGTCATTGATGTTGCAAAATAAACTTTTAAACACCGTAAAGTGACCAGCCGCGTGTTCATCATATTTTTGTTGAAATTGTAAAAAAAAGATTATAACGACCAAGTAGAAGAACGACAATGGTGATTATTCGAAGAGTTTGACAAGTGCCTGATCGGAAAGGTCATTTCGTACGGGTTGGGAGGAAGTTTCTGTTACTCGTCTTGAGAAAAACTTAAACCGAACTGCGGTTATAAAAAGAAAAATTAAAATTTTTATTTTCGTACTACGGGCATTACTGGTCTTAAGTAAGATTCACACGTTTGATGTTCGAACTTACGCACGTGCAACACAGTACAACATTATTATTAGCACATGTTAATTCATAGATATATATCACGCATGAACCATGGTAGCCGGCATCGCTAAGTTAAATTGTGAAACGTCCCATTAAATTCAAAATACTGTGAAAATTCTGTACTGTACAAATTCTCTGTCAAACTTCGATTGTAAATGAAAAATTAAATTAACGGGAATAATAATAAATCGACAAATTGACCAGATGCAAGCTCGAGCTAAGAGATAATTTCGGGAGAGGGTAGATGCGCTTTACACTGTGATCACGTTTACAAAGAAAAATAGTCTTAACGTTAGAGAATATAGAAGAAAAAAAAGGAGCGAAGGTTTTGCTTGACACTACGAAAATATGATGAATACCACGAACCAACAACAAAAACCTCTCGAAACCGTATAAGAAAAGTAAATTTAATAAAATGAGCCTTAGGTGCACGCCCCGCCCACTTACTTATACGATATGTAAAAGTAAAACTATTTAATTGTATAAGAAATGAAAAAAAAATTATTGTTGATGTTACTATGGTGTAATGGGTACAAGCTAAATACATAAAAATTATGTATATAACGTGACGCTCGAAGCCTTTCCTTTCAAATTCCCTACAACCGGGTCCACACTGAAGCGACTTCTTGTTTTTTTTCGTCGGTGAACGGACAAGTGAAAGACTAATGTTCGTAACTAACGAACCGTCTACATATTCACAGAACTTTGTCATCACATTCGCTACGGTGCTTCAAAAAGGTTTACATAAAAGATAAGAAGCTCGGATTAGTTTTTAAAATATGTAAAACGGATCGTGTGGCAACCTACGTGATTCGGTTCTCTTTCGTGCTCGGTTTTATTTGTACGTCTGGAGTTTGGACCATTTGGGCGACGTGTATATATAGTTTCGCCCTCGCTTTGTTTATCTTTCGAAGAATCCAACAAACTCCCAGTTTCCGCCAGCGAGTGGAATTTTCAACAGCTTGTTCCAAAACATACTTCCCTCCAAAATTAAATCACTTTCCGTTTCTGTTTATCGACGTGCGGCTGGCGGGGATAGAGTCATAGTCTAGAGTACGAACATTTTTATGTTTCTCAATTTAGCCGATTCTGCCACTGGTTGCATTCGATATAATTTCCAAATACATTTCAGATGTGTCACATACGTTCCTTTACACACTCTTCGATGTTCTTTAAGGATTGAAAATTCCATTTTTCGACCAGCAGTGACGTCTCACCGGAATTACGTCACTTTCGGTCGTAAAATGAGATTTTCAAACCGATCATTTTCGGTATTCGTTGCATATTTGTTCATCCCACAATATATTGTCACTATACACATTGTGGTTTCACAATCTGTTTTCATACAGGAAGTAGTGGAATGATGGAAAGCAACAATTTCGAGACATCAAGGTCAGAACGCTCAATATTGCTGATAAAAAAAAATGATGTTAAAAAAAAATCACAGATCAGTGAATCTGTCCGTGGGAATTTTTATTCAATAAATTTTTATATTTTATTAATATCGAACAATATGTTTGTGAATTCAACGAATTGTCAGAATTCACATGGGAATAATTTACTCGTAGGACGAAGATCCTATAGAACCTCGTCGAAATAACAGCTATTGTAAGACTCACGATTTGTTTACGTCGATAGAAAAATATTGATGTTTCTCTAGAGTGTACGGATTCACGCTCCAGCAAGGTCCAATGAGAATGGCGCAGAAGTTCTTCTTTTACGATTTATCCTCGATTTGCCTTGTGACTAAGGACCCTCTCGATGTTCCGATGGATTCGTGCAATCTGGACGCGTTTGCTTCTCGGTGTCTCTCTCTCGTCGATATAGAGGTTGCCATTGGTTTCCGGCCACCCGGCTCCAACCGCCGGAGACTCGCGATTCCGATCTGTGGGCAAAGAACGGACGCGACCGTATGGGCCAATTAACAGTCGACTCGAGTTGTTCGGTACAGCGCTTGAATAAAGTTGTCGCTATACCAATCGCATCTCCCAGTGCGCCATTGCATCTCCTGGCCTTCTATTCATAACATAACCGTCATAATATTATCATAAGGGTTTTGTTATGCATCGAAGGCCAGGAGATGCATATATATATTGTTATATATATAAACATGTATTATCGTGCGTTGTCGTAAGAAATTACAGGTCGACTTGCATGAAATGCCACATCAAGATCAATTTTTTTACCGTTAAGTAACTTCACTGAAAGAAAAAGTTATTCATTGAAACCGACACGTATATGAAACAAAGGTTCGTTTCTGTTGTAGAGATTTCAATACCGGCAGCTCAAATTCCCAAAACTGAATCACAAAGTGTAATTAGTACAGAAAGTAATTACTTGAAGTAACTTTATATTAATTTAGTCAAATACAATTAAAGGTCGATACAGTAATTTGTAATGAAATCAAGTTTGATTGGATATTGCCGATGTAATATGAAATTGCATTTTTGACAACTAAAAATTTGTATACAAATCCGAATTATCGTGCATTGTCGTAAAAAATTACGGGTCGACGTGCATGAAATTTCAAAGCAAGATAATTTTTTTTTCCGTGAAAAAAATTCTCTGAAATTGAAAGTAATTTATGAAAACGTATACGAAGCAAAGGTTCGTTCTTGTGGTAGAATTTCCAACACCGGCAGCTCGAATTCCCACAATTAAATCTCAAGTGTAATAAAGTACCGAAAGTAATTATATATTAATTTAGTCAAATCCAATTACAGATCGACGCTGTTACTTGTAATTAAATCAACTTTAATTGGATGTAGCCGGTCTAATTAATATGCAATTTTCATTTTTGACATTTAAAAATATGTCCATCTCTGTTTGTAGAACATCGCGGGACACTAAACGTTGAATGAAAGCCGCGAGTGGAGGGGCCGCGGTAACGAGCGAACGCTCGCCCAGCCGCTCCTCTTTCCTGTCCCGCATTTTCTCTCATTCTATCTCACAGCCCCGCTCGGTCTTTCCGTCGATCGCATTCGCATTCGTTGCACGAATCCCGCGTAACCGTTTCTCTCTCGAGGACGCTCATTCAACCCGTGCGTGTATTGCTAACCGAATCGATAATCGTTCCTTGCTTTGTCACCTGTACGTTTCACTTACGTTTCTAGCGTATACTTTATGGCTTTGCCAATTAATAAAAAAAAAACGGTCGCGAGGTTTTCGGCAACTTACGGAATGTTCGATAAGTAAGCAGAAATAAAAATTAGTAGCAATTCCGAACTTTCACTCCATCGACGTTTCCCAGTTTCTTCGAAAAAATGTAGTTTTTGTCGATATAAAGTTATGAACAAAGTCCGGCATTTTTTTCTGACGCAATTGCTGAAAATTACGATAGATTTTTTTTTAGGTCTTGACGAATGGAATCTTATACTATTTGAAAATCATTCGTGTAAAATTTAAATTGCAGTACGATCGGAATGCGGAAAAAGTAAAGTAGGCGCTCGAGGAAATAAATAAATTGAGGAAAAAAATTAAAGTAGGTACCCGAGGAAATAAATTGCCACTTGCAACTCTTACCCAAGAGATTCTCGAGGTATTGGCACCTGATCTTGGGGTCACTAGGGTTCTTCGGCCCGCCGGCGGTCAGTTCAGAGAGTTCAGTCTTCATCATCAGGTTCAGCCTTGCCGATATTTCTTCGAGACCCGCTGGAAAATTGAAAAACCCGTTATTTTTTGTTTAATTAATGGAACCAGATTCATAAACTAAACGTTGCTCCAATGGCATCATTGACAGCTGTCACTTCTCTCAAATAGTTTAGTTAGTCTCTTCAAATAGTATTCTATTATATTGCATTACTATTATATATGTATAATTATAATTATTATAAATATTTATATTATTATATTACATTATATTGTATTTTCGGCTCGCCAAGAAAGCAACTTTCTGCGAAACGTGACAGCTGTCAATAATTTCGTTGGAGCAACGTTGCTAACTTCTACGCCTCAAAATTCGAAGATGACGGATAAAACTGAGTCGGTTCAACTTTAGCAGGCGTTTGGACCTAATTTGGGGTATTTTAATCGTGAAATAATATATAATGATTATCATCCATTGAATGTATTTCCAACGAAGATGTCTCGGTTGGAAAGTGTGTCGGACGCGGATAGAGGGAGGCCGTCGATATATTCACGGCGTGAACTCTCGCCCACATTCCCACGGACGAAACGGCAAACGTGCTTCCCGAACACTTCTCGGAATGGATTGGCCGAGCGGCGTCTTCTTTATCGGACCTTTGATCCGTAAGACTGATTCCGACTACTCCGGATGAACAAGGATATTGATGTGGCCAAGCATTCGAAGAATCTGAGCCACACGTACCGCGGTGCGTACGTCGATATACTGTAAACGAATTTTATAGCCACTTTTGCGAAGCGACTCTGAAGGGTCTATTCTATTCCATGCTATTTACTTAGTGCAATTCGCTATTGGACGGCAAGTTGCTGGGGATTATGACTGAAAACAAATTATCGGTCCTGTTCAACTCCAGTCTGTTGCATACAATTCCGAGCTCCGGGCCGCTACGACTTTTGACTCCGATAAGTGTTTGATACACTGATAAAAAAGTACGGTTGAATCAACTGAGATTCGAGCAGGGACGTTCATCTGAATATTTTGTTGGTACAGCTAAAAAATTGATTTGTTCAACAATTTGTTGGGTGATTTTACCAAGATATATATATATTTTGGATGAAACCCTGTATGGTTTCTTGAACCTTTTACATTACTCTTACTCCTCTTAGAGATTGATTTCACCAAAATATTTTTGAGTCATTAAAATATTTTGTTCGACCAACTAAATGTTTATTTGAACGTCCCTGCCCGAATCTTAGTTGATTCAACTGTACTTTCTTATCAGTGTAGACAGTAAAAATAGGCACCAACGGTTCTTGTCCACGAACGTCCCAATTCTTTTCATGTTAACTTTACAAAAAAATCTTGTCCATTTTACAAGAAAACAATTGTGGAGGTTTGTGGACAAAAAGGGTTTGTTAAATGTACAATTATTTTTTATTGTGTACGCATTTATTTGAAAGAATTGGAATAACAATGATCATGAATGAAAACGAATCATCATTTCAGCTGAACGTCACTCCGTTGTATTAAATTCCAAGCTCCGGGCCGGCTACGACTTTTGTCGCTGATAACTGTTCGATAGGCAATTATATTTTAAAAATTGGAATGATAATCGGCGCTTCCAAACTTTCTGTTATGCCATTCCGAAAGCGAATGCAGAATCGTGATGAAGTATGAATATAAAGAAACACGGTAGTGTCCCGACGTCAAACTAAAAAAGGGCTTGCCGAGAACGAGGGCGAGCATGTACATTCTGCTATAGTGGATTTTTATGAGCCCGCGGCTAATTATGACCGACGGCATCGTGGTTGCCGGTCGTACGGGCCATGAGTTAGACGTGAGACGGGACATCCGGGGCCCGGAAGATCGAGCCAGGATAACGCGGAATATGTCGTCTCGCATTTTAAAGTATTTCGCATCGTCACCCGTCTTTCGCCGATTTCTCACCATAGCCATTGCAGGTACTGTATCTGCATTGTAGAAAAAAAAAAACTAATTGATATAAAACGCTAAGAAGACATGTTTTGGTATTACATCGGAAGAAAAGGAACGTCTCCCTTACACTTTTATTAACCAAAAACCGACCGAAAACCGATCGTCAGAAATGGACGTTTTATCGACTGTCATTTGGATCTAACCGACCGAAAACCGACTGAAATTGTTTATGCGAAAACCGACTGAAGTTGCACTGAGAAAAAAAATTGGTTGGATTAACCAAAAGTCGCGGTGACATACGTTCAAAGCTGTTATTTATTCAGTACAAATAAAGCATTGTTTTGTTAAATGACTATTTGCTTCAATTTATTCAAAATTTGTTGACTGAAACAAACATTTTTGTTGTACCAACAAAATACACATTCGAACGTGTGTCACCGCGCATTTGCTTAATTAAATCATTTCTTTTGCTCAGTGTGTAAATGGTCATTTTATGGTCGGTTTGTGGTCAATAACGTGAAAACCGGCCGACACTCCGGGAGCTTGCGGTCAAAGTCACTCAGGTTACAGAAGCTATGAAAACTTTCGGTCGGTTCTCGGTCGGTTAGATCCAAATAACGGTCGGTAAAACGTCCATTTCTAAGCATCGGTCTTTGGTCGGTTTTCGGTCGAATCGCGGTCATTTCTATAGTCGGTCAGACTGCTAGGGCTCCGTGATACAGTTAAACGTTAAAATTTTTTTCTTCATATTACCCGGTTCGAAATTCTTCTTCATCCGTCTCCACTGTCTGACGTAGATAAGGGCTGAGCATCCCGCGACGAGGAAGAAGACGATGCATGCGCAAATGGCAAGAACCAAGGCACCGGTCTGCCAATCCCAGAGAATGCCGGGCTCGCCGCTGGTTCTTCTTTGTCCAGAATCTGCGATAGATTCCTGCAATGATTTAGATTATACGCTGTTTTAAGGCAACGTCTTTGTTGAATTATGAAAAATAAAAGAAGTACAAGTGGCTTAGATGTCAATATTTTTGTGGTTTACGTGAATGATTTAAATGCACGACTCTACCAGAAAACATCTCTACCGTATTAGAAGTCTACCAAAATCTCTACCAGAAAGTAAAAAAAAACTCTACCGGACTTGAAATAAAAATCTACCGGTATTACAGTAATTTCAGTAATCCTGCACTCTCTATAAATTGATGGTGGGACCGATAGATTGCCCTGAGCTACCTGATAGCGTGGAGGCGCACGATCCCGCGCGTAATCTTCGAAATACGCGGCTGTTCGTTACCCCGCAGGTACGGTCGGCATCTCTTATGGCATTACCATATAAGTTGTTACACTGCTGTTCTAAGGGTGCGATATTATCTCGAGTCAAAATACATTGACTGTATTATATTTTTTGTAAAACGGTTATACTCGTTAAATAAATAAAAAGAAATAAAGAAATAAACTCTACCGCAATACAAGGCCTAGCCTACCGACTAGCCTTATATTCCGGTAAAGTTTTATCGTAATTCCGGTAGAGTTTTATTTTGATTTTGGTTGAGTTTTTGGTAGAGTTCTAATACAGTACAGTTGTGAGTGGTAGAGACGTAAATGTGCGCTTTAAAGACTTTATTTCTTTGACTTATGAAAAATAAATAAAATTCCAGTAGCTTCGATGTTAATACTTTTTTGAGGATCCGTCGCTCGACAATTAAACATTCTGCTTCGCACTTTCATCCGCTACTTCATTCGACAATGTTATTGACATTAATTATCTAAATGTTTTTTCGTAAATCATTCAAGCTTACGTTATCCTTCGACGTTTGCCGATCCTGCCATTGGACCGAATGTATTAAATTCGTATGAATATGAGTTTCTATAAAATGCAACTAATGACCTGAAGATGATCGGCAATTGGAAATCCGTCTTCGTCGTTCGGATTCCGAGCGGTTTTGGTCCTCTCGTCGCAGGCAACTTTTTCGTCAACTTCCGGTGATTTTTGTTGTTGTTCCTCGAGCTCTGGGAATCGCCAGAGCATCTTCGAGATCACTGCGTCAGTGGTCTGCTGACCCATCTCGGATTTCCTCCGAGTTGAGAGAAAGGACCAATCCAACTCGAGAGCCGACAGTGGACCGCATACAGCGTCCTTGTGCACGGCGCAAGGGCTGAGCGTGAACGCGGGGGCGCATTTCGTACACGGATGGCAGGCACTCTTCTCCGTCGACCAGAATTCTTGGCCGGGTCTGCACAACGCGAAGATCTTCTTCGGGCACACCGGCCGGGAGACGACAATGAGCAGCACCAGACTCACCGTTAACACACTCGGTCGTTTCGATTCACTCAGCATCACCTGAATTATAAATCATAAACTGTTTATTCGTCCACCAATTTATTTATTTTTTATTTATTTATTTATTTATTTATTGATTTACGGGGCCCTTTTTTCATTAATGTATACGGGGCATTCCATACCGATTCGACCTACGTCCGACCCTCGACCTCTTCAATTCGGTTGGTAATTTTTTATAATATAGTTCTAACTCTAAAAATCACTCCAAATATTTTTATTTTATTTTTATTAATATTAATTTTTATAATATTTTATTTGTATTAATTACAATTTTTCAAAGTGAACATATTTTTAGACGGAATTAAAAATTTTGAAAAAATTCTGAAAAATTCTGTATTAGATATGAAAATGTTTAAGCCTAAACCCGGAATGGTAAAACGTTTGCTTCTAGATGTTTTTTGAGCTTTGCTTTATTTTTTAAGTGATTTTGAAAATTGTCATATCTGATACAGGATTTTTGAGAATTTTTTCAGATTTTTTAATTCCGGCTAAAAATATGTTCACTTTGAAAAATTGTAATTAATGCAAATTTAAAAAATAAAAAATAAAAAAGTTTGTAGTGATTTTTAGAGTTAGAACTATATTATAAAAAATTACCACCCGAATTGACGAGGTCGAGGGTCGGACGTAGGTCGAATCGGTATGGAATGCCCCATACACGTTTTAAATGTGATATAAGATCTCAAAGAATAACAATTTGTACAATAATAGTCGGTAGTACCCGTGTACACTATTCGTACTGAACAGTGTACTAATAGTACTTTTTGTGACGAATGCATGAAAGGTGCCAGGTTATTTTACTAGCCGGGCGCGACGATAAAGGAAAAAGAGAGGTCACACAGTATTTACGATACCCTTACGCGTTGCATAGATACTCGAAGCGTGTCGTAATGAGTGTTTACGACACGCTCCGAGTATTTATGCAAAGCATCCAGTGTTTATGTAACGCCTTCTCGAAAAACGCCACTTTATGTTGCGCACGGCCTCCACATAAAGTAGCACTTTTCATGCATGAGTTACAAAAAATAATATCACGCATGGCGCTTCGATAAACACTTCGATTGAAATGTTGAATGGATCCAAAAAAGCTAGCCCATTTGCCGCCATGGTTATCCGGCGAACTGCTGATGGGGAATTAAAATTTAAAGTCAAAATTAAAAATTCGAGATTTTCTTGGAACCACCCCGCACTTCCAAAGTATAACGTATAAGACAAAACTCTGCGAAATCCCTATGAAATTTAAGTATTTTTAGAGATCGCGACCTAGGGTTAAAAGAATTAAGTTTTCATAATTATAACAATTATAGCTGAGTTACAAAATGTTGTAGAAGGTGAAAATCCACCACAGAAAAATAATCAAATATTTTATTTGAAAATATATGTTTGTTGCAACAAAAGTTAAATAAAAAAACCAATTTATTTCAAAGCTCGTGATTCGTTCTGTTGATGAAACAAAATTGGATAAATAAAACAAAAACGTAAACGTCACCCTGGTGGTATGAATTCGCGTATTTTTTTCGTTTCGCTTCATTTATTTTATCTTTCTTCTCACCGACCACTCGCCTTCTAATTAGTTTCTTTAATTGCCTTTATGGCGCTGGAGAGACGTCCAAAGAAATGATCCTCACTGAGGTCATCGAACCCGATGAAGAAGTCGTTACTCCCCGAATGTCATGGTTTCCAGCAACTGATTTGTGATTTTCTTTTTTGTAGTCTATTCCATTACAGTAGAACCCCGATTAACCGGGATGCTCGGGACCGAAGAGTCCGCGGATAATCGAAATCCCGGTTAATCCGAACTAGACAGCTAAAGTATATAAGTCAACAATGGCTAATAATACAACTTTATTTTGACTAGCTACAATGACATTTGGTACAACTTGCAATTAATTGTTAAATAGTGTGAACTAAAGTGTAAAGCTTCGGATTTATTTTCATTAATAGTACGTAAGCTAGTCTTTTCTTTTAAGTACCCTGTGCCTTCGGTTTGCTCCGAGTATTAAAGAAAAATCCGACT
This sequence comes from Ichneumon xanthorius, assembly GCA_917499995.1. Taxonomy (NCBI): domain Eukaryota; kingdom Metazoa; phylum Arthropoda; class Insecta; order Hymenoptera; family Ichneumonidae; genus Ichneumon; species Ichneumon xanthorius. The sequence continues at coordinate 23,229,737 of OU824201.1, forward strand.
CCGGTTAATCGAGGTTCTACTGTATCTCCAAGACCGTTAATACTTAATTCTCTAATGAATAATTCTCCAAGACCGTTCATGTTTCAGACAAATGCAAATTAGGTTTTCCCGTCTCCATCTATTGACTACAAAAACCTAATTTGTTTGTGTCCAAAACATAAAAAATCTCGGGAAAATATATGGAAGGCGAGTTGTTATTGACCGAGTTCGGCGACGGTGAGCGGCAGGGTGTTTCGCACCGCTTTGAGTAATAAAAATTGCAATTTTGCGTTGCACAGTATTCTCCACCTTACGAATGTCCCGACGGGTCGCTCGTACCGCAGTTAAATAAGAACAAAAATTGTAATCAATTATTAGACCATGCGGACTATTTATGTTCAGAAATTGTTGGATTAAACAAGGTACGGTGACATGCGTTCCAAAGTGTTACTCGGTTGCTGCAACCAAAATGTTTGCATTAATCGACAAATTTGGAATCATTCGAAGCAAATTATCGTTTAACATAACGATACTTTATTTATACCAAACAAAGATCAGCTTTAAACGTATGTCACTGCAACATTTGGTAAATCCAGCCATTTCTTTTCCTCAGTGTGAAGTTGCATTGATGTCCGGTTCATGTACATCAACGCAACTTCATACATCATACGGTCATTAGCAGCCGTAAAAAAAATGCATTACAGTTTTTATCATTACAGTCGCCAACCGAGCGCGAGTTCAGCGGGGAGGCACGGCCTTAAGCGACAGACGTCGTTCGCATGGATGCAATTTCGTCGTACTCTTATCTAAGATCTTATATGGCGCTCGGACGAGGTCCAAGAGTAAGACAGGGTTGCGCGCGATTCTTCTTCAAAGAAGCGCAGCTTACGTGACTCACACGACACTTGCGGTGGCTTGTCAGGTCGTACGATACGAGTGAGCACGCACTTTGCACATAATCTTACGGTGCTTGTAAGATTCCCTCCGACACGTGTTGTTTGTTGAATTTCAATTTGGCTCGCTGCCCAATATCGAGCCACGAAGCGAGCAGGCCAATATCGACAGTCGCGCCAGTGTCTTGACGTTCCTGCACGACGCACCCAATATTCATCCAACGAAACGCAGCGGCGATAACACAACAAAATCACGAATGCATTCGATAAATCTTAGTCAGGATGAATGTATTTATTTATTTCTTTGTCTACACCAGTCACGGAACGCGTCTCTCGATTGTTGTTTATTTGCACCATCAGGTTCCGCTACAAACATTGTTCTCTCTTTAGTGGAACTTGTGCAACCACGGATTTCAAGTTGTCACAAACGCACTAGGGTTGTCTAGACATGCATCTGCGAGTCGCGCGACTGGAATGAGACCAATTGTTTTGTGCAGACTCTTAATCTTTATGCAACTCTGATTTGATGGACTCGAGCGGTACACATGCAACTGCAAATCAAATAAATAAGGATCGAGACGTATAAAATCCTGAATGGACACTATGCAATAAATGGGCTCGACATTTTCAAACCCTCGAGAAATCCGCAATTGCGGGGACACAGGGCCGAATTGAAGACGGGACCAGTCCAAAGAAACCCATGGAAGAATATGCTATCGAACAGGGTGATTGAATCCGAGTCAGTTAATCAATTTAAAAACGGACTTAATAAACACGGACTTGTAAACTGGTTGCAGGGGTTATAGGAAAGACGATGTTAAAATAAAGGTGACACGCGAGTCTGGAGTATGTCAACATTTTGCACATTGTGCATTATTCTGTTTGCAGTCTGACGACGGTCACCGCGGTTCTATTAGGGGCTGCATTACGACTGTGCGCTGACTTACTGTGGAGGTGAAAACACACGTACAGTAGAATCTCGATTATCGGAGCCTCGATTATTGCAGCCTCGATTATCGGAGCCTCAATTATCCGAACCGTAGCTCCGTTTATCTGAATGCTCGGTTATCGGAACATAAGCGCGAAACATTATACATTGTTACTTGCCGCGGCAACAGCGGCGCCCCTGTTGAAGTGCGCTTTTTCGGCAAACCCCCTTTTCTCCACACAACTCTGTTCTCTACAATCCCAATTCTCAACATCACTCTCTGTACACGCACGATCCTACATACTCTCTTTACTATACACAGCGGTTCTCCACAATCCTTTTACTACACTATCCTTTACTCCACAAATCGGTTGTTCACATTCGATTATCCACACCCTCGGTACTATACATACCTTTTTGGCCGCAATTTACGCTTCTCCACATTTTTTTCCTCCACAACTTGATCCTCCACATTATCGCCGTCGGTATCGATTCAGGAACGTATCTCCGAATAATAAACCATCTTTCTTTTATACCGATTCTGATATTTTAACTGTCTTATTTGCACCGCCTAAACCATCGACCATCCGTCACAGTTGTAACTTTTTCGTTCAGTTGACAATTTTTGAAAGAAGTAAATTAGCGGTCAGTTAAAAATCTTCCTCACCGGCTCTCTCGAATTTCATTCGTTACTCACAATGAATAACAAACTTCACACTACTCAGGGCCTCCGATGGTACCCTCTGTAATGTCTTGAAGTATTGTCACGCAATACTACACAATACGCAAGTTCAAACTGTTTTCCTCGAAATTCTAGTTAGACTGCACTACATGGGACTCGTAGCATTCGAAGAGGAGGGAATGCTGAGATAATTACAGGTATAGACTGGCATAATCACAAGAGTAGACTCATGCGTTGCTACTCCTCGTCTCGCTACTCGTCTCGCTTCGCGCAAATGCCTACGCACCCTGCAATTCTGCCTGTGCATCACGTTACAGCGACTCGACAAAGAAACCTTACGATTAAAAAATTCTTACACCAAAATCTTCGACTTCTATGGAATAACAATGCGATGCCCGATCGAGATTTGCTTCACAATTTAACGTACGTTATAATACAAAATGTATAAATTACATAAGTTGCGTAATGTAAAAAAAAATATATATTGACAAAGAAACATTTAACCTGCACAAAAATGCATTTGAATAAAAAAACGAAGTTAAATACATGGGCCAAATTATTTTGGCCCATGTTTTTAACTTCGTTTTTTTATTCAATGCAATTCAATTCATTCGTTCATAAATTTTATTCAATTTCATTACTTTCGACAAAGTATACATCCATTCTTTGTATACACTTTATAATAAGACTTCCTTTTGGGTCATTGATAGAAGATCTAGAATGTACGACCCAAGCTGGTGAAACTTATAATTTATAATTGAACGGCATAGCCATATACTGTAGGTGCTGAATACGCCAGTCACGTCCACGATTTTTCACGCTCTGTTGGGTGTTCGTGTATACCTCTTATTAGCGAACATTACCCATGTGAAATGTAACACTTTATATAATTCAATTACCCTTCCCATTTACACAAGACGGAACAATGAAAACTCTTATGCAACGATAACGCCGAGGAACGCACTTGCAAAAACCGTGGAGTGGAAGAGTACGCTGTCTTTCTTGATTTGCTGAAATGAATTGTTAACTTTCCGGAATCGAATTCAGGACACATTTAACAAATGATGAGACATCGCAACGCTTAATAAAGAAAATAACCTTTTATAAATAACAATTCCCGAAGCGGGAGTAATGTGGGGGCAAAGCTTTGGTAGCGCCTAAACGTGAGGTTCGATTTGTTACACATAATGAGTTAAGGTAGTCCTTGCGAATGGTGTTCACTTCGCATAAGTTTCAGAGAAATGAGAGAGAATTCCACACACTTCTCGATGGTATAAAAATCTGAAATAAATCAAGCATATTAAAGGTGGTGAAAAGGTTATTTTTGCATAATAATAATTCCAAAATATTATTAACAAATTGATCAAAAGTAGAATTGTTCAAAAAATTTCCCGAAAACCTAACGTTTTTTTTAATGATAATGATCCGTTCATTTTTCTGATCACGTATGAATTTTTTCAGATTTTTGCATTCACCTTGAATTTTGTGACTTTCTACACATTTTTCCTATATAAAAAGAAAAAAATTCAAAGTGAATTTAAAAATCTGAAAAATGTCATACGTATTCAGAAAAATGAACGAATCATTTTCAGTTTAAAAAAGTTAGGTTTCCGGGAGATTTGTCGAACCATTTTATTTTTCATCAATTTGTTAATAATATTTTGGAATTATTATTATGCAAAATTTATCTTTTCAGCACCTTTAATATGAAAGTTGATTAAAAATGGACCAACTTTATTTTTTCGTATTCGATGTGCAATTTGTTATTTGAGACCTTTGTTCGATTACCCATTGTCATTAATTGCCGAATTTGGTACGTACTTTCTGTCTACTAAAAGGTACTACAGGCCGACCTCGCAACGTGCAACCGCCCGTGCTCCCCTCCGTGAGCGTTCCCTCTCCGCTACGCTAACGTTCCGCGGAGTGGGATAGAACTCAGGCCGGGACCTAAAGCACTCGTTCAGCGAGCGGCGAGTGGGGAGCAGACGTAAGAGGATCGGAGCCCGTAAAGTTGGAGTCTGTAAGTTCAACTCCGGTCTCGTAATGTTGCACTTTGCGGGATAGGACTGTATCTATCACTAACAACTCGCGAACCGGCGCCGTCGTCACGTCTATCTACTGAGTCGTCATGTGAACCAAATGGACATCCGTGATTGTCTACAACCGGCTTCGTGAATACGCACTTCAATAAGTTCGACAGTTGCGATCTTCACATATTAATTGGTAGTCGGTGAATTGACCCTTTCTCGCACACTTTATCCATTGCATTTCCACTTGTTGGACACAAGGGCCGTCGAGCAGTTCAATTACGGAAACCGGTTAAGATAATGAGAGAGGTCAACATAACCCTAAACATTTCAAACGAAAGCCATTCTCGGGTAGACGACTTTTCGGACGGAAACAAAGCGCTATATCAGATGCAGAATTCAATACCGCGTCCGACGACGGGCAATATCGGACACCTCAGTATAATTTCGTTGAATAAAATATTTGCAGCAATCTCTCCCGGATTCGCAGCGCTTTGTTTTGAACTCGGTCGGTATATCACGTGACCTTAAAATGTGACATCGGTCAAATATGGGGAGCATCCCAGATAGAAAAATGTGCCGTCAAACGGGTATCGTACCATTGGTACCGCTACCGTTCCGTCGCCGTGCCGTCATTTTTCTATGTAGGATGCTTTTAAGTTTTCATGCGCCATGTCTTCTTGAGACAACTACCATTACTATTACTGTAGTAGAATTATACATGTAAAAAATGCTTCGAGAGCTAAACAATAAGAGAACCGACGGACGAGACTTGGACGTTCTTCCCCAGCACCCACATCGTAAAGACGTGTAATTTGTTGGGAGAACTAAAGAGTAGTACATTATGGTACTAGTGCGTTAAAGCGTTTCCGACGAGTGTGTTTTTTCGCACTAGTATCGTAATGTACTATTATTTCGCAACGTGTAAAAATGGGATTTTTATACACAAAATTGCCAACTTTGTACCGAGTGAAATAAAGTTTTTTTGTCTACGTATTGTCTATTATTTAATATCCGAGAACTCTTACACTATAGTAGTAGAGGTTCGCTCACTGCATGCCAACTACCGATTGTGCGTACGTTAAATAACTCACGATGCATTTGGCCGTAGCGAGTCTGCCATGACGTAACCGTGTATTGTATCCAAAAACGATAGATTACCGGTCACCCGGACGCTTGTCATCGACGGACCAATTGATCTGCGAATCCTCATCCGCGACCACTCAACTAGTGGCACGCTCGTGATGAACGAACCTTCGAGAGTCCTTCCGTTTTACCTCCTTTCATTCATTTATCGAACTCGAAAGAACAACATTTTAGTTTACACTTATACTTTTTTTTCAACTTTCTTATTCAATCTTATTATTATTGTTATTACAACGATTATTATTATTACTTTTAACTATTAGTTGATTATTGTGATCTGTTTTCCTCGCTTGAATTGCCATGTCAGTTTATTTAATCATTATTCTTTTTTTTTCGTACACTGATTATTTAATTGCAGCAATCGGTATCACATTTCACACATAGCGAGTTAATTCGCATAAAAAATTATCGATATTTAAACGGATCTTGCGTAACGATTGTGTAAACTAAACACGGAATATTATGCTGGATCGTATCGGTGCCGGAGCGCGACTGGAATTTAAGATGTGTCTCTGAAGTAAAGCGACTCCGGACTGCCGCTCGAAAGTTCTACGAGTGCGGCAGCAGCACCAGAGTAGAACCCGCCAGTGCGTCGACGGCATACCTCGGTGCGGTCGGAGCGCGAGCGACTAGTTCGACGGGTTCTACTAATTTCCGCCCACGACTAACCGCCGAGGGGCGGGGACGGAGAGCCGGAGCGCTTGAGACTAGGCGGAGAGAAAGAAGGAGCGGGACGGAGCCACAAGAATGATAGAGAATGCAAGAGAGTGGAAGAGCCGGAGGAGAACGTTGGAAGGAGTAATTCGTACGAGAAATTATGGATTTACTCCGAGTTACTCGAGATTAAATGTTATCGTATCGTGTAATCATGTTTCATTCAATCATTATTCGTAGATGTTTGGAACAGTAATTTTTTAAGATTATTTACACATAATCATCATCCGTGTGTACAGTAGAATCCCGATTAACCGGGGTCGGGTTAACCGGGACACGGATTAACCGTTCGTCTTCCCAAGTTTGTTTTTTATGCGCGGAGCAAACCAAAGTCACTGAGTACTTAAAAAGAAGATTAGCTTGGGTACTATTAATGAAAAAAATATAAAAAGCTTTACATTCTAGTTCACACTATTTAAGGAGGGTCGAGCGTTGCAAAGTCATCAAGCAAAGTATGCTAATTTTTTTTTACGCATTTTGATATGAACGGTCTAAGTGTAACTGAACAGTTTGAATGCGTTCGTCTTCACCGTTTTAGTGAAATATTTTTTTTTAATTTGCACCATTTAGGGTAGTTCATGCGGGAACGTTGCAAACAAATGATTGAAAACTGTAAAGAATATTGTCAGGAAGCTCTGTATAAAAATGTAGACACTTGTTCTTCATCGTTAATTAACAATAAGCAATTACATGGAACTTTACAGCTTTATCTCGGCACCCATGGCACACGACCTGCCCCGCACCTTACGCGCCACTGAGCCTATCCCCTCCGAGTCTCGCGCTCGACCCTCCTTAATAATTAAGTGCAAGTTGTGCCAAATGTCATTGTAACGAGTCAAAATAAAGTTGAAACATTAGCCATTATTGACTTATATACTTTCGCTGTCCTGTTCCGATTAACCGGCATTTCGATTATCCGGGGACTCTTCGGTCCCGAGCATCCCGGTTAATGGGGGTTCTACTGTACATCCCATAGATAAAGGCACGGTCATAGGTCAGGTTGATACGCAACTTCGATGTTGTTTCCATTTATAAATCAAAAGCGCAAAGATTACGGCCCCGATAATGCGCCACATGCGACTGATGAACGAGGCCGAAAAGCTCCACGAGTAGAACAGAAAATCGGAAAAGTTGTCTACACAGTAGTTTTTAAAATAAAAATTCAACTGTTTTTCTTACGCGCAAAACAACACTGTCGATTATGGCGCGCGCCACAAACGAGAGTGGCGCCTCGGTGATTATTCGAACCTTCAACGGAGCGACGTACATTCAGATTGACATTGCAGACGATCGTCAAGTTAAGCAAAAATCTTTTGAAAGTCTCTTGTGGAATTCGTTGCGCGAAATGAGTGGGAAAACTAAAACGATCGCCAATTCAGGTAATTGAATTTACACGAGAGCAGTTGATGGAAACAAATTAAATTTTATCTTTAAAAATCCTTGTTCAAAACTTCATAACTTTCATTGCTTTTATTTGTTGATAAATAACGTCAGCAACTCGAAAATTATAATGCACGGTTATAAGTTTAAAAAATGCTGGGCCAACTTTATTTTAATTAATAATAATCCTTTTCGATTGTAGTGAATCAGCGATTCTCACGATTTACTGTAGTGCTCATAACCTAGCCCAACTTCATTTTACGCTAGTTTGAAATTTTCTAAATTTATTATTAAAGATGCAATGCTAATGTATTCGCCATTCAATTTTATGTGAACCAGCAATTTTTCCATTAGCCCATTATTGGGTGTACTCGGTGTCACGCTGTCTTTTTAATTGAGTTGTCAACATAACCTCTAATTTTATTTGGGTGGGATGATTATTTGATTGCACACTTCGGCAGTCTCGTGACTGAAATACGTGTACCAATGAGATTGTACTATTTTGTACCTTCAAACAAATGTAAAATTTTTTATGAGCCTGTCATGAAAAATGTTACACCATTTTTTTAAGAGCGCAACATATAATGTATTTTTTATTTATGGTTAATAATTTTTGTTATTATTGTTAAAACCACTTTTTCCACAGAATTGCAGTTCATAAATTATTTATGACCGTCGCATAATAGATCTTACTTTTTCAGGTACAATTCACTCGGGTAGTGACGTATCGACCAAAAAAGCAATTATCACCGTAGGTCTAATATTTTTTACTTCGTTAAGCGCTCTCTTCTGGGTGTACACAAATTTTCCAGAATTGGCTGAGTAAGTATAGCATTTTTTATCCCATAACCGATCGAATATTACAACAATGTAACATATCCGAGATAATTTTATAAACTTTCAGAGATGAGAAACAACACATGAAACTACCTTTCCACATAGAGGATGCTAAGAACCTTGGAAGATTATTGGAGAGATACAAGGAACGCTATTACATAGAGGTCCTGGCTGGACTTTTTATAACTTACATATTGTATCCTTTTTTAATTCGACCAGATAAATCTAATTTTAATTCACTTTTACCTCTTGCTAATTTGACAAAGATTTGACAAAGATTTGTTCCTTTCAAAATCGTAAGTATTGAAAGTGAACCTGTAAACTTTGTAATATTGTCAATACAGTCTAAGGTTTTTAGACTGGCGCATTTAAGATTGATAATTTTCGTTTATATCTTCCTTACATTTAAATTGTACAGTCTACAAACATTCGCGATACCCGGATCGATATTTCTGTCGATTCTTTCAGGATTTCTTTTTCCATTCCCCCTGGCCTTGTTGATGGTGTGCACCTGTAGCGCGATCGGAGCTAGCCTCTGCTATCTTTTATCTTCACTCCTGGGAAGGAAAATACTCTTCAGATATTTTCCCGATAAAGCAAACGAGTGGGCGATGAAAGTTACCAAACACAAGGATAATCTGTTGAATTACATGTTGTTCTTGAGGGTGACGCCTTTCCTACCGAACTGGTTCATTAATCTCGCGAGTCCGGTTATCGGAGTGCCTATGATGCCCTTCACTATTGGCACTTTCTTCGGCGTAGCACCACCGTCCTTCGTCGCTATACAGGCGGGTGGAACTCTAAACAAATTAACCTCGTCCAGTGACGCATGGTCCTGGAATAGTATAATTATATTGTGCATTTTTGCACTCTTGTCGCTAGTACCTGTTCTCTTTAAGCAGACTTTCAGACAGAAGATCGATTAGGCAAATGCTTCTATGAAGCATAGGGTACCTTATTTCCTCGACTAACATGTGTATTTATTGCCAATGTGTTATCATGCTCAAAGGCAATGAGTCCTTTGCTGATTGTGCAACTGGATTTTGAAGAGTTAAACCAGTCTAATTCAGTGAATGGCCAAGATCTCGTTTGAAAATGCATCGATCGTGTTACGTACGTCCGTTTAACTACAACTTTGATAACCGAAAAGAATTCTTGATTCCTTTGTTGATTGCGCAAGTGTGTAAATATAATTCAGCCAGCTCATTTTCGAAAACGAAAGCTTTTCGAATGAGGCTCCTCATTGGTCGAGAGTCGAGTGTACTCACTGATATAGACTACACACTTCGGAAAAGCCATAAAACGGCCGGAATGCTATGATCGAGATCGAACGAGAAAAAAAGTAAATTTTATCGATCTTATCTGAATTATAAGGATAAGACATCTAATTTTTGTTTAGGAAATCGACTTTTTGAATGCGGTAGCGGGAAAACAATTAGTTGTTTAATTTGTGACTCCTCAATAACTTGCTGCACGAATTAACGATACGTACAATATATGTACAGTTTCACATAAGATTGTATTTATTAGCTAGAAAAATATGTATATGATAAATAGGATATATATTTATGAAACTCGTCAAGCATCGCATGGCCATGTGCTCGAAAGTTCCATGAATTTTCAACCATTAGTTGAAAGTGATGCAGTGATAGAATCGGATGCAGTTGCTTTGTTGTGAAAAAAAAAGTATAATGGACCTATTTTCAATTTACGACACATTCGATGATTTTTGACGTCTAGAAAAATTGAGGCTTATTTTACGCATACCCGTCGTACAGTATGCAGTATTCCAACGATTTAAATAGTTCCACGCGAGAAAAATATCTACAATATCGAATGTTTTGACAATCCAATAATTCTGGCATTTGAGAGTTCTAGTACATTCTCAAATCATTATTCTTGCGCCACAGCCAACAAGTATAATGTCAGACTTCACTGATAATAACAATAAAAACTGTATAGAAGTCGTCTCGGATAATTCCTTTTGACCGATACAAATACGATTCCATATCGGCATCGTGTGTATCCGCCCGAATGTATGTCGCGGAAGGGATACGTGTACAATAATAAATCGAAAGAATTACGTAAGTTATATTTATGTCTTTAACTCCAGGAGCATAGAAATATTATAAAAATATAAATCCTGTATAATATACGTATAAATACAATAACTTTACGTGGTTCAGCAGAACGACGTTAGGTAACTTATTGCAATATCAGTCGAATTTACGGCTGGAATGCTCAGCGGTCTCCAGTACCACCAATTGAACCAGACTGAAACAGAAAAATTATTTACAAGAACGTCATTATAACATGAAAAAGAAAGTTCCTTAGTGGATCATTACTTGACGGTAATGGTCATCCGAAAAATCGTTTAATATAAACCCTATAAAAACGATATCGTATAATTGGGCATTACAATTTTCGCATGAAGTATTTTCTTACGAATTGTTTTCTCGATTATTTTCATACCGGAAATTCGTAACTTCCGGTCCGTAAAACTCATTTTTTTCGACCCGGAGCGACGTATTTTCGGCATGACATCGCTTCCGGTAGAAAAATGAGAATTTCAAATCGAAAGTAACGTATTTCCGGTAAATCTTGTGGAAATAAAAATTGCTGTTTTCTAAATTCCATAGTCCATAGCGAGGACGCAAAGCACCCGAGCCACAACAACCTGCTAGTTGATATATAGTTAACTATTAAAAAAATAAAAACGTACGTGTGGAGTGTGCAGATAGTAATATCGTGAACGAGTGGCAGCTTTGAAGGCACTCTGAGCTAGGTACCATGCTTATCAGTCTCGAGCCACTGGTACACGTCAGTACAACGTTGCTACATTCCGGATTCGGCTACAATAAACGAAAAATATTTAATCGCTCATCAAGGAATTGGCATGAAAAAGAACTTAACCAGAAACATTATTAGTATTATTGTTATTATTCGAAATATTCTTCTCAGTGAAAAAGAAACTACGATTGTTATTTCAATGATCGAATTACAATTTCATGCAATATTCTTAAAAAAAAAAAAAAAAAAAATGATTCTGCAGAAAATCGAAACGTGAAATAAAATGTTGCCCATTTCTGACAAAATGCATCTAATTGACATGGAATCTCAATGATCCACCAACCAGTGAGTAAACAGCAGCCTTTTGCTCGTCAATAAGGACAAATTTCTCTGTGCTCTGGCTCCAAGAATTAAGGTTGCCCGAAGGACGAGGAAACAATTTTCTTAACAGTCTTCCAGGTTGCATTCTAGTTATTCTCCATGTGATATGGGTATCGTGATTTGGAGATGGATGTACGTCGATTCGTTTCTCAGATACGTCTCTGATTGTTCTGGAAGAATGAAACAGTTATTTTAAAGTATCTAGCGGTACGATCTAGTCAAATGTATAAATACGATTTAATTAATATAACGTTAATACAAGCTTTTTGTGAAGCTTCACATGTGTCAAACTTGCATTTGCATTAAGGTGAAGTGAAAATCACGTGACGGAGCCAGGAGTGTGAAAAGCACCGTTGGTCGTATTGGAGCGACAGAAAGCGTGTTTCACTTCACCTTAAAACCAATTTTAGTACTGAAAAAATAACGTGAACAACACAACGATTCTTAGGTGAACTGTTGCCAAAAGAATATATTGTCTACATTATTTTTTTTTTTAGTCAGAATGTGCTTCCACCGAACAATAACAATGCCATTGTGTAAAGATCAGGTTGTTAATCTATTTGCAATTTAGTTATTCATACCTGTATAATAAATTATTGGACGATACCCTGTTTGCATCGGTATCAAAAATATTTTGATTTGTCTCGTACATATCCATAAGATTTTTCATTCCAACAGCTGTGTCCTTTCCCGTTTTTGTATAAGGCATACCAATGTTCCACGAACTACTTATGTTGCCTCCACTGAGATCGGGAATCGAACGAACTGTACTGCAAGGCCAGCAGTCCATCTCAGCCACCTGGAAGTATGGATTCTCCACAAGACACCATTCGTCGTACCATTCTGCAAAATATGTATGATATAAAACATCGTTAGCTCGGTCGTGAAGGAATTATATGATTTTAAGGAACGAAAATATGGTGCAGTTTTATCGAGACTGATTTTTTTTTTACCATTGCCAAATAAATATTATTCAATCGGATGTATTTATTGTCAACATTATTAATACAAGTTTTATTTACAGCGAACAATGGCAAGTTTTGGTACATACCCCTCGGTAAGATAAAGATTTTTTTTTCAATGTAAAAAGTATTTTGTTTGAATAAAGAAATAAGTAGATAATCGTGTACCTGTTAACGAAGGATATTGCTTTACTATTGGTACAGCCAATTTTCTAAAGACTTTCAATCCCGGATAAATAAAGTTCTGCAAGTTCCTCAAAACAAACGTGTGCGTAGTTGGATGATTGTAGAAAACGAGGGTGCAAAGAAATAATGCAAGAATCGTCGAGAACAGATGTTTAAATATGCGAAAAGGTTTTTTAATCACAAGAGTCTTCGTCGCGAATTTGAGATCCAAAGTGCGAAAGCATCGCTCGAAGATTTTGTTTGTTTCCGTCGCGGACATTCCATTCTCCGCAGCGTACTGTTTGATCTCGTTCACATAGCGTCGATATACTTCCAAATGGGCCATTTGATCGATGTTTCACAGCGTTTAATACATTCTTCACGAGTGACTGATTATTGTGCTTTTTTTTCGTCGAAGACCACTCATTTATTTAAATGCCGTTCACGTAAGAAATCCAATATTGGGTTCGCACGTGAAACTTGTCGAAAAACTTGTTACACTCCGGCCGTGCAGAAATATTATGAAGAGAGAGAGGCTAGTGTTGATCTCGGCCGGGTTGGTACTGAGCCGACATACACTGTCGGTATACGCGGTGAAGTGACGTCACATCACGGTAGCATCCGACATACAGTATCTGTATCTCTAGTCGCGTACTGCGATATTGTATGCCAGCATTATATGCTGACATACAATATCGGCCTAAAAGATGAAATGTTGGTTTCTAATTTTTTTATTTATTGTTTTTTTTGTTGTTTTTATTGAAAAAGTATGCAAAGTGTACGCAAGATGGCCTTGGGAGCAAAGACCTTGTGGCGGCTTCGGGCGAGTTTTCGACGCTTCTCGCAGAGCGGCAGGTCGATCGCGTCAAGGAAGTGGCGACGGAAAGAAGCCGACGACGAAAGCAAATACTAGTGCCTCGCTTGGATGTTCCTGCCAGACCTGTAGCGAGTTTTTGAGCGCAACGAATATGGATCTGGCGCCACGTTTACAAATTAGAAGTCTTTCAAGCATTGACATCAACGAAGAAGCTGCAAATATCCCAGATGTGGACAGAGTTGACGAGGTTGAGATATAAGGTATATCATTGTAATTAATTTGTAAGATGATTCACAGTTGGTACAGCTTCATTTCTTTTCGACACCCACGCACGACAATATCAATTGTCAACATGTGTTGGAAGAGTGTTACAACAATTGAAACAGTGTTAAAACAATTCACCTATAGCGTGTAAAATTTACACACTTTGACATGTGTTGAGAATCAACACACCTCGAAGCGTGTAAAAATTGACTACACTATTTACACGCCTAAAGCGTGTTGAAAAAACACGCTTGTTTTTAGAGTGAGATCTTCCTCCCGTCGAACATGAATTTTCGGCGATTCAAACAGCAGAGAGGCAGGGTCCCGTGCGCTCTTCGAACGACAAACTCCTTCGACGTTGTTGCACGCGAAGTCAACAAATATAATTTTAAAGGTATTTTGGGATCGTTGCCAAATTAAGAGTGAAACTCAAGTTTGTTTATACAAACTAAATAACAAGTTTATTCAAAGAAAGATAATTAATTTGTTCGTTGCCAATAATTCTTAATACATTCGTCGATTTCTTTGAACATGAGCCTAACTCTGAGACCAACCTCTCTGTTCTCTAGTCGAGTTCAGACTGTCAATTTTCCGATCGCGATCAGCGAGGTGCAAATTGATACTTCTGCAATTTTGTAGTATGCCCATATTTGGGCATATAGAATCGAGCATCGTGATTCATACTCGGCGCGATTTGTCGATGCCGGGTGCATTAACCGGGCATCGTCCGATACGTACTCGGCAAATTGCTACGCGTGTCGGCTTCGCGACGCGGTGGATTTACCAGAACGTATTTCCCAATGTATTTGTAATTTGTAATTTATTGAGGTGTTGAGGTATACAGATGAGAGTACATAGAATCTTAGTGTATCCCTGTCATACCCCCCTCCTCGCTCCGCTATGGTTGCATAAACGCTTTAGCGCTTGTCCGCAACCAGATCTCACTTGTCTCTGTGCATTTTATTTTCCTCTGAGTTTATTTTTTAGCAGGTAACAATATTAAAAATGGTTTTTTTATATATTTTATTTCTCTATTTTTTTTTACATTTATTTATTTACTTTTTTAAAATTTTACATTCTGTTTCAGTCCACTTTTCTACCTATCTATACATTCTATTCGTTTCGATTATCTAACTTTCTACAATTTCTACAATTTCTTTTTTTTTTAAGGTACCATATTTCCTTTGTGGACCATCGCTTCCTTCCTCGTTTCCTTGGTTTCTCTTCCTCACATAGGAAACCGTTTTCATTTTTAAAAAAAAGAAAAAAAGGCAAAAAAATCGACATTGCGGCATCAGTTAAAGTATATTTATTATTCGACAAACAAGCATGATAATACAAGCTTTGAAACTAATTTGAGCGGACAGTCTTACGACAGATACTTAATCATTTTCACGATTATTTCTCGTACTCTTTATCTAATTACGTATTATATCATTGGTAGAATATAAAAATCTTTAGTATCTCCGACGTTGAAGAACGTCCTGGCGATGGGTCGATGATTCGATAAGTCGCTATCTTGCGGTGACTCGAGAGAACTCTTTCCTCCTTTGGCATCGCAATGTCCACTGGTTCAATCAATGCCTTACTGCAACAATTTAAAAGCATATTATGAGCATAAAATGAGGTGTGGCATAAGACTATTTTGTGAAGGGAGGGGGAAGAGGAGGGGGGGGGGACCGGTAACGATGGATACCATTGTAAAGAAATATGCTCTGATGCCACGATAGGCGACGTATCCGACTGCCGCTCCTATGCCACCTGTGCCAACTGTTGCTGTCGTACTTGCAAATACGGTTGAGGTGGCTCCAATCGCCTGACCGGTAGCCACGATACCGCCTGCTGAAGTCATGGCACCTCCTAAGCTACTCATCATAGAGGCGGCTGTAGAACCTGCAACCGTGATGCGGGATGTTAAAAAAGAAACATCGATGGTCAAATAATTTTTACAAAACAAATCGATGTTTCAGAATCTATTTTCTTCTCTACAACATCGATGTTTGTTGATGCATCGTTTAGTAAAAAAAAGTTCGCACTCATTTAAACGCTATATTTATTATATTTATTATATTTAGAAGAAGAAAGAAATGTTACAGTTTCGTAAGTACAATAACACGGAAGACGTTGACTAAAGAGTAAAAAAATCTAAAGTAAAATAAGTAAGTAAAGTTGTAAATACCATGTAGACTCGGTTTATATTACTTATAAAGCTGCTTGACTCGGGAGACCGCCGAAGTCACACACCGACCGCACACCTAACGTTGTCGGACCGTAAAAGTGTTTTAATCTTTAAAACCGTCTAAGATATTACTCAGTTGCCTAATGACTGGGCCCTAGTCGAACCGATATACAAATTTTCGTCATCGAACCTCTGACTTAAAATATTTCATGGTCTACTGCGTCTGCTCATTCACGGTAAAAAAACATTGATTATTTGCCCTAATAATCGATTATGTTTCGATGAACCGAAGCATTAAAATATCGAATTAAATAATGGATGTAACGCGTGAAAAACATCGATTTTCAAAAGATTGAGTGAATATCGCCCACCACTAACCTGCAGCTATACCATTAGACGTAAATCCGATGGTCGAAACGACCGCAGGTACAGCTGATAACGCTGCCGTCACACCGGCGGCCACCGCCGCGGCTGCTGCTGCTATATCCATTGAACCGTTTTTTCAGATTTATAGTTCTGACGGGAGATGAGTATCGTTAATCAGCAGATAGCTAACGCTGCGCGCTGAAAACGACGAGACTGGACTGGACGAGAATTACTGGTGAGTGCGGCTTAAAAGCAACACGAGCGTACTGCGCAGTACTGCGACACAAAGCTGGGAAAGCCAGCTGTACCCGATATCAATGCAGGCCGACGTCTCAGTTGAGTCTGCCAACGTGGAAAAAAATATATAACAATGGTACTGCCAACTGTTGCAGTGACTAGTGAGCCTCGGAACATGAAAAAGTAACTAGATGAAGTGAGTAGATAAAGTAAGTACACGCAAAGTGAGCGTCATTTTATGGAACTTGGCCAAGCGGCATAAATCCAAGAAAAGGAGAAAGAAGAAGAAGAAGAGCGTCATTTTTTACATCGGTTGAAGAGTACAAAATGACCGTCGAATGATGGTCTCGTAATGCCATTTTTTTTAAAGATCATTTTGTCAACGCAAAATGTTGCACATCACCTTAAGAGCATGTGAAACACTATGGAGTGTGAGAGGGATAGCATCAGTGGCGTTCTCGGCAGAGCGAGAGAGACACGCTGAGAACGTGTTTCACATGCTCTTAAGGTTAAGTGAAACACTATGGAGTGCGTGAGAGATAGCATTAGTGGTGCTCTCGGCGGAGCGAGAGGACACGCTGAGAACGTGTTTCACTTCACCTTAAGGTCATGTGAAAGATGTACCACGCGACATATGAGTGCGGCAGATATAAACGCTTTTTTCGAATCAATGCCATTTAAGAGCATGTGAAACACCTTTCCGAGTGTGTCTCTCTCGCTCCGCTGTGAGCGCCACTGATGCTATCTCTCTCGCACCCCATAGTGTTTCACATGCTCTTAAAACCGGTTGACGTTTCGGATAAAACGGAAGCATCATCGGGCGCGGTATTAAATGGTACATCCGCTAATGCTTCACTTTTTCCCGATAAGTCTACGGTGTCTGAATCGCATTCATTACAGATTTTGGTTACCAACTGAGTCGTTTCACATGTAATCAACTTTTCTCATGGATTCTGGCATATACGGTCAAAAGAAAAGTCTCATCGGAAACGGATATAATTTCGGCTTCCCATGAGACTTTTCTTTTGAGCGTATATGCGAGATCCAGTGAGAAAAGTTCATTACAGTTTTTGATACCGACTGAGCCCGGGATGGACGGGGAGGGGGGTGTTTCATATGCTCTTAACGAGAAGTTGAGATACAGCGAGAGTTCAATTATACCGACAGCATGCCTATATCGAACTAATTATACCGACACAGTATGTTTACACGACGTTACTTCGAAATACCGAGTCTCGCAGCGCGTCTGTTTCCCTCCTCGGCTTCCGTAACAAGCCGAAGGTAGCAGACGAAATAAAAAATGGCGTGTTCCATTGTTTAGTACACACTGATATACAAAGTTTTCGAAGTATCTTTTACAGTCTTAAAAATTTTCCTTCATTCACATAAATAAAATTCTGCAGCTTCGAAGACAACCGATAAAAGCATGATTCCGCATTGCCGTCAATCGATCGGATCAAATAACTAGTCGTGAACTAGTCTAACCTCAAAAAAGACAAAAAAAAAACAGCGTTAAGTGCTGGAAAGACTATTTCATTGATATTTTGCCACGAACCGAGACTCCTTGGTCGAATGACCGATGCAAAAACATGCCTGGAGGGCGAAGGAATCCTGGGGGACGAGGCGGTCCCGGCGGTCGAATGCAATTTAATATTTGTTCAACGACGCATTCGAGCAACGGAGGAGCGAACGGTGGCTCGGTCAATGGAACTGAGGACAAGAGAGTAAGCGAGCCTATCGGAGGAAGACCGTTGGCTCCGAAACACGTACCTATCCCTGCGGTGCCCGTGGACGGGCAACTCATGTTCGAAGCTCTCTCTCTTGGCGTTTCGATAATCGCCGCTTGCCTCCAGCTTCTTAATCTTTACAGAACCGTGTGGTGGCTTCCACAGTCGTACAACGAGTACAGTATGGTAGGTGTGAGGAATTTTTCAAACATGTTGATTCAATGGATTTGGCATAGAGAAGTAAAAATTTGCTACCGTACAGTAAGGCGTTATGAAAAAAGATTGAACAATGCAAGTTCTCAAGTGGTAACGTTTGTTGCGAGGTGTTCATTTTTTTATTTAATATATATTTCACGGATTGCTCCTTTACATAACAGCTAATATTGATACCGACACAGTGATAACTGAACTCTTAAGCTCGTGTACATCACAATGGGTGTATCAAGTAAATAATCAAGACTTAAAAAAATTTTTTTTTACTTTATTTCAATGATTTTTTTTTGTTGTTTGTCAAAATTTTAATTTTTTCTTTAAAGAGGATCTAACTATTCAGGGGAAAAAGCGTGTTTTATTTTTTGTCCCCCAAGTAAAGATATAAACATTGCACGGTGAGCTTCACTTGCGATCAATTATGGAATGAGTTCCATTTTTAAAAATATATTCCATTTCTTTTTTTATTTTATTATACTCATTCTGCAATTTGTCCTATTTGAACCAAGGGATTTTCTTACGTGATCGTAACACTGGTATTAACAAGAAATTGTTTGGGATTTATGCATTCGTTTGGGGAATGAGTTCCATTTCTTAAATGTATTTCATTTTTATTTAAAAAAATTATACACATTCTGCAATTTATTGGATTTGGGCCAAGGGATATTCTTACATGATCGCAACATTGGTACTAACTATAAATTACGTGAAATGTATGGACGCATTTTTTTCACCAATAAAAATATTAAATACTTCTTTGTCCGATATCGCTGTAACGAAGGAGGGGATTAAGAGTGTTCTTCCATTGTTATAGAATTTCTACCTGATAGATCCCTATCTTCTCGTATTCATCGTGACGAT
Source organism: Ichneumon xanthorius (assembly GCA_917499995.1). Classification (NCBI taxonomy): domain Eukaryota; kingdom Metazoa; phylum Arthropoda; class Insecta; order Hymenoptera; family Ichneumonidae; genus Ichneumon; species Ichneumon xanthorius. Next base: position 23,249,282 of record OU824201.1, read on the forward strand.
GGTAGCCAGAAGATTCATTTACGCGCTGCTGAGAAGATTCATCGACGCTGTATCACCGGCGAGATGGTTGCCGGCCGCGCAAAGAGTTATGAGGTAGCGTCGTACTACCGCTTCTATTTGTATTCCGAAGCGAGAGGATTATGTATGTTTTTGTAGAGGGGCTTATATATTCAATGAAATCTTCAGGATCGTTCTACTGATACTGGTTGTGACTGTGCTCTTCTGGTGTCTCTATTACATGAGCGAAAGACACAACTCCATGAAGGTCTTTTATCTGTGCTATCCGTACGTATACAATCTATTTTCTTCTCGAGTCGTCGAAGCGCTGGGTCATACAAAAAATTGAAAAACTAAGCTTAATTATACTAAATCAAGCGTAATTGATAATTAATATTGTTAAAACTATATACCGAATCAATACCAGCTGATCGCGAGTTCCATTTATTGTACGACCTGCCGTGCTCCAAGTTCCTATCACCAAAGCAGAGTTATCGTTTAATTCTCATTCTCTTATACCCAGAAGCATATCCGTTTACTTTTTGATGTTCGGCGTCAGCATTGGACCATTCTTCGATATATCGACGGCTCCGCTCTACGTCAAGGAAGACAGAAAAACGAAATTTTTGCTCGGTAAACTTTGATCTTCGATAATTGGAAACATGATAAACTTGAATTAATAACATAATTATTAGGAACCATTAATTTATTATTATTAATAATTAATCATTAATGATAATTAACTATTATTGATAATAAGAAATAATAATGCATTTTTTCTAGTCTTATTGTTTTTCTTTCCATTTACAGACAAACCACTTCACAATTGTTCGCTGAGTGCCCCAGCGATTAGAGCGGAAGTGTCGAGTCTCAGGTCTGACTTCAATCGACGGTTGAAGCGAGCGTTGTTCGCCTCTTCCGGAAGCGCGTACGTATGCGGCATAGCACCTGTTATATTCGTACCGCCGCATCTTCACTTCAACATCGCGTGGGTCGTTCAGCATATTGTCTTGTTCTGGCTCGGACGTTTGAGTGCCCACTTCGCCCAGGCATATCCAGTGAGGTAAATCACCGACAAATAAAAACACTTCCATGGAGTATTGGAGCGACTGATTGGCCCGGAATCTTCATAACGTTTGTATTTATGAGTTGAGTTGAAAGTCCATTTTTTCTTCTTCAATTTCCCAGATATTGCGACGTACTGCACAGAGCTGCTCTTCACCTCGGCAGGTGGTCGAAAGTCGAAGGTCGCAATGTACACATACCGACGCAAATGTGGAGCGACACAGTTCTCTGGCCTCACGGATCTCTCGTCAAACACAACAAAGAATTGTATCGCTCCGAGGGACTCTGCACAGCTGCTGAGCCTGGAAATTCGAGTCACTATAGGTTTCACGTGAGTAGTTTTTGATTATCGTAATTTCATCATCGCCATCGTACGCCTATAGTAATTTATGATGCGAGGGCAGGAATTCACACGAGGCGAAAATGCCGATTTCGTTTTTTTTTTCGATTTCATTAAAATAACCACATTTCTTGCGTCGCAAAATTGTGATATTCGCCAATGACCATTACTCCCCGGGAGTAATAGAGCTTGAAAAGGGAGTAATGAGCCCTATTACTCCCTAGGGAGTAATGAAATAGTACTGCGTATGCGCACATGCTAATAATGATCATCGGTCAATAATAGGCTATTATCCGCCCGTAGTGCACGCAAGGAATGTGGTTATTTTAGCGCAGTCGGCAAAAAAATTAATTTTGTACGCTCAATAACGATTTATGATCTCAAACCAAAGTTGAAATGCCGATTTATCAATACATTTTCCGTAACTGTGAGTGAGATTTTCTTTTCTAATTTATTCTGTTTTTTAAAACAGGCTCTATTCAGTAATCCAACGATGTTGCTCTGCTCTCTGTTGGGCCTGCAACTCTTACTCGTCGCCGTGCAATTGATAATCCTACTCCGAACGATAGAGTGGTATCAAGTACTGTCGATGACGTTACTTCTAGTAACGAATTACTACACACTTTTCAAACTCGCTCGGGACTATCTCGTCTGCTGGAAAGTCTATCGGGCCGAACAGATCGTCCAGGAACGAACGCAGGCTGCCATAACGACTGTCTCTCAATAGTCATTTATCTGTAAGAAACTTATTCTTAAGCATCTCTTGTGATTTCTTTTTTATAAGCGATTAAATTATTCATAAAAAAAACAAACTGGTCTTAACTCAATTTATGACTCCGAAGAGTCCTTCGAGCAATCCTCATGTCCGCGGTACTCGAAGATCTATGAATAAAACTTGTACGTAGGTAAACAAAAAACTCGTGAAATATGCAGGATTCAATTAGTCAACAATTTATGTAAAAAAACATGTCCATTTGTGGATACAATTGATTATCCGTGTGATGAAAGCTTCGCGAAATGAAAATTTTGATGGATGTAACGAATCAACACTCTGTTGCGATATAAATAATAATATATTGCCTGTAAAGCTGGCCGCGTCGATAACACTAACGATATTGTCGAGAAGATGGGACATAACGGACATCAAAAACGTCTCGTTCAACGCGATTCTCGAAAATTCATAAAATATCTATATCCTGATCTTAAGTAATGCAAAAATGCACTTAATACATTAATAATGTCATACTGTCGTGTCTCCTCGTCTGCTATCTTACAATATAATGGTTGAGAATATTTGATGGTATAAACACTCAAGGCCAAGTGTCACACTGACTTTTTTTGTTATCCGTATTTTCGCGGACACAGTTGAGAATAAGGGATAAAAGGAAAGTGTCGTTCCACACGTAACAGGTAGACGGAGTTTATTGTGCGTACGCATTGCTTTTATCCCAAATCCAAACATTTTTCGGAGCAAATACGGAAACAATTTTTTATTACCGACCGAGATAATTGATCGACAATAATAATAATACAATGATGAAATCCGTAACACTCCAGACTTTTCGCGTGAAAAATATTTCAAAATAAATATGCGAATGCGTTTGTAAACAATATTGTAATAATTAGAAATAACGAGTAAGACACTTTGGCGTCTGAACTCCGCATCGAACGATGTCGATGGATCAAAGCCGTTTATGGCGTTAAACCAACGACATCATTGAGGCGGAAAAGATTATTCACTATATCTCCGATAACGATTCTCGCAATATCCGCGATTATCTACAAAAAATTGAAGTGGTGCGGCAATGTCGAGTTATTTGCTTTCGTTCAAGAAACAAACGTTTCCCCGCAATTAGCGCACGACGTTCAACGGTATCGTCATGTTACGCGGCAGTCGGGAAGCCAGTGAATCAGCGAGACTTGTCGTAAGCTCGTGCCATACATATTTTCCGGCTATCGTCACCTCTTCGAGCGGTGGTCGAAAGGAGACCATTAGCGTGAAGCATAATCCGTCGCCGCCTTGGCCGCCGCTGAACTCGACCGACAACAGACCGTGAGGTCTGTGCTGGGCCACTCCGTCCCCAAATACTTCCTAAAATGAAAATAAAGGACTCAGTACCTCGAACACTAAGTGAACCGTCCTCAAACAAAACGTCCGTTTAAGGTGATGTAGTATAACCGCCGGCGGCCGGTTAGTAACAAAAACTGTAACTGAATGCCATTTTGAAGACAATTGTCTTTCCCTGCGCCGATTCCCCAGGGAAAGACAATTTTCGTTTTTCTCGGCGGACTGCGGTCTCGAAACGGCAATCAATACAGTTTTTATTACCGACAGTACAGATTTTGGTACCGGTATTTCACATCACTTTAAAAATGCATCACAAATGCATTCCCAACCAAAAGTTTAATCTAATCAAATTTTCAGTACCTCGCTATAGGCCAAAAATCTGAAAAAAACAGCCGTCTTAATTATCTAAAAATATTTGATTTTGCATAACATTTTAATTATTTAAAAAACAGAAAAACCTTTTATTTTCTCATTTGAAGTGAATTCTTTGATTTTTTAGAATTCATAGGAATTCATCACGATTCCACAGTACACACAAAAAGTTTGAAGGCGATTGCGCCAACAGTTCCACAATTATGGCAAAAAAGAAATTCAAAAACGAATATTTTTATAATGTAACAACATTTTGGAAAAATTGACTTGACTTTTTGAAAATCAACGAATTAATTTGAAAAGAGAAAAAAAGGTTTACTGATTATTTGTTGAACAATCCATTTTTTTAGCCATTTGTTAATAACTATTTGACATTATTATTATGCAAAATTAATGTTCTTGGCATCTTTAATACAGTTGATTTTTTCAGATTTTTATACCATTAGGAAGTTTTCACGGAATCCTTATTGTATTGATGCATTCTTTACAAAGTTAAGGAGACAGGATGAATATAATCTGTTTACTTCAATATTTAAAAAAAAGAAGAAAAGAAAACATTACACTTACCACCATGAACTTGTGAAGCGTCGAATGCAAGTTTCTGTTTGGATTTATCTCACAAATTGGTAGATGGAGTGAAGTTTTTTCCGATACGAGAACGTGCATCCTGTTGCTGTTCGATGAGAACGAAAAGAAAAATGCATTATTAATAATCAATCGATGATTGTTCGAGTCGGAGATATTTGCGGACGCTTACGTGGCCTTTTTCCTGACGCAGACGATCAGCCGTAGATAGAGTTTCGCCCGTGGTTTGCTGACCGGTAAAAGGGGCGAGTGCCACGGCGAATTTACGCCACTTGCGTAGTCCCTTCCTCTCTGTATCAACGGAAGAATATCGCTGGACCTGAGCGACAAATCCGAGACGTTTTTCACCCAGCTGGCTTGCAGAGACTCCCCGTCCGCTTGGTCCGGGGTTTTCAGAGTTCCGCCGGTAACTTTGCCGGCCATGACGAAACGGAACCACGAACCGCTCGCGCATTCTATCATTATGAGGGATTCCGGTATCATAGTCAGACCCGTCTCTTCCAAGACTTCTCGTTTCGCGGCATCTACCAAATTTTCGTTCGGCTCCACTCGACCCGCGGGCAAATACCATTTGCCCGCGCACGAAGCTTTGGCTTCCTGTATCATCAGAACCTCGTCGTTCTCGTTGAACAGCACCGCGGCTACGATGTAGGTAACTGTCTTTTGGCAGATGGGCACGTAGCTCGAACTCGCCGTTGGCTGTATGCCTTTCGCCTCTGGAACACAAAATGTTTTTTTTTTATTTTACAATAAAAAAATATTTATTTAATTATTTTTATAATAAATTGTTTATTTATTTCTTTTTATAAAAAATTATTTATTTATTTCTTTTTATGAAAAATTATTTATTTATTTTCGGAATTATATAGCCGCATTGATGCGCTCACTGCACTCACTGCGCTCCGTTTTTTCAAATGGGATTCGCGATAAAACTTTTTTTTTGACTTCTGAGTTTCGGTATCAAACCATTGGGGTAGGATTTCATTAAATGGCGGATTCATGATAATAGAGGAAAAAATAGAGTTGTGCAACATTTATTTTTCCGATCGAGTAGTAGTAAAAGAGATTTATTGCCAAAATTAATATTTGTACAGTTTGGTATTTTTTTTTAAACAGCTATTTAAAAACCGCTGTTTTTTAAAAAAGCTCTTTGGTAAAAAAACTCTTTAAAAAAATCTTTTACAATTGTTACCAAGCTATTACAAATTCCTTAAGAATCCAAACAATCCCCTACCTACTTATGATAATGTATTTTTTGTCAATGGATAAAAAAAATATTACTGTGCAAGCAAGTAAATAGACCGAAACAAATTGCTTTACTCATTTATATAAAACGAAGCGAAAAAATCAATATAACGAACATTTCTTCGAAAGTACTCTAAGATACTTCTAGTTCGAAATATCTGTGTTATTTTTTATATGAAAAAACCGTTTATTCAGAAACCGTAAATTTCTTATCGAAAACCCGGTTACTCGTAAGACTATAATAATAATAATTAAAAACCAGCAAAGGAGGCAAATGAAAAAATTCACAAACCAGTATTTAGAATAATAAACGCGTTGATTGCAAACTAATTAAATTTCTCAATCCATCGTTATCAAGCCATTACAAATTCCTTGACAATCTAAACAATCCCCTACCTACTTATGATAATGTATTCTTAATTTTTTAATAGATTTAAAAAAATATGCTTCTAAGCAAGCGATGTGAGTAAATCGACCGGAAAGAAATTCCGGTAATTATTTTCACAAATCGGAGCGAAAAAAACAATATAACGAATATCTCTTCGGAAGTACTTTAAGATCCTCCAAGTTCAAAATATCTGTGCTATTAGAAAAAAAACCGTTAATCCAGAAAACGCAAATGTCCTCTCTAAAACCGGGTTACTCGTAAGTCCGTAAGAATAATTTTAAAAAAATGTTTAATTACCGATAGCTTCATTCTGAGCGACGAGTGTGAAGTCGCACAGATCGTCATCCTCGTTGACACTCTGACCGGCGAGCACTTGTCGTATCTTATCCTCAATAACATCTGGCATTTTTGTGAAAAAAAAATATAACTCTCACGTCAACGATACTTTGTGCTACCTGAGCGTTCGTGTCTAGTAGCGTTGCAATTACCGCACATAACTGTACACTGACCGAACGTGCGTTGTCGGTCGTACTAACGTCATCCAATCGCCGCACACCGTACCCTTTTACAACACATCAAAATATTCATAACGCGTTCGATGGCCTTTTACTCCGGCATTCTAGGTCACTGACAACAGCCTCGCCAACTATGCAATGTTCGATTAGAACGAGGAGGAGAACTTCTCATGTCGTTGATTCTCACAAACACGTTTTATATTTTTCTTTTTTTTTTCTTCCTCAAAACAACTTCCACGATTCTGTCTGCCATTCTCGTCGATAGAATGCGCCAGCGATTTCTTCCCGACTTAACCAAATTGGCGTTGTTGACCGTCGGACGGCTCGCGAAACTTCCTCGCTCGTCTCTCGTTTTCGTTTTGCTATTCTTCAGGAGCGGATATCAATGATATTTGTTGATGTCGATTAATTAATCAAAGTCGAAAGCCGACAATCCAGTTTGACGTTAAAATAAATTACGATGTCATTTTTTGTGATTCATTGATCGACTCGGAGCGTGACGAGCGGCGAGGCTGTCGGACGATAAGCAAACAGATCTTTGCGTTGCGCTGTATTTATTGCATGCGTTTTTACAATAACGCCGGTTCAGGTACAAAGACTGGTTAATTCTACGTTAATTTGTTACAATCGAATCAATTCTATTTTCAATGTTTTTCAGTATGCTGAGCGTCGCTAGGTGTTGCACGAAGTTCGCGAGCAGAGGAGTACCCTTGAAAAACGGACTCGGGATCAGAAGTATCAATCGCAGCGCTCCAAAAAGTCCGTCGGCGATTCCGGGCTTTGCTTTAATTAACAAATGCCCGACTCAACTTGTCCAGGTGATGGTTTGGTTCGTGCGGAAAGCATGATTCATTTGTAACAGGAATTCTTTTAAACACTCACAGAAATCAAGAGAAAGTAAAAAAAAAATTGCAATAAACAAACTGTTGACAGACCAAAAAACAATAATTTTTACGTTTTTGTTGGAGTAAAAAAAAAAAAATTTTAGACCAACAAGTTATTACTGGTCTAAGAAAAATTAATGTTTAGACTATTAAAAAAGTGATTATTGGAGAAAGAAAAAAAAATTTTCAACAAAAAAATATTTTATTAGACTAAGACAAAAGAGTATACTCATGGGGTTGCTTGGATTAATGTTTTCTTTTAATGCCAACAGACGCAGGGACTCTTCCGTCGAACAGGAACATTCGCAGTTCGATATGCCTCGGCACTGGGCCAAAGGTCCCAAAAGATGGTCGGTTCATGGATGCTGACCTGCAGCGGAATGGTCTTCATAGCCGTAGCATTAGGTACACTAGGCTACGCAATATTTTACTTCTGCATTCGTCACGTTATCAAGATAGTCGTTGATAGAACATACGGAAAGTAAAGGAGACCAAATGAATTTCCATCGGGGGTGGGAGAAAGGACTGTGTGATATAATTAAAAAAGAGAAACAAAAAAACAGTATTAAAGTATCAGTAACATAGGCTTTTGGTATAATTTCGGTTGTTATCTTGTCGTAATAAATGTTATTTCCATAATCGTGAAAAAAGACTTTCGAGTAATTTTTTTTCACACCGTACCTCGATTTCAGGCGGCGTCACGAGACTCACAGAATCGGGTCTGTCAATGGTAACATGGAAATTCCTCGGTGAAAAAATGCCGACTACCGAAGCCCAGTGGATCGAAGAGTTTGAAAGATACAAAGCGTTTCCGGAGTACAAGATGTAAGAAATTTACATCGACTACTTGCCAAAAAAAAAACATTAAAGCTGTATAATAAAAAAAAAAAAAATCAATTGCTTTGCAGATCGAATTCGGGAATGACTCTGGAGGAGTTCAAGAGAATTTGGTGGATGGAGTATTTGCACAGAATGTGGGGAAGGCTGATAGGCGTAACTTTCGCGGTGCCGGCCGGTTACTTTTGGGCGAAAGGCATGTTGACACCAGTCGTAAAAAAGCGAGTCGTTGCGCTGGGTTCTCTGATCGGTCTTCAGGGATTAATGGGATGGTACATGGTAAAGTCGGGCCTGGAAGATCGTTTCGACGGACCCTCGGACGTGCCGAGAGTCTCCCAATATCGTTTAGCTTCCCACCTCGGTCTGGCCCTGGTAATATACAGCGGTTTTCTCTACAACGCTCTGGATCATCTTCTACCGGCCGTGAAGCCGCACGTCGATTACTTCAGCTCGAAGAAAATCACGTCCGACATAACGAGGAGTTTCATGAGGTTCAAGAAAGTCGTTTACACGACCAAAGGACTGATCTTCCTCACGGCTCTGTCGGGAGCTTTCGTTGCTGGGCTCGATGCCGGACTGATCTACAATACCTTCCCAAAAATGGCAGGCAGATGGATACCCGACGATGTCCTGGCGTTCTCACCTACGTTGAGAAACTTTACGGAGAATCCTACGACCGTGCAGTTTGACCATCGGGTATTGGTAAGGCGCGACACTTTTTGTCCATTATCGACGGCACGGCCAGTTTTTTTTACTCTTGCCCGAAAGGTTCTTCGATCTTTTGGACGGCGGATGGATTTTAAACAAAATGGCAAAAAAAGTCGGTTTTCTCGACAAGATGCTCAGAAAATCTTTCTTCTTTCAGGGAATTTCCACCCTGACCCTCATCACGTGTTTGGCATGGATGTCGCGAAAGCACAAACTTCCCGGTCGAGGTCGAGGCGCCGTCTGGGCAGTTCTTTGCGCCGGTTATTTACAGGTCATTCTCGGCGTCACGACGCTTTTGCACCACGTGCCGGTACCGCTGGCAGCATCGCATCAGTCCGGAAGTCTTGTACTTCTCAGTACTATAGTTTGGCTCTGTCACGAATTGAAGTACGTTAAGAAGTTCGTTAAATAATTGAAATAATCGATAGCAAACGTAAGATTTGTACAATATTTGTATATGACTGTTTAACGTGAAGCGAAGCTTCACACGCGCTATAATAAAAGATCCTCAGATAAATCTCTATCGCGAGTTCGATTTTTTTTTCACATTTTAATTAACAGGTTTCGAATGTTGATTTTTTAATTGGAAATTCGCACTACTTAATTAAGCGGTACAAACTGACAATAGCCGAAACGATATCACAACATTATGCTTGTTTATTATCGACGATGCATCGTGTTTATAGATAATAATGTTAACGAGCGATAGTTCGCAGAAAGTAATTTACACTTAGAAAGATCACTCTCTGTTAGAACGAAACATCAATATCCAAGGCATCAAAGCTCAAATGTATTTTGCTGATTTTCTTTTTTCTCTTGACTTTCTTTTTTTTTCAATCGTTAATAACAAATTATTATCTTCCACCCTTTTCGCACAATTGCTGAAACAGAATCGAATTCTCACCATGAATATATTACATATCTAAGATATTAATAATGTGAATCATCAAAGATGTGTCGTAGCTTTTTCTTTTTCATCAATTAGTTAAGGAATATGTTTTTTTTATTTTTTTTATACGGACTCGATTGGATCAGACTATAAACATGTATACTGTTGTTGTTCCTCGTTGATTAATTTTTAGAAAAATTTGTGTAAACCCTGCATATTTTTTGTCTTAACTTTTGCTTCTTTTTTTCTTTAAGATTTACTATCTTTAATCTTATTCGTAATAAAATTTGCGTTCAGTTCTGCTAAATCCAGTAAGCAATTTTTGTCAACAGTTTAATTCGTCGCTTTTGATTAACTACAAGCGGTCTTTACGTCCGTAGTTTTTCGTTATAATCTTATTATTGGCAGTCATACTGTATCTGTCGTTTCCAATCAGTCATCCTTTTACTTTTTTTTTAACTTTTTTTTTAAATGTGCATCACGTACACATTTTGGTCCAACGTGGCCATTGTCTAAAATCGAGCGCGGGGTGGCGGGCGGTCTTCGCCACGCATTTAGGTAAATTGCACTTTTTAAAATTATTGTAGCGGTTTTTTTTCCTTTTTCTTCCGTTTTCTTTACTATATTTACATATACACGACACGATTTCATTTCGCTCTCGTCACGATTCCTCACTTTCAAACTCGCCAATAAAAAGGTTTTACACGAGTATTTGTTTTCGTTTTCTCGATTAACACTTGATAAGTCAAACCACCTGAAAACGTACCAAAACGGGACTAGCGGACGCGGAGTGAGGCCCACGCGTTGCTACGGTAAAGCCTAAGGGGCTAGATGTGTGACTTATAAAGGGTTGAACCGCACCGTTGCGTGTTACAATAACACTCTGCTTGCAGTTAAACGTTCCGGTTTTTTTTTTTTTTTTTTTGTAATCTTTACAAACATTCGCGTGAATGTCGAATTCTAAAAAAAATTGTTCACATGTCTCGTGGTCTTTTCATTTCGTTCCATTAATCGGTTATTGTGCTTCACATTTTACAAAAAAAAAAAAAAAAAAAACGAAAAAAGAAAGAAAAGGTAAAAAGATTAATTTTTTTTCAGTAGTGCGATTAGTCTTGTTCTATCACTGGAAAATTGTTTTTTTTTACTTGCAAAATTGCGGCGACAAACTTGTAAAGCGTTTCAATCAGTCCAACTAGATCGACTTTTGGTGTTATCACAATGATTAATGTTCCCGATCGATGAATAAAATAAAAAAAATTAAAAAATAATAAAGCGGACCAATAAATCGAATAAGTTAAACAATACAGTCGCCCCGCGATTCAATTCAATCAGTCTGATAAAATTTGTTGACGTCCTTACAATGATGAGAGCAAATTGTTATTATTATTTTTCTTTCATTCACGTTCAAATAAAAACATAAGAACAAAATAACAATTTGTTTCATTATCCGACCATGAATTATTCAGCGATGATGGTGAATTATGATGATGATTAGCGATTAGAATTATTATAAATGCACTTTCTACCACCCATTCGTCGAATTAAAAAAAATTTACATAAATTGTGTATTGCTTATTCTGAAGAGAAAAAAAACAAACGATATTCACTTTTGTCCTTGAAAGACGCGATTTTCAAGGACGCGCTTAGATAAGTCGAAATATTTATACAAATTGATTGGAACTCATGTAAAGTATTTGTGTTTGCGTGTGTTTTTTTTTCACCTCGAATATTACCGACGATAAATTGAACGCACGATGTTCCTTGTAAAAATTGTGACAGTTTCATAAATAAGTTTCACATTCCGTATATGTCTCATCCAACTTGCCATATCCGGCAAAACGTCTTGGGGCGTATTATAATCGTCGTGTCACAATTGTGTTAAGGAAATGCATAAAATATTAATTATATACACTCACGATATACTATATATATATAAAACGATTCGCATTTCCCGCAAACTGAATTCAATCGTAACGTTTCCTGTTTTTTTTGTTCGTTTGTTTTTCTTTTTATTACTTTACCGTCGCGGCAATATTGCGTTGCCAGTTGTGTCGTGACTCGCGAATCAATAGGTCATAAATAATTCGAGGAGCGATACGATTATATTACATACATACGAAAAAAAAAGAAATTAAACAAAATTAAATTAAATTAAAAAAATAACACGATTTTCACCGAGCCCTCGGTTCGAGGACAGTGGAATAGTTGAGAGCGCAGCATGACGTGTGAAACGCGTATACTATGTACAATATGTAATGCGTAAATAAGATTTAGTATAAGCGTCACACACGCGATGTAAGTATGTTTTAACGCGTCAATTAAAATCTATGAGCGAAGAGAACGAAAAAAAAACTATATATGCATATATATAGGTTCTAATAATTAATGTCGCTGATACGTTAGTTTTGATAGAGAGAAAAAAGGAATCCAAGAAAAAATTAAATGAGAGATGCGTATCATGTGTCTCTAACGATGATATTACAATAATATGTGCTCGAGCGACCCGCGACGTAAAAGCCACATTTAAGTAGTGCCAGTGGGGCCAGAGGAGGCAACGTGTTGAATATAACTCGTCCTACTTCCGTTTAACCCATTGCCATACATAATACTTGTGTGACAATCTTGACGCGTTCTGTCGTAACGATCGATAACGTTCGAGCATCGCGTATGCAATAACGGTCTCGTAGTTCGAAAAACAAAACGCGATAGCAAAACGAAAGAAAAGAAAAAGAAACAACGAATCACACCGAAGCACCGAATGACAAGACAACATATGACCGTTACGTAGCGTATCGTGAAAAATAAATTTCAGCAGCAGTCGTCGCCGCTCGTTGGTCGGAGAAATAGACTTTGCAAGCGGCGTAGCTCGAGGCTTGTATCCTCGGGCTACCTCGCCGCGAAAGCCGGTCGACGAAGCCCTACGCATACCCTTAATGTTTATATAGAAAAATCGAATCGAAGATTTTAGGTCAGCAGTTTTTTTTTTAGGCTTGCCGATCGATCGGGCCGTCGACCCGATCTCGTTTATCGTTAGACCATGGTCGCCATCGCGGAATTCATTTTTCCCTAGTGACTGATATGATTGATGGACAGAAAGAAAAAACTTTGTATATCGTGGGGAAAAAAACGCCGGGGGCGTTCGCAGGCTTCGTGCATTGTCACCGTTCTCAAGGTCCCGAAACGTAGAAGAAGCTTGAAACCGACGCGACACCTGTGTGCTGCGTATTTTTATATATAATAGTTATGTTAAAATGTGTGTATATATGCGAGACATCTAGTTTAAACTTCAGTCAATCTTACTGTACATATTCGAATATTTCTAGAGAGCACATTCCCGTACACTTGTAAACAACGATCGCTTCGTTCAACATCTCGTTGTGCACGTTTTCTCCCAAAAACAACAACGAAAAAACGAAAATGCTGATAATTCGATGGCAATTGTCGAAGATACTGTGCAGATTTTTGTTTTTTCGTATTGAAAGAAAAAAGCACTGCGTCACTATCAAATTTAGGATGTTTGACAAATGTCGAGAATAAACTGTGCACGAATCGAGTGTCGTGAAAAATCGATTAATCGGGTGTTGTTACAGGGGGAATGTGCTAGTCGCTGATTGTTGTTTCGATATAGAAGCGTGCCGCAAAATTAAGAGAAAAAAAAAAGAAAAAACGAGCGTCCACGCGTTCAGCTAGTCTTGGACGGACTGTCGTCCGTTTTCTCCGAATTCACAATGACTTGTATAACGTAACCCGGCTGAACTTTTGCTTCTTCTATATGCATCTTGTCGCCGAGTAGCTTTCCACCGAAGAACCACCTCTGTTTCGACGGCTCGAGTCCCTCTTGGCTCTGCGGATACGAATTCAAAGTTTTAAAGTAACAAAAAAAAACCCCAAAAGATTCATTCGACGCGATGGCATCGGCACAAGTAATTAAATCGGCTTTGCGTACCTGCAGTTTCTTCTTAGCAATTCCAATTGTATCTTTACTGTAAACGGGCAATTTTACGTCCCCTAGGGTCGTTGACAGTCTAAGTTTCAGGGTCAATTCAGTTCCACCATCTACAGGTTCTAATTGAACAAAGAAAAATCATTGAAATCCGATTATTTCTTGATCCGTTGCAACGTTGCTGTTTGGATGGAAAAATTGTATAGAAAAATTCTTGGTCTATGATAATAATTTGTTTTTTTTTTTAAGAATACATTACCAGAGCAATCGGCAGGCGAGTCCCTACCGCTGTCCTCCTTCACGATATTGATAGGATAAGACAGACAGTAGATAGGGACCTGGTAGCGCGTCCCAAGCTCGTCGTAGCACTCCGTCAGAAATCCATTCGGCACGGAGACATTAGCTCCGTCCAGGATAGCCTGAGCGAGCTGATAGTCCTGAGCCTCCGCGGCTGTAGCGCCCGCTCTCAGAGCGTCCCATATCTCCTTGCGTCCGTCGAATGCCGGCGCCGTGTCCCAAAACTCGTCTCGCTTGCTTCTCAGCTGACCTTCAGTCAAGGGTACATCCGATTTCCATCTGATAACTTCGTGGCACAGCGGATGATTCTTTCTCGAATTTCCTGCGATAAGTAGCAAGAAAACATGTTATCAAAGATTATCAGCGAAGCTCGCGCACGTATCGTCGACCGAAATACACTCTTATCGAAGTGGCTCGTCTACATTGCGAAGCTGCTCCGAAACACATTTTTTTTTCATCCTTCATTTTTTTTTGCACTTCCGCGAATTCCACGAAAATCCAAGGGCCGAGAACGATCGTCGAAATGCGCAGACAAAGCACGAAACGTCGAGAGATAACGAGAGAAAAGAAAAATGTCCCGAGCGAGGTTCAAGAGCCGAGTTTAACCCTTGACCTTTGGCTCGCAATTGACGTGAAATAAAGAACAAGAAACGTTCGGACCGTCCCGAATCGTCGTCGCTGCCGATGGCGCAAAGAATTTCCACCTGGGAACGTCGTCGGCGCGGGAGACCCGCGAAAAATCACTCAAAATAATTGGGGCTCGACTCCAAGGTTAGCTACGGGAATTAGGCGTGTTATTCAGTGCGTGATTTTTTTTTTCTCTCTTTTTCTTCAATCTTTTAATTTTTTTTTTTCCCTGCACCGTTCGGTGTTTACTCACCGGAATTGGTCCTCGTTGAATTGGCGGACGTGTCGTCGACGGAGGCGTTTCTTCCCCTTGTTATACCTATGCAGCCTCCCATTCTAGGCGGCTGTAATAACCAAACATTTCACTGAAATATAACAACACCTCACATGCCATTTTCGTCCATCTTCCATCCGTGTCCGTCGCGCACAAAACTCACGTACCATATATATATACATATATATATATATATATATGCTGTGCGTGGTTATATAGGAACGAAGTCTGATGTATTTTCGCGGAGTTCCCGTCACTCGCGACAACGTCGCTGCCTGACTTACCCGTGAGCGCTGCGAGACCCGACATAACCTCGAGAGCTACAGACATAACCTACAAAAAATACTGTGGAAGCAACGGATGAAGAAATACATTAAAAATGTCACAATTTAGATAATGTTTTGCGAGGACAGAGCGAACTCGGTAGCCTCGATACGTTGCCATTTACGTTCGCGATTACGTCGGAAGCAACGTCGTTCACAATCGATCGCTGTCGCACGGAAAAATTAGTACTTTTTTTTTTTTCTGAATCGCGACTACAATTTTGTATATTTTGAGGTTGGAATTCGAGTAATTGTTTCTGCTGTTGTTTCTGCAAAAGACGAGTTAATTGTCGCGACACCGAGTGATATTTCTCCCCGGAGCCGCCCGGAGACTCCGCTGCGATGACATCGACGAGAATCTCCGCACTCGCTGCGAAATCGTCTCAGGCTCACGAGGATAATGATACGCTAATTGCCGTTTGCCAGGATATCGCCTTGGGTATATATTACCATCAATTATCGCAATCGTCGAGCCGGACGCGGCCACGGGACGCGACCATTCACTCGTTAACTGTATATTCATAGTCTTCAATTACGAGTCGAGTTTTTTTTTTTCTTTTTTTTTTCATACATTATTTATAGGAATTTTTTCTTTATCTCGAAGAGCAATATCGCCGACGAAGTTGTCGACGAGACTGACGCAGGCTTGTTTTGTTGCAGAAATTGCGTTGGGGCGTAGCAAAGTTCACACTCTTGTCGAGGAGCTCGGTTGCTACCTCACGAACACCGATGTCTCCATCAGAGGAAACGGCGTTAAGACGCTGTCGATGGTCATCGCCAATTTGCCAAAAGACTATCTCAACGAGACGGAGGTTCAGCTGTTGACCGCGTTCTATTGCGATAGGTTGAAGGACCATCACAGCATCGGACCGGCTACCATTCTTGGTATCTTGGCAATTGTACGTCGAACGAATTGAAGCTTGTTTTAGAAATTTCAGACAAAAAGAAACGTTTTTTGTTCATTTTGCTTCCTCATGAAAAAAATTATTTAAAAAAAAAAAACTTTTCCAAAAATAATTTTAATGAAAAGTTGTTCAGAATGTTCAAAAATATTGGAAAATCATATTAAAAAAAAAATGTTTGTTTGTGTGTCTCAGCTCGAATTGAAACTCTTATAACTTGAGCGTGGCTTGAGCTATGAAACAAAAATTTCTATGGTAGTTAGAGGGGCCGATCGTCAATGTTTGGTTAAATTTTCAGCAAAATGCTTTCAGTTATAAAAATTTTATGCCATCTTGAACTTTGCTAAAAAAGTCCATGTGTACGCTGACACTTACACTTTTTGAGCTGTCAGGATAAAAAGTTGTACACAAAGGGACTATTATCGACCGATGATCCCTAGTTAATTTGCCTGAGGATCGACCGGAACGTTTAAATATTATGAGATTTTTTATTTTTTTTATTTTACGGAAAATTAGTATTTTCTTTCTGATGCGAGTTTCAATATCAAATATTGAGTTGAGTAAAATAAGTTGTCGATTCGTGAAAAATGGGGAAAAAAATATATCTGATGTGGCCCCGAAACTACGAATAACTACAATTTTTATATGTAATCTTTGATGCGAATATTGCAAAAAGTAGTGATTTTTTGTATTTCTCAAACATTGATATTTTTCAAAAGATATTATTTTATTTTACCGGCAAAGCTTCCTCTATGAGGAAGCCAAATAATCACGGGATATGATTTTTCATATAAGCGTTGGACGCAAAAGTAGATAAGATGAGGAAACTTTGTGAAAGTCTTAATTTTCACGCTTTTTTCAATCAATAATAAAAAATCATATTAATATTTTTTCAATAAGACACTTTATTTGAAATAATGTTCTGATTATGTTAAAAAAATCCCCAGCTGCAAACACAACGAGTTTTACAAGGAATTTCAATTTTCTTTTTCAATACATTTATTGTTATATTTTTCTAAAATGGTATATCAACAATCTTTCCGATAATTACTTGTTTGCCAGAAATCATTGAACACCCGTTAATGAAGTAAAAAAAGAGTTTAGAACCGACAATCTGTAATTTTTCTTTCGCAGGTACAAATGAAGCATCTTCCAACTGACGCTCCCTCCCGACTCTTTCACAACATGTTTCAACATATCCGCTGTCAATCGGAACTCATGGAAACTCGAAGAAACATATATTTGATCTTTCGGATACTTTTGGAAAATCGTTTGGACGATTTGCGATCGATGGGACCGGACTTTGTTTACGGTGTCATATCGGCTATGGACGGCGAATGCGAGCCTCGGAATCTCATGCTTCTATTCAACGTGCTGCCGTTTTTTATTAAGGAATTTCCTCTCGGACATCTCAGCGAGGAGATGTTTGAAGTCGTGGCTTGTTACTTCCCGATCGACTTTAACACTGTAAGATCGATCTTCCATTATTTTTCGTGTATCGAAAACGTACGGCTTTAAAAGTACCGAATGCATTTTTTTACCGCTCGAATTCAATATTTCAGAGCGTAACTGGCGAAAAAAAGAAGATTACTCGCGAAAATCTTGCCGAGGCTTTGGCCCCGTGTCTCTACGCGATTCCCGAATTCGCTAAATACTGTCTGCCCCACTTGATGGAGAAATTGGATTCTGATCGCAAAGTAGCGAAGCTCGACTCGCTGAGTGTCTTGAGCAAAGGAGCTTCGACCTTCGGTTCCAAAGGGTTCAAGCATCATCTCGACGAGCTGTGGCCGATGCTGAAAAAAGAAATAATGAGCGGTAGCGATCAAGACGTGAAGAGTGCAGCGTTAAGCGCGGTCTCCGAAGTGGTGAAGGCGATCGCCGACGACGACGAAATTCGCCGGAGCTTCGTAGAGAAAATATTCACCGACACTCGTTGGTCGCTCTGCGATGTTCAGCTCAGCTTGTACTGGCCGGCGGAAAAACTCCTGGAGGCTGTCGCGAGAGCTGAGAAGAATTCTTGCACCCAAGTTTTGCTCGAAGTCGTACCTCTCTGCCTTGGACAATACTCGACGAAAACTTCACTTTCGGACAAAGTGACGTTGATGGAAACGCTAAATAATTTTGTAAAGATTAGCAGAGATTTTGGTTTCACGATCGGTGGTAAGAATGATAAATAAATCAGTACTACGAGCAATCTTTGTACAACACTATTCTATTCTATTCTACATCGATGAAAAAAAAAAAATGTGTTACAGATGTTCCAGAATTGGCGTGGACCGACATTCCAGGACTCTACTTAAACGAGCTCGACACGACTGACAATACTCTAAAGGCTAAGACGCTCTCCGGTCTGATTATTCAGAAATCGTCGTTGAAAGAGGGCCAGAGAACAAAACTCTACGACAAAGTTTGCGATGTTATTGAGTCCGAGATCGTTGGCGAAGTGAGAAACATGGTTCATACGACGCTCTCGTCATTCGCCAAATTATATCCGAATGAGATGCTCGAGTTTTTGAAGAAGAGGCTGCAGATTAACGTAGGTCAGTTGTAAACAATTTGCGATTAATTTGTGTCGTTAATTTTTTAAATATTACTTCCGATCGATTCAATATTTGCATTTTTTTAACTTTCAGACAATGTTGACACAACACTTCTAACCCGCAGATTAGAAGCTGTTTCCCTCCTCGCAAAAATATCCGAAATAGGAGTCGTAATTCTTCCGCAAATTCTTGACATCTCGACTTCAGACAAACCCGATGTTAATTCGATAGCGTTATCTTGCCTCTACCGTCTTCTCGCCTCTCCGAGCAACGAGTTCGATATTCCGAATTACATGTATAAAGAATGCAATGCTATAGATCGTTTGATGTCGTCCGAAAATCCAAGCCCGAAGAAATTGACGCTTGTCTCGAGCGTTTGTCGTTCGATAGTTCGAAAATTGAGCGTCGAGGATCAGCAAGCCGTTGTCGACAAATATGTAAAAATACGGGACGGCAAATTGTCCGAAAGTGATATCGTACCGTTCGAAGGAATCTTGACGCCGCTCCGGCAAAATGTACAAATCAACGAGACGGAAAGTCTACTGGGCAAATTATTTAATCTCGCTATCGACACTTCCGTTCCGGAAGTCGCGAGATCTTCGTCAAAGATAATAGCGGTATTGATTAACAAAATGAAGGAAGATGTAAAACTGGGGAGGCTTTTGAATAATCTGCGGGAACGTATCACCGATATTTTGGAATCCGACGATACGACGATGAGGACGAAGAAAGTTGTGATAACTTTGCACACGTGGCTGACGAAAGCGTTGGTGACCAAAGGAAGCAGCAGCTCCCAGGACTTCCTAGACTATGTATGGACCGTTAACATTTTTCATCGCACATACAACGAGTAGAATGATAGTATTAATAATAACTCGAATATTTTTTTTTTTCAGCAAATAAATATCCTTAGGATGGACGCGATAGGATCGTGCGTGCCCGAAGAGTTTAAGACTCTCGTCGACAGATCGGAGAACACTCTGACGGAGGAGAACTTTTGTACGATAAAGATATTTTATAAACAGAGGATATTTCAAAACGCGATACAGTTGGAGAAGGGCTTCGACGGGCAATCGAGGCAGAATTATCTTGTTGCTTTGGCGCATCTGGTGGAAGAAGTGCCGATCGAATTGCTGTTTATGCACCTGGAAGTGAGTCGTCGATAAATTATGTCGACCTATAAAATTCGTACCGCACGATAAACGTACGGACTTTTTTATATCACGTTGATGTCTTTGCAGCTGGTTCCTTTATTAATCGAATCTCTTTCACTGGACGACGGACAACTGCTTCTGTCGACCCTGAAGACGCTCAAGCTTCTTTTGGAAACTAAACACGACATTTTTCTCGATCAAATTCAGTGCTTCGTTTCGAGGTGCTTGCAACTAACGACATACAAGAAGATGGTAATTAATCGAGCTAAATTTCACGAGGATTTTTCGAGATCGATACATTTTATTAATTGTCCGCCGCTTCTTGCAGAACGTTCGGATAGCCGCATTGGACTGTTTGGTCAGTTACTGCAATTATCCGATAATCGAACTACTGAAGTACAAGCAAGAAGTGCTGGACAAACTCGCCGAGCCGCTGGACGATCCCAAGCGCTTGGTTCGGCAAACCGCCGTGAAAGCGAGGACTCGTTGGTACCTCATCGGAGCACCCGGAACGCCAGAATAATATATATTTTTTTAAATACATCTAGCATTAAATTACTGCCGCACCGACTCTACTGTTTAGATATTTCTGGAATGAAAAGACAAATCTATGTAAACGGAGTTCCTGCGGGCTGCGATGTACTTTTGAGTGATGTTCTAAGCTCCACTAATCCATATAATACGTTTGAAATGCCGCGATCTATGTCGTTACAAACGAGAAATTGTTGCCGAACAGTGATTAGTAAAATCTAATCTGGGGCTTGTTTTTAGTAGGCCAAAGGACGAAACTTCCTCGAATTATAGAAAAGAATCGTCGAAGTTGTAAAAATATTAACTGGGAGTTGTTCATCGATTCTTCAAAGTCTTCGCGATCTGCGTCGTTACAAAAATGAGAAATTGTTGCCGAGCAGTGATTAGTAAAATCGAATCTGCGGCTTATTTTTCGTAGGCCAAAGGACGAAACTTACTCGAATTGTAGAAAAGAGTCGTCGAAGTTGTAAAAATGTTAACTGGGACTTGTTCATCGGTTCTTCAAAGTGTATTTAACGTACGCTTCAAAGACGGAGACCGAGTTATGTACAAATGTAGCAAATACGAAAGATACAATGCTATTGAGAAAAAAAGGAAAGTAGAGTGTGAAGTACCGATTTCAGACGTTCCCCACCTGAGCTGTACATACCATGTGTATAATCGAATAAAGCATCGATTTCAGTAATTGAATTATTTATATATGTTAGAAAGCTCTTGTTCCTAATGCATTTAGTGTGCCAGAAGCATGGGTGATGGTAAGATCACTGCGGTGAAATTTTGTTGAATTTTTTATGTATTTATTTTTTTACTTATATCGATTGAATGAGAAAAAAATAGAAGTTGGAATAATTTCGTGAACAGGTGTGGCTAAGAACGGTGCTTACAAGTACGATGACGGTACAAAATATATTGGTGACTGGAATGGCAGGGGACTGAAACACGGAGCTGGGTCTCTGGCTTTGCCCGATGGAACGCGTTACGATGGAGCTTTTCAAAACGGCTTATGCTCCGGTCTCGGAGTTATTATCTTTCCCGACGGTGCCAAGTGAGCTCACAGTTTAATTTTCAATACTCCCGTTTCCAAAGGAACGTTTGTCGCATAAACAAAACCACAAGACTCATTTGCTGCTTATAAACGTAGAAAAAAAATACATTGACTCTTTCAGAAAAAAAAAAGAAATTTTACGCTTTCAATAAAAAATCATGATTTGTTGACATTTTTTTTTACCAATTTATTTAAAAAATTTCGGCATTATTATTATGCAAATTCAATGTTCTTCGTGTCTAGCATATTATTGATATCTTTTACAATTTTACCCCCCAGCCCGATAAAATAAAAAAATGTTCTACTTGATCAAAGGGTTCGTACTGTATTTGCCTTTTTTTTCTAATATCTCACAATAGATACGAGGGAGAGTTCATGCAGGGATGGTTTCACGGTCACGGTGTATTCTGGCGTTCGGACGGAATGAAGTTCGAGGGCGAATTCCGAGGCGGCCGAGTCTGGGGTCTCGGTTAGTTGACTGTTTACCCTCTTTAAACCTTTTATATAGATAAAAGAAAAATCAAGTAAACATGAAAAAAAAAAAAAAAAATTGTCATCAAGGTCTGGTCACGTATTCCGATGGATCCCACGGTTTTCCTCGAAACGAGGGATTCTTCCAGGACTGCAGACTGGTGCGGCGTCGTCGATGTCCCGACATAGTGCAAAAGGCGCAAAAAATATCTATGATGGCTCGAACACAATGCATTTAAGTATATTTGATGAAAAAGTATAGAACAAAAAAAAACCCAAGAAAATAAGCAGATTAATACATTTCGAGATGTAGATGATACGAGTTAACGAAGACAAGATATAAGTGTATATATAGACGGTAAACGACCCAGATAATTCGGCGCTATTCCGTTGTAGCCGAAGAGAGAATAATAAAGAAAAACACAAACGAGAGATTCACTCTAGTCTGAAACGTATCGATATCTTTCGTTCACGACGTGAATTTGGGCATTGGAAATCTCAGTTTGTATCGGGAGCACACGACGACCGAAGAGGTCAAATCGATAAACTAGGGAGAGCTCGCGAGACGGAGATAGCTCTCGCTTTCTTGTGCTGCTCCAATTTACCCGTCAGCCCGTGTATCCGGAGCCCATTGGAGTGGAGTAGGTCACTCGCTGCGGCCCCGAGTTGGACGTGTGATGCAACTGCTGGCTCATGCAATCCGGATACAAACCGAGATTTTCTGGACCGCAATATGGCCGACCTGTTCGTTTTGCAGGGGGTGATTGGTCGACAAGGCAAACTCACGGGACGCCGAGAAACCGTCGCATTTTAAGATATATACTTCTTATGTTTGATTTTTGTTTTTAATCGCATGAGAGAAAATACTTTTTTTTTAACGAAGGATCCATCTGTTGTTCACCATTATCGGCGTCAAATCGTATCGATAACGACGCGAGAACGCTTATTTTCGAAGGTACTGTACAATGGAATTTTTTTTTTCTAATACTATGAGATCTTATGCGCGCGACTTGACCGCTTCAGGCGCGGATAAACGGTGGAAAATAACGATTTTTATTCTTCGAGATGAGCAATCGATGGGTGGACGAAATCTGTTCGATTGTGTTGCAATGGATGGCGATGCGATTGTAGACATAAAAGGGTTATCAAGATAAATTCCGGTCGATTATCGTGGGAATGTTAATTGGGCGTTTCTCAAGAGCAGAAACGATTATTCAGCCATTTTGGTTTTTGCATATAATACCCCTTATTCTCAGCTTGGATTTGGGCATTGAAAATCTTACTTTGTATCCGGCTGGTATAAGGGCGACGGAAGTGAACGGAACTTGTTACCGGCGGTAAGGGAATTTTCTTCGACCGAAACCCTCGTCTGCAGTTTCGAGCGTCATCTCGCGTATAAACTGCACGTTCGTTGGTAAAGTTGGAAGTATTTAGTGGTCAGAACGAAAACGGTGGATAAATCGATTAAGGAACCTTATTTAAAGAAGAAGAAGCTATACGAAAGCCGGAAATGAAATGACAAATTCTTCGGAGAACACGCAGGTGCGCGCGGGCTGAAGGCCGTTTTGTTATATCCGGAACTAAGTTTATGAAACGTATCGTAAGATTTTTTTGTCAGAAATCATCCGAAACAGGTGAAAAGTATGGTTTGATGCGTTTTGACTTTACTCGGATTCAGTGAAAATTGACGGGAATCAAGAAATATTTCTTACAAATGATTTCACACAATTACACCGTAAAAAAATTTAGTTTGAAAATTAAGCTATGAACGGTAGTATTGGAAACATTTTTGCACAAACGGTTTTTGAAATTTCAAACACATTTTTGTAATTATTAGGCAAAAGATTTGAAATTTTAATACCTGGTATTCTTATTTAAGAAGAAAGTACATTAATCTTCAATTAATGTAAGTAATGTAAGCAAATTTCAATTTCCAGTACATTACATTTACAATTTATTTTTACAGTCTATAGATGAGACGCAAGGACGTACTTCCGTATTGACACCGAGTTCTTTGCTCCTCATGTTGTCCGGATAGGCGCCGTGATTTTCTGGCCCGAAATATGGCCGCTCGGCGCGCTTTGTTCCGCTTCCACGTGATTGGCTGCCGCGGGGGGACTAAGGAGAGGCCCTACAGCACGAATTCAACTTTAAACATAATTTTCGTCTCGCGCAAAACTCACCGGACCTAATTAAATAATCGATCCCGCTGAATGACGAAATTTTGCATCGACCAGCAAAATTATTAGCCTTTAAGGTGTATGTAAAAAAAGAAAAAAAAAATGATTAAAGATTTTTCAGCCGCAGAACGCACGCCGCATCATGGCGGATACATTTATTTGAAATGTCCAGTCTCCCTCGGCCTCCCGTAGTCATTTCATATCAACGTGTGATATTTATTTTTTTTCACCGTTGTTCGTCGCCGGAAAACTCAGCGTAATTGAGAGGCGAAGAAATTGACGGATTTATCGAATCGACGAGGCTCCGGCTGTTCGAACGAATGGTACGAGTGAATAGTGGAAGAATAACAATAACCGGCGCGTCCCGAGTTCGCAGGTTATGTTCCGACGAATGTTTATATGAATAATTGTAACATTGCAGAACAATGGAATCGCGGACCGAATTTAAAATAAAATCCCCACCTGCGGATGCAATTTCTGCGGTCGAGTTTGGTCCGAATTCAACCCAATTTTTGCTCGTTTCGTCATGGGACAGTACGGTACGATTGTACGATATTCACGCGAATTCCATGAGACTGAAGTACAACCACGATTTGCCGGTCCTCGACGTGGCTTTTCAGGTAACATTTTTTAAAAATCTTTCACGAATTTTCACATACGTATATTTTTTTTCTATTTAATTTATTTAATTTATTTTATTGTTTTATTATTTTTATGTATTGTTATTATCATTATTTTTTAAAAAGGACGCAGTTCACGCTTACAGCGGAGGTTTGGGCACGACTCTGAAGATGTACGATATTAACACAAATACAGGTAAAACTTTCCTCATGGCGCACCAACTCGTAGGTCTGCGATAGATTTGTTGGAAAATTAATTATTTTTGCATTTGCAGAATCTATAATGGGCAGTCACGACAAAGCGATTAGAAAAATTGAGTACTGCGCAGCGGTGAACGCTATACTGACGGGTGGTTGGGATGCGGCTGTGAAACTCTGGGATCCTAGAACACCCACTTGCGTAGGAAGCTATCTGCAGCCCGACGTTGTGCTCGCGCTGTCTGTTTGCGGGGACAAGTTTGTTGTTGGAACTGCAAAGAGAAAAGTCTGCATCTGGGACCTGAGGAACATGGCTGGAATGTTCCAGCGACGAGAGAGTAGTCTAAAGTATCAGACAAGATGCATTAAGGGTTTTCCAAACGAGCAGGTGAGTCGAGTTTCTGACAAAACACTGATAAGTACCTATGCATGCTACTATTTTATGTATAAAACGTTTAAAAAACTCTTTTTTGTTCTGTTATTTTTGTTTTCATTTTTAAAATTTTTTCATGTCCTATAAATTTGATAAAAGCATTGCAATAATTTTATGATTAAGTAAAATGGCCGGTTGTCTTTAAAAAAAATGCATTATGGTGATCATTTCGAAATTGAGTAAAAAAAAATGGTACGCATGCTACTATTCTCCATAAAACATTTTTTTAACAAACCTAAAAAATTTTAAAAATAAAAATTAATTGACTGATGATATTTTTATTTGTCCAAACAGGGTTACGTTTTGAGTAGTATCGAAGGTCGCGTAGCAGTCGAGTATCTCGATACGACGCCGGAAGCGCAAAAGAAAAAGTACGCCTTCAAATGTCACAGAATAAAGGAGAACAACGTCGAGCACATTTATCCGGTGAACGCGATAAGTTTTCACTCGACTTACAACACATTCGCGACCGGTGGTTCCGACGGTTACGTCAATATATGGGACGGTTTCAACAAGAAGCGTCTCTGTCAATTTCACCGTTACAACGCCGGTGTAGCCGCTTTGAGTTTCAGCCACGACGGCTCGGTTCTCGCGATAGGCGTGTCTTACCTCGACCCCGCCGAAATTCCACCGGGTGGCCACGAGGAGCGTGAAATTTATATAAGATACGTCAACGATCAGGAAACGAAACCAAAGTAGTGCATTTTTTTTCATATTTATTCTGCAACACGAGCATGGACTCTTTGAGTACGAAGCAATTACGACTTGACAAATTTCGCTTCTGGCGAACGAAGATTCGCCAACACGGAGCAATACTGAATCGTCTATCTCGATCGGCGGCCCAGAAAAGAAGTCGACGCTCATTTCTCATTCAAAACTCGACTACGATTTTCACTCAATCTAACATTGGGAAAAAAATAAAAGAGACGGAAAATACCAATTTTGTTATAAGGTACAAGGAATTCCAATTGGATTTTAACTCATCTCCACTTGCGGAAAAACTACAATTTTACACCTTCATATACACCGCATTAGAAGAGAAAGATCGTTGATCGTGCGATCGCCGCAATTTGTACATACTCTGTATGGAATTACTCATGCACGACTAGAGACACACAGTCGTCATGAAATAAACAATATTCTTACAAAATAATTCATGTTCATTTATTTATTTCATTCGCGTGATATATAATTGTGTGCAGCAAATAGTACGCTTTTGTATCTAAACTTGCAGGCCACGACGACAAAAAACACTAGTCTGACGTCTCGACATCGTTCACATTTTAATATTCTGTACATAAATTCTGAGGCTAAATCTCTCAAGGCAAATCTCTATCGCATTTCCAACAGGCTCTATATTCTTTTTTTTCTTCTCAACAATAATTAATTTACAATTTAATTAAGAGCATCGTTAAGTTCGCTCTGTTCGAGGTATTTATAGTACATATATACATTGGCAAACTGTGCTCGATCGAATCTGCAACCGATCGTGTAAATTAAAATTAAAACGAAAGCACGGATAATCGTGCGGATCGTTTGCGCCATCGACGATTGTTATTCGTAAATCTGATAACAAAAATGGCGAAACCGCTCATGGAGCGTGACGATAGATCAACTACGTCGCGTAAAATTATCATAGACACGACGAGAAAGAATTATTGTCATTGTTAGGAATATTCTGAACGTATTTAACCAACGTTTGAAGCTTTAAGACGATCTCTGCGAGTTAATGAACGAACTGGTATGTTCGGAAGATCGTCTGCGATCAACTCAGAATCTTTCGCAGTGCAACGAGTATAACATCGTAAGTGGCGAAGCTTATTCCTACCGCCACAGGACCTTTCACCCAGTTCATGCTGAGGCCTTTGAAAAACGCCATAATGCCTTCCTCTCTGTAAAAGAAAAAAAATATATCCATGTAGTCTTCGTCAACTTTAGTTTCTCTTGGGTCTTATATGTATGCAACATTGCATACATGTAAAATATTCATTGTATGCAATATTGCATACATATAAAACATTCATTGTGTGCAATATTGTATACATATAAAACATTCATTGTATGCAATATTGCATACATATAAAACATTCATTGTATGCAATATTGCACGCAATGAAAAAAAAAATATTTCTTTGAAAAAAAAAAAAAAAAAAAATCAACAAAAATGTTTCGTATCGATGCAATTTGGTAACTTTGCATCGAAGCATTTATTCTAAAAGGTGCAGTACAGCAATGGTACGATGGAACTTACGTGTATATCTTGACAGTGGTCGTGTATATCGTATGGTAGTGGGCACCTTTTATAGCCGAAGTTTGCATTCTTCTACGAACAATGTCGAGGGGATAACTGCTCGTCTGTCCGACGACACCGGCTAAAGCTCCGCAAATTAGAGCCGACATCGCTGACAGACCTGGACTGTTCACCGTGTACGCTGTGAATGTACAAAAGATCTTATATGTATTTTGGAAAGTTGATTGCCTTTCCCAATTTAAAAAATCCAGATTCTATAAATTCTATATTTTATTCTAAGTCGACCTAGACCTAGAGGCTTCCCTCCCAGGCCTTGATAACTATTCCGCTATTATACAATTCTCGTACTATTCTATAGGTCTTGGTGAGTTGTGCACAATACTATCAGCATGAGCAAAAAAGAACTCACTTTTCGACGAGAAATATGTTACTTCTGGTCCGGGAAACTCATTTTTCGACCGGAAGTGACATCATACCGAAAGCGACGTATTTTCGATATGACATCACTTCCGGTCGAAAAATAAGATTTCCGGGGGGTTATTTTTGAATCACTCGTTTGAAAAACGTATACAGTCTGTCCCTGTATTCATTCGTATGTTTATACGCATACAGCGACTGAGCGTATACGTTTTGCAAACGAGTGACTCAAGAATAACCTCCCTGGACATTTCCAGGTTGTGTTGGGACATTTATAAAATGAAAATATGCATATCGGGCACGACGTACAAAATAACATTTAGTTCGATAGTCGTTTTCGTTTACGTTGGAATCGATTCAGAAAAAAAACTACTCACTATGCACGAATGTATACGCGTATCTCGGCGAAACTGAGATATACATTTTTTAGGATGGTCGCTAGTAATATACATTTTGAAAAAAGCTACAATTTTCCAGGAAATAACAAATTTAAGGACATTAGGTGAAATTCAAGGGTATTCCAGGACTTTTTCAAGGACAGGAAAAATTAGAGGTCAGTTCCAAGACTTCAAGGAGCGCTGGACATCATGTGTACGTTTGTCATTTATGACGTAGATGTAATATCATGTGACTCAGTCAATCCTCATCTCTATATTCGTTACAATATATATAATTACACTAATTTCATTCGTCCTTCGGTCTGAAAATGTATTAAAAAACTCACTGCCCAACAAATTCTTCAGCATGTCGTACGTAAAGAAGCTGAAACCAGCGTAAGGAATAACTCCGAGTATCGTTGCGGTGAAGCCTCGGTAGAACGTCAGGATTCCTTCTTGCCGGTAAATCCTCACGAACACTTGACGCAGACTCTTGTACTCCGCTTTTTGCGTAACCGCCATTCTTGCCCTCGCGAGATCCAGCGGATAGGTCAAGCTCTGAGAAGTCACACCAGCCAATGAACCAGCTAGAAATGTCTTCGCTTTGTTCCTGTCATGTGGATAAAACAATAGATCAACAGTTGATTCATTGCCCACTTTCTGCGTAAAAAGAACAAAAAAAAAATTACTTTTGGTGTTTTTGTTTTTAATCATTATTGTGATCCACGGAAACGTTTGCGAAAATATAATCAACACTGAGTCAACACCTTAACGGCGAGTGGAATGACGGATTTCGCTTAAATAGAAGTTTTATACTGTTTGTAGAAAAAATAAATTTCTTCATCTGCGTATTTCATTTGCATAAAAACATTGGATCATATGTATTTAAAAGACTAACATTTTTTTTCTGGAAAGCCTTTATAAACACGGAAAAAGACATGGCTTCTTGGCCAGTGACTTTGAGTAGCGTATTTGCTCGTCCGTATTTACATCTCTTATCACAATTTTCAGTTTATTTATCCAAAACAGCTCGATATTCTCGGTTAGAGTGATTGTAGAGGTGCGTTAAGAAGGGAGTATCGCTGGGGTAGCCGGCCCTCTCATACTCTTTCAAAAAAATTAAAAATGTCAAAATCTCATAAAATTTAAACGATTAGATCAATTTTCGCCAAATTTAATACCAAACATTCTACAGTGCTAGTCCATTTCCATGTCAAATTTAAGCTTGATATCTCCATGTTTACTGGAAGGAGACTGGTTTTAGTAATTTTTCATAAATCTCAGATTTCTATCAAATTTGACCGGTTCAATAGATTTTCACAAAATTCAATACCAAAGATCTTTGATCAAAATATTACATTTGTGTGCAGATTTTGAACGATAAATAAAAAATTTACGTGAGAGCTACAACAGAGAATTTTTAAAAGATTCCAGATCGCGTAATATCTCCAATCGGGCCTCAATTTTCACTAAACCTGCACTGAACGAAGCGACGTGACTGCTCTACTAGTGTATCAAATTTAAACTCACTGTCTCAAGCCGTTTCCGAGTTATAGCCATTTTAAACAATGCAAATCAGTTACACACACACACACACATTCGGACGCCAGTTAAAAGTCGCATTCCTCGACGTTTCAGACTATTTAAAGTAGTTGGACATTAAAATCTCAAATGTTTTTTTTTCTAATACATAGCTTCTTCTACGAGGGCGCGAAATGCAGATGTTAATCTGATGGCGATGGCAACGATACACCCTCCTCAATCGTAACAGTGCGAGGTATGTATAGAAGGGTTGCGCCCCTGATATTTAAGTCTCCCAAATGAGATCATTAACACCAGCCCGTTACCCATAAGCTCTCTTACGTCTCGGGTCCGTTGACTTTGAGTATCCTCTTCCACTGTTCGTGTGCGGTAAATTGTATGGCTGCGTAAGGCACGATCCTGACCATGGTCGCGCTGTTACCTCTCCAAAGGCTCATCAGTCCGTCTTTCGTGTACGATTGAACAATAAATTCTATCGCCGCTCTCGCCGTGTACGGTTGTCTCGATATCTGAAAATTTATTTTCGTACGATCGAGCGGGGCTATCGTAGTCTTCGCCAGGGCACCCGCTGCGGCTCCTGCTATCAGACTCGTCCATACTCTCTGTGTGTTTGAAATGTCCTGATTGACTTTGGTTTCTTGAGCTATCTAAAATTTAAAATAAAAAAATTAAAACTAAGAAACTAAGAAATCGTCCAGTTCCGTCGGTAAAAAAGGCAAGTTAGGAGTTAAAAATGGGTCCAGCATCCCCTCAACAGTTGATTTACTCAAAAAATACAGTCGCTCAAATCGTACTGTATCGATTGTATATAACCGTACATAGATCGGTATGAAGAGACTCGAAATATTGTTTATTTCGAAGCGATTGGCTCCATTCGGAAAAGCTTTCCATGCTAAGCTCACCGTAGGTTCTGCACCTTTTTCGGGAACGGCCGAAAGTGATAAGGCCACGGGTACGGGCTGTTTAGTTGAGCCCGGCATAACGGTAACTTGAATCCTCTCGAGAACGGCTTGGCTGCCTTTCACAGGACCGGCTGTAGCGTGCCCGCTCATGTCCTTTCGAATATCGTCGATCTATCTTCTACGATTCCTGGATTGGACTCGGCATACCCTTGAAGTATCTTCCGATGGAATGACCCCGGTTCCCTCGAGCGTCTTGTGCTTCCTTCGTCCAATCTGGTGCTGGAACAATCGAGAGATATTTCATTTAGTAACTTTGAAAAAAAGTTTTTTTTTTTCTTCCTCGTCGACGAAGCTTTGTTTTGAGAAATTTTTTTTCGAAATTTTAATGAAAACGTGTTCAGATTGTTCCAATACGTCGAAAAATCACATTTAGAAAGAATGTCTGGATGGGGATGTATGTGTGTGTAAAATATAAGAAAAATATAAGAAAAATATAAGAAAAATATAAGAAAAATATAAGAAAAATATAAGAAAAATATAAGAAAAATATAAGAAAAATATAATTTCAATGTTCAACTTTTTTTTTTATTGAATATTAAAGTTGCACGGTAATCGATAGGCTATGGCGAAACGGCACGAGACACGTAGACTTCGTACCTCGAGACATTCTACGTGCGTCACGATCTTTTTAACCCGGTCAATGTAATCGCAGACTCTGACCGACTGTGTCTGCAACTCGTCATACTCATCGACTTGTACTTATACGTATATTCGATGATATACGCAATAATCGAATTATATGTATTATCGGACATACATCGAAACCGTGCGAAAAAAAGTTTAAAAAAATTACCTCGAGAGAATCCGCGTGTGTCACGATCTTTTTCACCAGGTCAATGTAATCGCAAACTCTGACGGACTGTTTCTGCAACTCTTCATACTCATCGACTCGTACTTATACGTATATTCAATATGTGCAATAGCCGAATTATATATATTACCGGAAATATATAGAAGTCGTGGGAATAAAGAAGATAAAAAGTTACGATTGGGTGAAGTTAATGCCCAAGCGTTATCAGCTTATCTGGCGTTATATCTCCCGGATGTATCGCAACAATAAAATTGTAAAGTGTCTGTAGGTTTGATGAGAGCCTCGACGGTTCGATAAAAATCGAATTTTAATCTGTGTGATGAAGCGTCGGCGTGGAAGAAAGTAAAAATAAACAAAGGAGTCAACACAAGCTTTGGAAAAATGATGGGCATTAAAAAAATCATTATAGATACAAAAAAGCTTCTAAAGGGATTCGAGTTAACACGAAATCATCGAATTTCGGTGTTGGCTATCGCTTCTTACATTCGAAGGTGTGTTGCGACAGAAAAAAACTTATCGGTACTTGAAATACTAAAATTACATGCGCGTCACTGAGCTTTGAACTTCGGTTATCCTTATCTCAGAAACGAATCATAAAATTTAACAGAATAATAAAATGGTGGATGGTACTTGTAGATGCAACGACGCAACAAAAAGGGACGCGGCTCGTATTATAGTATATAAAAATGCAGGATAACAGAAATTTCACTTTAAAAGAAAAAAAAAAGAAAACAACAACAACAAGTTTGAGATAACAGAAGCGATAAGAGGTACGGAACATTGACGCAAATTGATGGATTGCAACACGAAACTGAAGTACTGAAGAAAAAAATTAAGCGTTTCGGTAATAACAAAACATACGAGGAGGCAATTAGAAGGAAAACAGTGACTGCGACACTTTAGTAATCAGCAACAACTATTGTGTACGGAAAATCGACTTTGCGAAACTTCAACAGCTTAACGACTACACCACTGGCAAGAACAACGAGTGGATATTAAATGTTTCCTACCTGTTTAATCAACACCTATTGTTTCCCAAATTGTCAACCAATTTAATGATTTTTTTTCTCTCTATATTTCATTCCAATTGTACGAACGGAGAGAGGTTGCTCGCTAGCTTATGGCCTTTGTCAACAACCGATCGCCACCGAGAGACTACTAAGCATGTCCTGTTTACATCTACCAGCACGAGTCACGGCGTCACGTTCGACCGTGCACGTGCGGATTTTACGACGGTGAGAATATGCTGGCAGATTTGCATTTGTTTTTCTCACGAATGCATTCTCGAGCTATAGATAAAGTTTTAATGTATTATTCATGAAGGCCGTCACTCATAACCACCAGACTTACCATGTCATACGTTTACATCCACACTGGACAAAAATTAATGTGCCTGAAAGATATCCTAATGATGTCATATGTTTACATCCACAAAGGACGAAAATAAATGTGCCTGAAAGATGTGCTAATGATTTTTTTTAAGTCATCCGATGCGTCGGAATGCTTCACGAAATCATTTGGATATCTTCACAAAGCGTTTCCTTTCACTGCTGCGTAGATCCA
Source organism: Ichneumon xanthorius (assembly GCA_917499995.1). NCBI lineage: Eukaryota > Metazoa > Arthropoda > Insecta > Hymenoptera > Ichneumonidae > Ichneumon > Ichneumon xanthorius. Next base: position 23,282,636 of record OU824201.1, read on the forward strand.
TCTATATATCTACTAATTTTTTTTACGCGTAAAAAAGAAATGTAATTTGACAATTAATGAACTGTATTGGAAGCTTTTTTACATAAACTGTTTTCGAAATTTGGTAGACATGTGCGTTGCAATTAAAAGTAAAATTTTAAAGAACAAAGAACTATTTTCAAGAACAAAGGTGTATCTAACCTCTGCACTGTAAAAACAATTATAATTTGTATGTAGAGGATCTTGAAATTTTACTTATATTACTTACATTAATTGAACATTCATGTACATTTTTTTCTAAAATAAAAATGCTAGATATGAAAGTCCTTTGCCTGAAATTTACAAAAATGTTCATTACAAATAAAAATGTTACTTTTAATTGCAACGCACATGTCTACCAAATTTCGAAAACAGTTTATGTAAAAAAGCTTCCAATACAGTTAATTAATTGTCAAACTACATTTTTTTACGAGTATAAAAAGTTTACATTGTGTAAAAAAGGATTGAACCATTATATCTTTTATAGTGTCCGCATGCTGCGAGTGAAAATAATAACAATCATTTGCGCCTGTTTGCCGGAAGCCATCGTCATTCTTTGCTTACGTTATCTGGGATAAACAAGTCGCGTAAACAGCTTTAACGCGAAATGAGCGACAAACAAAATGTGTTCGCTGTGTGGCGTACAGTTGGAACGTGATTTGCTAATGAATTGAATTGTGAGAGTCCATAGAAGGGCTGCGTAATTAATTCTGTACTGAACTTCACAATATGATGAAGCTTCACTAAACACAGTAATGTAGCAGTAGCAGCAGCAATGCAACGGAAAATAACGGATAATATTAATAGAGTGTTACATGTACATTAGATGTAACTTGCCATTATCGACTCAGCAATACAACAGTGTTATATTACCGTTTTGTACCGTTCTTACATAACAAAGCAATATGCAATTATTAATTTAAAAAACATATCGCTAATAACATCTTTGAATCAACATCTTTATTAGTGATGAACGAATTTACATACGCACACGAATACTCACACGGATGCTCACACCGATACTTAGGGATGCCCACAGATCCTCGCACGGTACTCACACGGTACTCACAGATGCTCACAGTTACTCACAGAAACTCACGCATACTCATAGATACTGACAGACACTCGCGCAGATACCGCAAGCGCGCGTCTCGCGCGAACCAACATAACTGCTAGTTACATATTACTTCCATGTTATATACCCACTACATATCACAAAAATAACATTGTTACGTTATATGTAACTTCCATGTTATATTGCGGTAATAAAATGTGTTCACTGGGGGAATTACTTTATTATGGGTTGAAAAACTCATTTGATGACGGTCATGTTTTCGGTAAAAATGCTATACATTTGGAACTCACATTTGTAGCTACACAGCACTATAAACTTCCGTTCGAGATTCTATCGTGATACCCACTAATTATACGACGACTGGCGTCATACTACAACCTGATGCCTTGTACAGTATGGTACTGTGCATGTGAGTATGTATGCTTCAATTTCAAAGCATTGGGAGCTCAATGTCCAACCATCCGAGACGGCCTTGAACTTCGGTCTGCTCCTATGCGCTGTTCATACAACAACAACTCTCAGATTCTCAAGAGTTATATTTATCTCCGAAAATATAATGTATTTCGCGGATGACGTTGCACCACGTGTAAACTCTAGTTTATATCGGTAAAGTGAGATTCGTGAATAAACTTACTCTGGCGCCACATTTCTCCGTGTTATTGGACCGAGTATATTATTTATAGCCTCAGAGCCTAAACCGTGTAGTATAAACAACATTTTAACTTATTTTATTTTATAAAAAAAGTGTGTTCTTTTATTTTCATGGGTAAATGAAATAAAATCGTAGAAAAATATCTCATGAGTTATATTTATGTCCGAAAATATAATGTACTTCGCAGATGACGTTGCAACTCGCGTAAGCTCTAGTTTATGTCGGTAAAGCGAGATTCGTGAATAAACTTACTCTGGCGCCACATTGCACCGTATTATTCGACCGACAATATTATTTATAGCCTCATAGCCGAAAACTTGACGTGTAAACAACATTTTAACTTATTTTATTTTATTTTGAAAAAGTGTTTTTTTATTTTCATGGGTAAATGAAATAAGATCGTACAAAAAAATCTCATCAGTTGGATCGTTCGTCACAGTATTGTGATGGTGTAAAAAAATCGGCAATTTTGAATATAAAAAATTGAAAAAGTTCAATTATAAAAACAAAAAGAGGTCGAAAAACAACATTGAAAAAAAACGGATCTCCATGTACGATTGGTTACATTCGAACCTGAGGATTGTTTTACAGCCTCCTTTCCAATTGATCTATATATACGAGGTCACTGAACCGTTGGCTGACGGATCTATGCCGTGACTTGTCCCTCGATCCCACTCGGTACTCGACTTCTCTGCGACATTACCGTCTACGGTGCGATCGTATAAAGAAGATTGATGAGATTCGATGAGAGAATCTAAATGACAAATATGCGTCTCCGAGCGGGGCGAAAGAGCGTGTGAGAACAGAAAAACACACGTACTGTCGATCTTATCTTATCTCTTATTATCAGTTGCCTTACCGATCGTATTTGAGACCTCCTTTGGTTAGGGACATTCGACGCTGATACACTCCGAGATTGTTCGACAGATACTGACAACGATGATCGCGAAGTAATGTACATAAGTAGGCCAAGTTTACATATCAGCACAGATCATGTGCCTCTATATCTTAAATGTTTTCATAAATATCAACGTATTTAAAACGATTCGCATAATGAAAAAAAAAAACCATTCGTATAATGTTCACATTTTTAGGCACGAACGAGCGCATAAAAAAGTTGCCACTCATAATTCTTTCTTTTTTACCGTTGCAAGTGTTTTTAGTTTTTTTCCAATCCACTTACGTACGCGTTCCAGCTTCAAAGAGCATGATACAGCAAATAAACCCCACTCGTGAATGGAGTGATTTTGCTGTTTACTTGCGCTATTCGCTGATTAAAGTGGATTGGTCACAATAACTAATTTGCGTAGGAAAAGTTTGAGATCTTTTCGAACTTCTGGACTCTGAGCCTCCGCTAGAGATCCGCGCCGATAGGATAACCGTTCGTGTAAACAATCCGACATACACATCTAAACTTTGAATCGCAATCAGTACATTTTTCGTTATCCTCAATTGCGTTCGGGATTAGCGTAGCATATGGACAAAGCTCGCGCGAGCTTCCTGCTAAGGCCCAATTTGAATTTAGCTCATGTTTTTTGTGTCTTCTATTTTGGGAGCAAAACATGCACAGTCATTATTGAAACCACGCCTCGAATATCGCCACGATAGCCCGAGTATTGCGCGAGAGTTATCGTCATTACTTTATAATCGTCACATACGGACAGCTATAAATAAGAAAAAAAAAGTTCTCCTAACTTATATATCGGAGATCATTATATCAACGTTGTATTTCTTATATATCGTATCTCTTTCATTTCTTATATTTCGTAACACTTAACCGATTCGTTGCTATCGTGAAAATAAAAAAAGAATACAGTCCCGACAAAGATTTCTCAGCGCGAATGGATAGACAATAAAAATTCTCACCTCCGGACTCTGACCCTGATCTCGTTCAAGGCAAGCCTCGACATCCAGGAACCTGACCCGCTTGTCGTTTTCGTCGCATAGAGCTCGACGATGCTTCACCCCTTTTACGACACATTCATAATCACATTTATTACGAATCGAGCGTAGATTTTTCTTTTCTTCCCGACGTTGTTCGACTTTTATAGACGAGGAGACGCGTTCGAAGGCGGTCCACGCGTTACGAAACTGAGCCTACATTATCGTGTTGTTGTTACTCGCCGTTGATATCCGACTGGTCATCGAGTCTCGCACGATTCGACAAATTATTTCAGCCAAAGTGACGAATTCAACGACCACCGACGGCCACGATTCGTCCAAGGCAACGAGTTTTTCACGAGTTTTCTCAAAAAATGTACGCGACAACGCGTCTCCGCTCATCGACTAACCGAACGAGACTGTTGGCTATTAGTAGTGGCGGAATCGAGGGTTCGACGTCATCAGCTGACTGTCGTGCTCTACGGTATGCGAAAGACGACGGGCACGACGACAACGAGCCACTACGAAACTACATCGAGATCGCACCGAGGGAGTGAAGAGTGTTTATGTATGAACAAGAAAACCATTCGCAACACATTTGTCCTTAAGAGCATGTGAAATACCGCGGTCGGTAATAAAAACTGTAATCAACTTTTCTTATGAATTCTGGCATATACGGTCAAAAGAAAAGTCTCATCGGAAACGGAAATAATTTCGGCTTCCCATGAGACTTTTCTTTTGACCGTACATGCGAGATCCAGTGAGAAAAGTTGATTACAGTTTTTAATACCGGCTGAGCCCGGGATGGACGGGGAGGGGGGTGTTTCGTATGGTCTTAAGGGCATACAGATTCGGTCGGTAACAAATCTGTTTCCCTATTTTCTTCGCGACTATTAATATTTTGGACAAAAGCAAATTAGATTTTCGTAGACTATGTACAGATACATGAAAACCTAATTTCCTTTTGTCTGAAATACTAATAGGCGCGGAGAAAACAGGGCAACCGTTTTTTTACTGACTTAGTCTATATCACATGTCCTTAAGGGGAAGTGAAATATCGCGGCCGGTAATGAAAACTGTAACGAACTTTTCTCAAGGGTGCTAATTTTTTGAGGAAAAAGCAAATTAGCAACATTGAATAAAGTTAATTTGAAAAATGCAACTATGTCTCTCGCACGTACAGCTCTTTCACTTCCCCTTAAGAACAATGAAAACAGTAAAAATATCGAAGAACCTAAAACAACGTTTTTCACAAAAAATGTGGTTACCTTGGCAATTGTTTTTTTTTTTCTTTAAGGACACTTTGTGTTTACGTTTTGTATTAAATGTATCGCAAGCTGAGGCTATGTTTCATTTTATTTTTTAATCGAACGCGATATGAGTTAAAAGTTTCTCACGTATAGTTATCATTATCTGGAACACACTCGTTTCTGGTACAACTACTACCCTACTCCACATTTCCGCGTTACTGTGCAATATCCCTTATCGACGGGCGTTATCGCAAGTCGATGACAGGCGCAATTGATAGCTCGTTAGATTCAGGAACACACGCGATTCGCGTCGTATAGAGCAGCTTTCGCTGGGGTTGCATTATTTTCATTTTCTCGCGAGTTCCGAGTGCGCTCGAGGGAATCATGAGCGGAAGGAGTAGACGAAGGTAGTGGGAGTTTCAGAGCTTCGCGCAGGTTAGGTTGGGATACGCCACATTGACACGTACTTACCTCTGATGTTCCGATATCGCACTCGCTGATCTAACACATCGTGGAGGCGTTGTTTTGTTTTTTGAGGGTGAAAAAAAACGCAACAGTTATGGTAATTGTTAATTATCCTTGCAATATGAACTGTCTTAATAGTCGTATAGAGTGACAAAAAAATTGCGCCAAACAATGCTCCGTGAGACCAACTGAAAGAATAACAAACGCCACACTTTTAACTCTGTGCATTGTTTGTGTCGTTGAATTTCGCTGTACCTTTTCTACTTTCTTTTTTTTTTCTTGTGTGGAAGTTTTTTTTTAATTTGGACCTACTTCATTAATTTTGTTCTTTAGTCTTATAACGTGGCAAAAAAATGGGGACAAACAATGCTCTGTGAGCTCGACTGAAAAGATAAGAAAAGCCAACCATTAACTCTGTTCGCTGTTTATCTCACTGGATTATGTTGGACCTTTTTCTCATTCATTTTTTTGAGTGTGGAAGTTTTTAAATTTTTTTAGAGATGTTTCATTAGTTTTTTTCTTTATACGTGTAATGTGGCAAAAAAATTGTGACAAACAAATGCTCTGTGAGTCAGATTGAAAAGATAACAAAAACCACCCGTTAACTCTGTTCATAGACTATTTCATTGAATTTCATTGTACCTTTTTTAAAATTTTTTTTGTGTGGAAGTTTTAATTATTTTTTAGAGCTGTTTCATTAGTTTTATAAAAAAAAAAGAATATTTTATGAGTTTGATAATAAAAATGCAACAAAAGCTACAATAGATTTACTTTGATCGTTTATTCCGTCGTGTTGTAGAGTAACTTTTTTCTCAATTACTTTGTTTTCAATGCAGCTGATAAAAATATTTGTTTCCAGGCTCGTTACTTCCGCGAAGAGGACATCGATGGTAAGAAAGAAAATTCCTATCTTATCTTTTATCTATGCGGGATTACATAGATTGTACTAATTTTTGCATCTTCTGTTTGCAGAATTCCGCGAGTGCTTCTACTTGTTTGCTCGCAGTGGACAGATCAAGACTCTGGACGAGCTGACGATAATAATGCGTTCGCTCGGTCTCAGTCCCACCATCGCCGAGTTGAACAAATATTTGAAGGACAAGGGTAGGATGGGCCAAGATGATAAAATTTGCTTGACAATAACAAAGTTTCGACTTAGCTGTTTGACAATTGATCAATTCGATAAACGGATTTCAGGTGGCAAGATGTCGTTCGCAGATTTTCTTGAAGTTATGCATTTGCAAACTAGAGCGGAGGATCTTCCAAAGGAGGTGATAGAGGCCTTTCGAGCTGCGGATACATCGAGAAGCGGAACTATACCAGCCAGGCAGCTTGCTCACATGCTGCTGCGCTGGGGCGAGCAACTGAGCAACAAAGAAGGTCCGTTTAATCTGCGAGAATGCGGCGATTTTTTTTTTCCTTTCGATAAACGGTCTCTGACAAGCGTTTGTTCTTTCTCATTTCAGTCGAGCAAATTTTTCGCGAGGCGAACGTCTCCCTGAACGGCCAAGTAAAGTACGAGGACTTCGTAAAGATCGCGTGCGCTCCAGTGCCCGATTACTATTGATATATTTTTATTCGATTATTTTGCAAAAAAAAAAAGAAATTTAGCCTTGGACCACGGTCGGCTTTACCGTAAATAACAGTATTCGAAGCATAATAATTTTTATTTATACATATTCAGAATTCGAATAAGACTTACACGATGGCTGCGGGCCATTGAAATCCTGGTGAGCCTGGAAATGTCAGGGAATTAAAATGAATCATCAGATAAATCAGAAACCTAAAGTTTTTTAAATCGTCAGGGAAAATTAGTGACGGTACAGATCGAGAAAGAGTTGAAAGTGGAAGTAATTTTACGTTGAAAAATGACCACATCATATACATAACTGATGGGGATGTGTAGACATTATTTTGAAAAAAAATGTTCCATTTTTACAAATTTTTTGTGGGGTATAAAAAAAAGTCTCATCACAAATGTACGACACGCTTTCGTCTTACATCGTTCTTCTATATAATTTGGCCAGAGAGAATCAGATAATTTTTTCCACTGGTTTTAGTGGCTACTGTGTAAAAGAGAAATCAACGGTATTTTCGTACTGAATCGCGAGGAATCGTAATAAAAGGAATATTTGATGATCGGTGGTGGAATAGCGATAGTTTTGAATTACGTGTACAAGTTAGCAAAAAATGATGACAGAAAATGTATTGTCGATGTGAATAAATGGGAGATTTCGTTCATTTTTTAAGAACTCAAGTTTTACAACTATACACATTTACTAGGGCTTCTGATGGCTCGCTTGGCGCACTCGCGTGGGGAGTTTACAAGACTTCAAATAATCAAATCCTGGACAGGAGCCGAAGGGGACTTAGAATGATTCGGGCCGGAGTCCCACAGGGAATTAATCAGCTCTCCTCCCACTCCGCCCTTCGATCCACCACAGTCTCCCATCACACCTGACTTTTCGTCCTCCTCTCTAAGGGGGCAGAATATCTCAGCTAGGGGGGAAGGGGGTATAGTTTCACCATACGAGGAAAGGTCCCGGGAGTAATAGAGCTTCCAGCGGGAGCCCTATTACTCCCTAGGGAATAATGAAATAGTACCGCGCATGTGCACATGTTAATAATGATCATCGGTCAATAATAGGCTATTTACCGCCCGTATTGCACGCAAGGAATGTGGTTATTTTAGCGCAGTGGGGAAAAAATAAATAAAAAAAATTAGAAATAACAAAAAATTGCAAAAGCAATAAAAAAAATAATTAAAAAGTGCAACAAAAAAAATCCGACTAGTTATCCTTGTAGATTCCTGAACGCGGACCTACGGCTACCGATTGTGCTATATTGCAGGCATAGTCGGGAAAAATAGCGCATGCCATTCGAGAGGAAGTGCATTCTCGCCTCGTGTGAATTTCTGCTCTCGTTCCGCTCGAGCATCAAACTTGACACTCGGTGAAAATGCCCAACTTCCTCCCTTGTGCCATAATACTACTTCTGAACCGGTAGTGACGTATCTCCGGCCAAAAAATGAGTTGTTCCCGACGATACAGCACAGCGCCGTTATGCACCGCATTATTGTGCACAGCTCACAGAGACGCACAGAATTTTACTCGAATAGTGGAATAGTAATTATTAGGGTTTGGAGCACCTTTTGATGGACATTCTGGATTCTTCAAAACTGGGACAAACAAACAACTTTCCATAGTATATATAACATAAGATATATACAAAATATTTAATCGTGCACGATTAAAGGGGCGATATATTGTATACGTTCGTATACGTTCAGTGATACGCGATGATTCGTTTTTAAACCGAATCGAATACTGTCTCCGTGTCGAAAACAATAAAACAGTCTCATCACTTTTATTATGAATCAAATCGATTATGCAGACTCGGTGCAGTATCTGGCTCGTCTTATCGATTATCGATTCAAACAATTGTGTTCAATTTTTCGCAAGAGATCCGCGCCAAGAGCCGTAACATACCGAATCTTGCGGTGTTAAAATTCAATCGTGAAACGAAGAACAAAACTCTGACAAAAATCGGACTCGGATCTAGCGATTCGACAGGGTAATTTTTTTCTATGTTACGACTATCTCTTTCAGTCGCTCACATGAACGGACGATGATTAATTGTTCCGCGTACAAAATCGTCGAATAATAATCAAAGATAGCAATTTAAGACTTTCAGATGTAGGAAGCTCGTCTTCCAGTCTTCATCGCGATTGGATGGGGCATGGATCATGTACGTCTCCTCAACCCTTTCGTACTTGGTACGAACAGTGATCTTATTATATTTGATTAATTTGACTAGTGCGTACAGGAAGCAAAACTTAACTGGTAATTCCATATTTTTTCTTACGATGATCTATTTATGATTTAGCCGCTCAAGGTTTCAAAATCTTTTTTCTTCCAGTAAAAAATGACTACACGTCCGAAATATCCGAAAAGGCTCGAAAAGACTTTCGTAGTCCACGTCGTTCTTCGGCGGATAAATCTCTTCGAGAATCCGACCACAAGGTCAACTCCTCGCTGAGGGAGGGGCATCCCGCAAGTTTGGAAATCCCTCATGGCAATAAGCACGATGTCGATGAAAGATTCGAGAAGCCGGAGCTGCAAAACCTCAGCACTGGCGAAGCGAAAAAAAATGATACAAGCCAAACAGGCGTTGTGAAGAGAACGAAGCGATGTCTCTTGACGATGATGGCGCTCGGAGGTATAGCCAGTATGGCGGCTGACTGGTAAGTGACGGTATTGATTAATGGATTACTGATTAATGGATTACTGATTAATGGATTACTGATTAATGGATTACTGATTAATGGATTACTGATTAATGGATTACTGATTAATGGATTACTGATTAATGGATTACTGATTAATGGATTACTGATTAATGGATTACTGATTAATGGATTACTGATTAATGGATTACTGATTAATGGATTACTGATTAATGGATTACTGATTAATGGATTACTGATTAATGGATTACTGATTAATGGATTACTGATTAATGGATTACTGATTAATGGATTACTGATTAATGGATTACTGATTAATGGATTACTGATTAATGGATTACTGATTAATGGATTACTGATTAATGGATTACTGATTAATGGATTACTGATTAATGGATTACTGATTAATGGATTACTGATTAATGGATTACTGATTAATGGATTACTGATTAATGGATTACTGATTAATGGATTACTGATTAATGGATTACTGATTAATGGATTACTGATTAATGGATTACTGATTAATGGATTACTGGTTAATGGATTACTGATTAATGGATTACTGGTTAATGGATTACTGATTAATGGATTACTGATTAATGGATTACTGATTGATGGATTACTGATTGATGGATTACTGATTAATGGATTACTGATTAATGGATTACTGATTGATGGATTATTGATTGACGGATTATTGATTGAGGTATTGTTGATTGACGCATTATTGATCGATGGATTATTGATTGACACATTATCGATTGATCTCGGTACAGAAATCGTGCACTTGCATCGTCTTGAAGTTGAAATTTCTTCATCAGTTCTGCATTCGTTGTTCATGAGCAAAGTACAATAGGAGCGAAGAGTATAGCGAAGAACATGTCCAGAAGTGAATGCTACTCATTGCACAATATTATCCACTAGTCACCATTATTTGTGTACTCGTACTGCAATATTATTATACTTACTTACGAGACGTGCATGTAGGTTGCTTCCTCCGGAACCAGAGTGGACGCCTCCGCCAACTACTACTACGACAGCTAGACCAGTGTGGCACCCTCCGCCACCAGTGTACCAACCTCCGAAACCAGTGTACCAACCTCCGCCACCAGTGTACCAACCTCCGAAACCAGTGTACCAACCTCCGCCACCAGTGTACCAACCTCCGAAACCAGTGTACCAACCTCCGAAACCAGTGTACCAACCTCCGCCACCAGTGTACCAACCTCCGAAACCAGTGTACCAACCTCCGCCACCAGTGTACCAACCTCCGAAACCAGTGTACCAACCTCCGCCACCAGTGTACCAACCTCCGAAACCAGTATACCAACCTCCGCCACCAGTGTACCAACCTCCGAAACCAGTGTACCAACTTCCGCCAACTACTACTACGACAACCACCACGACAACTAGACCACCGACTACTACCACAACAACCACCACAACAACTAGACCACCACCAACTACTACTATAACGAAAGAGCCAACGACCACAACCATGCACCCAACAATCGATTCTACGACCCTACTTCCAGATGTATCAACAACGATATGGACACCCTACAAAGTCGCGGGGGTGGACACCGGCATCGCACCTGAGGACCCGCAGAGGAAATTTCGGGAGCCAGCAAGTGGTTAGTGTGTTAGACAAAAGTTATGGAGCGGCGAAATACCGCGGTTTGTATTTAAAAAATGCAATGCATTTTTTTTTCTTATCCCAAAGGTGCCGACGAAAGTCGGCCCAAAAAAATTATACAGGTTGTGGGATTGATTGAGCAACCTTGAAAAAGAAGAATTACAGTTTTTGTTACCGACCGAGCTCAGAAGAGTCTTTCACTTCACAACTAGATACTGCTCCCTTATAAAGACATTTAAACATCATGTGACTTTTAAGGAAGCAATATGTCTATGTTAATTTTATTTATTGGATTTTCGTTTCTGCAGAATACGACAGGACCAAATTGAAGATCATCAGGGATAAATGGATCAACGCTACAGGCGGAGGTATGATTTAAAAAATGTTGAATATGGTTAATATTATTTATCACCCAATATCATTGAAACTTCGTTTAAACTCTTAACGGAAATTACATGGAACATCGTGTTAAATTTTGCAGCGACGGAGATGGGTTTGGTCGTGGTCGATGGTGTGCCCGAATACAACATATCAACCGCAACCTTCGTTACAAAAACCAAAAAAAAGACTGCATTCAATGATATTGAAGTCCTCGAGTTTCTGCATCCGTTGACGGAAGAAAAAATCATAGTACCGTTGCACGGCGGCGATGAGTACGTCAATCCGGAAACTCGCGAAGTTTTCATTATCTTCGTCGATAACGCTGGAAGAACTTTTCTAATCTTCAAGGGTATTGCTCAATCGATCGCTGAAAAATATCCGGATGGAAATAGTGGCGAAGATACTTGGAATATCATCGTGAATGAGCCAACGAATATCGAACGCGTTACCAAATGGGGCTCGATAGTTGTCGGGGGAGTTCCCAAATACAATCTATCGGAAGGAACAATTGTCAACAAACCTCAGAAAGCAACAAGCTTAAACGGCACCGAGGTGCTCGAATTCGTGCATCCATTTACAAATGAGATAGTCGAAGTGCCGCTTAACGGAGGCGACGAGTTTGTCAAACGCCAAACTGGAGAAGTTTACATCATCTTCGTGGATAATCAAAACAGAACTATTCTAATCTTCAAGGGCATCGATCATTCGATCGCTGAAAAATATCCGGATGGAAATAGTGGCGAAGATACTTGGGATATCATCGTGAATGAGCCAACGAATATCGAACGCGTTACCAAATGGGGCTCGATAGTTGTCGGGGAAGTTCCCAAATATAACATATCGGAAGGAACTATTGTCAACAAATCCGAGAAAAAAACAAATTCAAACGGCATCGAGGTACTCGAATTCGTGCATCCATTTACAAATGAGATAGTCGAAGTGCCGCTTAACGGAGGCGACGAGTTTGTCAAACGCAAAACTCGAGAAGTTTACATCATCTTCGTCGATATTTACGAAAGAACTCTTCTAATCTTCAAAGGTATCGATCGTTCGATCACTGGAAAATATCCAGATGGAAATAATGGCGAAGATACGTGGAATATTACCGTGAATGAGACCACGAATATCGTACGCGTTACCAAATGGGGCTCGATAGTTGTCGGCGGAGTTCCCGAATATAATATATCGGAAGGAACTATTGTCAACAAATCTGAGAAAAAAACAAATTTAAACGGCACCGAGGTACTCGAATTCGTGCATCCATTTACAAATGAGATAGTCGAAGTGCCACTTAACGGAGGCGACGAGTTTGTCAATCGCAAAACTCGAGAAGTTTACATCATCTTCGTCGATATTTACGGAAGAACTCTTCTAATCTTCAAGGGTATCGATCATTCGATCACTGAAAAATATCCAGATGGAAATAATGGCGAAGATACTTGGAATATCATCGTGAATGAGACCACGAATATCGTACGCGTTACCAAATGGGGCTCGATAGTTGTCGGCGGAGTTCCCGAATATAACATATCGGAAGGAACTATTGTCAACAAATCTGAGAAAAAAACAAATTCAAACGGTACCGAGGTTCTCGAATTCGTGCATCCATTTACAAATGAGATAGTCGAAGTGCCACTTAACGGAGGCGATGAGTTTGTCAATCGCAAAACTCGAGAAGTTTTCATAATCTTCGTCGATATTTACGGAAGAACTCTTCTAATCTTCAAGGGTATCGATCATTCGATCACTGAAAAATATCCAGATTTAAATAGTAACGAAGCTACTTGGAATATCATCGTGAATGAGACCCCGAATATCGTGACCAAGTGGGGCTCGATAGTTATCAGGGGAGTTCCCAAATATAATATATCGGAAGCAACGATTGTCAAGGAAACTGAGCAAAAAACAGACTCGAACGGAACCGAGGTACTCGAATTCGTGCATCCATTTACAAATGAGACAGTCCAAGTGTCGCTTAACAGAGGCGACGAGTTTGTCAGACTCAAAACTCTAGAAGTTTTCAAAATCTTCGTCGATATTTACGGAAGAACTCTTCTAATCTTCAAGGGTATCGGTCATTCGATCGCTGAAAAATATCCGGATGGAAATAATGGCGAAGATGGTTGGAATATTATCGTGAATGGAACCACGAATATCGTACGCGTGACCAAATGGGGCTCGTTAGTTGTCGGCGGAGTTCCCGAATATAATATATCGGAAGCAACGATTCTTAACGAAACTGCGAGAAAAACAGACTCTAACGGAACTGAGGTACTCGAATTCGTGCATCCATTTACAAATGAGATAGTGGAAGTGCCACTGAACGGAGGCGACGAGTTTGTCAAACGCAAAACTCGAGAGGTTTACATCATCTTCGTGGATAATCAAAACAGAACTATTCTGATTTTCAAGGGTATAGATCATTCCCTTCTGTCACCAGGAAAAATAACGAAGAATACTGATTCGGAGGAAAATGTTTATGAAAATTCGACAACCAAGGTGAAAATTGTCAAAGACGAGTGGGGCTCGTTAGTTGTCGGCGACGTTCCCAAATACAACATAGAAAGCGCGACAATAGTCACAGAGACCAAGCAAATGATAGTCGATGGAATTCCAGTCCTTGAATTCGCGCATCCGATTACACGGGATAAGATCAGGGTGCCTCTGAAAGGAGGAGACGAATTCATCAATCAAACTACGAAAGAAATTTTCATAATCTTCGTTGATATTCGAGGAAAAACTCTTTTGATTCCCAAGCACGAGCAGCCAATGGAAAATATCGTCGATTCGAAAGAGAATTCGGATGCAGAAAAGATCATAAGCGAGTCCAAGGGGGGCTCGATAGTTGTAAAAGGAGTTCCTGAATATAATATATCGAGTGCTCTGATAATAACGAAAACGAATAAAAAGATTGGCTTCGATGGAACTACAGTTCTCGAATTCGTGCATCCGATTACGCAAGAGATAGTTCAAGTGCCGCTCAATGGTGGCGACGAGTATGTTATTCCGAAGACTCAACATATTTTCATAATCTTCGTCGATGTTCACAAACGAACTCTTCTGATACTCAAGGACACGTCTGAGGAAAATACCAATAAAATTGACGATAAGATCGACGAGTGTTGGGGCACGATGGTAGTCGAAGGAAATCCTAAATATGACATAGCGAACGCGACGATCGTTGAGAAAACGAGGCAAAAAATGAAGAATGGAGTTTCAGTCATTGAATTCACGCATCCGATCACTCTTCAAGTAATCAATGTGCCTTACAAGGGAGGCGACGAGTACGTCGACCCGATGACTAAACAAATTTTCATAATCTTCGTCGACATTCTAGACCGAACTATTCTAATTTTGAGGCCATCGGATTCCTCCGTCGATTCGCACGAGGATCCGAATGCAAAGGAAGAAGATTTACCACAGACGAATCAGGGATCGATAGTCGTGGGTGGTGTTCCCAAGTACGATATAGCGAGCGCTATGATCGTCAAGAAAACTAAGCAAAGAATGAAGAATGGAAGTTTGGTCGTCGATTTCGAGCATCCGATTACCAGCGAAGTAATTCACGTGGCATTGAAGGACGGTGACGAGTACGTTGACCCGAAGACGAAGCAAGTTTTCATAATCTTCGTCGATATTCTAGGTCGAACCATTCTCATTTTGAAGCGATCGGACTCATCAATAGAATCGCAACAGACGAGCGAGAGTAACGTTGATTCCGACGAGAAATTTAATAACTACGCAAATCCGAAGAAATACAAAAAGTTACGCGATAAGAAGAAATGGGGCACGGTTGTCGTAAGGGGCGTGCCCAGGTACTACATGTCGAAAGCGAAGATTGTAATGGATGTCAAGAAAAAAATAGGAAGCAATGGAATTCCTGTCTTGGAGTTTGAGCATCCGATAACTGGGCAGACGATCGAGGTGCCTGTGGACGGCGGGGACGAGTACGTTAATGGACAGACGCGAGAAGTCTTCGTCATCTGCGTCGATCGTCAACGTCGAACTCTTCTGGTTTTTAAGGGCTTGGATACTTCAGCTTCGACCAACGAGATGAGTAACAACAACGATGCGAGCTATAATGAAAACAGCGCCGAATTTGACGCAGATCCGGATTTATATTCCAATGTCAATGCAAATGTCGTCACACCAGACTCGATGCCCTTCGAAGACTACGAAAATGACAATTAATTAATTTGCAATTGTTAGATTGAATGTAAACATAATTAGAGTACCAAAAAAGAAAAATTATCTCGAACGGCCTCAACATTGTTTGAACTTTTATTTTTGCCTCTTAAAACAGTCAATATGTTATTAACAGTAAACGCGAAATATCGTTAACAATCCTTCAAAGATGTATTTACAGCGTTTCGCGAAAAATTGCGGTTTTAATGTCTAACCGTATTGACTGAATGAGAAATCAAAACGTTAAATACCGATCAAAGAAAAAAAAGTCGAAGTGAAGAAAAACTTACGTACCGAAAAAAATGTTTACCATGTGTTCCTTAATTCACCCGTTTCTGTGGCTGGGTACATTAAAGATTAATTCCCAATGCATTTGAGATGTATGTCCGTTTTGGTGACGGACTGCATTCGAGGTACATTCCAGCTAAAAAAAAAAATTCTCTGTAATGTCACTTCCCGTTTCAAAATCTCGATTTTCGACCGGAAGTGACGCCATACGGGAAACCGTCACTTCTGGTTTCAAAATCTCAATTTTCTACCGGATGTGACGTCATACTGGAAATACGTTACTTCCAGTTTGAAAGCTCACTTTTCGACCAGAAGTGACGTCACATCTGAAATACGTTATTTCCGGTTTCAAAATCTCGATCTTCGACAGGAAGCGACATCATACCTAAAGTACGTCACTTCCGGTTTAATACAAAAATTTTTCGACCGCAAGTGAAGTTTCCTGTATGACGTAATTTCCGGCCAAAATCAAGATTTTGGAACTGGAAGTAGCGTTACAGAGCATTTTTTTTTTCCTCTGGAATGTATCTTGAATGCGGCCAATGACAGAAACGTATGAATTAAAAATGAATAGAGGAAAATGAGGAAAATAACATGTGCGATACAACTCAAATGTATTTAGAACTCATCTGGAATGTAGGCAGCGACAGAAACGGATGAATTAAGGAACACACGGATAGTCTGAAATCTAAAAAGAAACAACAATATCAGAGGCTCCGGTGTTTCTCTTTTCGCTATTATAATTGACAGCGCTTCCTTCTCCGGCTTCTCTTTTTAGCTTAATCGAGCATGTCCTCGTTAGCCTTTGTTTGTTACTTCGGTAGCGGGCGGCGAGCCGGAAAGTATAACTGCTGTGCTGATTGCCGTTGTGAGGAAGAAAATGCAGAGCAGCGCACGATCACTAACGAGAGCAACTTGCTTCCACTCGAGTTCGGTCTGTTCACGACTGTCCTGATCCATAAGTCGCCTCTCGTTTCGATCGATTGTCGTGTGAACCCTTCCGAGAATTCGAGTCCAGTGAAGCTCCAGGTTTCCTTCCCTTCCGAGATCTGAAGATTAAATAATAAATAATAAATAATAAATAATAAATAATAAATAATAAATAATAAATAATAAATAATAAATAATAAATAATAAATAATAAATAATAAATAATAAATAATAAATAATAAATAATAAATAATAAATAATAAATAATAAATAATAAATAATAAATAATAAATAATAAATAATAAATAATAAATAATAAATAATAAATAATAAATAATAAATAATAAATAATAAATAATAAATAATAAATAATAAATAATAAATAATAAATAATAAATAATAAATAATAAATAATAAATAATAAATAATAAATAATAAATAATAAATAATAAATTGATTCTATAGCAAGGAATAGCTTAGCCTTAGCTTATTGGTTAATCATAAACACGCGCATATTACTTCCGTCGATAACGAGATGAGAAATTGCATTTACCGAGTAAATAAATAATACTTTCGAATTGCTTCCCTATTTTTTATCATCATTAACAAAGATCCATCTCACAGAAAGTCCATGGATCGATTATTGCTTCCTCACGGAGGAAGCTTTGTGAACGATGATAAAAGATGAGTTGCATTTTTTTATTTCGATAACGAATTAAACTCGGTAGTTAAATATTTTCGTATGTTTAATTTAGTTACTAATTACAACGTAATTAGCGCCGAAGTATCGCGCCAGTGAAACCTGAAGGCGGTGTTTTCCGTGTACAAGCATAACGATGCCCTTTCGGTTTTAGTTGATATAACTATATTTAACGGTATTGTATCGGTAAACTTTACCTAAACTCGGACTGCTGTTGTTACTGCCGTGCCGTCGAGGCACGTATTTCGGCGACGCGTGCTGTTGCTGCTGCTGCTGCGATGAAAGCTCCGTCGAGCAATGCAGAGGGCAATTGTTTCGCCGTCGCGAAGAATCGGACGACGTGTCCTGATAGCCGTTTGTGTTTGATTCTTTGGGCATCTGATCCATACATTTTATTGATTACATGTGGGTGGAAAGAAAGCTCAACGAATAAATAAATAACTGGAAGAATGTACGAAGCTTCAGTTGAATCGTACGAATTCAACGTTTTTACGTACTTCTTGGAAATTGAGAAAAACGAGCTTCGCCAATTTCTCGAGAACCAAAGACTTCACTATAGTGGGCACTCGCGTGCCTCGGACCCCGCGATGATGAAGATTAAGGGTGACGACCGCCAAACCCGATGCGAACGATACCAGACAGATGCTCACACCGTAATAGAGACCTTCAATTTATAAGAAATAAAATACCCTGAAAATTTCAATTTTTCACAATGCTTTCTCGTTATTCTAAGCGTTTCTTCTTCAAAAAAGAAGAAGCGCTTAAGGCAACAGTTTTATTTTTCATAAATTTATTAATAACATTTTGGAGTTATTATCATGCAAAATGAATATTTTCAGCACCTTTAATATGCTTGATTTTTTCAGATTTTTATACCATCCAGAAGTGTTTGCAATTCCCTCTCATTTCTCTGAGACTTATGCGAAGTGAACACTATTTGCGAGGACTACCTTAAAGAAGGAGATTTCTTCTTCGAAATTTACCTTGTTAGGGTAAAGTTCGAGCAAACAAAAAAAACATATTTTCGATTTGCTTTATAAGGAAAAATATTCCATTAAAAATGACCTTCACAAAGCTACAAAAAAGAAATGCTAATTAAGCTTATTAAACTCTTGCAAAATGAGCGAAAATATCTCATATTTTTATCCGCAAAGATATGCACAGTTATAATACGCAGTGTTCGAAAGGGAAAAAAGGTGCGGCGTGCAACGTACTGTAAGAACAACATATAACTCACTAATAAGCGGCGTCTTTTCGGTGGGTGGCAGTGTTTCCCGGATCGTCATAAGAAAAACCGTCATCGACAGGAGTGCCGAAATTCCAAGTGTGACCTTTTCCCCGGATTCCGATGGTACGTAAAACACCAGGAGAGCTGTTTAAACATTGAAAGAAAACTTTTATCTCGAGACGAAGACCCGCGAAGCGTCTGGAGTTCATCCGCCTCATTGGAATATCGGAGGGCGCTTTCGCGAATTCTCGAAGCACAAGCGCACGGGCTCAGAAAAGAAGAAATCGAATTTGCGCCCCTAAAAAAAAAAAAAACAATATACGTTTTCATAATTTCTAAAAAAATGTCGAATCACATAGCAGAATTTCTTTCTATTCGCATCGATTTTCTCATAAAACCGCTGACGTTAATTTTCAACGAGAATTAAATTGTCTTCTTGTTCTTTGCCTTATTCTATATACGTATACAGCAGCCGGCGATGTTTACGAAGTAAGCGATTGGAGTGGAAGTGTGAAGCCGAACGAGATTCAAGTAATCTCGTTATATAGTCGTAGTTCGAGGGATAGCGACGACATTTCTCCAGGCGTTTTCTTCTTCCTTTCATCCTCCGTCGTTCAGCGCTTTCTTCGTCTCTTCCGTCTCTACGACTACGTCCTCTGAGCCCTCATCGCGAATGCCGAATGGCTCCTCTAACGAGGTCCGAATTACCACGAGAATTAATAGTTTTGCGGGGCCTCTGCAGTTTGTATAATGAAATTCAAAGCCCGAGACCGTGGAACAGTTACCTTCCGTACTTTCCGAAACGAGTTTATCACCTTCAGTTTTACTCACTGACTTTGCTACATGGCCTTTTTTTCTATTCAACACAATTGACCGAATGTAGAAACGAGATAACTGGGAATGAAAGGTGAACAAAAAAAGGGATATTTATCGCGAGGTAAATCTCTCTTCTAAGCGAATAAAAAAAAAAATGTTTCCGAGTGCACACGTGAGTGTAGTTGTCATATTGGCCTCGCCTCGCTTCGTCTGAGTGCAGGATTTATTTCGAGCAAATTATATATAAAACTATTACATCGCTGCAGTATCCCGTCCAGCTAAATACAAACTGTAACAGTTACGTTATTTTTAGCTTCCATAAAAACATAACGAATTTTCTGTAATAAATGGACGTCACTGTCATAGTCGTTTTGAGTAGCGATAGTCCTTATAGCGGTGATAGCGGTGGTCCTTAAATTGAACATTTTTTTAATTTTCTCAGGGCCACCTCGTATTATAGACGAAAACTTGGTTTTTTTAATCCTCAGTAGCGACCTCTAAAAATGCTTCGATTTCATACGAATTTCTCAGAGTTTTTCTTACTGGTTATACTTTCGAAGTGCGGGTTGGCTCCAAGGAAATCGCGAATATTTCATTTTAACTTTAAACTTAGACGTTCCGAAGTTTTTAATTTTTTAAATAGCCGGTAGCGACCTCTACAAATGCATTAATTTCGGGGACCCTTCGCACATCACATTTTTATTTTATACCTCACGATAATACAGGACGGCCCCCAGAATGTTCAAGAATGTTCAATTTAAGGACCTAAGCGATACTGTATAGTTGTGATGCCTCGTACACTCAGAAAAAAAATTTATTTGACGGCCACTGTTTATTTGGTTTAAGTAAAATATTTATTTGATTTAAGTAACTATTTACTTAATTTAATAAATATTTGACTTAAACCAAATAAACGGTGGCCGACAAATAAATATTTTTCTGGGTGTATATCGATACATTATCGTGCTCGAAGTTCACTGAAACTTTATTAAAAAAGTTACGTTTTTCAAATTTACATCCTATATCTTTAAGTTATAATTGTCTTTTTACTTAATGTTTGTATCAATAAATGTTTTTCTTATTCCTTTAGTTACACGAAAATTTTTCATCACTGTTGCAAAGTGTTTTGCCGGTACGAAGTTGCTGCAGTACTGCATGGTATATGCGCAACGCTGAAAGCGAGTTGCCACAAACGATATGTGCTGTGAGCTTTCTTCCGTTTACCCCCGTGTGGACAGTAACGAGGTGGAAGAAAAATTGCCTCGCGAAATCGCTGTATGTAAATCGACCATTTTACGGTACGAAAAATCAAACTGGGCATTATCGCGAGGTGAATTGGAACGATGTTTCAAACGAATGTGTTGATATGAATTGCTCGTATCCGTCAAATCCAGCGAATGAAGCTAAATCAGACTTGTGTTATATATCGAAACATTTTTGGAAACGTTTCGATATATAACACACGTCCGATTTAGCTTTATTCGCTGGATTCACAGGCTAAGAGAATCATTTTTTTTTTTTTTATAAAAATTCGAAGCTGCGGTGTATTAAATTTCAGTATCTAATTTGATAGCTTACCGATCCCGTTGATGAGGAGACACGGCAATATTAGATTGAAGACATAAAACATAGGTCTTCTTCGAAGACGAATTTCATAGGTAATGTCCGGATACGGTTCCGGGCAGCAAGAATAATACTCGACGTTTCTCTGTGCTGTAAAGTTGAGCAGATCGAACTCTCCGTTAGCTTGATAGTTGCTGATGTCACCTTGTTCGCTTTGACTTTCGAGCTCCAGCTGAAAATTTAAAGCAAAGTTCAGATATAAGATGTAATTGAGGGAGAGAAATATAAAGGGGGGGGGGGGGGAATATTTGCGACCAAAGAAAACTGGAGGAAGAATAGAAAAACAATCAGTCTGCCTGTCGTATTAAGATGATTAATTGAGCTATCGAGTCCCGGAGTCTTTTGTTCCTTGTCTGGCAGCCGAGAGAGGCCCCGCGGAAATTGATGAACGGAGAGCTAATCCAGTGCAGCGAATGGAACCGACCTTCCATACCCCTTTTCCGTTCGATTACTAACACGTTTGCCGTTTCGTTGAATGCGACGAAAGCAGAAACCACCATTCACCCTTTTTTTTACTCAATATAGACAGTTTCGATCGGTTGTCAACGGCTCTCGTTATTTTCTAGAATCTTTGCGAAGGGTATTAAATAATTTGTTTGACAGCCCAGACTTAGTCTGCAAGATCTCTTGAAGGCACCTAATGGTTACAATCATTTAAATTTTTGTTTAAAATTCTTACAATACAATTGATGTAATATTAGTAATATATATAAATAATTTAGATCTATAGTCAGTTTAGATGTATATAATACAGCGATCGGAAGCTAATAATTAACCTTATTTTCTAGTATCGGTCTTGAGACGTCATACCGAAGATACCTCACTTCCGGTCCGCAAATGTCATTCTTGTACCGAAAGTGACGTTATGCAGATAATAAGTTACCTCCGGTTTGACAATCCCATTTTTCAAACCGGAAGTACCGTCATGCTCGAAATACATTACTTTCGAAAAATGAGATGTTCAAACCGGAAGTGACCTTATGCTCGAAATACGTTACTTTCGAAAAATGAGATTTTCAAACCGATAGTGACGTCATGCTCGAAATACGCTACTTTCGAAAAATGAGATTTTCAAACCGGAAGTGACGTTTTTCCCGAAAGCCATCACTTGCCATTGAAAAATGAGATTTTCAAACCGGAAGTGACGTATTTCCCGAAGCCATCACTTGCCATTGAAAAATGAGATTTTCAAACCGGAAGTGACGTATATCACGTATGCCGTCACTTTCGATGGAAAAATGCAATTTTCAAATCGGAAGTGACGTATTTCCGGTTCGATCTCACTTTCGGTCGAAAAATGCATCACTGCTTCGTCCGTTTTATCTGAATTTCGCCGTACTATCCGAGTACGAGGCTATAAACCTTCGATTAATACGGGGTGTTCAGATAAGTTGGGTGCCTCGGATAACGCGAAGTCTCGGTTAATCGATTGCCGGATAAATGAGCTTCTACTGTACATGATGCCTCGATACTACACGGAGAAAACAAATTTGTTGGTACAACAAGATTTTTGTTAGCGTAACAAATGTAGTTTGTTAATATCGGGATAATAAAACCAGCTTGTAACCATAGCAAAATGTTTCGCTTGGAGCGATTTGCTAAAACAGCCTTTGTCGCTGTAACAATAAATGTATTATATGACTGAGTGGGGCGCGTATATATGCCAACATTACGACGAGCTCGAGACGCAAAATGAAAATAAAGAGACGCGAGGATAGTTTCTTTGTATAAGGAGTAAACATTAAAAATAGAGTTAAATTGCGAACTCTTGAAAAGTGCTATATATGGATGTGTGAACTACGAAAGGTTTAATACCTTTCGGAGTTTAATACATATACTACAATATATATATATATATATATATATATATATATATATATATGTACATATACTACAATATCATATACAGCAAATTTCAAGAATTCGCAAATTCCAAATACAGACATTATTTTCAATATAATAAAATGATAAAATACAAACGGAATGAGTTAATCTTCAAACAAATGCATTTACGTATCTATAACTATCCTATTACGAGTAATTACTCAGCCGTCAAATTACAGGCGTCGTTTGTCCTCATAGCAAACTAAATCGTCGCAGTAACAAGAAAGTATTGTTGTGATAGCAAAACCAATTGCTTCTACGTAGACATGTTTTTTTGCTGCTTTTACGAATCGTTTGGCAGCGGGAACGAGGTCATTGTCAGCAAAACTCATTTTTAATGTTAGAGAAGCTAAACCATTTTCCTCCATGTAGATCACCGTGAAAGAACATAAGCTAAGATATTAGTAACTTGAAAAAAATAAAATAAAATAAGAAAAAAAATCTGCGTATAGATTTATGTATCGGAAATACGAGGGACATCGGAGACTGGGATTGAAAGTGGATATCCGAGTATATACGTGGACGCGGAGATAACTATGGAGGAAAAATGGGAAAAATGCATGTGTCTATACGTTGCCATGAGGACGAGGGAAGCTTTTTCGAGGAATGGAAAAGATAGAGCGTTGGTTGAACGAGTAGAAACGAGGGTGTATTGAGTTCCTCTCGTGCATTCAGGATTAAGCCGTTCGATCTACACGCTCGCGCCTCTTTTTCCGCCAAGTTCTCGCGCTCCCCGCGAGACCCCCTTGGATTTTTCGATTTTCCGCTTTGCAGTCGATACGAAGTTCTCCCCGTTTCCCGCAACTGGCTTTCGCGCTTTACAACGGTGAATCCTTTGCCACCCCCACGCTGGCCCGCGTTCGCTCGTTCCACTACCAACACGTATAATAATTCGATCAACGTCCGTGCGGGACTCTTTTGATTCGCGCCCACCGCACTGTGACGAACTTTCGCCGATAATTCAATTACGATCTGTACAACGATTATTTGTCACGGACACACAGTACAATCGATTATCCCACGCCGCGGATCAAAACGTTACGATAGATAGGACAGAGCTGTGACCGGCTTGAATGTACGGATTTTAATTAGAACTGCAATTGAGATCGAAGCCATATAACGGTGATCATGAATGACTTTGACGATGGCGTCGTGAGAGTACCGGTCACCTAATACTATTGGAGCATATAATTAATTTTTAGCTCGACCGAATACGCAGACGGCGATGAAAAAGCCCGTGAAAAAAAAAAATCACTAATGAAATTTCGCGCCGTGTTAAATTCTGATGTTACGAATTTTATGGAAATTCGGAAAATTCTATTGCCACGCACTTCCAGCAATGCGCCGGAGGTATTTTCTCGCAGATGAAGAGGACGACAAGTTTTCAGTCTTCGTTATGAAAGGTGTCGACGAGGAATGGCATTACGCGCCCCGCTGTTCTCCATGCTTTTCTCCGTAACTTATAACTTAAATAACTTTGACGACGCAGGAAATTCGCAGGTTATATCAATGAGATTTTCCATGAACATAGTTTCAGGAGTTTGCGGCGTCGAAGTTTCATATAACTTTGTAAATTGTATAATGTCTGCACGGCGATTACTGTCCCGGTAATGGTGCTGGAATTTTTCGTCAACGGTTTAGTACATGATTCATAATCTGGGTTATAGAGAACATTTTGTTCTTATAAAATGTGTTATTTTTGATCGGTGAAAAATGTTATCTGCCTTTCCGTCTTCATGGACCATACATTTTCTCACGCAGGAGAAATTTATGTCGCACGTTGATTTATAATTTTTTAATCTCATTCGTAAAACACCCTCTACGAGAAATCTCGTTGACCAATTTTTGCTTCTCTGTTGAAAAAGCTTTGCGTTTGACGTCAAAAGATCGAGGAAGCAATGCGCAAATTAAATTTGCATTAGTTTATAAATTGTAAACTTACTGCATTGAAAATTTATAAACTTAGTATAATATATAATATATAATATATAATATATAATATATAATATATAATATATAATATATAATATATAATATATAATATATAATATATAATATATAATATATAATATATAATATATAATATATAATATATAATATATAATATATAATATATAATATATAATATATAATATATAATATATAGAGTATTAAATTATAAAACGACTGAGAATCCCTTTGGCGTTGTTCAGGTTTTGGAGGTTTTTTGGCCTCACTGTCTGCTACAACATGTTGTATTATCTCTCTATCTATATTCTTCCTTTCCCATTCACATGCGGTTTTCTGCAAGGACTCTCAAGGGTTGTGAAATTATACAGCTGATACGCGCTATTCTCGTTCCAATCTACATCACGTTCTAATCTCTACGTTCCTTCCCCGGCAGGGCACTCGAGTTCCCTGAAATTGAGACACGCTGTGCGAGTCTGAAGATTAAACCGCAAGAATCTACTGTAGTCGTAGCGGACAGTGGGGTCCAGTGTGCCAGCTTTTTTTCTTAACTGGAATATGCTGTTCCAGCTAAGGAGTATTCGCAATGTGATTGCGATAGACGTAATGGTCAAAACTACGTGAACATATTTAAAACGTTACTTTAGATAAAAACAATGAGTTTACCAAGGCATTAGTCATCTTAATGAAGACCAAAAAATGGCATACTGTTCGCTACCAGTCGGGAACTGTGTCGTATAATAATTGAATACGCAAACGGATAATGATTAAAAATTAATTAAATAACATTTTTAAGAAATTTAAAAAACTAAAGAAATATATTTTTTAATTGTGTAAATTTTCACCTGATATCCGTCGTAAGTCCAAGAGGCCCACTTCAGCGCGCATCTCTGCTCGTCAAAGGGAAAAAATTCAACGTCGATGTTGCAGCTGCTACGAAAAATTCCGTGGCTCAACCAGACCACCTCGCCGGTATGGCTCACTATCACATTTGTGTTTATCACAGCCGAGCTGTACTGCGGATCAGCACTGGTCAAAGAAAACTAATTTTAAGTTCGCACTTCATGTAAGAACCGAGCTTTTTTTTAATCTCCAAATTAAACTTTTTCTCAGAAGAAATTCAGATGAAAATTGTAAACACCAGCCTAAGTTAAAATTTGTAACAACGATTAAAAGACTCGAAACCCAGATACATCCGCACCAATCTTTGTAAATTTGTATACTATAATTAATCATTAATAAAGGTGAATAATTGTCAAAAGAAAGTAATAAATTTGAACTACCATTTAGAGCCAGCGAGAAAAAACAATATAAAAAAACTACAGGTCCCGAAAAAAGCGGCTGCAAAAAAAGTAAAATCTTGTAGCTCTAAACACAGACAACTGCTTGGACTGCGGCATTGAGTGATCTAGGAACTCATCATGAAACTAATTAACGAGCGGCGTAATAATGCGACTGGCTCGAGGACGCATTATAGAACAAGACAAACAGGAATCGAATCTTCTCCTCCCCGAGCAGCGACCACGCCAAATACTTCGATGAAGTCATTCCCGAGGCTGTTTATACCTCTAATCGAGTTTCCGCGTGGTAGATTTGTTTCGAACGAGTAATCAAAATGTTTACCCACTTGTTGTAGAGTATCGTATCCGGACGCCAAACCCGATTGTACGGTACTCGTATAACACGAATCCCCGCGTAATCCGATATGTTCCACTTGAGATGATGATCCGTCCAGATCTGGGTGACCCAGCAATTCGTAGTCAAGATTTGGTTTTTTTCATCCTGCGATTATTATCAAAAATATAAAAATGGAAGCGACTTAAGAATATAATTTTATATCGTTCAATCTTCATAATAGTAAACGAGCATGCAATTACAGAGATAAAGATATACTAAATGGACAAAAAGATGAAATCGTAGAACAGAGAAAAAAACAGAATGCTCGTAATATGAGACTGCACGAAAGAAAAATATATTTGAGACTACTTTGTAGAAATCTACGAGATTATTTTTTAAGGATTTTATCCAAACGAACTTTAATGACAATAATTAAATGAAAGAATGGGCGTTCAGGCAGGCAATGGAGCCTGTCATACATACACGCGGGAGTGTTATGCATTGCATGTCGAATCTATACGCAAGGAAGAGAATAGACGTAGATATGATAATTGAATCCCGGGAATCGAGGAAACTAGTCGAAGATCGATTCAAACCGGGAAGGGTTTGTATCGACCAGGAAGATCTCGTTAGTTGCATGACTGCTGATTCGCTCGTTCCATTATGACCACTCCATCGTCGTTATAGCAATGTAAGTTTACAAGATTTTTATGTTTTTTTTTTGCACTGTTATACCCAAACCAATCACATTGAAAGCTATATAACGTCGTCGAAGACCTAATAGAGACCTTGCCACTGGATAGTATGTATTCGTTGAAAGAAACCAAAAAATGTTATGGGATAATAAATGTTATGAGATGTCATGGGATGTTATAGGATGTTATGGGATGTTATGGGATGTTATGGGATGTTATGGAATGTTATGGGGTGTTATGGGATGTTATGGAATGTTATGGGGTGTTATGGGATGTTATGGAATGTTATGGGATGTTATGAGATAATGTTATGTATGGGTTATGGGATGTTACTGGATAGGATGTATTTGTTGAAAGGAACCAAAAAATGTTATGTTAAAAATACTACGGGTGAAAAACGACACGAACCAAATATTTTTACGCTGTACTTTTGGTTCAACGTGTACAGTTTTCAACAATAAAATGATGGAGATAAAGTTTGCTAATTAAAGCTCGAATTTCAAACAGCTCCGCCGAGCAGCGAATAACGGAGGAGTCTCCGTTAACAGGATTTAAGTTTGATTAAATAACTGCACATAGTTAGGAATTACCACGTCGATGATATGGTGCAACGAGAGTCCAAACACAACTACCAGGGGTTGCGACGAATTTTTAGCTGGCCGAACACCCGCGTCGTAACCATCTAGTAGATGCTTTGTCAATCTGTACTCGTGCTCGTCACAAGAACCTGAAAAATACAATTCATACGTTGAAATTACAATCTTTCTACAACCTTCACACCGAGCATTTTTAGTACCCCAGGGTAAAGTTTCGGTCGATGTAAATATACTTAATATACTGAAGGATTTAAATTCCATTTTTTTGTAGCGTATTAAATTTTTTTTTATGATCAGAAAACTAATCGATTCTTTCTACCTTCGAATGAAAAAGGCGCGAACCCATGAGGGACGAACGTAAGGACTCTAACGAGGAGTCATGCGGTTCAATATTGTCGAATTATCTCGCTACATTAACCACGTAACTACGTAACATGCGAACTCTCGCGTGGAAATAATACACGGATATAACGCCAGATAGATCGATAAATAATTATAGATAACGTTCTTGACTCAGTTGCCGTATATAATGTTATAGGCTATTAGGGATTGGGCGGCTATTATATAACGACGAGGGCCGTGCGGTATTAGCTTCGAAGTTCGAACCACACCAATTCCATACAGGATCCTCTCTCGTTCCTCCCGTACTTGACCTATGGTAGCACACGGTTCATTGAATTTCCCCTTGGAACAAATTAATCCCTGATCGTTCGGATAGCATTGTGCGATCTTCGTGGCATTGGGGCGGGCACCGTGTGTTTCTATCGGCGAAGGTATAGAGAGGAGGATCAGCCTTGCGCAACCGGGCGTGAAAATCAACCATGCATCCACAGACTCCAAAGTTTCACACAGTCTTGCCCGGTCGTTGAGGGCATGTCAAATACCGTGGTCAGTCAAATATCACCTTCCTTGTTTTCTCAAGCAAATTGGTGCACGAATCGGCGTTGGTATACAAGCTGTTTAGCTTATGAATGAGAAACACAATACTTCTGTGCATGGCCGCGACAAGAAATTGTCTGCCAAATGTCGATAATTCGGTAAAATATTATCCAAAAGAGTTCTTCATGAACTTACGGTCAACTTACGGTGCATCAACTGAAATCGGATAAGTATCAGTCAACTTTTAGTCAATTTGGCACATAAAAAAAATCATTAATCAATTTTATTGACTTGACCGATTATTGACCAATTCCCGAAGGCGTTGTTTGATGCGGTTATAGTCGACTTATCAGTTAATCGACTAATATTGAAGTCAAAATAATTAAAGGTCAATTAATCATCGTCTTTTATCAATGTAATCATATATCGAATCAATTTGGTAAACTCCGTTCGGTCACTTTAAGGTCAACTTGTGGTTTATCCACTAAAGTTAAACTAGAAGTAATTGTGGGTCAATTAATGGCTTGACTTTGATCAACTCGACGACTTATCGACTCAATTGGACAGAATCTGTTCGGTTAATTTGAGATTCTAGACTTCTAGTTAGTCAACTGAGATTAAACTTAGAGTACACTAGGATCTCGATTTCATTCACAGCGGCGGGACCGGCATCGCATCACATTTAACAAAGGGCCCATAGCTTCTTCCTCCACGGGCCCCGCCGATCGATTATTGCTCCGTGGGGGAAACTGTTGAGGATATCGAGGGCTCAAAAATCGAGGTCCTAGTGTATCGTGAAATCAGTTAACGGTCGACTTTATTCGACTTGACTGATGTCGACTCAATTGTGGAGACTCCGTTCGGTTTATCAAAGTCAATTTCGGGTTAGTCGACCGAGATTGAACTTAAAGCAACTTCGGGTACGGTTGACTTTTATATAATTGACCAATGGTTGAATCCATTGGAATGGTCAATAGTGAATGGTTAAGCCGCTAGATTGCTTGGAGGATGAAGATGGCCCTATTGTTTCTTGCAAGCAGTCCGGTATCTTGCAAGTTATTAAGTAAGGATCAAACTACGATCATATAGCATGTAAGTTCACAAGTAATAGAACAGGAAACCGTCTATCGTAACCGTATATAATTTGTTCTCAACAAACGATTTCAACAGTAGGTAAAAAAAAGTTTAATCAATTAGAGATATATAGTTATTTGTATGGCAAGAGCGTAGAAAGGGTATTCTGGACGACTGTGAAAATGCCGCATGAGCCGAAAGTGAGTGCGGCATTCACACGAGTCACTTTACTACGCCCATGCCATTCACATAATTTTTCCTAACAAATTCCCGAAAATCACGCTTTCCTTTTCCGTGAAGTGTGCGTAGAAATGCACTTTTCCTCTAGTGCGGGCTCTAGTGCGGAAAAAATACCATATTGCGTGTGTACGCATGCGCAGTATTTTTCAGAAAAAGTGCCTTTCTGCGCACACTGCACAGGAACGGAGAGCGGGATTTTACGTGCATGTGTTAGGAAAAATTTATTGTATACGACTAAGAAGTAAACAACATGTCAAATGATATTCGACCGATTGAAAGTCGACTATAAATGGACTCACACTGCTCCGCTTAAACGAGTCAAATTTCGTTCAACTCGCTGAAAGTTGACCGACAAAACTCTGCAGATTTGAGTCAGATTTCATTTTAACTCATAAAAAATCGACCATAAATCAACTCAAATGCCAAACTAGATTCACCTGAATTAAAGTGTCGTCGAAATTCCGATACAATGCTTCGTTTCTGAGAAAACTGAGAATAAAAATGACACTTCCGGCATACTGGCGGAAGTAGTATTATTCGCGAAGCTTCCTCTATGAGCAAGCCAAAAATGCAGACAATGCTTCCTCATAGAAGAGGCTTCGCGAATAACGGAACATTATGAGAAAGCGATATGAAAATTTCAATTTCCAACTTTTATGAGAAAGCGATATAATAATTTCAATTTTCAACTTTTTTAAAGAGTATAACAGTAACGTACACATTTAACATTACGGACAGAATGAATATCGACGATCAACCCTTTCACAGTACATCGCTCCCTTCAGTGCGGGGGACTCTGCTCCTATGGTGGTAGCTCACGATTGATTTACGTAGCCCTCACGCAAGTACGGCAACGATGCACACAGAAGTAAGCGTGTTCCACGTCTATGTCAAACACCCTCTCATTTCAGGCTAGGTTTGAAATAGCTTATATTTCCATTCACTGAGATAGAATACTTTTCAGTAAATGGCTACGTAAACTCGAGGTCTCACCATCATTACAGTTCTTCGTACGGATTGTGAAGGGAAGATGAATGCGTAATGACGTATACAGTGAGTAGAGGCTATACACCCTTGCGTCGATGTCGCTCAACTTTGATGCGGTGAAGGGCAATTTGAACGTCCGTCGTGGTGTGATATTTTGACATAATTCCATGAAAATTCATACTGCGAAAAGAACAATGAAATGCGTGAAAAAATAAGTCTGTGTGTTGTGTATCATAGGGAAAACCAGTAGTAACTCCAACGCCTCGTCGGTGGTAGTTCGAGTCAAGATGGACTTTTTTGAACACCGTTACTATAGATTAGGTAAAATCTTGATGTCGCTTATTGGACAATGGCCATACCAAAGCACCCGTGTCAGACGCGGCATTCTTGCTGTTTTAATGTTGCCTACCACCCATCAGATTGTTTCTCAGATACTAGCCATTGTAAAATACCGAAGCGACTGGAATATCCTTATGGAGTGCCTTGTCTCAGACATTTTCGACGCAGTTTGCGTTACGAAGTATCTCTGTTTTATGTGGAACCGGCAGAAGGTCAGTTCTATTGTTCGCAACTTACAGTATTATCATAATTAAGGTGAGAGCAAGCCACTTAATTGGTACCAATCACTAATGAGGATCTGTTCGGTACGTGCAGACATTAAAGTTGTTAAATCGTATTCGTACCGATTGGCAAGTATGGGCTCGAGATCGAGAAGTTAAGATTCTTCATGAATATGCTGAGCGGGGAGAAAAGATAACTACTGTGTTCACAGGTAAATCGAATATTATCATGGATTGTTTAAATTAAAATGTTTAATAAATTTATCGATGTTGCGTATAGCCACGTTGTATTCAGGCATGTTGGTTTTTATGCTCCAACCAATGATAACAAAGATAATCGATGATGCGTTGACGAACGGTACGAAACCCGGAAAATTTCCATTCCCCGCTGTCTATTATGTTGACGAGCAGAAATATTATGTTTACGTTAATATATATTGTGCCGTATGTGCAATGATGGTATTGACGGTTTTGCTAAGCAGTGATGTTATGTTAATCTTTTACGTGCAACACATCTGTGGTATTTTTGCTGCGGTAGGGTGAGCCAATAATCAACTGATTGTAATAATAAGCATACCAAAGTATCAGCATAAACCTTCAGGAATAAATTAGAACGAATCGGGAGCAATGACACATCAGTAGAAGCAGGAGAACTCTCTTATCCGCTTCGTAAAACGGACATAGTATACCTAGCTTCATGCATCAAGAGACACAATGATGCTATCGAGTAAGATAATTTATTGAACGGGTAAGAGAATTTAGTAAAATTAGCGAATATTATCAATCAAAGTACTGTTATCAGATACTCCGATCTCATTACGGCAAGTTACGCATGGAATTTCTTTTTTTCACTTGGTTTTGGCATGATATTAATTAACACATCAGCAATTCGGGTAAGAATATGCGACCTGGCATAAATATCTGTCGAATTGACAGATAAACTGCTTCCAAATTCAGGTATTACTGAGAACAAGCGATGTTGGGACAACCGTAACATTAATCATTATGATATTGGCTGTAATGATTTATTTCTACATAGAGTGCTACACTTCCCAAATTCTTATGGATCACAGTATAAGTGTGCGCTTTAATATGTAAGTATGAAAGTAAGAACTGGTAGCGTGGCCTCATAAAAAAGTCTTCTTTCGCGCAGATACAATAGCCAATGGTACAGACTACCTCCTAAGGCTCAGAAGTTCCTACAATTGATGACGATACGTTGTAACGTACCTTGTCAATTAACGGCCGGGAAAATGCTTACCCTGTCCGTGAAAACTTTCGGGCTGGTAAGAAGCATCATTCGTTCATGAAGGCTGAATAAAAATTCTGGGGCATTCGATCAATCTTCATTGGAAGTAAATTAAAAAGTAATTTTTATTTTCCAGACATTCAGGGCATTTATGTCATACTTTGCATGTATACGTTCGATGCAGGGTTTATAAACATGATATATAGACACAATAAATGACATGTTTTATTTGAACAAAATGCCATGATTTCAATCATGAATAATTAATAAGGTACAGTCCACTCCCTCTAACTCAACGCTGTTGGGACCGGATTTCCGTGGTACTAGAGAATGGCCTACTAGAGAGAGTGCCCCACCACAGCCTACCGTGAGCCATGTGAAGCGCGCGAAACGGTTAGGTTAGGTCAATTAGGTTAAGTTAGGTTAGATGACAAAGTCGAAAGTGGGGGTAACGCCTTCTCCTCTGCGGCTTCGCGTTGAGAAAGTCGAAGGAAAATGGCCTACTACAGAGCGTTAAGGTAGAGGGAGTTTACTATACTGTGGTTATGCAGTTCAAGTCCCGATGGGGTTACTCGTCGGTACTGGGCGCGTCGCACATTTTAACTTTCTTTCCAGTTTCCACTACAAATCACCCGCAGCGTGCACATGCGTGCGGCAACTGACGGAACTGTTTATACGGCTGCCCCTGGGCAAAAGCTCAATAGGAAGTTTAATTGTGGGAATTGGTAACCATGGCAACAGGTTACATCCGGTAAAAAAAATAAGATTTTCAAATCGGAAGTGATGTATTTGGGGTATGACGTCACTGTCGGGTCGAAAAATTAAATTTTCGAACCGGAAAGTACGTATTTTCGGTCGAAAAATATATATATTTTTTGCACTCGACGATAAGATACAGCACCATTAGTTTTTACGGTAAAAGTTATATGGCCGTTGATCCCTAGCAGGTCAAACGACCCTTGAAACCGACCGCAAAACGACTTAAAAAACGACCGGTCGTTTTGTGCCGTTTTGGCGACCACCGTGCGACCAAAACAACGACCAGTTTTCGGTTTAGGCTTGATGGTATTTCCTTTAACGATCCAAAAAACTACCAGCGTGTTTCAGCAGACGTTACCTCGGTCGTTTTTGGGTCGATAAAGCAAAGGACGACCAAATCTAAACCGACAAAGTGGTCGGTTTATTGGTTGTTTTATGGTCGTCAAAACGGCACAATACGACCGGTCATTTTTTTCGTATGGTGGTCGCTTAACTTGCTAGGGATGCTGGAATCTAAAGCGGGGAAATCCAAAAAACAAATGTGAGCAGCTGTACCCGCTCAGCTGACGGCCTCGCAAGAGGCGATGATAAAGCCCGAGAAAATAAAAACGTTCAAAAGACTACCACGAGTGTTCGCTAGCATCCGGGACTATACTCACGGGAGCCGCAGCCATCCTCCAAGAAAGAGCCAATCTCTCGAATACGGCTGCCGGTTGCGGTAGTTTGATTCTCTTTTTTTTTCTTTCTTTACCGTCTGTCTTTCCACCTTTCTTTCATCGCAGAATTTCTCGGACACAGGGAATAGCATCTAATGGTAGGGATGAAGCACGATTAAGCTCATCCATTGGATGATGCACTAAAAGTTCCAATCAGTCTCGAACTCTCGACTCCATGTAGCTGTACATACGACTATATGTACAGCTATATGTACATGTATATCTATGTACATATATATATATAAAACCCAATACATGTATATTTAAATGAAATTCTATTATAGGAAAAACAATGAAGCTAGTTTTGAATTTTGATAAAACTTTGGTAAAACGAGTACGAAAACTAAATGAAAAAAATGTATAAATAATGTATTTATATTTGTTGGTTTTTATTTGCGTGCTTATGTTCGAACTGTTCCGCAGTTCCGGTTGGATCTTGTTTATGTGAATTAGCATCGTTTATTGCCTGTTTGATTCTATCATTTGTATCTTGCGTTGGCTCTCAAGGGACGATGTCCTAGAGCTTTATGTTCAATAAATAATAATAGTAATAATAATAATAAGAGGCACTCGGTACTGGGCACTTTTTTTGTATATAAACTCATCGGACTGTGCACTTTGCAGACATGGATATCTGTTCCACGGCATGCAGTACAGCCGGTGTGCGCTGTATTCGTAACCATATGATGGATCGAGGATTCCCTCAGGAACTCCTCGCGATATCCGTGTTGTCACACCGATCGTTTTCGTTGGTAAGAAAAACATGTTTGACCTTTTTTTCTTTTAATTTTTCTCGAGCGAGAGCACTCTCGTTGGCGTAAATCGAAAAATCCTTCAATGCAAGTCTAGGTGACAGGTAACGTGATGCAGACGAAGCAACTCGGGGACGATCCACGAAAATATTCAAGGAAAAAGTAAAGTTATTGGAGACTGATGTTCGCTGGAATTTGGTAGTATTTTATTTTTGTTCGATACACTTGTCGATAAAGGAAAAAGAAATCTTAATGCAATATTTTTATCCGACCGTATTCGTACTTTCAAAAGTACGAACTTCATTCAACTTAAGCTGTACGGACGGTATAGAAATTGTCGGAATAGGTCCGGAAGTTGTCTCGCACTGGCCACGAGGAAAGGATGCAGAGTCAGGTAAAATGTAATTTCCTAGAGCGTCGAAGGAGTTTGGAATTGGCGGTGAGGGATTCGCAGAATCATAGAAGTTCCGTTTCGAGAAGATGTCGGTAAAACGTAAGATTTTTCGTGTCCGACGAATGAGAACTGATTCAGCGTTTTTACAGTGTTTGTAGCCGTACCGTATCTCTCCATATTGGGTAAGTCGGGGTGATATGGCCATGGTTTTTTAAACAACGAAAAATTGGAGGTTTGACATTTTTTTAACTTAAAAAATTTTGTTTTAACCGACTCTAGAAACTTCAAACTAAGGTAATTCGCTCAAAACTCTCGATATTTTCGATGCGTGATTTAAATGTGGCTCTATAAATCAATATTTGCAATCGGCCGTCTCACCCAAACACTACGGGTGACATCGCCACAGTAATAATGGTATTCAATTAGGCCTAGAGAAGCATCGGCATCGCACAAAACATGTCTTACTATATTTTATGTTGTCTAAATAAACTACAGAAAGACAGTAATTGCCGCCGTCAAATGTTTCAGATGCCAAACTAACAAGAAAAATGGTTTCACTGGCCATACCACCCGGATATTGCCACCACCTATTATTGCGGGCAGTGGCCCACCACCACCGACGTGGCTATTTCACCCGCAATATCCGGGTGACATGGCCACCACTGAAATGGCCATATTCTCTGAAAAACAAGTGGCCATGTCTCCCGGAAAATGAGTGGCCATATCACCCATTTTCTTGGAAAAATAGCCGCTGCTTAAACTTATGGAAATAATTTTTTTAAACAGGTTTACTCCGCGCTAATCTTTTCTTGAAAGATCCAACTATAGTGTGCAATGTTGATTTACTAGCAAAATTATAATTATTATGTCTCTACAGCGCTAGAAATATAGCTTGAGAAATGTCTGGCTACCTCGAAATAGGGATTCACCGCTCGTACTGACCCTTACGCGTACAATCTTAACATTTTCTGTGCTAAAAACTGTGAAAGCGGGGGCGCCATTCGTTTGTTACGTTAAAAGATATTACGGGTGGCCATCTCACCCTGATTTACCTTAATAAGAAAGACAGAATTCTTTGCTTACTTTTTTTTCAGAGACTCTTTTACGCTCGACTCTTTGCTCCTCTTCTTAACTCATCCACTGAGGGTGGTCTTTATTTCTTCCCGATACGTTAAATCGATGTTACACAATAGCGGATATCGCAGGATCGTCGTCGCAAATGTGAGAAAATACGTTCAAGGAGTTGCATAGGATAAGATATAGTAACGGGATGATAATGCTAGGACAGGGTTATATGCTATATAGATAGTGAGAGTAGGATCTCGAGATCTTCAGACTCGACAGAGATGTGGATGAAAGCATGCCCCTGTCTCTCGTGAATATTGTACGAAAATCCCGCGGGAAACTCGACAGCAGTGAGCGTTACCGCGTCTGCAGTATAATACAGATGTGTATCAATAGTAGATGGTACTTCAAAATGCATGTAATATACGCGCTGAAAATGTTATTCTTCGATTACTCATGAATGGGGCTTTGTTTTCACGGGAAAACAAATTTTTATAGATTTTCATTTCGATATTTGTGCGATGTGAAATGTTTCAAAACATTCGAAAATCACATCTGAAAAAAAATGTTTCTATGAATGTAATGAATTAGAGTAGAACCTCGCTTATCCAACCTTCGATTAACCGAACCTTGGCGTTCTCTGAAGCGTCCAACTCATCCGAACCCTCCGCTTTAACCGAGGTATAGGCTCGGATAATACGGAAAACTCGGATAAAACGGATAAAGCAGCAATGCCCACGCGCTGAGTAGTCCGTAAAGACAACTTTGTTGCATACGCTCGTAAACTTGTACAAGTTTGCTTTATATTGCGAGCTACAAATACAACAGTTCCGATTTTAGAATCAATGGTTTATGTTTATATGAAGTGGAGTTATTAAAAAATGTTATTAAAAAAAATGTATAGAGAGGCAACTCATCGGTTTGTTTTTATGAAACTATGTTTATGTCAAGCTGTGTACACCCAGAAAAAAGTCATTATTTAACGGCCACCGTTTATTTAAATTAAGTAAATAGTTACTTAAATTAAATAAATATTTATTTAAATCAAATAAATATTTTACTTAAACCAAATAAACGGTGGCCGTCAAATAAATTATTTATCTGGGTGTAGAAGATTTCACTTAGACGTACGATCTCCCCACATTACCACGGATAAACGGGGTTCTACTGTATCCCCGAACGTGGTTTTTATCATTCGGATTTTTTTATTCTGCTGACTCAGTTATTATTATTACGTTATTAGTTTGACCCCAACGCGTCATTTGCTTACTGGCTGATCGATTGTAGATCAAATTTGAAAAATTTTCGCAACAAATTTTAATTCGATCCTTCAAAGTCAATTAGGCGGGCAGAAAGTTCATTCCTATTTTGACTTTTTTTTAGCAGTATACACAGAGAATGTACGATTAGGTCAGGCCACAGATTTAACTTCACCAGCGCCTGTCAGCCTCACCCGCGCCTGTCGCTCGTTTGGCTACAGTTCCTTTCATAAAGCGGACAATTGGCTAACTCAATCTGTAGTCGGGCAACCAGCCGAGCGGCGTGCACCAATATTGGTCGGTCCAATCGTCGAGGTGAATATGCAAATTGTCGAATTTGCCCGACGGCGACGTCAAAATTGCCGGAGCCTCTCGGCCTCGGGCCGGTTGGGCCACTGCGAAAGCTGCGTTGTCGAGCGACGGCCGAAAGGACAACATTTGCAAACGTTCATCGCTTGGTCCACCTGTGCGCGCTCGCGTGTCTCGTGCTAACGTACGTCAGGTAACACGACAACAACAGCGTAGGCGAAAGTGCGCAGTTCGTACGAACCGTCACCTACGGAACCACACGTGGGTTCAAACCGAACACCATAGTACTCTCGTGTTTCGAACTCAATTAAGATCCCTCGGGCATAGCAGAGAGCGGACATCGAGAGAAGAAAAAAATTGAATGGAGATCACCTGAAATAGAATTCGAATATTTTTTGTGAAAAATAAACTTTTGACAATAACCCATCAACGGGAAACTGTCCAATTTTCCAATTATAAAGGTAATTGGAAAATTGGCTTGGGAAATTAGCAGCATTGAATAAAGATTCAATGCTGCTAATTTTGATTGGAAAGAAGCAAATTCAATGCATATGTGAAATTACCTATTGAAAAAAGGTTCATTATAGTTTTCGCTACCGACTGCGGTATTTCACTTCGCCTTAGATATTTTTTTAGTAAAATAAGCAGCTCGTTATTTTCACGTGAAACGGCGGCGATGAACATAATTGCTCACATCGTTGGGGTAACGGGGAGCACCTTATTTGCGGTCATTAAGAACTTGCGAAACACCCTCCCGCTCACCAATCCCGGGCTCAGTTGATAACAAATCGGCTCCCCTATTTTCTTCGATAATATTTCGGAAAAAGCAAATTACGTTCTCGTACATAGTAAAAAAAAGCTTGTACTTTTTACAACAAGTTATTATCCACAAACGTCCACAATTTTTTATTTCGTGCTTTTCTAGTTTTACAAATAAAAGTACAAACTAAAATTGTCAATGACATGGAAAATAAAAGGAGAGGTTCGTATATATTCAAATAAGTGATAAACGAGTTTGTCACTTATTTAACAAAATTATTTTTACGACATTTCGCATTCCGATTTTACGAAATTGTATTTTACTGTATAGGCAATAGACAGACCCATGAAAACTTAATTATTTCCCGACTACGCTAAGAAGACCTTATTTCATGCCTACAACGTACAAAAGTAATTTAACGGGAGGAAAAGTGATTGAGCGGAAGAAAAAGTTTCCCTTTTCCTCCCGCTAAATCACTTTTCCTCCTACTCGTCAAGAATCGGCCACTTTCCATCCACGTTGCAGGCACAGAAGTATGGCCACTTTTTAGCATAGTCGGGAAAAAAATAGCGTATGCCACTTGGGAAAAAGTGATTTTTCATCTCGTGTGAATTTCTGTTCAAACTTCACACTCGGTGAAAAGACGCATTTTCCCCCCTTGTGGCATAATATACTATCGCTTTTGTGCAAATATTAATAGCTTCGGAGAAAATAGCGACGGCGATTTGTTACCGACCGCAGTATTACACCCTTAAAGCGACGAACGCAGATTGGTATCGCAGGTAATGCGAAGTTTTAATTCAGTCATGGATTCAATATTAACCTTCGCATACGAAGAGATAACGAGTCGTAGTACACGCCACGAGAAAATCGAACAATATTTTTCAAAGAGATAAAAATTTGACCGATATAGGTGAATACGTAGTTTCGAGAATCTGGGACATGTGTGCGAGGAGCGAAAGGATTAATCGCGGATACCGAAAGTTTCGGGCTCCAGTAGTATCGAATGGGCCTTGAACCTTTTGTTTATATGTGTGTATCTAATATCGACGAGCTTTCACTAGCACCTATGAGGCCGATACCTATTCAACGATGGAAACTCGATCGAAT
This sequence comes from Ichneumon xanthorius, assembly GCA_917499995.1. Taxonomy (NCBI): domain Eukaryota; kingdom Metazoa; phylum Arthropoda; class Insecta; order Hymenoptera; family Ichneumonidae; genus Ichneumon; species Ichneumon xanthorius. The sequence continues at coordinate 23,322,865 of OU824201.1, forward strand.
ATTTAACGGAGGAGAGAGAAGAGAGAGGGGGAGAGAGAGAGAACGAGGAGTGGACGGAAGATACCACTTCGCATCCTCGGGGATGCATAGACCGCGACAATCCTTCATTTTAGTCTCTCCCTCTTATACCTTTCACTTTTCTCTTATACTATCCTCGCTTATCACGTTTATCGTAGCCCCGAACGTCTTCACTGCCGTGATTTATGCCAGAAAGACGATAGTCCAATAATTCTTTCGCGGACATTATAAATGGATATTAGAATCCTCTCATCAATTTTCAACCGACGACAATATTTCGTTCGATAACTGCTCGCTTGTTCTGTCAATTGAAAATAATAAAAGATAGACTTGAATATCACGAGACTGCGTTACAGTTCGGGTAAATAATTGTATTTTTTTTTACTGAACCGAACAATGTTTGTTGGTTTGTCAGATAAAAGTATCGATGTCTTATACATGTATTGCGAGGCCGTATCTCACTGAATATTCAATACCTCATTCATCTCTGCCAGTTACATATTGTTGCACACTTTTTCTTGCCAAAAAAAAGGTAAACAACAGCTATATTGTTCAGCGTTATCGATGGTACAAATATTATCACTGGACACTCGAGTGGTTGCACGATGCACCTCTGCAGCGCCGTTAATTGATCAACTCCATCATCGATGCGGAATTTGTTTAGGATAAATCTGCATGAATAAACAGTTCGGAAAATCTGAGAAAGTGAAAACCGTACGAAGGAATACAAACTTGAGCGAAATTGTTAAAATAACAGGAGTCTCGATTATACTAAGTCCCGCGATATGAATATTGAAATAGAAATGTTATTGGCATGATACGTTTATTGTACGATACTCCGCAAAAGCTTGCCAAAAAAAGTATCCAATCGCTCGTCGGTTAACCCCTTAACAACCCCCGGAAATAGGAATTCCTACCCTGTCTGTATCAGCGCATCCTTGAAAATTTAATAGTACAGTTGCTATCTGAAATGTTATTTCCTGACTCAGATGCAACCACTGCAAAGTCTTTTACCTTCCATCCAGACATTATGAAAATTAAGGTATTTGCGTATTCCCTTTGGCGTTCACAAATCCGATGTTAAGAATTTTTTTTCTTTTTCGTACTAACTGTAACATGTGTTTTTAAATATTTTTTTATCTAACCACTTTACATCTAATTCTCTGAGATCTAATAAAGAAGCTCTTCAAGATTCATTGAGAAACCATCGACATCGAATTTCGTTAGCAATTTCGTTGTGGGCGAAAAATTTGCAATTTTGGCAATAATTTCAGTATCAAATTTACGATACAATATTCCATCTCTCATTTTCGTATTTCCATTTTTCCGTTATATCGAAATTCTCCCACCGCAATAGAGAGCGTAATCCCGTTTCGCCAGGTAGAAACTTCCCTGACATTAAAATGCAGTAGAAACTCACGATTCAATCAGTGGAAACACGAGGAAGAAAATCTGATAAAACTTACTCGTCGCGAATTTATAAGAAACATGGACCTTAGGGACGATTCAACGACGACCTCTCAGCGTTGATTGTACGTTTAAATCGTCCTGCAAGAAACGTAAGTACACCTTAACGTCGCGAATTACGAATTCCCCACCGAGATAGACGGGGCGCCTTGGCGCGGAAATATGCAAGCGGTATTACAGCAGGAACGAAGCTGTGGCGGCGTGTGCTTTCATGTGTACGGAAACTTGAGCCGTCTCGGATTGTTTGTGACACACTCACTCTCTTTCCAACTCTCCAATTCATTCTTCAATCTCACGCTGTTCTTGTTCGGTGCTTCTCGAGATGCTCCAATCCTTTTGGCAATGTCATATATAACCCGAAAGCACTCATATTCTAACGTGTACAACTTTGGCGGCAAATGAAGCTATCGCATCAACAAACTCTAAACGGTCCTTTTATAATTTAGTCGCTTCTGGTCGGCACTGACGCGTATTTGTCTACACTGGAATACTTAAAAAAAATAATTCTGAATTTCCATTAAAGTGTTTACCACAAGATCATATCTTGATTTTGAATTAAGCATTGATTTAAATAGACTTTTTTCCTGAAAAAAGAGAAACTGGATGAGAACGCGACTGACCTCAAAGTGACCACTTAGGGTAAAAAATCTGTTCCCAATCATCTATAAATTTTACCTCTTGTTACCACATTTAAAAAAATCGTTTTAACATCTATTCATCAAGGAATACTTTAATGTATTTCCATTTGACAAACGTGCTGGGATAATTTAATTAATTCATTTACTTATTGTTTTATTTCTTAATCATTTTTTGAATATTGGTAATTCATTAAAAAAATTTCCGATAAAGAACTTCGATGAACGATGTTGCAAGTAAAAATGTCTCTTTTATGTAAGACCACCAAATTCCTAAGGAAATCTCGAGGGGATTTACTGAAGCGGTGGAAAGTTAAACGAAAAATGTAAATCGGGCTGAAGATAAGCTCCGAAGAATTTGCATTGTCCACGTGATTTTTGTTAGTTAACCATCGATTTGAAAATAGTGTTAATCTCACCGGAAACGACGAAGATGGCCAGGAGTCCATAGCGAAGAAAGCCCGGTGGGACGAAGAACGACGACATGTGGATAACCGAGGTGGGAGGCGAGACGGAGGAACACGAACGAAACGACGGCCGGCCTTCAACTAGTTGGTATTCGGCCGTTTTCAAGCACAGCTTCAATTCCACCCCTACGTGCAGTTCCAGCGCGCGCTTACCCCCTTACCAGCCCTTGACGCGGGAGTCCGTCAGCTCCAAATCCGCGCAGGCCTCTATCCCGATACATCGCGGCGGAACGACGCAACGGGATTTCAGTTTCGATAAACATCTGCTCGAACACTTGAAAAAAAAAAAATTATATAAATGTGACAATTAAAAATAAAAATCGATGAAATGGCAATTCACATTTGTGATGATTGTAACGAAACCAATTTTCGGAACAATCTGAAAATTGGTGCCGACAGTTCTGTTATACCGCTCTATAGCATGCAAAACAGAAAAAGAAGCTAAGTACCAGTTTTCACGATCACGTCGATTCGACCTGGAATGTCCCACAAGTGATTCGCCAGTTCTTCAATACAGCAATGCACCGCCGTTTGGTGTTGTCTTTGGTTTTGCCACATTTCGAATACTGTTCTGTCGTTTATGCGAGCGTATTTTCGGTCTTGGCCAATAAACTTCAGGTCTCGTTCAATATATGCGTGAGATTCGTTTTTATGCTTCGTCGCTCAGCACATATTTTGCAGTGTCGGCGTGATTTAGGCTGGCTTTCTCTCCGCAAGCGTCGTTTGTCTTTTATGGGGTGTTTATTTTTCAAGGATTTGCGTCTGTGGAAGCCTTGCCCTTTTGGGAAAGGCTGTGTTTTAAACCAATCACGGAAACACGGGGTGATGTGTCACGCGCTGACTCGCTTTGCGTCCCTTCCTTTAGAACCATGTCTGAAAGATCGTTCATTGTCATGGGTTCGAAGTTCTAGAACTCGTTGCCTCGGGCGGTGACTGATGCTTCTTCACTTGAAGTTTTTCGTGGCTATCACAATCAGTACTTAATGGTAGAGAAGGAACGTGAAACGATTCAGGTACTTTAGATTCAGTCCCCTTACATTTGTTCTTTTATCCGGTAGTTCCAGTCGAATGTTAAATATGTTAAATACGCTGCATGTAAATGATAGCGCTTGTGCTTTTAGCATTGCCTCTGTTTTGATCTCATCTGTATCTGAAGTTGGCTCTCAGGGGACTTCGTCCTAGAGCTTCATTATCAATAAATAATAATAATAACGGAATCACCGTTACGAGCCGACCAAGTGATTTCCGAATATATATTAAATGGCGTGAATAAAGGAAGCAATGCGTATTTTGATCTCATCTGTATCTAGAGTTGACTCTCAAGGGACCTCGTCCTGGAGCTTCATTATCAATAAATAATAATAAGTGAATCACCGTTACGAGACGACCAAGTGATCTCCGAATATATATTAAATGGAGTGAATAAGGCAAGCAATACTATGGACATCCGGTATAGGATGTCCATAGTACATTTAAAAAAAGCACCTCGAGTTTAATTTCAACTCTCATTGCTATTATTCCGCGCGGAATAGTACAAGCATTTCCGTGATATTGGAAAACGAGTCTCTGTCATATAATGAGCTTGAAGCGCTTTATACGGTAATATAGCGGAAATCGCTAGCCGGCTCTCTCACTTGACAGATAATTAATACAAAAGATTCAACTCGCATTAGCCACGAAATAAGCGTGCGAGAGGTTTTAATCAGCGAAACTCCCGGGAGACACTAACACAATGTATAATTCGGGCGTCCCGCGAAAAACTGGACCGGAATAATCCCATATCGCATTTAAGAGACTTTAAAAAAGTGGAAATGGCCCGATGTCCTAGGACGACAAGAACGTTATTCTACAGTAATTTATTTACAAATGTTGGGCGCATTGCAGCTATAATTTACTTTAAGGTGTAATTCAGTTAACATTAGCAAGCTTGGTATGCATTTTTGAACAGCAAACGCACCGGAGTGCAATGGAATGGTAACAACATCGTTTTAAGAATATCTACAGACCCTTGGATAATTTACCGAATTTCGGAAAGTGGCTGCATATTTTTTGGATTCCTTATTAATAAACATTTGTGAAGAAAGGAAAATTAAAAGGAAGCAATGTGCAAAGTTGCAGGGTGTTGTATTTTACGTATTCGATAATTAATTTCTTTAATAAGCCATTTTTTGGAAAAAAGCACATTTTCAGATCACACTTACGTATGCATCGATTTTCACCATATTCGATATCAGTAGTCTCATGTAATCGTTCGCTTGCTTATTGAATCTCTTCAGGCTATATAGCAATATTCAAATTATATCCAGTCATTCTTGCTGCCTCATAGAAAAAGCTGTTTTCGTTTAAAAAAAAAGAAAAAACCCTGTATATGATAAATTTTCACATAGCGTCCTCGTAATTTACTCTCATTTGCTACGCTCTTTCTATAAGAAAGCTTCTGTTGTAATTTTTTCTTATATATCGAGGAAGCTTTGTAAATAAAAGAATGAAGAAAATGAACAGAATTTTTCTGAAAAATTTAAAATATGCCGTGTCTGTATACCGTGCGTCGGTATTTGTTGTACATTGCCGTACGAGAACTCACGAGAGCTGTCCTCTTCTGGGTGATCCGTCAAGCTTCGAGTTGTTACAAGCACGTCGTTTTCGCTCTCAAATTTTCGGTGGTCCGTAAATATCGAAATTTCGATTTACGAACTTTCCCTGACAAACATTAAATTTCCGGACGTTTTTCTGACTTTCCTGACGAATTAAAAATTCCCTGACGTTTTTCCTCATTTTCCTGACGACTTTGAAATTCCGCCATGTTCCTGATTTTCCTGACGAATTTGAAATTCCTTGACATTCCCATGTTATCCCTGAACCACGACCGTCCTACGTCAGGTTTTAGCTTACTAGATAGAATTTGACTTGAGTTAATGCTATCCCAAGTAGCAAAAAGACATCTGGTACGAAAAAGTTATCTGAATGGGTTACATAAGTCTACCCGAATGGTAACTATAAGCTATCCTACATCCAAAAGTTTACTTTTAGAAATAGGATAACTTATAGTGGGCGGACTTATGTAACCCTTTCAGATGACTTTTTTGTACCAGATGTCTTTTTGCTACTTGGGATTATCCACATAGCAAAAAGACATCTAGTATGAAAAAGTGATATAAATGGATTACATATGTCAGTCCGCATGGTGACTATAAGGTATCCTACATCCAAAACTTAACTTTTTGGATGGTTGGTAACTTCTGAAACCCATTGAGATCACGTTTCTATAACAAACTTTTTCAGCTATCTGGGTGCATGTACTGTGTACACAATATATTTTAATTTCAATAGAGCCTATTATGCGACATTGGTAGAAATAATTTTTCAACATTGACAATCAATAGCCATGATGGCTAGACCGTTCAACTATTTTCGAGCAGTAATGAGTAATAGTAACCGTGTGAAATTGGTTACATTTGTAAATGGCCTTCATAGCACTTTGCGCTACTAAGTTTTCCCTAGTCTGGAATGCAATGTGATCTATCAACTCCAGCCCCTTAGAGTTTCCTTCACAGAGACAAGATCTCGACGATAGTCCCATCTCGACTGCGTCTCCCGATAACCGAACGTCGGCTTGCAACACGGGAGATTGCAATTCTGAAAATAAACGAAAAATATCGAAACCGTTATTTTGCTTTCTATATAGGTTATATCGTCGTAAGCGTGTAAACAAACGTAACCTGTAGGTTGCGCAACGTAGGTAAAGAAAATGTTTCTTTTGAAATATCGTTCAAAGTATCACGCGGATTTATTGTTCGACTTAATAAGCACAGATTAAGTTCGATATTTGTTGTCTCAATTAATCTGTTAATTGTTACTAAATGTTTACCGCTTTGCGTAGAAATGCATGCCGGCCATTGTTGCCCTATTGGTTCATTGGGACACAAAATAGAAGGGGAGGTCCATCGAGTTGTCGGTAAGATGCGCGCTCGTGTTTCTGTAGAAGACCGAGTGAACCCCGTAGCGAGACAAACTGTGGCAACTTCCGGTGTTCGAATTACTATAAGTACGGTGCAGTACATTAGATTTAGAATATCATTAAATATTGAAAATTTGTATTGTTTAATACATAGTCTATGGAAGCAAAAATCGATTCATGCATGTCGGCGAGTAAAGAAACTTATTTTTTATGAGCTGAGGACGTGTTTGAGTCGTTTTACCTTCGCATTACTGCTAGCGATCGATCGAAATATTTTGATCCTCGAAGGTCGTCTGTAACTTGGATAAACCGATTTACATTTATCACACTTAATTTCCCTTGCAAGAGCTTCTTTTATCGTTTTTCTAAGGTCCAATACAAGTAATCTTCAGATGTATTCGACCAGCGTAGTAGACGCAAGCATGAAACGTCACGGATGCGGCGCGCATGCGCGGAGAGTGTAGCAGCGCGGCTTCCGCTTACGTTCTTCTTCCTTTACGGCCAGGCAAGGCGTGTTAACTGCCTGGTTAGTGTGTCTCTGATGCGCCAAAAGTGGTAAAAAAAGCCACGAAATGGTAAGTCGTACGTTAATTCTTGCCCACTAAGCGTTCGCTAAGCCCCGTTAATTATCGGTCATCGATAATGCGCTTGATTTTTCGATAAATAAACGCGATAAAGTTTCGCACACGTTCGCCGTATCGTCGACCACGTGTGATCCATTGTCGATCGCTTGCTCTATCGTCGCTTCGCTCCGGCTGCTGCAACAACTGGGGCGACTCGGCGATATTGCCTGATCGTCTTTTATCTTCGTTCGTCGACGGGCGTACAAACAATCTTCGGCTAACTTTGGAAATAACTTTTTTAACTCGCGAGAATTTCGAGCTCTGAAAGCCGCCATGTGCATGTCATCAACTTTTCATCGACCACGCGTGAATTTCGAAGGGACATCGAAACCTTTTGCTCTCGTTATTATTTTCCTGTTCGAATCGTCGTGCGTTGCAATTTATTCGTTTTTTTTTTAATCCTTCGAACATTTCAAGTTCCTGCAAGTTTGCACTTCGAATACTTTTCCCCGATAAACAAATTGGAGATCGCGATGTTTCGATGTTGCGATCGCTCGATCCTTAGATTCCGTTAAATAATTTCGTCATTTTTTTTTTATTGTCACGTTATTATTGTTAAAGCGAACTGGAATGCGCATGTTTTTTTAGAGGTTATTATTATACATGGGGAAATTCTGTTCTGGCTTTGGTCCAATATTTTTTATGTTTGGAGAATTTTTCTAAACGGTTGTTTTGTTTTTGCAGTCGTTATCAACAGCGCGACCTCTGGTCACGGTCTACAGTGACAAAAATGAACCGTCCGGCGATTCGATCTCCCTTCCGGCGGTGTTCAAGGCCCCGATTCGTCCCGATGTTGTGAACTTTGTTCATCAGCAAGTGTCGAAGAACAGCAGACAGCCGTACTGCGTGTCCAAGGAGGCTGGTGAGTAAAATAGATGGGATAAGAAATTTTCGTTTTTGGATCTCATTGTTGTATATCTTACTTTTTCATCGTACGGATTGCTTCTCGTCCGCTAGACACAAAATGTGAACCTTCCAGTAAAAAATCTGACGAATGATAATTGTACATTTTGGACAGGAGAGAATATCAATAACAAAAAAATATGTATATAACAAATACAAAAAATGAAATTATAAACATGTTATCAAACATTGTATTCAAAATAACAAATAACTTAATTTAAAATTAAAATAAATAGTAACAGAATAATACAATGTCTTAATTGATAAATGTTTAATACTTTCCATTTGATTGAAGTGTGACTGGAAAAGATTTTAAGTTTTTAAAATAAAAAAAAGTAATAACTCAATACAAAAAAAATAGTACTAGAATGTCTCGATTGATAAAAAATTTGATACTTTTGATTCAAGTCTTCTAATTTGCGCTTGAAGATTTTTAAAGTTAAAAAAAAATGTTAAACACTTACCATTCCGAATATGAGGAAAAAAAGTTCTCAGATCGAAAATTTAGAAGCGCCATTCAAACCGCCCAACTGTATAACAATTAAAGAGTAGGTGGATTATCGCAGGTCACCAGACGTCGGCCGAGTCATGGGGAACGGGTCGTGCGGTAGCGCGTATTCCTCGTGTCCGCGGTGGCGGTACTCATCGTTCCGGTCAGGGTGCCTTCGGCAACATGTGCAGAGGCGGACGTATGTTCGCACCAACGAAGCCCTGGCGTCGTTGGCACCGTCGCGTCAACGTGAACCAGAAGCGTTACGCCATAGTCTCGGCGATCGCCGCTTCCGGCGTACCTGCCCTTGTCCAGTCAAAGGGTAAGCCTCGAAATCGACTTTTCCATTATCGTTCTTGCTGCACGAATCGGTCAAATAATGATGAACTGCTTTTGGTCCGTGTTTATGATCGACAGTGATTTTAATTCAAAAGCTCTGATTGTACCGATTAAACTAAACGAAATTTATACATTTCCGTTAGATTTTTTTAATTCCTTTACTAATTTGTATTTTCTCGATTTTTTTGTCAGGACACATGATTCAGGAAGTACCGGAATTCCCCGTTGTAGTATCCGACAAAATCCAGGAATACAACAAGACGAAACAGGCGGTTATCTTCCTGCGTCGTATCAAGGCTTGGAATGACATCCAGAAGGTAAAAGAACAAACATTGTTACGAAATAAAAAAAATCACATCAGCACCGTAGAAATGTCCCCAGCCCGGTAAACACCTTTATCGAGATGGTCCAATCAAGTGCTAGAGCAATATGGTAACTAGGCGTTTCAGTCCAGCGTTTCTTCATCGCTAAGCTGTGACATGGTCTACCGCACAGTCCAATATTCGTGTCCCGATTGATCTGATCAGAAGCGAAAGGATTAACACATAAAAAATTTGAATTCTAAATAACTTCGAGACTAAAACCGAATTTTTTTATTTTTCAGGTCTACAAATCGCAGCGTTTCCGTGCCGGTAAGGGTAAGATGCGTAACCGTCGTCGCATCCAGCGTCGTGGACCTCTGATCGTATACGGTCAAGACCAGGTTGGTCTCAGTTCTGAAATTAGCAGAATAAAAAAGATATTTCTCTTTCGAACAAGTACTATGAACAGATTCGCGATTTTTCTTGCAGGGAATCCGCAAGGCTTTCCGTAACATTCCCGGTGTCGATCTGATGAACATCAACAAGCTCAACCTCCTGAAGCTCGCACCCGGTGGTCACGTTGGACGCTTCGTTATCTGGACGAAATCTGCTTTCGATCAGCTCGACGCTCTCTACGGAACTTGGCGCAAGGAGTCCAAACTCAAGGCCGGATACAATCTACCTTTCCCCAAGATGGCCAACACCGATCTCTCCAGGCTTCTCAAGTCCGACGAGATCCGCAAGGTTCTCCGAACGCCAAGGTACGAACTGTTACGTTTATGAATTCGTCATAAAAAAAAATATATATATAAACTTTGTTATGATGATCTAAATGGTCCGTGTTGTTGAATTACATTGATTATACTCCAACCACTTCTGATTGCAAAAAGAAAAATAAGTTAATGTCTCATATTGCTAATAGCATCGAAACACATATTTAAACAAGACTTTTGTTGTCGACAGGAGGAGAATTGTGCGTCGCGTCAAGAAACTTAACCCATTGACCAACACCAGGGCAATGCTTCGTCTTAACCCGTACGCCGCTGTTCTCAAGCGTTCGGCCATTCTTACCGCTCAGAGGCGTCAATGCGAGAAGGATCTCGCCCTGGCTGCGAAGCGTGGCGTAAGTGTCTTCCTAGCCGTAATATACTGAGATTCCACTGTGAGTGAGACCGGACTGAAATGTATCTGAGCTACTGACGAAATTGAAGTAAACTCGAGAACAGAGTTCTATTCGCGTACGCGATTGATCGTTAATTGGTCGTTAGAGGCTTCGAAGTTTAGGCAAAAATTAGTCACTAGTTTAGATCCGCTTCAGTCCGTGTTCGTTACGGTTTGTAAATTTGGTAACAGAGAACGCTCAATCCGGTCTATCGGCACCGTAGAAATGTCCCCAGCCCAGTAATCTACTTATCGGGATGGTCCAATCAGGTGCTAGAGCAATATGGTAGCTAGGCGTTTCAGTCTAGCGAAATTTACTCAACGGACTGTGACATGGTTTACCGCACACTCATAATTAATATAACCAACTTCGAGCTCTTGTTAACGTGTATTTTTTTATTTTCTACTCGCGTATACTTGAGATTTTTTATGAGTGGTCATTTGGCAGGAAATTTATATCAATATTGGAATTGCAGGTGACCCTCCCCAAGAGCTCGCTGGCCATGAAAGCTAAGAGGCTCCAGGAGAGGCGCACGAAGCAGATGCTCGCGGCGAAGGCAGCCAAGCCCAAGAAGATCGCAGGACCGAAGAAGGCTGCACCGGCGCCAACAAAGGCCGCCAAACCCGCGCCAGCCAAGACCGCGAAAGCTCCGACCACCGCAGCTCCCAAAACCGCACCCGTGAAAAAATAAACATAAAACACTGAACAAACGAGCGTTGTGGACCTGTGACTTTTATTCAAAAGGAAAATAAAATGAGGAAAGGCGACTCTTCGGACAGTGATTTTTCGATCAATTTTTCATTTCTTTCCTTCGATTTGTAATACGATCGTAGATTATGGATTGATAAAAAAAAAATAACTCATCGGCGAGTACGATAAAGTTACGGATGTTGCTTTTCTCTCATCGGCGCTCGCACGAGAATCCTGCTGCCGTGAAAAACTTCAACGGAGACTTCACGAGCGTTCGCTTCCGATGGTATGAGAAAGTTTAGGTTTCTCACGTTCCGAGGACTCTCGAGCTCTTGCAATTTTATGTTCAGAACCCGATCGTTCGCTAACGCTGCAGTTCCTATCTTCAGACCTTCGATCTTCATTTCAGCCTTAAAGTGTATTATTTTCACGAAGATTGCATTAGATTTTATCATTCATTCTTGTTGGAAACTTCTCGGACTATGCGCCGGTTTATCATTTTTTATTACTGACCACGAAGTATTGTTTTTCGTCGATCGTATAAAAGTCGGGAACTATGATGAACTTGAAGGTTGTTTTTATCCCTCTGGAAGTCATTCGAAGGTCCATGTCGTCGTGTCGCTGAAAGAATGTCGCGTTCTCGAGGCAGTGACGTGGGAGCTTGTCCATGACGAGGAGAAATGGTCCGCGTAAATACGTGCTCAATCTCTTTCACTGGAGACTTTAGGATTACTGTCAATTTTCGATTAATGCCAGGAAAGACAAGCCTTGTCTTTATTAATTCATCCGTTTCTGTCGCTGGCTACATTCGAGATGAATTCCGAATACATTTGAGACACATGGCACGTTCTTCTTTTACCCTCTTTCCGATGTTCCTTAATTCACACATTTCCGTTACTCGCTGCATGCGATATACATTACAGAGAAAAAATAAAAATATTCTCTGTAATAACTTTTCTGACTTTTTCCGACTTTAAAATGTCACTTTTAATCCGGAAGTGACGTCACGTAGAAAAATTTGAAAAATTCCGTTACAACGACACTTCCGGTTTCAAAATCTGAGGTTTTTATCGGAAGTGACGTATTACTAGAAAAATGTCACTTCCGTTTTTAACATCTACGTTTTTTTACCGGAAGTTGGCGTCATACGGGAAAACGCCACTTCTGGTTTCAAATTCTCGGTTTTTTTCCGGAAATGACGTCATAGGGGACAATCTCCCCCGTTAGACAAGAGCGAACGTTTCGCTCTTAAGCTAGATAAGCGCCGTTTCAGGGCGCTTATCGAGCTGAGTCACCTCCGGTAAAAACAAATCGAGTAATTTCACGGTATTCAAATCAATATTTACTGAATCGTAAATACGTATACACGAAACGTATCGAAAGAGTTCGAACATATTGTTCTCTGTTTGCGGTTACAAAAATAAAAATGTACCCTTGAATGTGAAAAAAAGCTTCCATCAATGATTTAATTAGTTTCAGTTATCCAACATCATAGAGAAGCGTTTTCTCAAAGCTTTGCACGGCTTTATCGTAGGAGCGGTAAGGACGAGAGTCCTATTTTTGTTATCGATTATTGCTCGAACTTTGTCGCCGTCAATGCTTTCCGGTATGAGGAAATTTTCACAATGCTTTATGCTCCTCTTTACGAGTTCATTGAGCGATGACTTCTCGTGGATCGACAGAGGCAAACGTCTCGCCAGATCGCCCAGCGGACGATGAACAGTTACACGAAGATTCTTGTTTTTCACGGTAATCTTTACGGAAGATATATCCACTTCCGGTGCCAACAACATTTTTACCTGAACGTTAGGAATGTTAGGCTCAAAGATTCGTTCAAACACCGAATTACAGTTGATTGTTGACATAGACCTCATAGACATTGTCGCTCGGTCGAATGCCAGCGAAGACGATGTGCGTTACGTAACTGGACTCCGGCACCTTTACAGAATCACCCGTCTTCTCCATTAAGTAATAGTTTGAGGTTTTTTTCAATTTCCTCGAATATTTGCCGCATTTACTGCACCCGCAACTGGATTCTGTATCACCGTTGCAACGACTGCAATCATCCCTCCTTGTGCTCATAGTCTTCAATCCGCGCCTGAAGCAATCGCTCTCGGTTTTATTGCAATGGGCAATTACTGTTACAATTTCTTGTCATTTTTCGAAGCTGAGAAGTCCACATACATCCTTTGACAACCTCCTAAAAAAGTTTCTGTCACATGTCATCGTCGTAGTCTTCCATTATCTCTAAATAGCCTAAACGTTGTTCACGTACTTAAGGGCTGATTGGCATGCAGTTTGGCGCAGCACGGCCTTACACACTGGCAGTATATCAGGTGAACACTGAAAAAGACGACATGACGACAACTGAACACTAAGTGTCTTGTCCGTGAAAGTGAGCACGCATCAGTCGGCTCTGCACTAAGAAAATCCATCAAGATCTTGATTTTTTACCGGAATTTACGTCACGTCGGAAATACGTGACGTCTGCTTTGAAAATATTATTCTTCGACCGGAAGTGATGTCATACCGGAAATGCGACACGGTGGTTTTTTAATGTTTTTTACTTTTTTTACTTTGGGATTTTTTCTTTGGTTTTTCCTCCTCGGCACCTCCGGTTTGATACACTCATTTTTTTTTACTGAAAGTGACATTATACCAGAAATGCGTCACTTCCGGTTTGAGAATCTCATTTTTCGACCGGAAGAGATCCCAGATAGACGGGCGCCATGAAAAGTAGAACATCGGCGCGATATTTGCTACATGTGCGGCACACGTCGCAATTATTGCCCCAACTGCTACTTTTCGTGCCGCTTGTCTATCAGGAGGGATGTTGTACCAAAAATACGTAACTTTCTGCCAAAAAATTAAATTTGCTAACCGGAAGGGACGTCGTACCGGAAATACGAAACTTTCTGTCGAAATATGAAATTTCCAAACCGGAAGGGGCACCGTACCGGAAATACGTAATTTCCTGTCGAAAAACGAAATGTCCAAACCGGAAGTGACGTATTGCCGATATGTCGTCACTTCCGCTCGAAAAATGAGATTTTCAAACCAATACAACTAGCTCAAGCCGCTGCTTCGAGCTCTTGCAGCTAATATCGAAACTCACCCTCTATGTTTACGTTGTCGTTCCACACGCGATCATATTAATAATAATTAACAAAAATGGCAGGTGAAGTCGTGGTTGATGCGTTGCCGTACATAGATCAAGGATACGATGAGCCTGGTGTCAGAGAAGCGGTAAAATTATTTTTATTAATCATTCCTTTGCTAAGTTAACCTTTCAATGTACATTGAGGTTATGTTGACCTGTAAATCAAATACTTTCTTCCCGATAACAACTACGTTAGAAATTTTTGTTTTAATCAACCGAGTTTGTGACGAGAAAAGCAGCAACATCGACGTTCTACGATATGAAAATTTCGAATTTTATTTCAGGCTCTCGCGATGGTCGAGGAGGAAACTCGCCGCTACAGACCTACAAAAAACTATCTGGAGCACTTGCAGTCCCTCAACATAAGTACCTTCGAAACTGAAGTGATGAAACACGAGTTTGAGAGAATGCAGAATCGTTTGCCGATGGAGGTGCTGAGCATGAAGAGATACGAGTTGCCGCCGCCTCCCCCTGGAAAAATGAACGACCTCGCAGCTTGGAACGAAAGCGTGGAGAACAGTAGCGCACAGTTGGAGCATCAGGCGACTAGGTAGACCTTTTGCATCGCCGACATACTTGAAATCAATATTTTATCAATACGACAATATTATTTTAATATATTTAACCGGAGCATTGACCTAGTGGATAGCGTGCCCTCCTCTTAAAGTGATGTGCAACACCCTCCCACCCACCTACCCCGTGCCCAGTTGGTAACAAAAACTATACTGCATGCCGTTTTGAGGCCGGAGACCGCAGAGGAAAAAGAAAATTGTCTTCCCCTGTGTCTGCCGATTCCCTAGGGTCAGACAATTTTTCTTTTTCCTCAGTGGTCTGTGGCTTTAAAATGGCATGCAGTACAGTTTTTATTACCGACGGCGGTATTTCGTTCGGAAACACATTCTCAGCCCGTCTCTCTCGCTACGTCGAGAGCACCACTGATGCTATCTCTCACGCACTCCATAGTGTTTCACATCACCTTAAGGCCATGTGAAAGATGTACCGCGTGACATATGATTGTGGGAGAGGTAGATGAATGTTTCGAATCAATGCCATTTAAAACCGGTTGACTTTTCGGATAAAACGGAAGCATCATCGGACGCGGTATTAAATTGTACATCCGCTAATGCTTTGCTTTTTCCTGAAAACTCTATAGTCTGTGAATCGCATTCATTACAGATGTTGGTTACCGACTGAGTCATTTCACATGTCCTTAAACCCGAGCAAGTCGAGGGTTCGTTTCCCGATGCCGTCGTTTCGTTGAGAAATAAAAATGTGAGTGGGATATAGCTCCAGATATATACTTGAACCACACGTGTACCTGTCCATGTGTGCCACAAGCATATAGCAGTAGTCCATGTTTACATTCTCGGCGAAACTGGACGTAGTTCCGGTTCGGTGAAGCGAATCTGAGGCCGACTATATCGGCATAGGTTTTCTGCAGTTTCCCTATGCCTTTAGTTGTAACACTAAGGCGAATGCGATACAGGGGGGAAGTCGGCTGCAGCTGCAAAAATGGGCGGACTGGCTCGGTGCGTACGGAAGATAAAAACAGAAATGGACAAAAAAATAAAAATGAAGATTTAGTAATTACGCATCAACCGAGCCGATCCGCTATAAGGCAGTAGCTTTGAGAAGCGAGGGACAATAACGATAAAATAAATTTAAAAAAAAATGTAATATATTTTAATATTATTTTGATTATGTACAATAATATTTTAACATTACAACTTTTGTCTACGTACTTCCAGAATATGCAATTTGGAGCTGATGATGGATTATGGTTGCGAGGCATGGAAGGCGTATCTCCAAGTTCTGGTTCAACTGCTCAACCAAGCGCAGAAACAGTTGCAGACTTTGAGAAAGCAGATACAGGAAGTTAACTGGCAGAGAAAATCGATGCAGACGCAGGGAGGGGAGAAGCTCAGAGCTCTGGAGGCCCAGTGGGTCGGCCTGGTCTCCAAGAACTACGAGATCGAGCAAGCGTGCGTTCATCTCGAGGAAGAGATGTACAAACTGATGACCTCCAAAGCAGCGGAAGCTGTCGAGATAAACGATGTACCGGGAACCGCCCAAGAGCCGGCTGTGCCCGGTAACAACGCTACGGAAACCATGGCCATGGAAATTCCAAACGAGCCGGAAGTCCAACCTGCGTGATATATTTCGGATGATTAAGCTCAAAGTTACACAAGAAGCGGGCATGCGCAGACTGAACGATTACGTCCGGCGATGAAAAAAAAAACGCAACTAGCTTATGAAGTGAAGGATTTTTGCTCGGTCTGTCGTCTCTGCTTCACTGAGTTTTTGTATCAAAAACAGACCGCGTAATTTTAACAATGACGTAAATAATAATGACGCTTTACAAGTATTAATAAAGCACAATTTATTTAATCATAGTCTACATATATGTATCACGCTTCGATTCGTTTTTACTTTTTGTGCTTCCAATATACATATTTACAGGCAAACATCACTGAACTCTCAAGACTCTATAGAGCCGAGACGAATTCATATAGCAATTAGTTTCATTTTTTTTATATAATACTATATATAAATTAAGTAGGTACGAATTACTCGAGGAATTAACTAGTATAACGTTTTTCACTGATTTTTCATTATGCATCGCGAGTTTAATTTATCTTACGTATATTGTTATATGAGGAAAAAAAATAATAATATTCTCAGTGAAAAACGCTATGAAGTAAGAGCTTGCACCGGAGCGACATCGCGACATCGTCGTTTACATCAGTGTACAATTATACGAAGCGAAACAGCTAAGCGTTATGCTTGGGCGACTATTCGAGTACAAAAATACGTTGATTTATATACTGTAACTATCCGTTTAATCGTGTTCTTCTTAGCTGGATAGGAAACGTCGTGAAATACTCGTTGAGTATTAATCGTGTTATATATATATGTCTATACTAGTTGTAGTAATCTGGCGTTCGATCGTCCGGCTCGTCACTCGAGTGTCATAAGGATGTCTCGCTAGCACCGGAACTCTGCGACTGAAGTGGCAAACTTCCTTTGTAGCCTGCCGCTTCGTCCTCCAGCATGACGATCCTTTGTTTCAGGGACTTGACCTGCATTGTTGAATTCAGATAGTTACGATTTACAGTTAATAAATATCATGTCGGGTGACTAGAACCAGAAATGCCCAGATTTTAGTTACGCTATAATATAGACCGTGTTGTATATTTGTTACAGAAAATATTATCAATGCGTTTATAGTCGGACGGACAATCCGTAACGTCGTAAATTGATTTTCGGAGAGTATTAAAAAATCGCTGACATAAGGAAATAGATCGTTCCCCATGTATAAAATGCTGTAAGCGGGGAGGCGAGGATAACTTTTTATTTATGCCGAAGCGCGTTCAGAAACTCAGTCTTTGTAAGATAGAAAGAGCCAGAGAGTGTTGCGCTGGGGTAAAATACAGGAGTTCAAATGCACAAGATGTTTTCAGTACAATCTGACTACAAACGGAATGTAAGGTGGACAACAGGTAAAAAAAAGATACGTATTATTAGGCGAAACAATATAATACAACTCGCATTCCTGCCGTGAAATATCAGCAACAAAATTGATTCAATACAAACAGCACGGAAAGTAATAATATTTTTCTGCGAAAAAGATTTGTCTCCTTCGATAATTTTGACCGTGCCGATTTCTCCATTGCCGATTACTGGATAGACTGATTTTAGAACATTAACAACCGCAGATGATAATATTTCGAGCGATTAATTATTTTCATCAAAACTGATTTTATACTCTTTCTCCATCACGCACAGGTAAGTTAAACAACCAATGAGGGCTTATTAATTTAAAAAAGCGATTTAAAGTCCCCATATAGACAAGCGCCATGAAAAGTAGCAACAGTGGCGCAATATTTGCGACATTTGCAGCACATGTCGCAATTATTGCGGTAACTGCTGCTTTTCGTGGCGCTTGTCTATCTGGGTCAGTAAATCAGCACATTAAAACTATTCAAAGAAAACAATTATTTTCGTTATAAAATATTATTTTCCGTGTTACTTGTGTTGAATCAATTTACTTTATGATCTATTACGGCGAGAATGTGAATTGCATTATATCGTTTCGCCTATTAATTCGCATCATATTTTCAGTCAGATCGTACTGAGAACATCTTATACATTTGGGTATCTGTGTGTTATCCCTGCGCCGATGCGAATAACAGAGAAAGACAGGCAGTTTCCCGTGTAGATTTCCGAACTCGGCTCTGCGCGTGCGCAACGTTCGCGATCGATCTAAGATGGCGGCCACCGAGATTCACACTTACCGTCGGTCTTTCGGCATTTAGTTGTTTAAGAAAATAGTTAAACAAATGCAGATGCAAAGTAAGAAGGTGCGACAGTTTCTTCGAAAGGTGCCCGGACGTAGCAAATTCGGAGTGTATCGTTTTCTACCGGTGTTCTTCGTGCTCGGAGCTGCCCTAGAGTTTTCTATGATACACTGGCGAGTCGGTGAGGTTAACTTCTACAGAACCTTCAAACGGAGACAAATCGAAGAGTACGTCGACGAAAAGTTGCGACGAGAGCGAGAGGGATTGCAAATACCGTTCAAACAGAACTGAGTGGAAGTTTCGATCGCACATTTCGGATTTACACGCCGAGCTGCGCGATGCCTGCCGGAGTTTCGTGGGGCGAATACCTGAGATTCATGTCCGCAGCTATGATCTTCGCATTGGCGGGATCTCAGACTGTACACTACTATTACAAACCGCTCGAAGATTTCAACAAACTGGTTGAAGAGGAATTGGAAAGGAGACGAAAGTCTCAGCAAACATGAGACGTATTTTGAGTATTTCCGATTGTCGAGATCAAAGCGTCGATGCCATAGAATTTATGTCAATAGTTAGCAAAAATAAATAAATATTATATACAATATCCTATTAGTGTATGAGATTTATTATAATTTGTTACCTGCGACGCGTGCCTCTCCACCATTCCCAGCATTTGTTGCTCCAACTTTTTCAGCCTCGATTGGTACTTCTTCTTCGATTTTTCCAGACTCTGAACAAGGGCTCTGAAAATTTGGAGAATCGCAATGAAAATGTAATCCTTCGATGACCAACAGTGAATTCGACTTACGCATTCGCCATTTTCAAATCGTTGACGAGTTCCGCGGATTGCTGATGCCTGAGCTCAGAATTTCTCGATACTTTGTCCAATGTCGAGACCAGTTCCTGAAGTCGCTCCTTCAGCCTTCCCTCTCTGCCCAGTGCTTCTATCAATTCTGACTCTATACCTTCGCTCTCGTTGTCGCTCATACCTCGGTCCTAAAAAGAATAAAAAAAAGCGACAAGGATTTATAATACAATCGAAAATCACCTGAAATTTTTGAGCCGTTTCGAAGAGTTTCTCTACCGGTACGGCAGAGAATACAGTAGAACCTCGCTTATCCGAGCTTTGATCAAGCGACTCCGCGTTATCCGAAGCAGCCGGGTCTATCGGGAGCCTCCGCGGTAAACGAGGTGTAAGCTCGTATAATACGGAAATCTCGGATAAAACTGTTAAAGCGGCAATGCTTGCGCGCGGTGTAGTCCGCAATTGCTACTTTGGAGTATGTTGTCCGTGTTATCCGAGATTTCACTTATACGTCGTAGGCTCTTCCCGCATTACCTCGGATAAACGGCGTTCTACTGTAGATCAAACGGAATGCCGTCGACTCTCCGTAAAATAGCGCTTTGTAATGTCTCGTTTCCCCTTAACGAAATCCTTGCGAATAGTGTTCACTTCGCATAAGTTTCAGATAAATGAGCGGAAATTGCAAACACTTCTGAATGGTATAAAAATCTGAAGAAAATCAAGCATATTAAAGATGCTGAAAAGATTAATTTTGCATAATAATAATTCCAAAGTATTATTAACAAACTGATGAAAAATAAAATTGTTCAACAAATCTCCTGGAAATCCAACTTTTTTTTAATGGAAATTATTCGCTTTTCTGAATACGTATGGATTTTTTCAGTTTATCAATTCACTTGAATTTTTTTTAATGCTGTAAATATGCAACTCAAAGTAAATTAAAAAATCTTGATTTTTGATTTTTTGCTCGATTTTTTTCAAATTTGTATACCATCCAGAAGCGTTTGCAATTGGCTCTCATTTCTCTGAAACTTATGCGAAGTCAACACTATTCGCAAGGATTACCTTAATCCTCTCTCTACGTTATTTCGCCGTGAGGGGAAAGCTTTCGCCACTGTACGGAGTCGCGCTGCTGGCGAGACACTTCGCGCGGCAATGTGTCTTCCTCGCTTACGTTCGTCTCTGTCTAAAGATCAGACTATTATAATAGAGTGGAGGCATTTAATAATTTTGCACGCCGAGTGCGTGATATTACGGAGAGTCGACTGTAGAACAAATTCTCAGAGATGAGCTTTATGTCACGGAATTGAGAAAAAAAATGGTACCCTATTAGAAGCCATTGCCAGCATGGCTTCCGTGTCGCTCAGCTGTCCCTGAAGATGCTGAATCGCTGCATGCTGCGCCGCGATCTGTGTGTCTCTTGCATTTAGTTTCAAATCTATAGTCGCGCGTTCCTTCTCGAGCAAGAAAACCCGGGCTCTCAGTTCCGCTTTGTCCTCTCGCATTGCCATTAATTCCTGCACATTGAAACAAATGTTTCATTAGTTCATATTGACAAGGTAATATCGACTGTCGAATGAAAAAGAGTTTAAAAAAAGTAAGCATACCTGCATAAGAACTGCCGTTTCGAGATCGAGCTTTCTAGCTTCAGCGAGCGATATCGTGTTCTTTGAGTTTAGAGGTTCAACGTGGACGCTCTCGAGCTCAACCGCGGTAGATCTGACCATAGATCGGTCGCCCTTCAATTTGCTTATGTGGCGCCGCAACCTCTGCTCTTCTTCTACCGACCAAGAGACTTCGGAACTGCGACAACAGTGACTTGTAAATTATTCATGAAGGAATGATAATAGAATATATTAACAATAGAATATATTACGCTACAAGGGAGGGAAATGCGCGATTTTTGCGCGAGAATGAAGTTTCACACGAAATCAAATGAGGTGAAAATCCACCCCCTCTCGTGTAACACATGACCATTTTTTTTCTGACGATAAAATAACCACATTTTACAATCCTCATATACGACAATGAGCCTTACTCCCCCGGGAATAATAGGGCTTCCAGAGGAAGTAATGAGTCCTATTACTGCCTAGGGAGTAATGATACGGTACTGCGCATTCGTACAGATTAATAGCGATCATTGGTCAATAATAAGCGATTTTCCACCCGTGTTGCACGCGAAAAATGTGGTTATTTTAGCGAAGCCGTGAAAAATAATAATACATTATGCTATAAGGGAGGAAAATCCGCCCCTACCGTCTGGCATACGATATTTTTTCCAACT
Organism: Ichneumon xanthorius; assembly: GCA_917499995.1. Classification (NCBI taxonomy): domain Eukaryota; kingdom Metazoa; phylum Arthropoda; class Insecta; order Hymenoptera; family Ichneumonidae; genus Ichneumon; species Ichneumon xanthorius. Next base: position 23,344,466 of record OU824201.1, read on the forward strand.
ATGCTAAAAAGTGGCCATATTTCTATGCCAACAACGGGGATGGAAAGTGGCCGATTCTTGACGAGCGAGACGAATCGGCCACTTTCCACCCAGGTTGCAGGCATAAAATGGGGCCTTTTTAACGTAGTCGGGAAAAATATAATTTTAACGAAGTAAATTTATCACTGCCTACACTCACTCGTCAGACAATATCATACTGTCCTCCCACGGGGCTCCCAAAGCCGTACAATCGTTTTCCAGTCTGTTGAGGACGTGATGCGCAACATTCTCGGCTGTTCGCCGATTATCGATCGTCACGTTGTTTCTATCGGTCGAAAGTGCTATTTCCGTTTCGAGAAGAGCCACGAGAACGTCGTAAGCTTCGATGGCACGGTCGCTGAATGAAAGGGCCATACGAAGGGCCGTAGCGTTGGATTCGTACTTGCCGACTAGTAAGCTCAGTCTGATGAGAAAAGAAAAGTGCATAGAGATATTTCATGTTATTTAAAGTTATTGTTTTCTTTCATAAATAGCCGCGGCAGAACAATCGAGAATTTAGCGACGGTCGCTGAGTCATTGGCGAGACTGCGGTCGATAGATAAATTTATCCGTGGAAATTGCATGCGCGCTGACCTATCGCATTGAGCCTTGCTCTCTTGTAGAGTAAGCGCGAGCACCGCGTTGTTAGCTCGGGCGTGTTCCAATCTGCTGTTGAGTCTCTCCGTCTCAACCTCGAATTGCCTCTCGGAGCCGTTGAGCTCTTGGAGATTCGATTGCTCCAGCAAATCGGAGACTAGATGCTCCGCGACCATCGTTGAACACACCTGAAAATATGTTCCATTGACATGTTTTGACATGTTTTGACATGTTTTGACATGTTTTTACATGTTTTGATATGCTTGGATATGTTTTGATAAAATATTTTTGGACTCCCGATTGTTATAGGACATTGATTATTTTGATTATTTATATTTTTAAAATCTCTGCAACAAAAGTGTCGCCCACGTACTCCAAGATTCGTTATATCCGGCCCGGTGATGTGCCTTTCGTCGGTTCTTCTCAGCTTTACCCTCTCCGCCATCTTCAGAATCGGCGCTTCCTCCCTCGAAATCGTTTTCGCCGGTGGCGTTTGCAGAGGCGGGAGCAGTGGCGAACAGGGCGCCGTCAGCGGTTCCGGTGAACTTATGTTACCTCTCGTCTGTATCGAAAAGGCAAATAACATATTAAATTTGAAAAATTGAATTAAATTCGACTATGTTGCAAGCTTCGCCAATATCCGCGTCTGCAAGTTTTTGCGCACCCTGTGATCACGTCGAGGCGAATCGCTGCTCGTTAGGTGTCCATGATTGCTGTTTTGACCGTGACTGCGGAATTGAGCGAGTTGCGAATGGAGGGTCGCAATTTCCGCCCGAAGAGCGTTCACCTCTTCTTGCAGCGTCGCAACTGCGACACTCTGGCACGACGCGGCTTGCTGCGTTGGCTCGGGAGTCGGAAGAGCCGCGGGACTGTCCAACTGCTCTCGCTCGTTCTGCGGATTCATAATACAATATTTAAGAAATTGCAATGGGTAAATAGTATTCTGGAGGAGAAATTTTATTACCACGGAAAAAAACTATTATAAAAACAACTTTTTTCGCTTCTGGGGTTTGGCAGCGTAGTTCATTAAAATATTCCGTATCGCTCGCGGGGCTTCAAATTGCCTTGAAACGGGGTTAAACAGACTCAGCCGATAACAAATACTGTATTGAACGGCATTCGGAGATGGTACACATTCCGTGAAAAAGCAAAGCATTAGCGAATGTAGAATTCAATCCCGCGTCTGATGATACTTCGCTTTTACCCCAAATGTCGACCATTTTTTTTACATGACATTGATTTTAAAAATGCAACTATCTCTCTTACAGTTACAGATCGCGTTACAGAAAATTGTAACGAGTGTAGAAAACGAATGCCGTTTCAAGGCCGCAGATATTCGAAGATGAAACAAATTGTCGCAGAATTGATAAAGGCGGTAGACGTCATATTTCTGTTTTCTTGGACGTCGGTGGTCTCGAAACGGGCAGGCGTTACAGATTTTGTTACCGACCGAGCGTCGTCCGACTCGACGACTCGGTGAATGTCTCGCATCGCCTTTAGAAACGATTTCCTCTACCTCGTTCGGTCTTGTTTCGATCTCTTCGCAGCAACTCGAGTCGGCATCGCCGAGTGTCCTGTCGCCATCGCCCTGAATGTCTCCTCCGGCTTCGCTCTCCTCGACAGGATTGGTGATGGAACCTTCGGCGTCTCGGCTCGTTTCGACTTCTGCAAAAATCAAGTCAACGTAAAAAAAAAGAGAAAGATAAAAATAAATAATAAAAAAAAACACATCTACCCTAGTCTCGAACGGGAGTCGAAAAGTTTTCCCATAACGATAAAGATTCACGGCCGCTCCAATAAACCGGGGCAAGAACTTAATATTTTATTTACGAAAAAAAGAAACGAAGGGGCTACAAAGGGAGCGGAAGCGGAGAACGGGACGAAGCGGATTGCTCGAGGTCGATGGATCGACGGACTAACCGGACTCATCCTCTTCGGCAATTACGGTCGCTCGATGTCTCTCCAGTTGTCTGCCGAGTTCGGCGATAACCGAGTGAAGCTCGGTGAGCCTCTCCTCGTGTCTCGACGCTTGCTGTTCGGCCCTTTGTTCCGCTCTGGATGCCTGGCTCTCCGCCCTTATTAGAGCTGCGTCGGCGGCTTCCCTGGCTCTCGTCGCTACCAGAAGCCTCGAGTTCAGCTCGGCAACTTCGGACCTCAACGACGACAGGGCTGCGGCGTGTAACTGAAAGAAGAAATAAGATAACAAAAAATTACAATAAAATTCGATGGCTAAAAAAAATCTTTAAGATAAAAATTACGTCGATGAAAAAATCGGTTTCTGAAGGGAAAGTGTTTGGAATTTCTTCTTATTTTTCTCGAACTTATGCGAAATGAGCTCGAAGCGACATAGCAACCTTAAGGTAGTCCCTTCCAATGGTGTTTACTTCGCATAAGTTTCAGAGAAATGAGAGAGAATTCGAAACACTTCTCGAAGGTATTAAAATCTGAAAAAAATTAAGCATATTGAAGATGCCGAAAAGGTTAATTTTGCATAATAATAATTCCAAAATGTTATGAACAAATTGATGAAAAATAGAACTGTTCAACAAACTACCCGAATTCAAAGTGAATTTAAAAATCTGAAAAAATGTAGGGTAGAGCGGGGCAAAATGGGGCAACGGGGCAAAACGGGGTTTTGGGGAAAACGTCATTTTCCAATAATTTTTGGATGCCCGAATTCGCCCTATCGGATACATCAGGCTTTCTGCCCAGTTTTGCCACCTGGTCCGATCCAAAAATGATTGGAAAATTTAGTTTTGCCCAAAAACCCCGTTTTGCCCCGTTGCCCCATTTTGCCCCGCTCTCCCCTATACGTATTCAGAAAAATGAACGAATCATTTTCATTAAACAAAAAAAGTTAGGTCTCCGGGAGATTTGTCGAACAATTTTATTTTTCATCAATTTGTTAATAACATTTTGGAATTATTATTATGTAAAATTAACCTTTTCGGCGCCTTTAATATGCTTGATTTTTTTCAGATTTTTATACCATCCAGAAGTGTTTACAATGCCCTCTCATTTCTCCGAAACTTATGCGAAGTGAACACCATTCGCAAGGATTACCTTAAGGTGAAGTGCAACTCCTTCGGTCGGTAACAAAAGCTGCAATCCAAGATTCTCTAAGACGCTTAATTTTTAGCGAACAATACGAGAACGGTAAACTACGCGCAGTAATTCCGCTGTTCACTATTCTCATCATTTTCCCAAGAAATTTGTTACACTTCACCTTAAAATTCAGAGGAGCAACAGGCGTTCTTCCTGGAAGTCCTCGATTACGATAACTCAAACAATTTGTCGGAATGCGCGTGAGAACAATTTGCGGAAGATATGAGCGATTAATTGCATTTTGTTATGTTTTGTTTCCGTTTTCACCGAATGAAGATGAAAAATGGTGTATTCGAGCGATAGGACAAATCGGCGTACAGAGAGCCTCGTGGGAAAGTTATACTTGCAGTATGGTGTGGGATTAAGGAAATATCTTTCGAGGAAATCTTCGGTGGATTCGATGCGTATGATTCTTCGCTGCGGCGAAGTAACAGGTGGTCATTATAGCATCGGTCTTAACAACTTTGTGTCCTTCGTCGGACGCAACCGGGCATGTCGGTCGATTCTGTATCGCGAATCGCGGTCGCTACGGGGGAAGAATAATTGCTTACGTGGTGGTTCAATAAGTAACCAGGGACAGAACGAGGAAACTTCATTCCCGAAACGTCTTCGAACGAGCACTATATTGCAAAGTGGATGAGTCGCAGACGTGAGACAATATTTTGGAGCAGACTATCCTTCAGGTAAGAAGATGTAGTTTGTACAAATCGAGAAAATCTTTAACACTGTCGTTGCTATTAATTATTGACACACCCAGAAAAAAAATGTATTTGACGGCCACCGTTTATTTTGTTTGAGTGAAATATTTATTTGATTTAAATAAATATTTATTTTAATTAAGTAAGTAACTACTTAAATTAAATAAATATTTATTTAAATCAAATAAATATTTTACTTAAACAAAATAAACAGTAGCCGGCAAATCAGTTTTTTTTCTGGGTGTAAATAGGTCATAAACATCGAGGGAATGCAAAACACTGTAGTTGTGACTGATATTGATAAGTATATGTATTTAAACTTTTTGCGTATGTTCGATCTTTGATGATTCAATTAAGTACTTATATACGTGATTTTTTTTATTAAACCGGTTTAGAGACTGAGTGTCGATAAAAATAGATTAACGTGTCCTTCGTTGGGAGCAACCGGTCATGTCGGTCGGTCGTGTATCGCGAATTGAACATAATACGGGAGAGGAATAGTGAGTCGAATCGCGATTCAATAAATAAGACGAGACAGGACGCGGGAACTTCATTCTCGAAGCGTCTTTCGGTCGAACGAGACACTGCAAATCAGACGAGTTGCGGACGTGAATCGAAAGTTTTCGAGCAGATTATTCTTTGTTCAGGTGAGAAGATGTTGTTTGTACAAATCGAGAAGATAATTAAGGTAGTAGCAGCGGTACAGTCCCGCCAAACGTGAGGTTCAGAGAAAATTTCGAACACTTCTCGATGGGATAAAAATCTGAAAAAAATCAAGTGTACGGGAGGTGCTGCAAAGATTGTTTTTGTGAAATAATAATTCCAATTTGTCATTAACAAATTGAAGATAAAAATTATTATTCAACAAATTACCCGGCAACTTAACTATTTTCCTTCATAAAAATAATTCGTTTATTTTTCTGAATACGTATGAATTTTTTCAGAATTTTTTGTAATCTTTGAACATCGCGTTTTTTCACAGCTTGAACATAGAAAAAACGCAATTTTCAAGGATTATTTGTTGAATAATAATTTTTATCTTCAATTTGTTAATGATACTTGTGTTAATGACACAATTTGAATTATTATTTCACAAAAACAATCTTCGCAGCACCTCCCATACACTTGATTTTTTTCAGATTTTTATGCCATCGAGAAGTGTTCGAAATTTTCTCTGAAACTCACGTTTGGCGGGACTGTACCGCAAGTACCAAATTAAGAGTGTCGTTGGTCAATATTGATAAAGAGATGCATTTTTTTTTACACAATGAAAAAAAAATATCATTGACTCAAGTCAAATTCACTTGCGGGTCGCCAGAGAAAAAAATATTGTTATTTCAACTCTACTTTTAATTCTTGCAATTCCATACGGGATTGAAACGATAACACGATAAACGATAACACCTTCACAGTCTCGCCGTCGTTGTTTCAATATATGAAATCGTAAGAATTGAAAGTAGAATCGAAATAATAACTTTTTTCTTTAGCAGCCCTTTAGCATGCAGCCCTTTAGCATGTTTTCGATATTTTATTTAACTGCTCTGAAATCATATAATTAGGTATTTCTATAAATGATTTTTATTAGACCGGTTTAGATACGTAGTGTCGATAAACAGATTCTGAAAAAACTATTCACGTCACCAGTTGGGGAACGATTAATTCGTTGGAAATAAAACCAGATCGCAGTCAACCAGTTCGATGACCATTAAAAAAAATACACTATATTTGGTCAATTTAATTGTTAATCGTTTCATCAATCCTAATAATTTTTTAAATACTTTCTACAAGCTACGGACATCGACGTTACCGACGATTTTTTGTAAATCATTATTATGTTTTTATTGCAGAAAATAAAAGGAGCAAGATGCGTTCCCTCCTGATCTTCGCTATTTTGTTGGTCGGTTTTTCGATTGTGACGCAAGCCCAGGACGAGTACATCCATCTTCCCGGAAAAAATTGCGAGCAGGCCCCGGCCTGCCCGGACGACAGACCCTGCGTCATGGGAAAGCCTCGCTGCCAGACTGGAACTTGTCCTGATATGGTACCAACTTGTGGACCGAAGTCGTAGAGGATTTGCGATTGCCGCACGTCCCCGATCGATAAACGGTCAATTTATGTCGTCTTTCATTGAACTAAAGGAACGTCTATTAAAATTCTTGGATACGTGACAACTATTGAGAGTACCAATTTTTGTTTTATTACATTCTTGGACTTTATATCCGGCGTAAACAGACTTCAACTGTTGACCCCTGCTACCGAAAAATATATATTTTACTACATATCTCATATGATTTTCTGTAACTCTTGAGCGGTACAGTGAAACTTCATCAAACTCTTACGATATTCTCGGAACGTTGGTACTTGCGATGAAGATTTTAAAAAAATTTAACATTTTGTCGACTGTAAGATTTTATTTTTTACTTCGAAACTATTCCTTTGAAACACTAGCGAGAGATGTTTACTTGAATGAAACGTTACGAAATTTTTGTGCAATCCTCAGAGCGTTTGTACGTTTGTTAGAGAATTTTTTTTAATTCTGCCAACTATCGGTCAATAGTGATATTTTGTTTATTTTATTTGGCTTCCTCATAGAGTAATCTTTGTTTTGGTGAACCATTATTTTCGAAATTTTAATCACAACGTGGGCAGAATGTTCCAAAACATCGAAAAATCATATTTAAAAAAAGTGTTCGGATGTGTTGCATGTGTGTGTGAATCAGACGCAAAAATTCAAACCGCTGTAACTCGAGAATGTCTCGACCGATCAAGCTGAAATTGCACGCAAAGTACGTGTGGTTAATAGTCAATATTTCTTCAAAAATGCATTAAAAAATCAGCAGCTTTTTTTTGTACGCGATTTTTTTTATTTCTTCATATTATGAGGGATATTATGAGGAAGCGATACGAGAATTCCAATGTTTAATTTTTTTTTAATATTTTTTTAATTTCCAAAAAGTGCCTGAAGATTGCGGAGATTTTTTTTTCTTCAAACCGTCTGGGGGATCGTTGAGACAGGTTAAGTAGTTGGGTCGTACAGTGTAAATGATATATTTCGCTTTGACGATTCTCGGCAACGATGTAAAGCAACACCGGAAGTCGCGGGACGTCTATCATCGTGGGACCCTTGAGGACCGAACGACGGTGTCACGTTCCCGGCTCGTGGTTGCGACACGACTTGTATCGCGAAGGTCTCGGGATGCCCTTTGAGTTGGGTGAGCAGTCTCGTGACTCTTGAGGGTCCCCGAAGAAAAGGCAACACATCGCTCCGTCTCGTCTCAACTTGGCTAATCCGTATACTGTACATTAGAGACCGAGTATCATAGCCCGCAGAGAAGTTTGAGAAGGGACGGCTCAGCGCTGTCCCCGAGGCACGTTTTAAGCGTGCAAAAAGCTCACCAGTTACTTATAAATTAATACATTAAATAATTAGAAAGTCATAGATCTTTGGATCATCGCATACAATTATAACTTCGAGTGCAATTATAACATCACATACAATACGAATGAATTTTTGTATAAATTTCGCAACATAGCCGAATCTTTCCTGAATGATTGTTAAGGGATGGCTCAGCATTATCCTCGTGGCGCGATTTACGTATGGAAAAAGTTCACCAGTTACTTACAAATTGATAGATCAATTAGAGAGTCATAGACCTCTGGACCATCGCATGCAATTATAACATCGCATACAATACGAATTAATTTGTTTGTATAAGTTTCGCAAGATAGCCGAATATTTCCGGATTGTTTGGGATTTACGCACATCGCTATGGTCTCCGAAGGAAAGGCGACACGTCACTTCGTCTCGGTTAATCTTGGATAATACTGTACATTAAAGACCGTGTATCATAGCCTACAGAGTTTGATAAGGGACCGCTCAGTGCTGTCCTCGTGACTCGTTTTGCGTATGTAAATAGCTTACGAATTACTTATAAATTAATAGATCAATATCGATTCATAGATATTTAGATCATCGCAAACAATTATAACATGGCCTACAATAAGAATGAATTTATGTATAAGTTTCACAAGATCGCCGAATCTTTTCTGGTGCTTTTGATGCGCGCACATCGTTATTGTTTCGCGCGATCGCGGTTCATACATTATAGCGAGAGCCGTCACTCGGAAACTATGACGACTCTGTTCGGAGCGAGCTAATCCGAATACTGTACGTTAAAGACTGTGTATATATTTGAATAAGGGACGACTCAACCTTGTCCTCGTGGTTCGTTTCACGTGTGCAAAAAGCTCACCGATTTCTTATAAATTTAATGATCAATAATGGATTCATAGATCTTTGGATCATCCCATAAAACTAGCCGAATGAATTTTCGTACAAGTTTCGCAAGGTAGCCGAATCGCCCCAGGTGCTTGTGATGTATGCGCATCGCTATATTCGCGCAATGGTTTCGCGCCATCGGAGCATATATTACAGTATGAGCCGTCACTCGGAAACTATGACGACTCTGTACGGAGCGCGGCGGAGAAGCGAATTATTTATTCATCCGTAGAGAGGCAGACAGTCGCGGCCGTCTCGGCGTTTCGCTTATGCAGTCTGGAACGCAGGAAGAAGTTCCGAGAGCATAAAGCATCGACATTATACATATCGCTATAGCCTCGGACTTCCAACGGAATGTGAGTGCATTTCTTGGACGGCGCGCTTCCGTGCATTCCCCTGGGCGCAGTCTATGGCCAGGGTTACGCGCACACGAAGAAACCGGGGTAGGCATGAAGAGTCGAGCGCAGGCGGTAATCAAAATAGCTGGCGGTCAGTGCCGTTTGCCCCAAGGCGCGTGCTTCCTCTTTTCCGCGCGTTCTTTTTCTTATGCTTTTTTTACTCTCGGTTCGTCGAAATGGCGAAAAGTGCTGATGAACGTTCGTTGAGCAACTCTTTCGCATCTTCTCCGGAAATCGCACATCGCGTTCGGCTTTTATTTGCGACGATAGAGAAAAGTGAGAACTTAATCCCGCTACGGTTCTTTTCTTAGGTTATTCAGAAATCATCTTTTTGTCGCGAAGGAATTTCGTTGTCTTCTTTTTTGGCTGAAACAATTATGTGAATTATTACAATTGTTTTTTTTTAAATTTAATTTCTGTGTCACCGAAGAAGGTAAACATTTTCTTAAGGACATGTGAAACGACTCAGTCGGTAACCAAAATCTGTAAAGAATGCGATTCAGAGACCGCAAAAAGAAGAAAAACATTCGCGAAAACATTCGGAAAAAATAAAAACATTAGCGGATGCACAATTTAATATCGCGTCCGATGATGCTTCCGTTTTATTCGAAACGTCAGCCGGTTTTAAATGGCATTGATTCGAAAAATGCATCTATCTCTCGCACTCATATGTCACGTGGTCTTTCACATGGCCTTAAATTACACTCTGTGGGAGATGATTTTTTTTAGTTTCGCGAGGATGTTGATCACGGTGATCGGGAAACCCGATGGCGATGATAAAAATTGATATGGTCAACAACATTTTCATATATTACTATTTATTTTTCGTTATGTAGGCTCTGTAATTTAACAGAGTTCTTTGTCGATTGTTCGCACACTCATGCAAAAATAAATTACCTTTTAGTGGTACAATTGGGGAAAAAAAATTATAAAAAAGAGCAAACAAAAAATTTGATTTGTCTTCGTTTTTATAAGAAATCATAAATTATAAGTTAATTTTTTTTATCGCTTTCGCACCTTCTTCCACAATTGCACATCGAGTTCGGTTATTATTTGCAACTATAGAGGACAGTGAGAACCAAATTTCGGTACAGTTCCCCTCGCGACCAGGGATCTTTTTGCCGGGAAGAAAATTCTTTGTCTTCTTAGCTGAAACAACAGTGTGAATTATTATAATCGATTTTTTTATTTAATTTCCGTATCACCGAAGAAGTTACACTCTGTGGAAAATGAATTTGTTTGTTTCGCGAAGATGTTGATCACGATGATCAGGAAACCCGATGGCGATGATAAAAATAACAAATTCACAAGTTCAACAATATTTTTATATTATAATATATATTTTTGTATTGTAGAGCTCTGTAATTTACTGGAGATTTTTAACGATCGTTCGCATACATTTGGCAAAAAATTAACTGAAAATATCAATCAAATAGTTGTATTCGATTCTGTCTAAAATTTAAATCTTTTTTTAGACATACATTAAAAGGTAATTTTAAAAATTGTCATCACCTGAAGGAAGCTGATTACCGCAATGAAGATATACGCGCAGGTCACTGCAACTTGCCTGGTAGTTTACAAATTCAATCAACAATCCAGAACAAAAAAAATTAATTCGATATCCATTTTTTAAACATTTTTTACGCTTCGAAAATTGATTATTTTATTTTTTTCTCCATAGAATAGAGGAAGGGCAGCTTTCACGTGCTGCACTCGATTGAAAAGATCGGCAAACTGCGGTAGAAGGAACGGCAGAGATAAGACGTGAAACCCTCTCGCTCGTTACATCCTTTCTCGCATTTACGAGCCACGAGCTGGAACGGCAGAGACGGCGAGAATGGAAACCGAGCGCTGCGCCGACGAAGCTTTGAGCCCGGACTTAAGGGCGAGCGATTCGCCGGAAGCGTGGAGAAAGACAAGACAAGAGCCGGTGGAGGAGGAAGCGAAGGAAAAGAAGAAGAAAAAAACAAGAGGTGCTCGGAAAGCGTAAGCCATTAACCCAGATCGAGTTTAACGGCATGGTTCTATCTGCCGTACGGGAGCTAAGTGGAACGTGATATGCGAAGCGAAAGAGCTTAATACTCGCGTTCTCGGGCTCAATTTTCTTCAACCTTACATCGGGAACGACTTGTATTCGGTTACCCGTGCGAATGTAGACCGAGTCGGAATATCGAATAATGATGTGATAAATCTCGATAAAAAAAAACTAAAATCTCGATTAAAAAAAAAAATAAAAACATAGCTTCCTCCAAGAGGAAGCAAAAATCCTTATAGATACGAAGCTTCCACAATGAAGCGAAAGATACATTAATAATTAAATGACAAGTCGCCTCAATACATATTTTATGATTATAGAGATAAATTTACCCATAACAGCTTGGAGCAGGACTCAGAAAAAAAAGAATATCCATAATTAATATCATCGAGGAGGACTCACGTTTTGCCGTGAGGCCGAGTCAGCCTCGACCTGAATGGGAACCGCTTGATCGGCGCTGTTTTGATCTCCGGGGCAGCACAGCCAAGATCTGGACCTCATTATCCCTTCGCCATTGGTTTCTGGGTCTTCGTCCTCGTCCAGTTCGTCCTCGGTGGTGGCGCAGTGTACGTAAACCAGATCGTTTCGTATAGTCGCTGGTTCCAGGACCTCCTTCGTGACGACATCCCGCGAATGGCTCGACAGAACGGCATGAAGTCGCGGCAACTGAGGCTGCTGATTGTAGTTACGTCTCTGTTGATGCTGCGACTGTTGCTGCTGCTGCTGGAGATGCTGGCGATGTTGGCGCTGCAGGCGCTCCACGTAATAATCGGCGGTATCGGCGGTGCCATTGTTCACCGCCACCGTGAAACCCGCCACTTTGATGGAATATATTTCGTACGCACCAACGGGTGCGAGATCAACTCATATCCGCGATCGACACCGGACCACTTGTCTTCGGCTACTCGCGCTTCGATGAACCACTTGCTCGTTTCTTCTATTTAATGTTCACGTATTTACGTTTATTCAAAAGTTACTGTCGTCGATTATGCTCGACGTTGAGAGAACTGAATAAAATAAAAATTACGCAATATTAATGAGATCACGCAAAATTTAATAATAGTTCGCAAATTTAATAAAGTTACGGAATTTAATAAGCTTTTGCGAAATTTCATTCAATTTTAGTAATTTGATAAAATTACGCGAAATATGTGCTTTAATTGGTTGTGTTTTCAACTTTCTTATATAAAGTAAGTAATCGATAATGTCTTTCAAAGAGAAGAAAGTTTTTTTTGAGTACTTGTTGCCGAAACGTTAACGCGTCTCTTGATTTCTTAAAAATAAAATAGTATGTGCTGATATTGTATTTGATGAAGCGTATTGGTCGTAGCAATTATAGGTGGGGTTAAATAACAAGGAAAAAGATCTGTGTGACTGCTCGACCCACATCGAGGGCCCGTGCTGCACGACACGGAAAGCACTGGTTTTCCCCCTTAGGCTAGCAATAATGCACGTTTTTGCCTCCGGGTATTCGAGGAACGACCCACACACTCTGAGCGAAGAGCAGCAGCGGCAGCAATTTGATATTAAATTCAGAGGCTCGTTAGTATCGGGGACAGCGGAAAATGGCAGCAAGGGAAGATTGCTGTTTCAAGTGGAAGCTGATATTATGCATGCAAGACGCTATAAACGGAGCTCGACGGATAAGAGGCCGCTCGAACACTCGAGAATGAATTATTGCAACCATCTGGAAAAACGTGCCAAGAAACTTTACCGATAGATTTTTAATTATCGGTCAATGTTTTTTTTATACAACGAAAGACCTTCAAGTATCTCCTAGCAGATATTTCAACGTTCCTGGCGGTGTTAGACTTATCGAGGAAAGTTCATTTTTCACTCAAACATTAAAATTCTCCTCTATGTCAGCCCCATTACCCGGTCATTTATTATAGTTAGTTGTGTCACGAAAAAAATAGGATTACGAAGTTGCTATTGGATGGTTGTATCGAGTCCAGTAGAAATTTTAGAACTCTCCATTAGTCCCTGACAAGGCGTAGTGAACAAAATTCAAACATTTCTAGTAGAGGTATTATCATTTATTTCCTTCTACTATGGGCGTTACAATTTTTATTACACTCAGTGCGAAAATGGCATTTTTACGCACGCCTCGCGTGCACAAAACGACAATTTTCACATCTTGTGAAGTAATAGTACTCTGCGATACTAGTGCGTAAAAGCGGACTTTCAGCGAAGGTTGGGAAGAGGCTGCGCGAGAGAAGACGAGTGCGGTCACTTCACAACCGTCGTCGGGAGTCCGCTTTTACGTACAAGTATTATTGCATACTACTTTTTGTGACGAATGCATGAAACGTCCGAGGCTGTTTTGCTGGCCGGGCACGACAATAAAGGAAAAACAGACAGATGTGCGCATGCGCACAGTATTTACGATACGCTTTCGAGTATTTATGCAACCCTTCGAGTATTTACGATACGGTTTTGAGTATTTATGCAACACTTCGAGTATTTACGATACGGTTTTGAGTATTTATGCAACACTTCGAGTATTTACGATACGGTTTTGAGTATTTGTGCAACACTTCGAGTATTTATGCAACGCTTCGAGTATTTATGCAATGCTTCGAGTATTTATACAATGCTTCGAGTATTTATACAACGCTAAGAGTATTTATACAACGCTAAGAGTATTTATACAACGCTAAGAGTATTTATACAACGCTAAGAGTATTTATACAACGCTAAGAGTATTTATACAACGCTAAGAGTATTTATACAACGCTAAGAGTATTTATACAACGCTAAGAGTATTTATACAACGCTAAGAGTATTTATGCAATACTTCGACTATTTTTGCAATACTTCGCGTATTTATGCAACACTTCGAGTATTTATGCAACGCTTCGACTATTTTTGCAATAGTTCGAGTATTTATGCAACGCCTTCCCGAAAAGCGCCACTTTATGTCGCGGCCGTCCCGCACATAAACTGGCACTGTTCATGGATGAGTTACAAAAAGCTTGGTACGATACTCGTGCGATAAAACTTTTTCTGAACTCGTGTGATCGCAGCACTTCGTCGTCAGGAAAAGTTTTATCGCACTAATATCGTAAATTACTATTAATAGCCGTGTGTACTTAAACATACTTTTTTTCGACCGAAAACAAAGTCTTTCACTACACCGAAGTACCTCAATAACTTTCTTGTTAATGAAGCACCCGCAAACTTGACTCGCGCAAGTGTTTCCTATCTCGGAAGATAGCCCGGTCTGCCCTGGTAACAACGATTATACATGTGTAAACGAAGTTTAAGAGACACACGAATAGAAAACACACCGAGTGCGATTGGGGGTGTAAATGCTTTCGAACGGGTGTGTTTAACGAGCTCGCCGCTGCGTTCGCTCGTTAATCCTTCGTTAGCGATGCGAGCTACTAGTTTGCGAGCACCCCCCTCCTCCCACCGACGAGTTGCATGGTGTGTGATGGTTGTGGCGTACGTGCACACGTCTCACCCTCAGGGGGACGCGAGCCCAACGGCATATCGAGCGCGTTGGAAGGTCAGTCTGCAGATCTACAGAACCGGTGAGAATCGCGAGCCAGGTGCCAGTCGGGCGACACGGGAGGCGTTCGTTAGCGATTTAGGGCGATACGATCTAACGCGAGCATGACGTCGTTCTAGCTGATAATTGATAATATAAGTAATAGAGTTGAACCATTCTTTTTTTTTTTTTGTATTTTTTTTTGTATTTGTTTTGAAGCGAGAAGAGAAAACATGTGATAACAACCTAAGTCATATATTTATTGAACTGTTTTATTTTGGTAAAGCTGTAAAAGGAGGAATTAGTCAATAAAATATCAATATCAATTTCCGGTTAAAAGCAAATTCTCGAGTGAAACCGATGTCAACGTCACTTCCGGTCGAAATATGAGATTTTCAAACCGGAAGTGACGTATTTTCGGTATTATGTCACTTCCGGTAGAAAAAAGTGATTGTTTTTAACACGACGATATTCCCCAGTGCTGTTGCGCATCCCATTATTTCATATAACTCACCGAGACGCAACGAATAGTACCACAATAGTATAACAGCTATCTGGGCCTGGCAGGGAAGTCCCTATAGGGGGACTTAAGAATAATCAGGCCCTGGGGGCTTTTACTGGGATCCCCTTGGATTCTTGTAAATTGCGATAAAAAATTACCTTGAAGCTATCTTGACATCAAAGCATGACATCAAATTTCAACTTTGCCACCTTCACCAATGCCAGTCTTTATCAATGCACTGCTTTGGGAAGAAAAACAAATGCTATTGTAGAATCTTATTCTCTAAGTGAACTTCCCCGACCGAAGTTTGTGCGATGCAAAACACAGCCATTATTACTCAAGTAAATTTGGTTTCGTGCAGATATCCTCAGAGTCATGACAAACAAACAGACAAATTTCCAAAATATAACTACTATAATTAATATAGTAAGATAAGTGGTTGGTAAGGTATGGAAGAGTAAGTTAACAGAGGTTCCACTGTACTGCGTAATGTCCAGTAAGAGTATAATAATACAAGTACATATAGGCATTCCAATGTAGAGGCGAGAGCACGACAGATATATGTGTGCGGCTTATGACGTAATTATAAACTCATGAGAGGAGGAGTCGGTCACTTGAGGGATGAACATGCCGCGGGAAACCTTATCCTCGATAACCGGGGTGCAATATTGTGCGATATACTCTCCACTTTGTCGGTGTAAAAATAATTAAAAAATTATACACCGCGTTACAGCTCACGCGACATCGGATAGTGACTAATCGTCTGGCTCGGTCGTTTTATCAATCCTCCACTACCTCATCGCGGTAGGATACCATTGCACTGCGCGTGAGGAACTTGTAACTCACAAGACTGAATGCCTCTCAATTATGGCCGCGGGGAAAAGTTGGCTATTGCAAAAATATGTCTATGATTTATAAAAGTCTCGCCGCTGCCGTTCCGGTGTCAAAAATCGGGGTGGGGTTAAATTCTCCATAAGAAGTGGGAATTCCCTTTCTATGAAGGTGGCCCTTTTCCCCTTGTCGTAAGGGAAAAAAGTCACCTTCATGGTACACGGAGCCTCTCCCCATACGGTGAAGCTGACGTTGCCCCCCCCCCCCTCTCGAGATTAAAATATTCTAAGTCCCCCCTTGGATGGTTTCTCAACCTGAAATATTCTTAGTTCTCTTAGAGAGAGGGGGTGGGGTGATATCGTGGAGGGACGTGGCGGATCGGGGTGGGGGGAATTATTGCAAGACCCATTAGGATCCCTGACCAGGCCCTGATTATATTCTAGGTCCCCTTAAAATAAAGTTAAATAAACTTAAAGTAATCAAAATTGGGCAGGAGCCCAACATACCCAGGTTTTTGTTATTTTAAGTCCTATGGACACTCTTCATCAGAGCGCGCGAGCCACCAGAACTGCCAGTAAATGTTTATTGTATACATATGTATATTGTATATAGGGTAAAAGTGGTGAATATGGCCCACCTCGATTAACACGTAAATCAATGATATATGGACCGGTCCATATTCCCCACTTTTACCCTATATATATATATATATATATATATATATATATATTTTATATCAAATAAATCATATTTAATTAATTATATATTTCAAAAAATATAGATGTATATTTCTCGGCGCGACTGACGTTCCTCACGAAGAGCATATTCACGGAAGACAATTATTACTGGATCACGTTTTATTTTCACGGAAAATGTGAATACTTTATACGCTTCAACAGTTCCAATTACGAACACGAGGACTGCAGAGAAGATTACATTTATTAACGAGAAAACCATTTCGCATTTTTCTCGTACTTTTTACTTTGTATAGAAACGTTTCCTTATGTTCCGTAGTTTTCCTCGCGGTAAAAAGTGGCTTCGTAGAAAAGTTACAGCGAGAAAGAAAAAAAGGGTTGAGAGAGATAGATCCGTTGAGGTTTGCTGGAACCCGAGCATAAATCATGCCGGGCATAAACACGAGCTCCTATCTCGCGAATATATACATACGAAATGCGAAACTGCATAAGAAGCGACCGTAGTAGAGCAGCAGGGAGCGGCACTTGGCACGAGAGGAAGGACTTGAAACGTACCACTACGATGCTACTGTATACGCGAAATACACACTGCTCTGATAACATTGCATTATACCCATTTTAGCAGCGTGCGTTCTGTCCAGATTTTGCGGTTGCTCGTTGCAGTACCGAGAACTTTTTTATTTTTCGTATTTGTGTTGATGTCAAGAGAAAAACTGAATTAATCATGAATATGCTGGATCTTTAAAAATCGCACTTGGAGGTGATAAAACTTACAGGAATTGAATATGTCAAACAATAGCAACTACATTGTTGAAAAATATATGTAAAACTGTAAAATGTAAAAATGTAAAAATGTAAAAATGTAAAAATGTAAAAATGTAAAAATGTAAAAATGTAAAAATGTAAAAATGTAAAAATGTAAAAATGTAAAAATGTAAAAATGTAAAAATGTAAAAATGTAAATGTTTCTTGGTCCACAGCCGGTCTTGGCCAAGTAACTATATGTATGTTTTATTTACTATTCCTTAATATAATAAAGGGTTTAAAGTAATTATCGGATGGATGTGGGGTCAAGCACCGAAGCCCCATACACGTAAACACAGCGAAGTCGCTTGGTCCGAGCTTCACCAGTGACTCATACAAGATCGCATGCTCGTGTGTACAAAACCCGATGACGTGTACCCTTCGCGTTATAATTTTGCACGGGGAATATTGTGTGTGCAGCTCACAGTATAAAACATGCATACATACACCATGACTGTACACAATATAAACACACGTGTGATGGATTGGTAGCACGTGCGGCCTTTCGCGATGTTGAGATAAGAACGGAAAATAAAAGAAACCCGCATCGCCGCGATGAATTATCAACTAGGCTGGCTCACGTGTGCTCGATCGTAAAGCAGTTATACGCGAATAAAAATTGCTTTATCGATCGAATAACTCTTCAGTTCTGATTCACCGCATGCTACTTTTTTTTTTTACGATTTATTTATTCATTTTCATCGATTAATCGTTAAAAATTCATCAGCGCATGAAACCAGACGTACCGCTATTAATTAGTTGTGTGATATAATCTACGTTTTCTGAGATATAAATATGTCACGGATGTATCCGGGCAAATATTTAAAAATTTATATTTTCGCGCATATGAAAAATGTATTACTTCTATAAAAATATATTTTCTCGATAAAAAAATGTATATTTTAAATATATTTTATATTTCTGTTATCTATTTTTGTGTTAGTTATTCTCATTTTTATTTAATATTCTTTTATCTACAGTAGTTTGATTTTTGTGGTTGAAATATAGTTAAATTTTTTCAAGTTTACCATTTGTTATTTCCTTTGTTGTCGGTTTTTTTGGGCACGGTGCTTGGGGGGTTTGCCTCAGGACACGAATAAAACAAAACTATTCTATTCTATTCTGTGTTCCATATATTGAAAAAATATATATTTTATACTTTATCGACGGATAGAGATAATTGCATCTTTCCCATCCAGTTGAATAACAAGAGCTCGCCTACACAGTAAAAAATATTTGTACATTTAACAAACCTTTTTTGTCCACAAACGTCCACAATTATTTTGCTGTTAATTTCAGCGGACATATTTGTAAAACATAGCTTCCTCTATGAGGAAGCAAAATTTACAGACATTTTTGTAAAATGGACAAGATTTTTTTTTGCAAAATTAACATGAAAAGAATTGTGGACGTTTGTGGACAAGAAACTTTGGTAGTTATTTTACGGTGTAGGGACTTCGAGAGATGCATTCAATCTCTGTAATTATCGTTTCCGTCCGAGCAACAGGCACTATAAATACAGCATTGGCAATTTCCATTGTTAAAACTGGTGCAGGTAATGTGAGTATAGATCCATCGACGAGTTCGTTAAGTCTCGTTACGCGCTTGACGAATTCTCCGGACCACCGGCGGACGTTTTAATTGAGTTATCGCGTCGGACCCTTCAATTTCAGTGTTCCTCTCCTCTGGATTCCGAATGGACGTGTATGGATCTCGGCACACGTACGTCCCATCTACGCGCACAAAAGGCCCACGGGGGTGTAACGAGTGCGCATGCGCCCTTCGTGACGCGAAGAGTACATTGAGAGTTCGCAAAAAAGCTATTTGCGTTGGTGATTAACGCCTCTTCTCCCTGCATTCTGACCGTTCTGTACGCTCCGTTACCGCGGCCGTAAGGGCTTTGATAAAAAATGCCTTTGATCGTGTTCTCCGTACAAATTTCGAAGTTATCGATTGGTCCGAGCTCGCGAAGCGATAAAAACGAATTCCGCGGTCTTTGGAACGCCGCAATGGAGTAAAAGAATGGGTTGATTGCTTTGTGACTTATAAAGAGTTAAAGAAAGGTAACAAAAAACGGACCTGCAGATACGCGATGAAAAAGTGAAATTACAGTAGAACCCCGATTAAGGGGATGCTGGAGCTGGTTTTTTTTCTTCTTTAACCTGTTTTACTGACGGACCTAGACAATTTTTCAGTTTCGACTTAGCATTGTTAATATGCTACACATATGCGTCAAATCATGCAGGATTATGATTTTGGCATCAACGTTTCGGTGTGCAGTCGAATTTTTATTGAAAACTTACCAGGAATTAAGATAACCGAATATTATAGTTTGCGAAAGTGCGTGAATGTAGTGTCACGATTGATGCACAGGTGCAAAGTCGATGAATTAATTTGAAAAGAGAAAAGAAAAGGTTTACTGATTATTTTTTGAACCATTTTTTTTTAGCAATTTGTTAATAACTTTTTAACATTGATATTATGTCAAGTGAATGTTGTCGGCACCTTTAATGTAGTTAATTTTTTTCAAATTTTTATACCATTACGAAGTGTTCGTATTTTCACTGAATCTCATTTTTGACTGGGAATGTACATGCGAAGCATCCTTAATCCGAACTAGACAGCGAAAGTATATAAGTGAATAATGGCTATTGATACAACTTTATTTTGATGAGATACAAAACTAGACTAGACTAGACTTTGACTAGATTTGGTACAGCTTGCACTTAATTATTAAATAGTGTGAACTAGAGTGTAAAGCTTCGGATTTATTTTCTTTAATAGTACGTAAGCTAGTCTTTTTTTAAGTATCCAGTGACGTTGGTTTGCTCCGCGCATAAAAAAAAACCTCGCAAGACGCACAATTAATCCAAACCCGGTTAATCGGGTATCTACTGTACATCAAAAGAAATATCTAAAAGAATAAATAAAAAAAACCGGTGCGGAACGAACCCAACATTGATGGTTCATTATGATGTTGTGTATGCGAAATCTAACATTCATGCGTATACACGAGCTTCGACGGGTTGCATGCGAGAATGCGTACGTACCGCAAGTAATTACGTCGGTACGCTCTTGGGCGCGAGTAAATTGCACGCGCAAACGTAACCCTAACCCCGGGCGTACAGGGCAAAGTCGTGCGGAGGTTTTAATTCATAGCGCCGGCTGCGTCACACCAGCGACGTTAGCCCTTGCCGTGTGTGTGCGTGTGTGTGCGTGTGTGTGTGGCGAGAACGTTCGTGCGAGCAATTGAATACCTGCCGCGAACCGCACGAGCTCGCTCTTACTCTGTGCGTGTAGCAACTATGTATTTATCATTGAGGCTCGACACGAGCGGCTAGCATGCGCGCGCTAGTGGCATAAATAAAGCTCCCGTAATGCCCTAATCGAGAACGATTACGGTGGATAGACAAGTGGGAGCTCCGGCCCGATGACACATCCTCCGGGTATTCAATTTTGTTACACCGATTTTACAATTATTTTCGCTTGTGTCGATGCTGAATAAACCACGGATAAATGGCACCTAATCGCTACTTCAATTAGCCGAGCGATAGACGAGGTGGACGGTAGAGTTACGTTAAGTTCTTATCTTTCGGCACTCAAAGGGGTCGTTTCTGTACCATAAATTCGAATGCTCTTTCCACTAATGGAATAATCAAGGATTTTCGACTGGAGAAGGAAGTTCTGTGTTTCGTACGTCGAGGGACGGCGAAGAATCCGGTAAACAATATCGTTACTTCACGCGGTGTACATGTTTTTTTTTCTTTTTTTTTTTTTTTACAACCTATGGTTTCTTTTTTCTGACACGTGTGACTTTGTAAGATAATGAAGGCACCGTTGTACTGTAACACTTATGTAGTGTTGTCGTTTGTGTTATCGCTGGAAGCTTTACCAACTCTATTTTGCCTCTTTCGCTCTTCAGGGTCTAAGGCTAGAGTTAACGCGAAGGCGTTTCGAAATGAACCCGAGCAGCGTCGCTTATACGAATAGTAAATAAATATGTGTGAATTATAGAGGTTATGCCATTGTCAGCCTTAAGAGCCACAGTAAAATTTATTTTGCCGTGCCGTAAATTAATTTATTTAAATTATCACAGATCGTTTTTTTATTTTCTTTATTATTTCTTTAAAAATAGTTTATAGTGTTACAAATATTCAGATAAATTATTATGTCGAAAGTCATCGAATTACGAAAAGTAGAGATCGTTTTATGTGTAAAGTGGCGGAGCGATCGAGCAGATGCGCGGAGTGCTCGAGCAGCGGCACGGCACAGATTTGAAGACGTTTTTTTTGAACCGTGATTTTCAAAATCAGTGAACCTGATATCTCAAAAATGGTTTGATGGATTTTTATGAAAACTTTTACCGATTTACTTCCACAGATTCTTTACTCCTTGACGTTTTCATATATAAAAAAAGGATTTTTAAAAATGATTCAATGTGTAAAAGAATGGTTAAAGATCTTTTTTTTTTAAATGTTCGCCATTTTGCAATTTTTTCTCCTCGTCAAGGACAGCGTTATAACGTGGTCCTTGCAAATGATATATATATCATTTGTTAAGAAACAATTTAAAAAATTTTCTTTCAGATAATATGTCAAGTCGAAATCAGGGTCACCGCAATTGAACTTCCGAAAAAACAAAGTTTACGCTAAGCGATAAAAAACATAAATAATAACAATAAAATTGTATGAAAAAAATTCTGAAATGTTCTTTAATATATTCTCCTTCCACCCTAAAAAAATCAAATCGATAAAGCGTATATTGACCGAAAAAAAAAAATCGCGAAATATGTGTGCGTTTTTACCCATTTACTGTGGCGTAAATGTCATCGATAACTTTTCCCTGACACTGTAACACTTATGTACTATTGTCGTTTCCGGCACAGCTGGAAGCATTATCGCCTATTTTTGCCTCTTTCGCTTTTCAAGGTCTAAAGCTAGAGGCAAAACGATGGCATTTCGAAATGGACCGGAGCAGCGCCAGTTATACGACTAGTAAATAAATAAGCGTGCATTATAGCCGCAGTAAATAATAAGTTAATAGTCACGCCATTCTCAGCCTTAAATCATTGATATTTTCTCCATGGCACTGTACCACTTATGTCCTATTGTCGTTCATGGCATAGCTGCACTAAGAGAAGGATGTGATAGAAATTATTATAAACGTGGGAAAAACCGACAGAACTTTCTGATATATGGAAACTACAGCGGCTTCCTGGAAAACATTCACATTAAACTTAACACATTCTGCTAGAGAATGTGGTAATTTTCGCTATCGCAGATATTACCCGAATATCCCGTAATTTTTGCTAAAATATAAGTTCTTCTTAGTAGAAAATATAGGTTTTAGGTTTGTAGATTATACCGGCATATTAACCGAGAAAGATACCTAATTTAAATCAAATAAATATTTTACTTAAACCAAATAAACGGTGGCCGTCAATTAATTTGTTTTCTGGGTTTTCTCTCGGTGTGGAAGTTTGACCGCCTACTTAGTCTCTTTCGCTTTTCAGAACCCGAGCAGACCGCTTATACGGCTAGTAAATAAATAAGCGAACATCATAGTGGTTACGCCATTGTCAGCCTTAAGTCATCGATATCTTTTCCATGACACTGTAACATCATATGCGTATCATAATCGTGACCTTATGAGTCGAACGAGTCTACGCCTCCGCTTAAACGAACCGGTCCGGTTTACAAAAAAAAAAAAAAAAAAAAAAATGTAATAAAACAAAACAAGGCTCTTGATGCAGTCAAAGAGGAAAGGGGAAAAAACATCATAATCGATTCCGCGGAGAAGCATCCGGAGAAGAAGCTCGAGTGAGAAGCTAAGAACGAAATAAACGAACGATAGGAATAAAGTGCAGGACGAAAATATCCGCGGAGGCGCAGAGGCTATTCGTTGTCAAACACGAATTTTTTTTTCGTGTACTACGGCGTGCCTCCAGATCGTGGGTTCGCGTGTCGTTCGACGATTTTGGCCTCTCTACCTCGCATTAAACTGCGACTCCGCGGTTTTGTCTTTTTGCATTTTTTTTTTCGCGTAACGCTGCTCGATCAACCGTCTTAACGGGTTGGCCCTACCGCGGCTTTGTCTTTACATTCGTACATTAAAATAAGAAAAGAGAGCTAAGATTATTGGTGACATAAAAAAAAGAAATTGAAAAAAAAATTACATCGCAGCGACGTATCGTTTATTATGCACATTTCACGATGGCTGGAGCGTGGTATTCGTCGCTTAACGAGACCGTCTTTCAAGACGCGAGGTATAAATACTTTTTTATATTTCACCGGATTTACGGTTACGGGCGAGAATTAATTTTTAGCCACGGTGAAACATCAATTTTTTTTTAATTATCAATAAAAAAATGTAAATAACACGGGCAGAGATTTCTCATAAATTTTAACGTTGCTCGATCAATCGTCGGACGGACTTTTATAGAATAGGAGGACCTTTTTATTGCGATTGTTTTTGCTGGTTTAAAAAAAATATGCATGCACAACGAAACCTCTTCCTATTTTAAATCCAAACGGTTGTCGTATTCGTGACCGCACCAGAAATTCTCCTGTCTCGGTACTCATTGCGAGAACGCACGCATGTTTTTCTTCGCTTAATATAGTGTAACGACTTCTAAGTTAGGGTACACGCATTTCTTGAAAAAATGAAGAAAAAAATTGTCGTTTTATAAATTATTTTTAGTATTTTGTCGGAAACAAAAAGGACAATCAATCCGTGTTTTTTTTTAAATGCCGTTGGCTGTGACGTACAGTATTGTACAGCCTTCGGCAGGGCGTTCAATAGAAACGTCGCGTGACCTACACGTTGATATAGGCGACAGGTAATATCGTTGAACAGTATACCATCACCCAGTTCAATAATAGCCGCAGTATAGCGATATACCTTGTCTGCAAGTACGTGGCGTGTTACTGGGTTAACACCGTCTCCGGGAAGGTAGGTCGAACGATACTGTGGAACGAACAGTGGGCTTTGCCAGTTACATTGTAAAACTAAGGTAAATGTTCCAGTTTCAGCCTATTTTCGACTGTATTCATGAGCCGTGTTGTGACTTCGATTATAATTCGATGATGATTTGTTTTCACTTTGCTTCCGCTTAGAGGAAATTGTTGTTATGAAAATTTAATTGATTTTTAAAAAAGGGGCAAAGTAAATTGCGGTCGGCTTCCTCGTTTATTAAAATTTTACGCATAGCTTTCACTATGAGGAATTCGTTGATCTTTTTGACGGCCTGATAGACGAAACTGTCCGCAAAATTGTAATAAATTAGGAAGCTATGTGTAAAGTAAAAGCCTCAAAGGCTTTTTCGTAATATAAAGAAATAACTACATCGTGAAAATTTGAACATTTGTTGTAGAAAACCGCTAATTGAAATTTACGGATTTCGTCGTTTTGGGACAATTTTTTTTATGTATTCTTCACTGCTGATTACAAAACTGTAACACTTTTTACTCTTAGCGTGATATTTGATTCGGAAACTTGTGTCAAACGTAAAAAACAAACTTTTCGAAAAATTAATAAATTTCAAATTGTTATAAAATTTAAACGATCAATCAATTTTTTATAAATTTAATACTAAATATTGTGCAGTGTTAATTAATCCATTTATCTTCCAAATTTGAGCCAAATACCTTCATGATATCCAAATTATACAGTTTTTAGTAATTTTTCATGAAAATTAGAATCCCATGAAATCTAATCGGTTGGATAAATTTTGACCAAATTCAATACCAAAATTCATTGATCAAAATATTACATTTGTGTGCCGTTTTGGGACGAAAGCTCAACGTTTACGGAAATTAGAGATACCGCAGACATTTTTCAAAAAATTCACAATCCCGTAAAATCTTCACCTGGGCCGCAATCTTCTACTCTACTCTATCACTGTACCAAATTTCAACTCGCTATCTCAAACCGTTTCCGAATAACAGTCGTTTTAAACTATGCAAATCCGTTACACGCACACATACATACACATACACGCATCCGGACGCCAGCTAAAAATCGCGTTTCTCGACGTTTTGGACGATTTCCAGTACGCTGACACTAAAATCTCGATTTTTTTTTGCGAAGACATCTTCGCATAGCTTCTTTTGTGAGTAAGCAAAATTTCATCGATTTTTTTTGTCTGAGTACTTGAAATGGTGCAAAACGTGAAGAAACGCGGTTTCGAGCAGGTGCCCGCATGCGGGTGCACGTATGTACCGATATGCTAATGTAAAATCTCTATAATTCGCTAACGACTTGAGCCAGGCAGCTGAGTTTCCAGTCGTTACGATTCCGTTGACAATTAATGCCCGATTAAAGATTTCAATTACCCGCTTATTACCCAACTGCAGATAAAACCACGATTCGCAAATTGTTTTCTCATATTTCATAGACCTCCGCAAAGTTTTCTCCGCGAGGAAGTCAAAATTGGGCGACGCATTTTTTTCGCACAAACAGTTTTGTCACAGTCTGAAAAAATAAGGGAGCAATGTGCATAATTTAAAAATGCAATTTTTACAACAAAAAAAAAATAAAAAAATAAAAAATACAAATTTACAAAAATTCCCAAAGAAATTCGCGAAATCAGTAGCAGTGGTTATTGAGCTTGAGGTAACGCTTCCGAAATAATGAATCGGATAATTGGCGAAAATTGAAGCGAAGAGTAAACAGCGAAAAGAGCAAAAAAAAACAAAAAAGGGTTTAAAAAAGGAGTTTGCAAGGGTACCCAACTAACCCAAAGGTGGCAAAGGACATTGCCCGCAATAATGTGGTGAGTGATCGAGGTCGACCGAGCGGTGAAGTTTTAGTGGCGAGACTACTGGGAAGCGCCACAGTCTAGTGGTAAAGCTCCGAGTCTAGCCAGACAGCCACGAGGGACGGACGGACGGACCGACCGACCGACTGGCGGACAGACGTACAGGCGCCAGGATAACCGGTCGCCTATATACGGCGTAATGGAAATTAAATGAATCGCATTGTTTTCCGCCGAGGGAAGGCGAGAGCGACAGAGAGAGAAATACCTGGGCCAAACTGCCACGACCGGATCTTGGCAGGTGGCCAACGGTACCGAGCTCGTTTATAACATTTTCGTTTGCCTCATCCGTTACGGAAAAGATTCGAGCACAGAAATCTCGACGCGCTATAATGCGCATTCTCTCGCAACTGTGCCGTTTCGTCGATTGCTGCATTCCGAGAAACACAGAACCGAAAAATGTGTCATTCGTCATGGGAGGTCATTAAAAAAATTGGAGATAAAAATGTATTATCAGAATTTTTGAATTTTTTAAAACTCTCGTTGCAAATGAAAAAAGTGTACGAATAAAAAAATAACCATTCGGCAAAAAAAAATTAACCGCGGTGCATAACAAATATTTCGGAGAGCAAAGAAAAAAAATTCGTGACTTTTATCCATTTACTGTGGATCTGCTATGAATCGAAGCAATAGGATGACAGTTGTGACATCCCGCGATAGATTCCAGTATTATAAATTATCTCCTTACGTATAACGTTCGGGCAGAAGATTTTTTAGTATCCACTTTACGTTTTATACTTTAATCTATTTTACATAGCACTTTTGTTGGTTTTGCGGTGAAACAAATTTTATTAGATTTTTGAGAGAATTTTATTGTCTTCTTTTTTTTTTTCTTTAAGGTAACACGTGACACAATCAGGTAACAACTCGGCAACTCGAGATTTTCGTATCGGATCGAAAGGGCGCGGGCGCGCGCGCACACACACCGTACAGCGGTCGGTCACAGACTGAGTCTGAACACTCCGTGTGGTAACCACTAGCACCAGTTCGCAACCCCATGGCTATGCGGTGTGCAGTTGCCTGGTGCTGCTCGCGCCAATCGAGAATTACCGAACGCTGCCGAGACACCACGACGACGTTTGTGCTGCTTCTTCGCGATTCTAGATGTCTTCTTTTGCAGCATTGCGTCGAGCGCTCGGTTCTTTCATAAATTTCGAGAAATTTCACGGAAAAAGAAATCAACAGTCGCGTTAGCGTCTCGGCACCAAGTATTTAAAAAAACGAGAATGACAAAAGTAAAAGTTCAAAATAAATTAGAGCAAAAAAACTCACAAGTAGGCAAAGTACTTCAACTTTTCTTGTTTGTTTAAAAATATTAATACCCTGGATATTCCCTGGTGGGGGCAATATTGACTACACTGGGCCAATATTGGCAGGGCCAGTGTTGGCCCAGCGTCGGTTAAAAAACATAATTTTTTAAAATATACTAATACCCAGGATATTAATATGAGAACAACAAAAGTAAAAGTTAAAAATAAATTAGAGAAAAAAATTCACAAGTACGCAACGTTCTTTAAATTTTGTTGTTTGTTAGTTTAAAATATGAATACCCTGGATATTTCCTGGTGAGGGCAATATTGGCGACAAAGGGCCAGTATTGGCCCAACGTCGGCCAGCACCGGTCTGTGTGTCTTTTCCACCAGCGTTAATATGAGAACGGCAAAAGTGAAAGTTCGGAGTTTATTAGGAAGAAGGTTTAGGATAATTGATCCGAAGGACAAATAGTTCGCATTGACGAGAGCGAACTTCTTGCCGAACTTCTTTCCAGTGAGGAAGAAAAAGGAGGGTGAAGTAAAATGAAATTGCGGGTGAGGGAGGGACCGGGATTAACGGATGATTCGCAAACGGTCGTGTAGGCGGGAGACATTGCTGCAATTACCGAGCCTGCGAGCCGTGGTTTTCTTAATTAACTTCGCTAATTCCACAATTACCACCGGCGGCGTCTGACCCTCATGCGCCCTTTCCCCTTGCCGCCCCATCTCGTCGCTTCATAGCGACGGGCGAATGAAAGCGAAAAAGCGTCTGCACGGGACGTCAGGTACCTTTTAGGTGAGGTACTGCGTTTTTTTGTCCCAAAAAAAAAATAACGTTTTATAAGGTTCATGAGAAGGGGGAGCAGCGACGAAGTTATGAAAACGGAATGAAGTCGGTTTCCTTAATGTTCGGTTCATTGGAATGTCATTTGCGTGCATTTAGGTGTGAGCTAATTATGAGTCTTACACACTTAGTATGAGGAAACGTCGCGCCCAATGTGTACCAAGTGGACTTTCTCGCATATGAAGAATTAAATTACCCAGGCTGCAAAAAGTCATCCCACACCTAAGCATATCGTCATTGCTTCCTCGTAGAAGAAACTTTGTTTTTATGAATTAAAAAAAAGAAAATCTCCTTTTTTAGTGTCAGTGTGCTGAAAACGTTCCAACCGGGAAAGGTCTCAGTGGCAGATCACGAACCGGTGCTCGCACAAAAAAAAAAGTATGAAAACAAAAATATAAAAAATGGAAGTATCAAAAGTATGTCGTATGGGACTGAATAATACTCAAATTATACTCCTCTAATTTGTGGCTGAGGAGTTGTTAAGTATGAATCTGATATACGTTGTAATATACGAGTATCAATTATGAAGTAACTATACGAAGCAATATTCGAGTATCAAGCATGAAGCTTGCATAAAAATTGAGATTCGAGCTTCATACTTAATACTCGAACCTCAATCTGTATACCTACTTAATACTTGATACTCCAATATCCTAGCTTCATACTTGATACTCATATATTACAACGTATATCAGATTCATAATTAATACTCTTCAGCGGTAGATTAGAGGAGTATTAATTTGAGTATTATTGAGTCTAATACGACATACTTTAATACTTCCATTTTTAATATTTTCTTAATATTTTTTTTTTGCGCGGTTGATCAGCCACGTTCTGTTAAACTATATCTGTACATTACGTTGCAGTTATAGTTTAACATGGCGTGGGCGGTCACTAGTTCGTGCCCTGAAACTGGGACGTTCACCCGAGTCAGAAAATGATATTTGGAACATATATGTGTGTGTGTGTGTGTGCCAAGCACCCGTAACCCAAGAACTTCACAAAACGGGTGCAATTTTGGTACGAAAGTAGGACAGTTACGTGCCTCCGTTTTGTAAAAATCATGCAATAATTGAACTCGTTTGGGATTTAAATTTGAAGAATACGTGTCCGCACTCTGGGAGGCTTACTTCCTTCACCTTATTTCTACCTACGTATTACGACGACAGCCGAATAATTACAATTTCCATACGAATAAATCCATTTCTAACCACAGTGGTTGGTAAAATATTCTCTTGACCGAGTTTGTCTCTGGGGCATGGAATATCAGGGGTTCGACGATTTCTTTCGAGCAGAGACGCGGCAACGGTTACTGCGGAAGCTTCGGTGGATGCTGCGGCGCCAACGGAATATCACGAATCCTCGGCTCTCGTCGCTGGATCGTTCTAGATGCTTTCAGGAATCCGTCTCGGCGGAGCCAGACGCGCACGGGGATGAAATTCCGCAGACGTTGGAGAGCGAGAGAGCGAGGAAGACGGAGACCGGCGGGGGGGTTAAGGGGCCGGAGAAAAGGAACCAGTAAATACGGCGATGTACTAGACGGCGTGCGAGAGTAGACGTACGTTCTACCTTTTACATGTACGCGAGACAAAAAAAAAGAAAATAAGTTGAGAGGGACAAAACGACATAGAAAAGTCTGAAAAGGATAACAGCGCGTTGAGAAAAACAGAGTCATAACTCGAGAAATCAGGACGAGCAGCAGCGCCATAAAGTCTGCAGAGTTCCCGGCGGCCATCAGGAATTATATAGTGGACGAGTAGCTCGGAACTAAAATTACCGAGTCTCTGGGATATCCTGGATTTTACTGTACAACTCAACACACGGCCATTCGTAATTAAATACCTTTTTCATGGGTGCTTCCGGGGTTATAAAAAATTAAAATTTTCATATCGCTTCCTCATAAAAAATAAAATAAATACATAAATAAATGAAAAAGTGGTTACGTTTAATACTTCCGGTACACGAGACAAATCTTCGATCGTATCGACCAAAAACTTTTTGCCGAATACTCGACAGATTAAAATTTAACAATTATCTACCAAGCATACCGATACTGGTTCGAGCTTTGATCCTTCCGTCGAGAGCCAGGAAGAGAGGCGCGATAAAACAAAATGAGGACAAAATTGATTGCCCCTTGACCCGACCTTGCACCCTGATCGACCAGCCGAGGGGCGGTATAGTTGTTCCACTTTTCTACTAGTTTTCGATATAGATATATGTCTGGCAACTTTCAACGATCGACATAATTTTCCTGGTTCCTTTGAAGGACCTTCGCAGTACTTCTCCAAGGTCGAGGCCCGACATTGAGATGAAAATTGTTCAGACGGGCCCGGGAACGCATCCGTGCACATCGGGCGGTGAATATCTGGAGGAGCTCAATCCGCCGAGTACTGCATCCACTACAGAAAGCCTAGCACGGAAGAGTCTCCCCCACTCGCCTCGAAGTGGGGCACGCAGAGTGGCGTGAACGAGAATTAAGGGTCGGTTTGTATCATCCCTTTATCCCTTCGTGTCTTTATTCATCTCTCCTCTCAAACGAAACCTTTACGGGCCAATGAAAAAACCTCGGAAAAACACATACATTCATATATATATAAATTTTATAACAAAACACCCCTTTAATTTTTTTAATATACGAACGAAATAGAATAATTTTACAATTATTTTCAATTGTTCTCCATTTAAGACGAAACAGACTCAGTCGGTAACGAAAACTGTATTATTTGTGCGCGATTTTTTTTACGAAACGGCAAATTTGAACCAGATCCGTACCATTATAATTTTTCTCAAAAAAAGTGGCGCCATTGAAGAAAGTTTACTGAAAAATTGCAGCCATCTCTCACGCTCCCACAGCCGTTTCACTTCACCTTAATACTAGAGACGCTGTGTGTTGGATCGATTCTTTGAAAAATCGATTTTTGTTCCAGTAAATATAGATATTTTGATTAGATATTTACGGACAGGGTAATACCGTGGATCGATCTCAACGATGGATCGATTCCAATTGAATGATCGATCCACTGAATTCCATTTTTCTTGTAGATTTTAAATAAACAGCGCTTTATGTCGATTGCCGAATAACAAATAGCTTTAGAAGGAAAAAGTCGAAAAAGTAACACTCTTATTGCGAAGAATTTTTGTTATTTAGGTGTCTATATATATATAAGCGTCGTACAAGTATACATTTTTTTAATTTTATTAATCTCTTTTGTTTTTCGTTTGGTTGAATTGACTACAATGTGATATGTACATATGTACATGTATAATTAAAAAAACGATTATTTGCATTTAAGCTGATAGGTAAAAAAAAAAAACATTACGATTTTATTTATATGGTTAAAGTAATTGCGACATATATGCTAATATTTGCGATTCGCACAATAAAAAAAGTATTATTTACATTTGACAGTTTCTCGTAGAGGATTTGAATTATATCGTTTATTGAATGCTACGTGTACTATATGTGATAATAAAAGATAACGAAAGACATTAAATATTTCATTTTTGACGATTATATTCGTTTATAATGTCTTCATGATTACCTGCAAAGGTGACAATTTGACATAATGTATTTTTATCGTATAATACAACGTTCGATTTTCTTGGTATCGATGTTCTTTTTTTCGAGATATTGTTGAATCGATACATAGCGTGGCGATACAACACAATACTGTAGATAGATTTTTTTTTTTCCGAACCGGCATCTCTACTTAAGACCAAACGGAGCTTTATGAACTTACGGCTGAACGAATCAACGAACAACCGGAATCAGATTCCTCAGCGAAAATTCCTCGCATTTAATCTGTAGGATATGATAGTTTTCTTTGCAAGGGTTTGGATGCCACGGAAGCTCAGACAACGAACCGATAATTTTACTTCAAAGCCAAACATTCCCCGTCTTCAGTCAGACGTCAAAAAAATCTGAAAGTAATTTCTTTCGGAAATTTTATTTTTTGACAACCCGTTCACGTTTGCTATATTCGTCTAGTCGGTAGTAGTTTCCACAGGGTAGAATCGATATCGCGGCTTCAAACCGACACTCCAAAGTTTTACCGCCCAACCGCGAATGTCCGGATACGCCATCGAAGCTCGCTTTTCATAGGGGATTCAATCCTCGAGCAAGTTTCGATGGATAGCAAAAACCGCGATTTCGCCAGAAGGTGAAGGCATCACGCTCGGATAAGTGCTACGAAGTTTCTCGAGTTTGCGAAAAAGATTCGCCGAGGGGAAAGAAGTGCAATTTCTTTAAGCCTCAAATCACATGGCACGCCCAAGAAAAGTTTTGGTGATAAAACAAAATTATTCGCGAAACGAGAGAATCAAAGTATTATCTGATCAACTTTTTTTTAAAACTATTTCGTAACGGATACCAAAAAAAAATATTAATAGCTTATAAAAATGCCACAGAAGGTTAAAAAAAAAAAACAGAACCTTTCTACATAATTTCTTTTCTCCTTTATATTCGGACCAAAGGTGGTATTTTGTTCGACGTTACTTAGTCACAAAAAAGGGTACGGCCCGATGCTCATGTGCGTGTCCTATATCGACGGAGTACAGAAGATCCGATAAAAATCGGTCCTTTACGGAGCGCGGTGGAGCAGCTGGGCAAACGTTGCTTCGCTTTTTTCATTTTTTTTTCCGTACACTACATTTTTCGCCGCGGTTCCCGGACCATAATGCTCCGCGTAATAACCGTTATTTATAGG
The DNA here is from genome assembly GCA_917499995.1 of Ichneumon xanthorius. Classification (NCBI taxonomy): domain Eukaryota; kingdom Metazoa; phylum Arthropoda; class Insecta; order Hymenoptera; family Ichneumonidae; genus Ichneumon; species Ichneumon xanthorius. Next base: position 23,377,539 of record OU824201.1, read on the forward strand.
CTGTAAATAAATACGACCGCGGTCCCCTGTGTGACGCGGATGTGCACACAAAAAATACTGAGGTCATGCACGCAGCAGTAAGAAAAAAAGAAGTCCAAGATATGGGTAGAGGGTACATAGACTTTAATGCAGAGTACGAGAGGAGCTCGGAAAGAGTCATGGGACCGTCGAGATTCTCGCGCCAGCGGAGTTTTACTCGCGAGGGAAGCTAGCAGCGCGATTTCTTTCACCTTTTTCATTTCTTCTCCATCGGACTCGCTGCGCCGGCAACGGACAGGAGCAGAAATTACCGAGGCGGGTCTCGTTTTGGCAATGCCGAATACACTCGTACTCACAGACGAATATTTTTGCGGCTTATTATCTGACGAATGGAGGAAAAAGTAAACTTTTTTTTTCTTCTAAGACGCATGAAATATTATTCAGATTATTTATCGACTGATGCCTTCGGAGATGGTTAAAATTGTAAATAGTGCGGGATATAAAATTTCCATTCGGATGGGGATATTAAATAAGTTTTTTTACAGATGAATATTTGTAATTCTGATTCCATTCACTGTTTCCTTGTGTTTACAGGTTAACCGATTAAATGGACATTAGAAGAGTTTGCAAAATTAATGTTCGTGGGCTCGAAATATTGACGTCGTAGCGACGCATTAAAAATAATTCGAGAAACAGGACGAAAAGTCGTAAGGGAGAGTCAGAAGTTTTGTAGGAAGGGTTACCCGGGAGAAGAATGAGTACCCTAAGAATGAGAACAAAAATGAGAGCCCGGTGGGGTTACCCGGTGGAAGTACGTCAGCATTCAAGGGTAATTTGCACTTGGTCGTTTCACGCTTTGATGATATTCCATGCTTCGCGTTAAGTGAAAAAAAATCTCTTTTTTGTGTCTTTTGTCTCATACTTTTTTTCTTTTTTTGTGTCCCTTCAATGCCGCCTCTCTCTCTCTCCAGCCAATTTCTCCTCTTTCACTTTTGCCTGTTTATTCCGCTACTCAAACAGCGTGCTGGCTCGGATTCTTTGTCTTTCGTTTCATGCTCGCTTTTTGTCCAAGGGCAAGGACCCGCTCGCAGATTAAACGAGCGTACCTGAGCCATTCAGTGAGATTTTGTTGTCGAAATTGATCGCCCCTCAAGTCGATGCGACGAGATTTACGTTTGCCGTTTCGAAAAATTGAAGACATTACCTTGTTGGCGAGGTCGAGCATGTTTCCGGTTCCACCTGCGGCAGCCTCGACGAGCTTCTGAAGGGTGTGAGGCTCGGGGGACAGATCACGGGCGCCACTGTCGAATTCCCAGCTCTCATGACGTCCGGACACCGTGCCTGAAAGTGTTTTTAAAAAGTCTTGGTAATTTTTTTCTCTTCTCAACAAATATGCACCCAGAAAAAAGATTTATTAAAATCAAATAAATTTCGATCTTCAAATGACATTTATCAAGATAAAAGCAATGTTTACTTGCCTTAACAAAATCCTTATTTGATACAACTAACGGATACTCTTTAGCGTAAGTAAAAAAATGTATTCAAAGATTTGTACTTTAATGACCAATATAATTATATGTATATATAATTTCATGTACCAATGAAATTATATATTTGACGTCAAGACAAACTCGGCTATTATCCGGTCGCGCACATTAGAGTCATCAACGCGTCAGTCGTCTGAAATAATCTCTTGCTGATAGTACAAGACTATATTTATTCCTTATGGGGAACCGCGACATTGCAATAGAGAGGAACCTCATCGGTTTGTTTTTATGAAACTATGTTTATTTGAAGCTGTGTATACCCAGAAAAAAATTATTTGACAGCCACCGTTTATTTGGTTTAAGTAAAATAAACGGTGGTCGTCAAATAAATTTTTTATCTTTACTCATGCATGCAAAATCCTTGTTTGCGCACCATTCACAGGCATGCAAAATGGCTGATTCCCGCACGATACGCAAATGCGATGCGCAAAATACTTTCACCGGTGCGCAAAATGCCTTCACCAGTGCGCAAAGTATTTTGCGCACTGTTACCAAGCGGTTGCTATGGTAACATCGAGGCGACCGAGGCGCCACAGGCATGCGCCATTGGGCATGCCTGTCAATGGTGCACAACTTGGATTTTGCATTGCCTTCGTAAAGAAAAATATGGTTCGATACACGAGGCCATCTCGCTTCTTGCGCACTGCTCGTGTGAAGCAGCACTTCGCCTCGGCTTCGTGCGGCTTCACACTCGCAGTGCGCAAATCGCTCGTTTTGGCCTCTAGTATCGAAATATACTATTCTGGGTGTATCTCGATCGAATTGTAGTTTTGGAATGAGCCCTTGAAGAACCAACTTCGAGATTGGTTGAGTTATGAGTATAGCTAACGTGCGACGTGATTAGTGACATCGTACGTCGATAACAGATCTGTATGCTCATTTAACAATAAAACATTGCTTGTTGATGCTTCGTTGATAGTAAAAATGTCTTACTCAACAAAAAATTCATTTCTGTCACGAAATAAATAAATAAATTACTTGACGTAACTATCTGTTTATTAGATCCAAATAAACATTATTAAATAATAAGAATACTCTCAAACAAATAAATATATAAAAAATTAATAAACGCTCTATTAGGTTATGAAGCAAGTAAACATTATTCTTCGTCCTTAATACATTTTCTTTGATTGGAATAAACTGTTTTCTGGGTGTGAACGGTAAAAGTTCTTGTGTTCGTTACGCTCTCTTCTCAAGTGATTGTATTTTCTTTCTTTCGTCCTGCGGGACTTGAGCGAAAAACTCAATGTCGATGGATATTGGACGAAATTGTCAATATTACTGCATGTACCGAGACTGTTGTCGCTGCTCGTTGGAAGGTACTCCGGTGTGTGAGTGTGATGTGGGCTCGTAGTTCTGTGCTTGCCGGATCTCAGAGCCTCGATTTCCGGTCGCAGGGCCAACCTGCGTCTAAGGAACTCCTGATAGGAAATTCGACCGTGCTCGTCCGCTCCGAGCTCTCGCATCAGTTCCTCGACCGAATTCTCGAGATTGAGCTCTCTGCACACCGTCAAGAGGTCCTGGCTGAAAAAACGAAAGATACAATTTAAACTTCATTCGATGCTTCGTAGCGGAGAATTCTTTCGAGCATCAGTAAAGTTATACGATGATGATAAATTCGAGGAAGCTTCGCGGAAACTGAACTCTTTCTGCTGTCCGGAATGTTTCGGCAATAGTAATCGTAAAAGTAGCGTTTTTTCATTTCAGATTGCGATTCTCACTATCGATTATTGAGTGCAGGACTGGGAAAAATAGATTGTACATATCGCCTTAAAACGATGAGAGGAATGAGCGTTTTTGCTCCACCCATTTGTTTTGTTTTTTTTTTTTTTTTTTTTTCTCAAAAATCTGCAATTATCGGTTTTTTTTTAAATAGCGATGTCCATGCTTACCGCATAGAATATTGGGAAAACCGAGGTATCTATTGTGTTCTACCAGGAAAAAAGTATGAAGTATCGGCTAATTGAGAAAATTACAGTATCGTTTTTTCCAGACGGTGTTTACAGGATAATGAAAAACATTTATTTTTCTTAAGGTGAAGTGCGACTCCTCGGTCGGTAACAAAAACTGCATTCCAAAATTCTCTAAGACGGTTAATTTTTAGGGAAAAATACGAGAAGGTTAAACTATGCACAGTAATTCTGTAGTCCACAGTTCTCAGCATTTTCCCAAGAAATAAACGTCTTAGGAGATTTTCAGGTTGCAAAATTGCAGCTATCTCTCTCGCACTCATAGCGGTTACACTTTACCTTAAGTGCGACGAAGACCATTTTTCGCAACTGATCATATAAAACAAAATAAACAAAATTAAACAAATGAAAAAGTTTCAAGAAAATGTTCTGTACAACAAATTCCCATGATTTTTTTTACACTGAACACGATCCCGATAGCAATTTGTTACTGTTATCTAACAGCGAATCATTTTTTAAATTTCATTTATTATTAATTGAATAAAAACTATCACCCGTATTTTTTTACATATCTTAAATCAGCAGATATAAATCTCGCAGAGTTAATGGAGTGATAATCCATATATATAATTTCTTACACAAATGACGATCCATATAACAATTCAGTCTCGGCTTTAAGGCATTCCATACATTAATTTCTCCTATGTACAATCCCATAACTCCATACTGACACAAAAAGAGATCTGTCGATAAGTTTTAACATTTGTACACCCAGAAAAAAAATGTATTTGACGGCCACCGTTTATTTGGTTTAAGTCAAATACTTATTTGATTTAAATAAATATTTAATTCATTTAAGTAACTATTTACTTAATTTAAATAAATACTTATTCAAAGCAAATAAATATTGTACTTAAACCCAGTAAACAGTGGCCGTCAAATAAATTTTTTTTCTGGGTATATATTTAGTAGGTGTCTTGCTCTCCTAATCAGGTATACAATATATCTAAGATTTTTTAATACGTTGTCAACGTGAGCACTCCACCTTCATCACTGTGCGAATAATAAGGCGACAATCGATTATGTCAATATACCTCATGAAATCGATATTTTTTTTCCATAAGTAGAACCGGAGTCGAATAAGTTGAGAGCCGCATGTGGCTCGACGAAAATTCAACCAGTCTGGAGGATATACGGAGGAAAAACGGCTTTGGGCACATGATATCTGAATTAAAGATCCATGAACCGAGCGACGCGGTGATTCTGGCGGAAAATCGTTAATTCTGTGCTCTCGCTGTTCTGGAGTATGACTAGAAATTTCCTCTCCTATTTCACTCCCTCTGCCCCCCGCCTCACTGCGCTCGTACACGTTACTCGTTACTGATGTGACAAAGCTCCTGCCTACATCAAGACTGATCGATAATAAGCGAGTATAATGAACCCTATTCGGGCAAACTTCGTGCTTCGTACATTACAGGCAGTAGTGGGTGAAACTAGACTTTGAAATTTCAATCGCCCGTATTATATAGTAATGTACAGTAAACTTTGCGCTCCATGAATAATTTCTGTACAGTTTGGACAGGCGTGACGAATGAAGCTGATAGATTTAAACTTGAATACGTGACAAAGTCCAACTCTCAGTCTTTGTCGGAAACGGAACGGTTTTTTTTATAATTCAATAAAATTTGTCTAAATCACGTAAAATTGACTTGTGACATGACGTGGACCATTTTGCCTAATGACAAGCAAATTCCTTTGGAAAATGAATTTGGGAGAAAAAATGTATTTGGATTTATTTGGATTTGTTAAAAAAAAAAAAATCTTTTCCGTACTTATAAAAAAAAACTCATAAAACCAATAAAAAAATTGTCACGTTTCTTGAGTGGCCACTTTTTAATTATTTTAGTAGATCCATTAGTATTTTATATCGAGGTTCGATTGTCCAGCAAATTTTTGGACACCCTGTAGGGAAGCGTATACTGAAAGGAGAATTCCGAAAAAAAAAGAAAAGAAAAGTCCGGGGAGGAATAAGAAAGGAAGCCGCACTGGCGTGCTCGCACTTGAGAATGAAAACTCGTACCGGGGAGACTATGAGGCGGAGTTCCTTTTCTTTCTCTGGAGGCGCGCTAACGCATTTTACCCCTGGCAGACTTTTCCGGGTGAAAGTTTGTCTCGCGCTGAATTCCCTTGCCTTCCTCTATAGGCTAAGTTCTGCACGGAGTGTGCTGTTTCCCTCCGGCTAGGGGTGGCCTTTCCAGCTCTCACTATCCATCGCGAAACTTTCCACGGTCTTCCCGGCACGCCGGACACGCGAAACGTCCCACTCGTCTCGAGGAAATTACACGAGGAAACGAAGAGCCGAGAAGGCGAGGAGAAAATAAATACAAGAAAAAAATAAAGCACACTGTGGTATAACACTGGCAGAAATGGAATAGGGTTACGTGGGAGTACAATAGCCACCCGACGCAAAATCTTAATATCACAGTTATAAAGTCAAGTTTTGACAAAGAAAATGGACGTGTACAAATTCTCGGGCACCGATTTTTTAAAGTATTAAGTATTTTTTAAGTATTAGCGGAGGGCGGGGCAAAATGACACAGCGGGGCAAAAGGGAATTATGAGACAAAACGCAATTTTCCAATAAAATTTGGATGGCAAAACGGGTTCGAACATCCGGATTAATCGTTGGGACAAATTGGGGCATCCAAAAATGCTTGGAAAATTGAGTTTTGCCCTCACTGTCCCGTTTTGCCCCACTGGGCCATTTTTATAATTGGGACCAGCCCATCATTAATTAATTAAATAAATAAATAAATTACAGTACAACCTCGCTTATCCGACCTTCGATTAACCGAGCCTCCACGTTATCCGAGGCGCCCAATTCATCCGAGTCCTCCGCGTTAACCGAGGTGCAGGCTCGGGTAATAGGAAAACGTGGAGTAAACGGATAAAGCAGCAATGCCCACACACGGAATAGTCCGTAACGGCTACTTTGTTGCATACGCACTTAACTTGTACAAGTTCGCTGCGTCTTGATATTGCAAGTTGCAAATACAACGGTTCCGATTCTAGAGTGAATGGTTTATGTTTATATGAAGTTAATGTTAATACAGTAACTACTTTAACTAATAAAGTTAATGTTTATATGAAGTGACGTGTTATTTTTAAAAATATATATACAGGGAGATAAAAAATTTGTTCGCACAACTAGTTTGTTAGTATCGGGATAACAAATCCAGTTTGTAACCATAGCAAAAACTTTCGCTTGGAGCGATCTGCTACCGCAACAATCAGCCTTTGTTACAGTAACAAAAAAAATTTGTTATATGCTGAATGGGGCGCGTATATGTGCTAACAACTACGACGAGCTCGAGACGCTCAACGCGTAAAATGAAAACAAGGAGACACGAGGAACAGTTCCGTCGTGTTCGGGTAAAAATAAATATATAGTATATAATTAAAAATATATATTGCGAACTCTTGAAATTTGCAGTATATGAATGTATAAACTGCGAAAGGTCATTCCTTTTCGAGTTCAATACATAGATACATATACAGCAAATTTCAAGAATTCGCAATTGCAAATACAAACATAATTTTCAATATAATAAAAATATAAAATACAAACGCGGTGAGTTAATCTTCAAATAAATGTATGTACTTATCTATAACTGTCCCATTACCAGTCATTACTCAGCCGTCGCATTACAGCAGGCGTCGTTTCTTCTCATACCAAAGTGAACCGTCGCAGTAACAAGAAAGTTTTGTCGTGATTGCAAAACCAATTGCTTCTACGTAGTAATTTTTTTGCTGCTTTCCCCAATCGTTTTGCTGCGGGAACGAAGTCACTGTCAGCAAAACTAATTTTATTACAGTAGCTAAACCATTTTTCTCCGTATAATAAACCGTAGAACAAATTTGAATTAAGTATGTTATCCGTGTTATTCGAGATTTCACTTATCCGACGTTCGCTCTTTCCACATTATCTCGGATAAACGGGGTTTTGTATAACTGTATAACGAAATAATAAATAAAACCGGTTCATCTACCCAACAACAATAATGCAGCCAATAATGAGTTCAGAAAGAAATAATATTAAATAAAATGATTTAATAATACCCGTAGGCAATATCGGGCAAAATAATAATTAGAATTCAATATCATTCGCAGGAAGTCTGATTGTAGTTTATGGAAAAAAAATTTAATTAAATTGAAAATCGTACTTTTCCCTTTATCGTGCCCATTCATTAGAATTTGCATCCTGTCTGGTGGTAGGCGGCGAGTAATTCATAGCTCGGAACGGAAAATAAAGCAAACGACGAATAAAACAAAGGGGGTAGGGGGGGCAAACGAAGAAAAGCGTAAATACAAACCGACGAGTGAAAAATCCATTACGCAAACGAGAACGAAACGATGTTCCGTTAATGCAACGCCATGGGTATCCTCGAAAGCTCAAAGTATGGCGTACTGCTATATTCAATACGCATAATACCCTTGCTCACCGTTCGTACCAGCCTCTGACCGTGAAAACGCGAAAAAATTTCCTACTCCACTGGTGCGGACAGCGGCTGAACGATGGAGCGGAAAGTGGAGAGAACGTTCGAGGGAAATAATGAAAATAAAAAAAGAGGCCGAACGAACCGACGGATGAGTGAAAAAAAAAAAAAAAAAATGCTCTGCAGGACAGAACGAGAGGGAAGGAGCATTGGCGCTCCCTCGCACGTACGATACTGGTGTGGAAGAGAAAGATGGAGATAAAAAAATTTAAATACGCGCTAGTACTGGCCGCCCGCGCACGGTCGTTAAAATCCAAGCGCGGCGCGTCGTGATTAACGTGACGCAATCAATGCGAGCGCGAGCGACGACGACGTCGAGGAGAGGAGGACGTAATTCGTGCGTAAACTCTCGTCCGACTCGTCGAGCCTTGACAGACGAGAGGCGGGGATAGAGACTCTGCAGGATATGCAGAATAAGCAAACTTTTCGACCGTCGAGGATACCGAGTAAACTGTACAAATGCGTGTAGAAATAATTGCGGATATAATCATTTGTGCTGCTGGGTAAAAATTACTATGGGGATGCATATTTTTAATGGCGGATCCAAATCTATGAGATTATAAGGTTTCGCGCTTTTTTGCACGTGCCAATAGTATTAAAATATGTATAATAGATTAATCCATCAATGTATAAAAATATTGCTAAAATAATATCGTAGCCCAAGACAACCCTCTCCCCCTCCTCCGTTTACCCAGGGCAACCCCCGACCGGGTACCCCTTCCCAGATTGGGGGCAGTGTAATTTGACCCCGGTCTTCTAGGCCCTGATACTATTATTGACTAGAGGAAAAGTGGTGAATATGGACCACCTCGATTAACACGTAAATCAATGATATATGGACCTGACGTTATTGTTGTGGCATCTGACTCTATTATAGACCCCCTGACTCATTTATCCCCCCCCCCCCCCCCCACCGCCCTACGATTCGTGAACACGATGACGTGTTAACATCATCGTGAACACGAAATTTGTTAACATTATAGAGATATTAATTTATATTGGGGAAAACTCTTCGGTACTGCATAGTACATACCTCAAGTAGTATCTATGAATTATTTCAGAATTTTCTCGGCATGCTACCGGCCAGCCCGAATCTCTATGCGAGCGAACAAACTCGTTTAGAGCCTTAAGACCCTTTAAAAATACATTTAAAGAGTCAGCTTTGGGGAAAACTCTTCGGTACTGCATAGTACATACCTCAAATAGTATCTATTAATTATTTCAGAATTTTCAGAGCTTTGAGTCGCCCTTTTCGGACATTTTCAGGTGTGACACACCTGAAAATGTCCGAAAAAGGCGACTCTACGCTTAACTTCGATGAAAACCTACCCCTAAATTTTAACAACTCCATAATTTTGGCAACTGGCTAAAATTGAAGATAAAAATCGACTGATGTAAAGTTACATTACAGGAATTTTGGCTATAAAGTGGACTCTCCCCTATCCAACCACCGTCTGCTGCACATGATCGGCTAACGAAATTTAACTAAAACGCTCTATCGTAGCCTTCACTGCCTGTCCTCACGCACACGCTCATCACTTTACTTCGGAAACAGTGAATAGGCACATTGCCTGCCGGCTTGTTGTTCCAATGGGACGCCCCTTACGCCGTAAAACAAATGGTCAGTCCCGGTCTCGAATTGGTAAAATTTACGAGTGTTGACTGTACCTGCGGCGAAGGGAAATTAACACACAGGAAAATACGCGTCAACGTATCGGCGATGCTCCAGGCAAGCCGAGGGAGTTTCGTCTGGTCGTAACTGGTCCCGACACAGAATCCTGCGTTATCTTCGTCTCCGTTGGTGGTGGTCGGCCGAAACAATGGCATCGCCGCCGTTCTCGCATGGCCATTCTGGGCCCGGCGACCAGAATATGGATAGGCATACGTCGGGACGTGGCCGATGCCCTCGGTCGAATTAAACGTCGGTCGTTAATTACGGACGCGAGAAGGCTATACCTAACGCCGTAGACGGGAGCCACTGACCCGCGGTATCGGAGCGTTGGATTATGCAATCGCGGGAAAACGCATCGCCGGTACCGCCCATTGGTTGACGAACGAGACTGCACCAACCTTCGACTGTCAAGGCTCGACGCTCGTTGGCAAAATTAAATGCCAGTCACACTCGACTAAAACGGATGATGACATTTTTTTCAGATCAAAGAGAAACACCTCCGTTCTCGACCAACCCGACATCGGTCGGTATCACAAAACTGTAATCAACTTTTTCCACGGGTGGTGGCATGTACGAGGAAAGAAACATCTCATCGAATGCTGACCTGACATCCGCTTTCGATGAGCGTTCTCATTTGATCACCCGTGCCACGACCCGTGGCGAAAGTTGATTGCAGTTTTTGTTACCGACCGTGGTATTTCACATACTAAAGAATTAGATGGCGAAATGTTTCTGAATTTGAATGGGTATTTCCTTACTGCAGACCCTAGCTAACTAACTAAAAGGTACAGTTTACACATCGTAGTACAGTGGTTATTCCATAAGAATAGCGTTAAAACATTACAAAATGGCTGCGACATCTCGGCATTCACGTTGAGACATTTTGGTTTACTTCTTTCAAAAGATACCATGCGCATTCATTAGCAATCCGTCGACATTACCAACTCTAAAAGTACCAAATGACCTAGGAATCGAATGTCTTAACGCCAAGTGAAAGTCACGTGACCGCATTACGATAGCGAGAGAGATACCGTTATTGTCGCTCGCAGTGGAGTGAGAGACACACTACGAGTGTTTCACATGGCGTTACAAGTAGGTGAAAGTCACGTGATCGCGCCACGAGAAAGTTTCACATGGCGTTAAGAGCGGGTGAAATACCACGGTGGGTAATAGAAACTGTAATCAACTTTTTTCACGGACGGTGGTCTCTAAGGTAAAAAAGTATCATCGAAGACTGATTACATGCCAGCTTTTAATGACACTTTTCTTTCGACCGTAGATGCCAGCGTGAAAAAAGTTGATTACAGCTTTTGATATCAACTGGGCACGGGAAGGGTGGGGCGGACGGGGTTTCATATGCTCTAAAGAATATCCGATTATTATTTTTATTGTTGAAGTTGAGCTTTGAGGCTTCGAAGATGTGGATTCGGAAACGTGAACTTCTCATATGCCGGAGTTCGTTGAAGTCAAAAGACACGGAAACTACCGAGTCTTCAGAGAACTTGAGGTATTACAGTTGATAAGTAGTTACTGAAGTTCGTATGCAAACCACCGAGACTGGAAACTCGGGAATAGCCGGCTGAAACGTTCGGAGGCAACAACAAACAAGAAGGACGAATAAGGCGGGAATACAGAAAACGGGGGAGGTTGGGCATGAGAGAGCGCATTGTCTTTTGCCGGTGCGTAAGCGGCTTAAAGAGACCTTTGCCTCGTCTGGTGGCTCGAGAGAGCAAGCAAACTGAGAGTGTTTGCCCAGGTTGTACGGTTTCGTTTCTGATCTAGGCACATCGGCAAACTCTGACTATCGCTGGTATTCGCAGATGTTCTACCGCAGTTATCGACAAACCTTAATGGCTGTCGATACCAGCCGAAAGATCCCCAAAGGGTCAAACCCTGGTTTCTGAAAGGCAAAACCCTACGATGCTCTTCACGTTAGTTCCGGTCTCGTCCACCGGAAATAATACTAAAATTGAATGCACACAACGCTATCGCACTGGCGCACGAACGAAGTTTTCGAGCAATAAAGCAAAAAAAAAACCAACGCACGCGGCATAGATCGACTTTTTAACGAATTCGCCTGTGAACTCCGTTCACCGCAATGTACCTCGTGCGGCAATGTGTTAGTGTTATGTACATTCAATTTTAGTGTTATTTTTAGTGGACGAGATCGAAACGAACGCGAAGAACTATCTTAGGGATTTGTCTTTCGGAAACTAGTGGCCCGCCTAGAAATGGGTGAACTAATCTCGCTAATCGGAAAATATTAATGTCGCACTCATTTGTTGCTTAGTTGATGAATTTATTCATTAAAAAAAATGAAAATACGAATAATTACCTACGAGTCATCGAGGGAGAAAGATTCTTTTGTAATCAATCTAATCTTCTAAAGAGCTTACGAAATCTGTGACTTTGGGAAACCGATTCCGGTCATGGCACATCACGGAATTCGGAAAAGGAAAATTGATAGCAGTTTTATCTTAAAATCAACCGAGACGTCGTCGATGGCCAAAAAATCAAAATCGTTTTCGGTGGGTGAGAATTTACCGCACGCTCGCGACATTGGTGCATGGTCAATGACTACACAGCCGACTTCGCTGTGCCGTAGCGGGCCCCTGCAGATGATGGTCGGTCGGACGAGAGGGAATGAAAAACGGAAAGAGCGAAGAAGCAACGTAAATAGGAGTGAACGCAGAGCGGTGGCGGCGGCGCCGGAGCCACGCACAAAGGGATTCGATGCCGCTGTCTGTCGCTTCTGTGGACGAAGAGCGAAAAGGCGGAAAATTCCATGGGCTCGTGGTACATTCGCTGCACTCGGTTGCCACTCAGCTTGAGAGCACGTGCGTGCTCGACGGACAGTATGCCTGAGCCGTTGCGTACATAACGTATCATGTACGCAAGCGGGTAGGTACACGAGTTTGTTGTGCCACACTGCACAGAAACGGCACTCTTTCCGATTATGCGATAACCAACACCGCAAAAAAGCTCATTGTTGGAAAAAAATGATTATTGCCGGATTAGAAGTTTGAGTTCTCGTGGACAACGACGAAAGTCTGAAAAGGTACACGCGTTGTTGTGCCACACTGCACAAAAACGGCACTCTTTCCGATTATGCGATAATCGAAATTTCAAAAAATTTCAAAAAATTTCAAAAAATTACTACTATATTTATCGCAACATAGAAAGAAAAGAATCTCATCGTCAGATAAAGAGAATTATTTCCAGATTAGGAAATGTATGAGTTTGCGAGAAAAAAAAAGAAAACTATCGTTTTTTAAATATTTATTTCTTCGGCGCATCATACGAATGAAAAAAAAAATCTCATCGTTAGAAAAAAAGAATTATTTCCGGATAAGAAGTTTATGAGTTTTCGAGGAAAACGACAAGAGTCTCCCCCTCTGTTTGCTGACACATAACGCCAGAGGGAACAGGTCCGCTTCATCCTCAGTCGCGCAACAACGGGGTTCGCCGAGGAGAATGCACACGCAGGGGTGATTACGAATAATGGCGCTGGCATTCGTCGAGCGATAATCTGTGACTCGGAATAACGATATTGGGATAATATTGTGTTCGGCGAGTGACGCGAGAGATTCCGTACAAAAGGACCCGACACTCGAATACTTCGATTTTTTTTGTAGTGTATATACACTGCTCACGGAATGCTCTGTAAAATCCAATGTTGAACACAAAAGAGGGCGACAGGATGTTTTGAGGAGCACGTTGCGCCAGTCGTTTCGTGGTGGCTCTTTTGTGAGACCATAAATATCGGAGATTGTGGACACTGATTAAGTTAAAAGTCAATGCGCTCAATGAGAATATTCCGGGTCGAAGTGAATCATGTAAAACAAAGGATCGTGAAGTATTGTAATAAAAACAATGGATACATTATTCATTCTTCTTTCTATGAAAATTCCGTCCAATATTGAGTAACATCATTTTTTTTTCTTTAGTCGCGACAAATTGAAGAGTCATTGCGCTAATTGGTAGCAGTTTCTTTTTTATTGCTTTTAGTGGAGATCTGCAAGCGGTCAAGAGATTTTTATTCTCAATTTCTCGAGATTGTTGAAATTTGCATTGGACTCTAAACGGCCCACTTTTGCGGTGCTGTAAATGACAAAGAAAAAGTTGGAGTCATAAATTTGTTATGAATTCCACCTCGTTGTAAAAGAGCCCGAGTCTTCACTCATCGCTGTACACCCTCTAGAAGATGTAACGGAGCAACGTCAAAAGAAATTACTTCAGCATCGACCTTTGAAACAGAAGATAAGACGCAACCGACCGATGCACCGAGCGACAGAAAGCCGGGGCCGCAGACGAGAGCAGAAAGTTTCCGTGAAAATGTACGGCATGTATGGAATTAATATGTAATATTTTTGGGTAGGAATTTTATAATTCTGTGTTTTTGTTTAGTTTACTTTTTATCTATAATCTTGTACGCCGCATCATTATTTCCTTAAGCATGCATCGATAGATTGTGTCTTTAACACTTTATAAATCTGTATCAATTTTTTTTAAGTACGACCCAGTTGCGACTCAGTTTCCATCACATTTATTGGTCTCACAAATGACCTAGGTAGTTTCTGAGAAGAGGAGAAGAGGGAATAATGAGAGAACCGAGTAAACCCGAGTGTGTCAACTCGCCCCGGTCACCCTGCTCACCTCTGCGGATACTCGCAAAACGGAGCAAAAAAATTCTAACAGAGAACACAATGGGGAGTGGCAGTACGAACTTGTACCCTTGTACCTTGGATTGCAACATGATCATGAACGGGACGGTTGGAACTACGCGAATTCCGGGAAAGGGTTTTACACCGGCAAAAGTCCGACAAGCACGAGCAGCGCAGTCGGACCGGGAGTTGTAGCGGGTGTTGTACTACAGCATCCGAAACTCGTCCCCCAAAAAAACGGCTTCGCCCGGCTATCCCTCTCGTATCAAGCGCTTTCACTCCCTCGTCCGTTACTACATTCCGCGATCAGCCCGTGCAGTTCTTGCGCACAAAAGACTCTCGCGCCTCCTCCGGAGCAATCTACCCTCTCGCAACGCCCTCTCGCCTGCTCCATTGTCTTTTTTTCTTCTTTTTTTTCCACTTCCGCCTCTCAGTGCATTCTCACTTATGCCTACATATCCATGTCGCCCCACCGTTCTTCTGCACCGTGACTGCGCGCCCTCGATGTACCGCGAACGGATCTCGTTTCCAGGCACCGTTAAAACGAAGAAAATTTTTTTTAAATATAAAAGAGGAATTCGAGTGCGACGATGAAGAGGGTACGAACATCGAAATATTGCCTAATGCTGTCCCATTATATTCTGCGAGTGATTTTCTCGCTTTTCGTGCCTGTTTTTTAAAAATATTTTTGCTCACTCATGGATCAAGCTTTGTTGTTATACTGCAAAAATAAATTGTGAATTTAATGTATGGGAACTTGAAATTTGCTTACATTACTTACATTATTTGAACATTAATGTACTATTTTTTATAAAAATTACAAATCTTTCGCCTAAAATGTACAAAGATGTTCATTAAAAATAAAAATGTTACTGTAAAATTGCAACGCACATGTGTTTGAAATTTTATAAACTGTGTAAAAAAGCTTCCATACGGCCCATTAATTTTCAAACAACATTTTTTTACAGGGTATGATTTATAAATTTTTTGCGTTGTTTTTTGCCTTTTTTTATTATCTGTGAAATGGAAAGTCGGCAACAATAATTGGGCAGAGTCGAAATGCGTCAAAGGACGAATCGAGAGGGACGCGAATTGAACTATAAAACGTTGGAAGAACGAGCAAGAGAGCGAAGCGGGATGCGATCAATAAGCGTGTGGGCATTGTGGTGCTTCGGATGATTTTTCAGAGCCATCGTCCAGCAAAGTGGAAAATACTGGCGGTCCAAATGCTGAGAAAGAGTGTCAAAGAGAGAAAATAATATGTAGATAACCAACGAAGTCACACGCATGATCGCTTTGGTGATTCCACCAATTCGCATTCAACGCAGACTTCAATACCGGTGCGAAAATTCCGAGAGATATTACATAAACGAGCTGAAATCAACAATGCTTGATTTCGATACTTTTGAAGTCAATTTTTTTTATTCATATGAATGTGCTTTACTTTTGCTTCGTCGTGCATCGCAGACAAAATTATCCATTTTTTAATAGTAATGTTTTTTTTTCAATGAAAAGAATCATGCGTATGTGAACATTTAGTATGTCATAGGAAAGATTGAGACAATTAAGAATATTGGAAAAGGTAATTAGCAAGTTTAGAAAGTAGGAAATTTGGATATTAAGAAAATTAAGAAAGTTGGGGAAATTAGGAAAACAAAAAGTTGACTCCAATGTTTCGTAAGCACATATAATACACGACAGAATTGAACTATAGCGAGCAGTTTGCCGAAAGTATCTAGGCACAGCAGCATCGTAGTCAAACAGGGGTGGAAAAAGGCAGCGTGACTCATTGGCCATAAAACGTGGCACCCTTCGTCTTGGAGCCCAACGTAATTTCATGGGGACGAAATCTAGCCTTGGCATTTTTAAAGGAGGATGAAGCAACGCGACTATTTCTATCTTAGAAGTAATATAAGAAAGAGTAGAAGAAGTTCAATCTTCCCCAAAGACCAAAAAAAAGATCCCATTCACTAATGTTTACCCGGTAGGAAATGTTGGCTGCAGTGTTGAAAATATTGAAATTAAAGAATATTGAAAACAAGGAAAATACCCGCGCCGATATAATAAGTATACAAGCAAAAATAATTTGATGATTATAGAAAATAAAGTTTCTGAAGTAAAACAAAGAAGAGGGGAATTACACGTTTTATTTCACCTTTGAAACGCCGAAACAGTCGAACGTAGCCGTAAAAATACTTGACAATTTGTCACATCGACGACAGTAATAGAAAAAAAAGTAATCATTAATGTTTAAGTGGCCACAAAAATGATTGATCGTTATGAAACTTCGCAAGTAGAACAAGTGCAGTAATACGCATAAAGCGGAAGGTAAAGTAAATAAGAAAATAACTGAGGGGTAAAGTTGGGGAAAGGGGTGGAGGGTTGTGCAGGAAGTTGGTGGTGCTCGCCGGTTGTCTCCTCCGTCCCGCTGGTTTTCTCTCTCAAAGCAGCCGCTGCTGGTCGAAGGGGTTGGAAAGCTGCCGAGAGCGGTTTTCAAGAGAGTTTAAAGCAGCTGGCTTCGTTACTGCCGTCGTCTCCGGCTGCTGAAGGAAGAGAGTGTAGGATAGAGGCGGCTTCTCTCAAAGCATCCCTCCGGAGTATCTTCCCTTCCCCAAGCTCATCGTCGAGCTTCTCCATACCTCCCTCGACCCTTTCCCCACTTTCATCTCCGCCGTCGTACCCTCTCGCGGCATCCTTTCGTCGTAGACACTAAGCTCATTCGTAATTTGGACAACCAGCCTCTTCGACGAGAGCCGAGTCACTCGGATCAACGGAATTATTGATATTGTTATTCGTCAAGAGAACATTATACGTTTTCCGCTCCGACGCTGAGAAAAAAAAGCTTATTTAATGTTAAAAAGTTTTTCGTTGGGGGCGGGGAAATAAACATTAATTCGTTGTCAACTAATTTTAGTTAGTCAAGTAAATATTTCGTTTTTGTGACCTAATGGTTTTTTTTTTGTCAATAGTTTTATTTTGTCTATTAAATTTTATTTGGCTCGACAAAAATTTGGTTAGCGATAAATTCAATATTTATTTCGCCATATCTAACAGGAGATTTTGTTTCGTCAAACAAACTCTTTTCTCAATGCAATTTTTTTCACATTTCAATTGAAAAACAACTGCAACGTTGAATATCGTTTAATTTTGTTTCCTCATAGAGGAAGCTTTGTTTTGGTGAACAATTTTTTTGATGATTTTAATGAAAACGTAATCGGAATGTTCCAAATCATCGAAAAATCATATTTAGAAAAAAATGTCCGAATGTATGTATGTATGTATGTATGTATGTATGTATGTATGTATGTATGTATGTATGTATGTATGTATGTATGTATGTATGTATGTATGTATGTATGTATGTATGTATGTATGTACGAATGTGTGTGTGTGTGTGTGTGTTTCATACCGCTATAACTCCAGAATACCTCGACCGATCAAGATGAAATTTCACACTCAGCATGTGTGTTAATAGTCAATATTTCTTTAAAAAATGTTCCATAGTTTTTGTTTTTGTAGGCGATTTTTTATTTCTTCAAAAATGTTTGTCCGCACTCTAGCTCTTATAATTTTTTAGCTATCGGAGCAAAAAGTTGTACACAGTTGGAGTATGATCGCCCGACGATCCGAATTAAATTTTGAGAGAATTGATCGAACCGTTTAAATTTTATATAATTTTGAATTTTACGAATTTCATGAAAAATTAGTACCTTACTTTAGACCCGATTTCCGGTATTAAAGATTCATCTGTGAATAAAATAAGTGGTAGATTCGTGATCAGCGTCGAAAAATACATTAAATATATACCCGAAGCGACGACTAAAGAAAAAAGTTTATCCGGGATTTTTATATCCAAAATTCCAAAAACGAGTAGCTTTGGATATTTTCAAACAGCGATTTCTTCGCTTCCCGATGGTATCGCTGAAAAATCCAGGTGTTTATCATCTTCTACGGCAAGAAACACACAAGATGATGGATAAGACGGGATTTTTTTTTTTTTTTTAACGTTGGAGCGACGTTCTTTTTTAGCTCGATGTTTACATCGAGCAAGCTCTTAGCTGCAGTTCTTCCCGGGTAAAATTTCCGAGGTTCACGAGTCCCGGTGTAGGGTGTAACAAACGATCGTCGCTGAGGTCCCCTCGAGAGGAAAAGAGAGAAGAAAACATCGGGAAAGCGCAACGGGAGAGGCAAAGTGTGCAACCAATGGTGCTCGCTCGTTCTCTCTGTCTATCTCGGTTACTCGCTGCTCGCCCCTGCCACGGCGTTTACAAAGTCAATAGCCAGGCATGTGCAGACGCATGCACGCATGAGCGTCGCGAGCGAGAGAGCCACAGCCGTGGCGGGCAGATAAAGAGAAATGGAGATGATGGAAAAGGAAGGAAAAACAAAAAAGAGTACAGAAGTACAGAAATGCAGAGGAACAAGTGAAGCCAAAGATAGAGAAGGAGAACTGCTTTTAGCGAACTGAACGACGCCTGGAACAGACATCTTGTACACTGACATAAATTTCCGTGCATAATATTTTAAAGTATTATAAAAAAATATGTAAAAAAAAAGTGGAAATTTTCATAATTTTTGGAAAATTCACAAAGCTTTCTATGTGAAGAAGGCAAAAATGAGGAAGTTGCTTCCTCACACTAGTAGCTTTAAATAAAATTAACTTCATCGTTTAGGAAGGCAACTGTCAACTTGCAGTCGAGGGACGCCACTTTATGAAACTCAAGTGGTTTATGTATCTAACATAATTAGTTTAAAAAAATCAAGATTGTCGATTTAAAAAAATATGGAAAATAGTTACAATTTACATAATTTACGAAAAATTCACAAAGCTTTCCATCCTATGTTACTTCCTCATAAACGCAGCTATGAATAAAATTTAATTCATCGTACAGGAGCGTACAAGCCAACTTGCAGTCGAGGGACGTCACTTTATGAAATTCGAATGCTGTACGGTACTTAACATAATTAGTAAAAAAAAGTAATGATTGTCGATTTAAAAAAATATATCTAAAATAGGTATAATTTGCATAATTTTCGAAAATTCACAAAGCTTTTATGTGAGGATGCCAAAAATGAGGAAGTTACTTCCTCACAGAAGAAGCCGTCAATAAAATTGAATTAATCGTTTAGGAACGGACAAGCAAACTTGCAGTTGAGGGACGTAACTTCATGAAACTCAAATGCTTCGCTGAGAAAAATAGTTCTGTTTCTCTAACGAAATGTAGATCGTTAATAATTTATTGTTGTGGCAACAAAAATATTTTACTGCTACAGCAAAACATTTTGTTGTCCCTATGTTAATCAGGTAAATGATTTATGGTAACAAAATTCTTGTTGTCCCAACAATATTTTTTTTTCCGTGTTTATCTATTTATCATAATTGGTTAAAAAAAAGTAAAAATTATCGATTAAAAAAAACTTTAACTGAAACTTTACTAAACTGCTGCGCGACATCGACGGAAATGAAGAAAAATGAGAGGAAGTGACAAAAATCTCTCTTTTTTTTTAGGGCTCCCTTCATGTTCCGCGGGTATCTCCTCCGTATCTTCACATACACTAATCCTTTCCTACTCGTTATTCCGCAACGAAACTAAACGAGCCACGAATACTGGCTCAGTCGTTCGAGATACAGCTTAAAAAAAAAAATGTTTTCCTCTCGTTCGCTCGTTCACTCCTCGTGGCTCGAGTTTCGTACAAGAGCTTTCATCGGAGCGATGATCTACCCCACCGTGGCATAACGACTCTCGAATCTCGACGTGAAGTAAAAATATATTAACGGATATATATTTACGAATTAATTTTCAACGGTGAAACACTCTCGTGGCTTTCAGAGTAACGCACTCGACTTTCACCGCGCGGCAAAAAAATTATGTTTAATTCTCCGGTCTCTTTTTGATCACTGCGATGCGAGTAAACTGGGTTCGTCTAATTGTAAGAGATTTTTCTTTTTTCCTTTCCCCCCCGGTTAA
Organism: Ichneumon xanthorius; assembly: GCA_917499995.1. Lineage (NCBI taxonomy): Eukaryota > Metazoa > Arthropoda > Insecta > Hymenoptera > Ichneumonidae > Ichneumon > Ichneumon xanthorius. Next base: position 23,397,836 of record OU824201.1, read on the forward strand.
ATGGAAATGCGAAACGACCGTAAAGACTTGGCACGAAGTTTCGCGTACGCGTTGCCGAACGTCTAATGAAGAAATATTTACGCCTTGCACGATTTTATCATTAGTCTGTTTGCTTTTCCTTCCGCGCCGCTTATTTTTTTTGTCTCTATCTTGGCTCCGAGCAAACGAGGCAAAATAATATAGCGTACCGTATAAACCCGTGTTGCATTATCTCGGCAATTTATTCGAGGAGCGCGCTGCTGCTTTGAGCGAAGGAGAAAAAAAAATGTATTCCGCGTTGTTAATTCCCGGCGAAGCGAGGTGGATGCTAGCTCGCGCATTCAAACGATCTAATTAATCGAAAGAAGAGAAAAAAAAAGTGAAGCTTCCGCGGAGGAGGGCCCGAGGAAAAAAATTGTTTCTCATTCGGCGAAAGGCTGCTAATTTAAAACGATACCGAACGCTCCGGTATTTAACATGGTTATTGCGTTTGAACCTCGACTGTACATCTTTTTATCCGAGTTTCAATTTTGTAATTAAGTTCCGTGTCTTCGTATCTTTTTACGTTAATAATTGCTCGCTGAAGATTCTTGTTGCTGTTTTGCAAAAACGTTTGACAATAATGCAAAATTATTCGAGGGTTTGCCTATGTGGCCTGCAAATTTGAAACTTCAATAACTCAATGAAACTTTAACTGTCGAGCCGAAATTACAACGCCTCGCAGAGATTACAAAAACGCCCGTGATTTTTCCGGATTTTCATCAATTTTTGTGTAATGGTAAAAATTTTGATTCCTTCGAATTTCGTCGAAAATGTCCGTTAATGCTTCAAATCGTTTCACAAAGATAGCCTTGCGTTCAAGTGTATTGGATCGCTGGTTAATTTTGTCGAAAATCGATTGAGGATTTTTTACTTCTATGAGACTTGAAACTTACAGAATTTTATTTAAAAAATCAATATCTATGATCCAGCGCCAAAAGGGCGTATGAACTATGTTTATATACAGTTTGTATGCCAAGAGCACATAAGCTTACAAACGGCTTAATTTCATAAAGAATTAAGGCATCGAAGCAGACCCCAAAATTCAAATTTTTAACTACCAGGCTAAAATTGTTTAATTACGTCCGGGATTATTGGCATTCTATTTTCTGAAACTCTATATGCGTCTACTAGCTAAAATCGAATATCCCAAAAATTAGGAATTTGCAAATTGTGCTTCATCATCGAGGAAGCCGTAAAATTACCAAGGGTGCTTTCTCTTAGGAAGATCTTTGGGAATAAAAAAAAAAAAATCAGAATGCAGTAAGCGAATTAATCATTTTCAGGACACTAATATCAGTAAAAAAATAAAACCTTATTTGGTACTCACCTATCGATAAAGCCATCGCCGTCTCCGTCGCATGCTTGAAACAATTTTCTCACGCGTTCCTCGTCGCAGATAGAACCCGCTTCGCTCTCGGCATCCGCTGTCTGAGACATTTCTCACTTATCCTGCATCCTGGTCATGGCGATTTAACAGTGCAGATCTGGCCTTCTCGATGGATCTATATTCGCATCGCATAGGTCTCAGATTTAAAAGCGAATTTACGAATCAAAGACTAAGAGCCGGACGTTCATTAAGTATCTGCAAAGATGTAACAGGAACTTTTACAACCGACCTTCACAAATCCTTCCATACATAACAACAGATAAAAACGTCAAACTAAACAAACAACAACAAAAACTCACTTTCTTTCCTTAAAGCAGAATTTACGTTTCTTGCTAAATCTTCGCTCGCGTTTTTCGTATTATTTTTGTGTTAAACACAAAAATCTAACGACCACCAAAACTTGCGAACAAAGAACCGCGTATTTCTGAATTATTCGCCGTAGTTTCGAATCTCCCTGTATGTCATCGAAGCGTTTTTGTAGAAGTTACAACACACCTACCGCGAGCACGCGGTTTTCCGAGTGACAGATCGCGAATTCGCCGGACGACCGGCGGCTTATTTTCCCGATAAAAATCTCAATTTTTTCCTGTCACCCTCATATTCGCAATTCGCCGAAAAGATCACTGAACAAACACGACGCTAAAGCTCGCCGCGCGACACTGCGGAAAGCGAAAAGATCCGAGCCCTCCGTCACTTGCACGCTGCCAAAGAAAAAGCCGAGGGCGAAGGGACGAGAAAATTTCAGCGGCGATGTTGCCTGCGCGCGAATAAAAAAATATTCACGGCACTCGCACCGGGTGTCAGGGAGTCACTAACCCTAACCTAAAACGCGCGAACTCACCCTCCAGCGACGCCGACGCGGGTCGGCTGTGTTTTTTTGTTGTTTTTTTTTTTTGCTGCACGAGCAATAAAAACTATCGATCTCATTCCACGGCAAATGTTTCCCTCGCGCTCGTAACGTCGGTCAAAATCCATTTGCACGTCGCGCCATCTGGGCGTGTCGCCGACTTCGGGAAAAGCCGAGGGTGGCGTCGGTGAGAGTTTTTTTACGGGTTGGAATCGTTGGAATCAACGGTCAGTCCTCCGACAGGATCGGACAGGACACGGCAGTAGCGTCCGAGTCAAATGTATCGACAGTCGTCCGAGTGCGAGGTTGGATTTCGGAAGCAATGACAATTGATTCAAAAAAATCTAACTTTATATGAGAAGAGCATCGGGATTATTTCGCGGGATTGGATCGCAGAGGATGCGCCAGGTAAGCTTCTAGTTTGCTCGTACCATACGTAGATAAGTTGCTGTTCGTTGGCCAAGTAGAACGCGTCGATCCTACGAAATATGCAAGCCTACGTAACCTCTGTAGGCACTCGAGTGCGCGAGAATCGTACATCATTGATCCGTAAATAATTCGCTTATTTCACTTTATTCCAACAAAATAACATTATAAAAGTGTTCAATCGACGCGAACCAACTTTTCCTTCAGCAGTGGCAGTATTTTTTTTAACTTCGCAGGCTCGTGGCTAAATCCCCACATTATACATTGCGTGTGTTCTTTGGTAGGCAAACCTCGCATAGGCTCGTCTGTCTCGAACCATTGAATGTATCTGTCCTTTATTCCTCCGACGATCGGACGGAGCTCTTTGTTTCTCACAATGTCCCACGTCGTGTGACCTTCGGGGACTTTGGCCGATCGAAGCTTTTTGTAGTCGCCGTCGACCTCTTCGTAGGCCCTGAATCAATCAAACATGCAATTAGAGTCTTGCAGATGCGTTTTTTCAACGACGATGTTATAGAGATATTTCAAATCTGGAACTTGATAATTTTTATTCGTAGGTCCTCAAGGGATTAAGTCTTGATAGTCAAATCTCAATATTTAATAGCCATCGCTTTGTTAATGATATATGAAAGAAAAAAAAATGTCCTATTTGAACGTACAAAACAAAAAAACGTAAAAAATATGAAAAGAAATTGATCAATTGAAAAATTATTTTATATCGCAGTTCATCGAAGACAATGTTTCTATACTCGTTGCTTATCTTTGTTTTACCATTGCCCCGCAGATATAAAGTTAAACCGCAAGGTCACATTTCACTTCGTAACAAAATTTTTTGAATAAAAAAATGGTACAAGAAAATATAATTTTACAGTAGAAGTGCGTTTATCTACTGCGCAGGACCTTTGAATAAAAATAAAAATAGACAAACAATTTAAGGATTGTGCAGTTCCTTTCATTCAATTATGATAGCAAATAAAAAAAAAATAATCTTCTTCAATTAACTGTGTTGCAGCGTTATTAATTCGTAAATTTTTCTTTTCACTCTTTTGTTGCTTGACAATTAAATTAAATAGTCATTCAATGACAATGAAATGAAATTAAAAAATGACAATTAAATAAATTACAATCGTCGATTACGAAAATTCTACGATGTTAATCTGACTCGTCTCAGCTGTACAATAATGTTTGTCGTCCTTACTTTAAAAATCCGGAAATCTCGATGCCGTATTCTTCGGCAAGTGGTCTGTACGCTTGCACAATGTCCAGCGTCAAATATCCGAAGTTCTCCTTGGAACGATGATTGACATTATAGTCGGTGACCCACGTCTCGAAGACACCAACAGCTTCTTTCATATTTTGTATTTTGGCTTCGTCCTTCGTGCACGATATTACCCTTTCGGCTCTCTTGAGGAGGCCGGTTATAGCGTGATACTGATAAGAGACGTCGCGTCCCTCCAGAGATTCGATGCTCCTCAGGGCTTTTTCCTTGTCCCTGAAACCGAGAGCGCTTCCTTCTTCCTCACGTTTTTCCGGCTCCGGAGATTTCTTCGGTGTCTTTTTTGCCGGCTCTTCGTCCACGCTGCTTTCGTCGCTCGACGAACGGTCCCGACTTCTTTTCTTCCCTTTCTCGTTCTTCACCTCGTCGACGTTCATTTTTTCTTCTCGCACAGAAAATTCCAATTCTTCCGATATCTTCGGTATCAGCGCCTTCAATTTCGATGGATCGGGACTGTAGCCCAGAAAAATGCAACGCACGTGCTCTCTCGACGGATGTCCTTTTCGACCATCCTCTTCATTCTCGTACCATTCGACGTCCTTTGTTCTCATGTCGTTTATTATCTCTTTCAATCTTTTGTTCCTCTCGATGTCCCAAGTTGTTGATGCGTCGGCAATTTTAATCGAGCGCAGCGCTTTGTAATCGCCACCAGCTCCCTTGTATGTACTTATAAAAGTAAAAGTAAACATAAAAAATCAAATGACACATTGAATTATTGAAACGTAATAGCTTGGAACAAATAATGATAATAATAATAATAATAATGTCAAAAGTACATATACTAACTTGTAAAATTCCATGTCCGAAACTCCATGAATTTTGGCCAAAGGCCTGAAAGCCTCTATAGTCTCGATCGACAAGTAGGGCATGTTAGTTTTGCCTCTATTGTTTTCCCTGTAGTCGTTCAGCCACTGGTCGAATACCTCGATAGCTTCCCGAATATTCTTCACCTTATCCTGATCCTTCGTGATCTTTAAAATTTTCTTCGCGCTTCTGTGATAGTGGCTTATTGCCCGAAACTGGTACATAATGTCACGCCCGGCCAAGCACTCCAGAGTGTAGACGGCTTTCGCCTTGTCTTTGTACCCCATGGACTCGGTTTCCAGTTCGGATGTTTCTTTGCCCATGGTTATTACTTATTAACCCGCTGAGACGAAAATGTTTACCACTTTTGTGAAGTATATCAGTTACGTACGTTTTTCGAATGTTCTTATTGACCGTCTGAAAAAATAAAAATAAATAAAGAATTTCGTTGATCTCAACGGCGATTATAGTTCGAGGTTGTCGGAACTTAAACTATACCGAATAGCAGCTAGAGTCAAAATGCGAGATCCAATGTTAGCACTTTTGTCAATATATCAGTTACGTACGTTTTTCGAATGTTCTTATTGACCGATTGAAAAAATAAAAATATATTAAGATTTTGATTGATCTCAACGACGATTATAGGTCGAACTTGTCGGAACTGAAACTACACCGAATAGCGGCTGGAGTCGCAATGCGAGATCCACTGTTAGCTGCAGCTTTGAGCACGGTCATAAATGCCGGTTCGAGGTGGAACTGTCTCCCACACTCCTCGGCCACTTCAGTCGCGGAATATACCCTCGGCAGTAGTGCCGGCGAGCAACGTGCAAGCGATATAAACACGGCGATACGATCATTGTCTTGTGTCACAGCTGAAAATACGCCAACGGCATTTCTCGATATGCGTTACGTCAGCGGCCGTTCCGAGGTCGTCGATGAGAGCCTCTCCGTAGTAATGCGAGACGAAGATACAGTACGCGCCGGGACTTTGCGACAGAGCGAGAAACTATAAACGGCCGGTGTGTGAGAATTCCGAAAGCAATGTCTAAATAGCGATGAGCTGTGCACATTAACATCCATAATTTATCACTTTACTTTTTTTTGTTGTTGTAAAAATCATTGAATCGATAACTGGACTGTTGGATCAGTTTGTTGTTGCCTCAGACCAAACTAACGATTACCTCAGAG